>LR738712.1:125858475-125887674 GCA_902687465.1 Secale cereale | reverse complement strand
CTGTAGACGGAGAAAATCACACGGCTTATCAGCAACAATTGTCAGTGTTATTATTGGTCTTCGCCAAATTTCTGATTACTGACCTGTTTGCCGCGTATCACACACATCTTGTTCAGTTGAACTATTTCTGTTGTCTTGGCTCATCGCAAACAGTTCACCCGAGTGCACTGTATGCCATCCATCGCACACACCTTGATCTGGCTGGTCATTTCTATTGTGTTGCCTAATCACACACAATTCATCCTAGTGAACTGTATGCAGTATATCAGACACACCCTCATCTGGCTGCCCATTTCTGTTGTTCCGCCTCATCATAAACAGTTCTTCTGGATTAACCGTTTGCCACGCATCACATACGCAACTTGAATCTGAACCGTGTTTGATATCACCACCACCGCAAACGTTTTATACCTTTTTCGACGGTTTTATTACATCACCATTTGTGATTAATGCATCACACACAATTTCGTTGAAGGGGCTCTGATTGGACTATCGCATTTGGACCAACCTGCAACAGTGAAAGTTGGCAGATTTAATTTCTACAAGTTTAGGTTGAGTTTACCACATGTTAAAGCACTCATAATAGATTTCAAGCATGCATGACACTAGTATAGGCAGGAAAGAGTAAAGCATGCAATTTGCGAGGAAGTAAAGGGAAGGGATTGGAGTATGCAAACGCAATGGAGACGCGGAATTTTTGGCGTGCTTCCGACAGGTGGTGGTATCGTACGTCCACGTTGATGGAGACTTCAACCCACGAAGGATAATGGCTGCGCGAGTCCATGGAGGGCTCCACCACTGAAGGGTCCACGAAGAAACAACATTGTCTATCCCACCATGGCCATCGTCCATGAAGGACTTGCCTCACTCGGGTAGATCTTCACGAAGTAGGTGATCTACTTGCCCTTAAAAACTGCTAGTTTCAACTCCACATTACGACGGAGGCTCACAAGCGACACCTAACCAATCTAGGAGACACCACTCTCCAAAAGGTAATAGACAGTGTGTTGATGATGAACTCCTTGCTCTTGTTCGTCAAATGATAGTCTCCCCAACACTCAACTCTTTCTCACAGATTTTGGATATGCTGGAAGAAGAATTGGAGCGGAAAGCAACTTGGGGAAGGCCAGAAAACAAGATTCAAATGATAGGAATGGAATGTCTTGATCTCAACACATGAGTAGGTGCTTCTCTCTCATAACATGAATGATGGAAGTGCAGGCACGTTCTGATGTCTCTCTCTCAAATGGAGAAGGGGGAGGGGTATATATAGCCTCCACGCAAAATCCAACAGTTACACACATTTGATCAATCTCGGTGGGACCGAATAGTGAAACTCGGTGGCACCGACCAGTTCAAAAATGTGAACGTTAGGAATCTCGGTGGGACCGACTGGAATAACTCGGTGGGCCGATGTGCTAGGACTTAGGGCAAACATCATCTCGGTGGCGCCGATTGCATCAACTCAGTGGGGCCAAAGTGAAGCAATAAGCAACAGAGGATCTGTCAAGCCAACTCGGTGAGACCGATTGCATAAACTTGGCGAGACCGAAGTGAATGCAACTGCAACACTTTGGCGAGTCCATCTCGATGAGACCGAGATCCGTATTGGTCGGACCGATTTGGTAGGGTTTCTGGCAGTGGTTATGTCAAATGAACTCAGTGGCACCGGGTAGAAAATATAGGTAAGGCCGAGTTTGGAAATAGGGTTTGGAAGTATTTGAATGGAGAAAGTGGTTGAGGGTTTTGGAGAATATCACTAAGCACTTGAGCAACCAGATCATTAAGAAACACCTCGTCCCCTTTTAATAGTATTGGCTTTCCTATGGACTCAATGTGATCTTTGATCACTAAAATAAAATGAAGAGTCTTGAGTTTCACATCTTCGTCCTTAGCATTTTTAAGGGGTACCACATCCTCTTATCCTTGCCATGCCACTTTTGAACTTTCCTGAAATATACTAGATACAACTATTAGTCCAACAAGAGATATGTTGACATTAATTACCAAAATCACCCAAGGAGCACTTGTGATTTCACATTAAGAGGCCGGGCTCCGCCTCTGGCCGGCCATGGCCTCCCCATTGACGACAACTCCACCGGTCATGCCTATACCATGTGTTCGATGAATCGACCGAGAGGTAAAAGTTTCATCCCTTTGCTCGATTTCCTCTGCCGATCTTTCCTTCGCCCGTTTGGAACACTAGTTTGAGCTTTGCATTAATTTTTGTAGCCAAAGTTTGCCCTCCACATATACCGAGATGTTTTGCGAGTGTGGCGGATTTGAGTGCCCTGTTGATGATCTTGACATGACTCACGCAGAGTTTGATGAAGATGGTGGTGTTGAAGTGGAAGAGATCAAGGAGGTTGACTATGACGCTAGGGTGGGAAGGGCCAACAACTACATGAAGAAATAGGATGTGTGCTTGATTCAAGCTTGGGAGTATATCTCACTTGACACCATGGTCGGCAAGGATCAAACCTTTGGAAACTATTGGCAAAGGATCGAGGAAAAATACCACCAAATCATGACCTTCCCTTCCGGCCGGACCTTGAAGGCACTTCAACACCGTTGGGACATCATGAACAAAACTCGTGCCCGTTGGAGTGGGTGCTTGGAGCAAATGTGGAATGCACCTCCAAGTGGCATCACTATTGATGATTATGGGAGTATTTTTATCTTGTTGAATTTGCTCGAGTTGATACTTGCCTCTCAATGTCTATGTGTAGGATCGCGTCGCCAATTAATATTTCAAGAAACTGTAGGCCGGTCATTCACTCTTCATCAATGTTGGTGATTGCTCCGGGATAGTCAGAAGTGGATGGTGAGGGACAAGGGGAAGCTCCCCTAAAGAGAGGTACCTCCATCAAATTGGAAGACGAGGATGATGATAGCGATGATGCACCAAGAGGAGGGCAAAACAAAGGCAAACCAGATGGAAACAAGAAAGAGAAAGCAAGAGTGAAGAGGATGGTCGAGGAAATCACTTTGAGAGATCAAAATGGTGATATGACCAAGATGAAAGAGACCATGTTATCCAAGCATTGGGATGCTAAAGTTACCATGGGTGAGAAGAAAGAGAAGCACAAGGAGAAGTGGGAGAAGAGGTGTGCCTTCGAGGTGCGCAAGATTGCCCTAGAGAGGAACAAAAGAGGAAGGATGAGAGGACCGCCGAGGAGGACCGACTCGTGACAACGAATCTAGAGGGCATGGATGCAATGTCGAGCGAATTTCGGAGATGAAAAGAATGGAGATCATGCTTCGGAGGACGATAGAGCTTGAAAATCTTATGGTCGATGGTGGTGTTGGGTTTGGAGGTCTTTTTCTCTTGCCAATGTTGGTGGTGGTGGCTTCAGCATGGGTGGTGGAGGGTTCGCGGCAAGGGTGGTGGTGGGTTCGACAATGGTGGTGGTGGTGGGTTTCGAGGTGGCGGATAGGGTGAAGTGTTCGACATTGGGGATGGTGGTAGCTTTGGAAATGGTGGTGGATGTGAAGGAAATATGCCCTAGAGGCAATGGTAAAGTTATTTATATTTCCTTGTATATCATGATAAATGTCTTTTATTCATGCAAGAATTTTATTAACCAGAAAATTAATACATGTGTGAATACATAGAAAAAACAGAGTGTCCCTAGTATGCCTCTCTAAACTAGCTCGTTAATCAAAGATGGTTATGTTTCCCAACCATAGACATGTGTTGTCATTTGATCAACGGGGTCACATCATTATGAGAATGATGTGATGGACAAGACCCATCTGTTATCTTATCACTATGATCATTTAGTTTTACTGCTATTGCTTTCTTCATGACTTATACATGTTCCTCTCACTATGAGATTATGCAACTCCCGAATACCGGAGGAACACCTTGTATGCTATCAAACATCACAACGTAACTTGGTGATTATAAATATGCTCTACAGGTGTCTCCGAAGGTGTTTGTGGTGTTGGCATAGATCGAGAATAGGATTTGTCACTCCGAGTGTCGGAGAGGTATCTCTGGACCCTCTCGGTAATACACATCGTAATAAGCCTTGCAAGCAAACAACCAATGAGTTAGTCATGAAATAATGTATTACGGAACTAGTAAAGAGACTTGCCAGTAACGATATTGAACTAGGTATGATGATACCGACGATCGAATCTCGGGCAAGTAACATACCGATGACAAAGGGAACAACGTATGTTGTTGTGCGGTTTGACTGATAAAGATCTTCGTAGAATATGTAGGAGCCAATATGAACATCCAGGTTCCGCCATTGGTTATTGACCGGAGATGTGTCTCGTTCATGTCTACATAGTTCTCGAACCCGTAGGGTCCGCACACTTAACGTTCGATGGTGATCGGTATTACGAGTTTATGTGTTTTGATGTACCGAAGGTTGTTCGGAGTCCTGGATGATATCACGGACATGATGAGGAGTATTGAAATAGTCGAGACATAAAGATTGATATATTGGACGACTATATTTGGACACCGAAAATGTTCCGGAGAAGTTTCGGATAAAACCGGAGTGCCTGAGGGTTACTGGAACCCCCGGGGGAAATAATGGGCCACATGGGCCTTAGTGGAGAGAGACGGCGTCTAAGGAAGGCCGCGCGCCCCCTCCCCCTTGTGTCCGAATTGGGCTAGGGAAGGGGGGCGGCACCCCCCTTTCCTTCTCTCTCTCCCTCTCCTTCCTTCCCCCTCTCTCCCTCTTGGTAGACTCCTACTAGGAATAGGATTCCTATTCCTAGATCCTATTCCTAGTAGAACTCCCCTTGTGGGGCGTGCCCTAGGAGGGTCGGCCGGCCTTCCCTTGCTCCTTTATATACGGGGGCACCCTAGAACACACAAGTTGACAATTGTTTTAGCCGTGTGCGGTGCCCTCCTCCACTGTACCTCCTTTTGGGGAACATAGTATTTCAAAAGTTTTCCTACGATCATGCAAGATCTATCGAGGGGAAGCATAGAAACGAGCGGGGAGAGTGTGTCCATGTACCCTCGTAGACCGAAAGCGGAAGCGTTTAGTAACGTGGTTGATTTAGTCAAACGTATTCGCGATCCAACCGATCAAGCAGCGAACGCACGGCACCTCCGTAATCTGCACACGTTCATATCGGTGACGTCCCTCGAACTCTTGATCCAGTTGAGGCCGAGGGAGAGTTTCGTCAGCACGACGGCCTGGTGAAGGTGTTGATGAAGTTACCTGTGATGCCCGGATAATTAAGCTATAGTGAACCTCTGCTAATGATGCCACGTCACCATGGTTACTGTTGATAAAGTCGCGTTGATTTGAAACCAATTCAAATTGAAATTCAAAATCAAGTGAAACGGTAAAGGTTTTCAAGTATTAAAACAAAAATGTTTGAGATGTTGCAAATATTCACTAACTATTTTTCATGTAGAAACAAACATTATTTGAGTTGCTAAAATGCCCCTAGGAATTAAACAGTGGAACAACAACCATTTAATGGACCTTTTCTTTTTCAAAAAAATTACTTAAACTATTCCAAGTGCCTTGAAACTTTTTTTACAATACCACAATATTGTACATAATTTATGTGGCAAGTTTCATATATATATAAATTGATTTGGAGGACCAATTAAATATAAAACAGTAGCTAGAGCGTAATACGAGCAGGATATTAGGAAAAGGGCCCAGTGCATACTTAGCACTCAAGCCCACTGGCTACAGTACCGTCCCAGCCCACGAGGAGGTCATCCCCAACCTCCTATTCATGCATATCACCGTGGAGGCAGCGCGCCCGTTCGAACCGCCGATGAGCACGCGTCGATCATCCGCGACCCTAAGGAGGGGATAAGGTCTCCCTCGACGCCCCTCGTCCCCTTGCAACCCTAGACCACCTCACTTTCCCCCTCTCCCGCCCTCTCTCTCGATTTCGGCGGTGCCCGAAACATCCACCGCCATGGCCGTCGTCGCCCTCGCGCTCCCCGTCGCCCCCGAGCCCAGCTAGTCTGTCGAAGACCCCGCCGTGCTCGGCTACGTTGTCCGCACCCACCGTACCAAGCCTGGAGCCACCGCTGCGTTGCCCACGACACCGTCTTCTTCCTCTGCCTCGCCGGCGAACCTCGTCAATTCCGGCCGTCACTGCTGCTCCTGAACCCCGACGAGCCTTTCTTGCACTCCAAGGTGAGCTCCCGCTCGAAACCCCTCTCTGCCCCATTAGATTTGGTGCCCGTAGCCACCGACGCCATCGGAGCCGAAGCTCCTCACCGCCGGGCATGGCGCAGCCGCGGCCACAGCCGCTACAGCTCGCATCCAAGCACGGCGTCATGCTCCTTGCCTTCCCTGCCTTCCAATGCGACCCCTACCTCCTCTCCCCATGCCATGCATTGCCGATGGCCAAGCGCGCCTGTTGCCGCCGCCGCTCCACCTCATCGCCGGCATTCAACCTGCCCACTATAGCCCGCCACCGCACCGCCGCTGCTACTACTCCCCGTCGCCCCGGACCTCCAGCGCCCTGCCGAGCTTCGTCGCCCGCACGCTGCTCGCCTGCTGCCCTCCTGTTGCCGCCCAGCCATGCGCGCATCGCCCCAGCGCCATCGGCGGCCTCACGCGCCGCTCTACCGCGCCCGGCCAACCGCTTGCGCCCCGCTACCCCTGGAGCCGCTGCTCCTCCCTCGCATACCGTCGGCCACCTCCCCTTCGCCGACCTGCCTCGCCGTGGCTTCGGCCTCGTCGTGGTTTCGGCCACTCCTTGCGCCCAGGCGGGGTTGGCCACCACGGGCGCCCGGGCCTGTTAAGCCGCCCGCCCCGCTAAGCCTCTAGGCCTATGACAGGTGGGCCTAGGCCCCCCCCCCCCAAAAAAAAAGAGAAGAGAAGATTAAAAAATTAATTAATTAATTAATCATGTTTAATTAACTTAATCAGTTAACTAAACTAATTAGAATTGTTTATTTAAAATGTGACAATGACATGAGGGTCCCACGCACACTATTCACACCTTTGACCAGTCAACAGTTGACTTGGTCAACTAGGTCTCGTGGCCCCACATGTCATTGACTATGGCTGGCCCCTGTTGTGTATAAAAGGAATATTCGGTTTTAATACGACTTAATAATGAACCAAATAATTTCAAAAATTGAATAAAACTTTAAAAATTAATATAAAATAAACCGTAGCTCGGATGAAAATACTTTGTACATGAAAGTTGCTCAGAACGACGAGACGAATCCGAATACGCAGTCCGTTTGTCCGCCACACGTCCCTAGCATAGTGAACATACAACCGCCCCCCTCCATTCCAACTGTCCGAAAATGCCTTAACACCGGGAATACTTTCCCGGATGTTATTCCTCTTCGCCTATATCATCGAGCACTACGATAGGTCACCTCTAGCACCTCGTATTGCCAGGTTATGCTTTGTGATGCTTTGATTGCTCTATTATTTATTATGTTCCCCTCCGTTACTTCTTTCGGTAGACCCCGAGACTATCGACGACCCCCAGTTGGACTACGGTGATGACGACCCCTCCTTGCCAGAGCAACCAGGCAAGCCCCCCCCCCCTTGACCACCAGATATTGCCCATTCTCCTCTCTCTTATTCTTGCATTAGAATTGCTACTGTTGATGATTCGATAACTCCTATTCTATTGCATAGCCTGTCATTGTTGCTACAACTATTGATACCTTTACCTATTATCCTAATGCTTAGTATAGGATGCTAGTATTCCATCAGTGGCCCCACATCCTTGTCCGTCTGCCATGCTATACTATCGGGTCGTGATCACTTCGGGTGGTGATCACGGGTATATACTACTTACATATTTTACATGACACATGATGTGACTAAAGTCGGGTCGGTTCATTGAGTACCCGCAAGTGATTCCAATGTGGGGACTGAAAGGACAGGTGGCTCCATCCAGGTAGCGGTGGGCCTAGGTTCCTGACGGCCCCCAAGTGGATCTTCGTGGCGAAGTGACAGGGCAGGTTGAGACACCCAGTCGAGAGGTGGCCTGGCCCTGGTCGTTGTCCGCGGTTATTTTATAATAACACGCTTAACGAGATTGGATATTTGATCTGAGTCTGGCCATTGGCCTATACGCACTAACCAACTACGTGGGAATAATTATGGGCCCTCGACGTCGTGGTATCAGCCGAAGCCTTCTTGACATCAGCGACTTAGCGGCGCGCGCCGGGTTGGACCGCGTAATGTAACTTCCTTAGTGATGGATGTTGCTAGGTCTGCTCACCGGCCGCGTATGCAACGTGCAGGTGTGCGTTGGGCGATGGGCCCGGACCCCTGCGCGCCTAGGACTTAGACCGGCGTGCTGACCTCTCTGCTGTGCTTAGGTAGGGCTGCGACGTGTTGATCTTCTGAGGCCGGGCATGACCCAGGAAAGTGTGTCCGGCCAAATGGGATCGAGCGTGCTGGGTTATGTGGGGCACCCCTGCAGGGAAGTTAATCTATTCGAATAGCCGTGTCCCTCGGTAAAAGGACAACCCGGAGTTGTTTTCCAACCTCATGACAACTAGAACCGGATACTTGATAAAACACACACAAATGAGTTCCAGATATAAATCGGTGGTTGCTCTCTCACAGGGTGATGTGTGGGAGGATCCCCAAGTAGAATTATGCTATACGATGTTACTTGGTGAACTTACCATCTACTCCCTTCTATTGCTGCAAGACGGAGGTTGCGAGAAGCGAGGATACTTGTTACTTTCCAGCTACCCTCATCTTCTGCTGCAAGATGGAGGTTACAAGAAGCGTAGTCTTCGATTGGATTAGCTATCCCCCTCTTATTCTGGCATTCTGCTGTTTAGCCCACAAATATTACCCCTTTACACATATATAATTGCATATGTAGTGTAGATCCTTGCTTGCGAGTACATTGGATGAGTACTCACGGTTGCTTTGCTCCCCCTTTTCCCCTTTTGCCCCTTTTCCTCGGATGATGCAATCAGATGGTGGAGTCCAGGAGCCAGAGGATCCCGAGGATGTTTCTACATGGAGTTCGGCTTCCAGGAGTAGTTAGGAGGTCCCAGGCAAGAGGCCTTGCCTTTTCGATCGTTACTACATTTGTGCTAGCCTTCTTAAGGCAAACTTGTTTAACTTATGTCTGTACTCAGATATTATTGCTTCCGCTGACTCTTGTGTATTCGAGCCCTCGAGGCCCCTGGCTTGTAATATAAAGTTTGTATTATTTTAATTTGTGTCTAGAGTTGTGTTGTGATATCTTCCAGTGTGTCCCTGATCTTGGTCGTACACATTGCATGCATGATTAGTGTACGGTCAAATCGGGGGCGTCACAAGTTGGTATCAGAGTCGACTGCCTGTAGAAATCCCCCTTTCCAACTCCTTGGCCGCAGTTGAGTCTAGTCTTTGAAAAACAAATTTACTAACTTGTTGTGTGGCTTACGGGCACACAACACCGGTGGATGGTGTTAGGATCTTTTATTCCATTTCTATGCTCTGGGACTCTGATCTCTCTTCTATTCCGGTTAAAAGGATTTTACTAACACTGACTCTAGGTTCTCATAACTATTTCTCCCGGAGAGCCCTCATTCCGGAAGATCACCGTCAGAAGATTCTGAGGATATCTCTCGATATTTCCCCGAGACCCTTGTGCTCATCGCCTTTGCAATTCACTGCCACCGATATATCCCTATGGATATCTGCATGCACTTGTCATTCTCATGATCATTCATCATCGCTCTTGTTGTTACAAGATGCCTCAAAATATTCTTCGTTGTCCCGAGAATCCTTTGAGTTTACCGTATTGTAGTTTTATTTCGCATGAAAACCCTTATGTGTTATTTCCTCACATATATCAAGGATCCGTTCTTCTCAATTGTTCACGTGTCTCACAAAATTCTTCTGAATACTTTTCGATCTTTCAAAAATCCTCTGCAGCCTGTTACTCTTGAAATTCTTGCCTACTGTCATTATGGTTAATTCCATATGACTAGTAGTCTTTGTTAACATACCTTATATTAGCCATTTTGAGCCTATTGATTCCATGTGTGCGTATGCACACAATCATTAGGTTATCCTTTTTAAAATTATCTTTGCGGCTCAGACGTCATTCCGGACATTAGTTGGTTCTCGGCAATTCAAACCTTTATTGATTGTCCAACTAAGTATTTTCAACTCATCCATCCTTGATCATAGCGTCTTCTTCTGATCCTTCGTTTTGGAAACCATAATTTCTTTCTATTTAAGCATCAGACTAATCAGGTGATTCTTGAATCTGAGGCCTCTGCATTCTTTCTTCCTCCGAGTGAGTACCGATACTCACATCAGCTCCGTAGTGGATCACCCGATCCGTTGTTGGATTGTTATCCGAGAGTGTCCTTCATATTTAAGCACCTTGTGAGTTCTTCCCCTGATACATAATGCCTTTGGTAAATTGTATCATCTGTTTGGCCAACCATGCTCTACTTTCGAGCTGGTGTAACTACTTTTGAAATTTGTGGTATATGTTAATAAGATGCCCGATGGGTTGAACCTATGCCTTCCGCTAATCCGTGAGAACCCGAAAGTTTTCACAAGTCATACTCTTACGGTGTCCCACCAAATGAAATTCCAACACTGCAGTTTTATCAAAACGAGAGGTGAATGAAATTATTTGCATTAAAGAACTGGGAGTCAACCTTGAACTTGTGTTCATGCCCATGAAAATGATGTAGACTGTCTTGGAAGCTTCTTGCAAAATTATTATCTAGTTGTATGATTCTTTCGGTATTCTTGAATTGATTCCTTACAGTTATGGTTCCGGCCATGCTGTCCTGATCTGATATATCTGATGGGAATTCATTCCCGTGCCTCGTCTATTTTGGCAAGGTTGAAGTATGTACTGTCATAGGTCAATGACCCGGTTCTACTTCTATCATGTTCTACCTTCGAGTATTACCCCTTGGTATCTCGAAGATGTCTTGCCATTGCAACACATCTTACTAACTTTGTTGAAGTAATGTTTTTCCTTGTTGTAATCACTCTACGGGTTCTGGGTTGTTGCCAACCGAGGACACCGACTAGTGAAATTATTCTACATTACAAATCAAATACCCCTAGTATTTTTACTGGGAAAATTCTGAACTCAATCTGGTCATTCCTAGACTATCGGCTGCATCATGGTCTTGCTATCCTTGACTATGCTACCTCGTCCTTCTCTGGTGCACGAATTCTTCAGTGTGTGAGCACGACTTACGTCAAGCTTTCAACATCATGTTGCTTGTCTTGAAAGGCAACTTTGGTTCCGAGCTTGCATCTTATATATTGATCTTATAACTTGCCACTTCGTCATTCCCATGCTTGTTGCCGTTGATGTTTGATTGCATCCTCCTGAAACCTCCCGGCAAAGGTGTCGGATCACCTTCAACACTTTGACTTCTTCCGAGATGTCAACTGTGTTCATGATAAGAAATACCCTCCTTGCCCTCGATGATTGTTTTTATTATCATCGGCAACACCCTTGACTTCCTTTCATCGCAAACTTGTCCACATTATGAATACAACTTGCTCTCTAGCTAGTGTTGTGTTCTGCATTGAAGTATTACTGTCTTTTATGTCGAGAATGTTGTGGGGATTGCCCCACCTCTTAGAAATTCTTGGTATGAAGGTACTTCTCATCATCACCATTCTTCCTTGGTCCCCGAGTTGTTTTCAACCAGGATACCAATATGCTAAAGATGCTGCTTGAGTTCTGCACTTCTAGCAACCCTATTGCTTTGAAGTTAACGATCGACAGTTCGTTATTAGACTGTAGGTTATTGAATCGCCACTCTAACATTGATCTTGCTGCCTAAGGTCATATTTCGGGCACACCTTTCAACTAATGATTAATGGTGTATGTTTTCCTCGAGCATACTGATGGGGAACGTAGTATTTTCAAAAATTTCCTACGATCAAGCAAGATCTATCTACCAGATGCATAGAAACGAGAGGGGAGAGTGTGTCTATGTACCCTCGTAGACCGGGAGCGGAAGCATCAAGTGACGCGGTTGATGTAGTCGAACTTCTTCGCGATCCAACCGATCAAGCACCGAACGTACGGCACCTCCGCGTTCAGCACACGTTCAGCTTGATGACGTCCCACGAGCTCTTGATCCAGTTGAGCTTCACAGGAGAGTTTCGTCAGCACGACGGCATGGTGACGGATATGATGAAGTTACCGGTGCAGGGCTTCGCCTAAGCAATGCGACAGTATGACCGAGGTGTGTTTCTGTGGAGGGGGGGCACCGCACACGGCTAAAACAATTCAACTTCTGTGTCTTTGGGTGCCCCCTGCCCCCCTATATAAAGGAGCAAGGGGGAGGCCGGCCGGCCCTCTATGGCGCGCCAGGAGAGGCAATCCTACTAGGAATAGGATTGCAATCCTATTCCTAGTAGGAGTCCACCAAGAAGGAGAAGGGGGGGAAGGAAGGAGAGGGAGAAGGAGAAGGAAAGGGGCGCCGGCCCCCCTCCTTCCTTGTCCAATTCGGACCAAGGGGTGGGGGGCACGCAGCCCAGCGCTGGCCCTCCTTCTCTCTTTCTCCTATGGCCCATTAAGGCCCATAGCTTCCCTAGGGGGTTCCGGTAACCCCCCCCCCCCTCCTGATACTCCGGTTAATTCCGAAACTTTACGGAACACTTCCGGTGTCCGAACATAGTCGTCCAATATATCAATCTTTACGTCTCGGACATTCTGAGACTCCTCATCATGTCCGTGATCTCATCCGAGACTCTGAACTACCTTTGGTACATCAAAACTCATAAACTTATAATACCGATCGTCATCAAACGTTAAGCGTGCGGACCCTACGGGTTCGAGAACTATGTAGACATGTCCGAGACTTATCTCCGGTCAATAACCAATAGCGGAACCTGGATGCTCATATTGGTACCTACATATTCTACGAAGATCTTTATCGGTCAAACCGCATAACAACATACGTTGTTCCCTTTGTCATCGGTATGTTACTTGCCCGAGATTCGATCGTCGGTATCTCTATACCTAGTTCAATCTCGTTACTGGCAAGTCTCTTTACTCGTTCCATAATACATCATCTCATGACTAACTCATTAGTCATTTGCTTGCAAGGCTTATTATGATGTGCATTACCGAGAGGGCCCAGAGATACCTCTCCGACACTCGGAGTGACAAATCCTATTCTTGATCTATGCCAACACCACGAACACTTTTGGAGACACCTGTAGAGCATCTTTATGATCACCCAGTTACGTTGTGACGTTTGATAGCACACAAGGTGTTCCTACGGTATTCAGGAGTTGCATAATCTCATAGTCATAGGAACATGTATAAGTCATGAAGAAATCAATAGCAGTAAAACTAAATGATCATAGTGCTAAGCTAACGGATGGGTCTAGTCCATCACATCATTCTCCTAATGATGTGATCCCGTTGATCAAATGACAACTCATGTCTATGGCTAGGAAACATAGCCATCTTTGATCAATGAGCTAGTCTAGTAGAGGCATACTAGGGACATACTATTTTGTCTATGTATTCACACATGTACTAAGTTTCCGGTTAATACAATTCTAGCATGAATAAAAGACATTTATCATGATATAAGGAAATACAAATAACATCTTTATTATTGCCTCTAGGGCATATTTCCTTCAGTCTCCCACTTGAACTAGAGTCAATAATCTAGATTACAAAGTAATGATCCTCACACCCATGGAGTCCTGGTGCTGATCATGTTTTGCGCGCGGAAGAGGCTTAGTCAACGGGTCTATAACATTCAGTATGTATCTTGCAAATCTCTGTGTCTCCCTCCTTGACTAGATCACGGATGGAATTGAAGCGTCTTTTGATGTGCTTTGTTCTCTTGTGAAACCTGGATTCCTTCGCCAAGGCTATTGCTCCAGTGTTGTCCCAAAAGATTTTCATTGGACCCGATGCACTAGGTATTACACCTAGATTGGATATGAACTCCTTCATCCAGACTCCATCATTTGCTGCTTCCAAAGCAGCTATGTATTCTGCTTCACACATAGATCCCGCCACGACGCTCTGCTTGGAACTGCACCAACTGACAGCTCCACCGTTTAATAAAAATACATATCCAGTTTGTGACTTAGAGTCATCCGGATCAGTGTCAAAGCTAGAATCGACGTAACCGTTTACGATGAGCTCTTTGTCACCTCCATACACGAGAAACATATCCTTTGTCCTTTTCAGGTATTTCAGGATGTTCTTGACCGCTGTCCAGTGATCCACTCCTGGATTACTTTGGTACCTCCCTGCTAGACTTATAGCAAGGCACACATCAGGTCTGGAACACAGCATTGCATACATGATAGATCCTATGGCTGAGGCATAGGGAATGACTTTCATTTTCTCTCTATCTTCTGCAGTGGTCGGGCATTGAGTCTTACTCAACTTCACACCTTGTAACACACGCACGAACCCTTTCTTCGACTGATCCATTTTGAACTTCTTGAAAACTTTATCAAGGTATGTGCTTTATGAAAGTCCAATTAAGCGTCTTGATCTATCTCTATAGATCTTGATGCCTAATATGTAAGCAGCTTCTCCGAGGTCTTTCATTGAAAAACTCTTATTCAAGTATCCTTTTATGCTATCCAGAAAATCTATATCATTTCCAATCAACAATATGTCATCCACATATAATATCACAAATGCTACAGAGCTCCCACTCACTTTCTTGTAAATACAGGCTTCTCCAAAAGTCTGTATAAAACCATATGCTTTGATCACCTCATCAAAGCGTATATTCCAACTCCGAGATGCTTGCACCAGTCCATAGATGGATCACTAGAGCTTGCATACATTGTTAGCTCCTTTTGGATCGACAAAACCTTCTGGTTGCGTCATATACAACTCCTCTTTGAGATATCCATTTAGGAATGCAGTTTTGACATCCATTTGCCAGATTTCATAATCATAAAATGCGGCAATTGCTAACATGATTCGAACAGACTTAAGCATCGCTACAGGTGAGAAAGTCTCATCGTAGTCAACTCCTTGAACTTGTCGAAACCCTTTCGCAACAAGTCGAGCTTTGTAAACAGTAACATTACCGTCTGCGTCGGTCTTCCTCTTGAAGATCCATTTATTTTCGATGGCTTGTCGATCATCGGGCAAGTCAACCAAAGTCCACACTTTGTTCTCATACATGGATCCCATCTCAGATTTCATGGCCTCAAGCCATTTTGCGGAATCTGGGCTCATCATCGCTTCCTCATAGTTCGTAGGTTCATCATGGTCTAGTAACATGACTTCCAGAAATGGGTTGTCGTACCACTCTGGTGCGGAACGTACTCTGGTTGATCTACGACGTTCAGCAGAAACTTGATGTGAAGTTTCATGATCATCATCATTAGCTTCCTCACTAATTGGTGTAGGAATCACTGGAACTAGTTTCTGTGATGTTCCACTTTCCAATTCGGGAGAAGGTACAATTACCTCATCAAGTTCTACTTTCCACCCACTCACTTCTTTTGAGAGAAACTCCTTCTCTAGAAAGGATCCATTCTTAGCAACGAATATCTTGCCTTCGGATCTGTGATAGAAGGTGTACCCAACAGTCTCTTTTGGGTATCCTATGAAGACACATTTCTCCGACTTGGGTTCGAGCTTATCAGGTTGAAGCTTTTTCACATAAGCATCGCAACCCCAAACTTTAAGAAACGACAACTTTGGTTTCTTGCCAAACCATAGTTCATATGGTGTCGTCTCAACGGATTTAGATGGTGCCCTATTTAATGTGAATGCAGCTGTCTCTAAAGCATAACCCCAAAACGATAGTGGTAAATCGGTAAGAGACATCATAGATCGCACCATATCCAATAAAGTACGGTTACGACGTTCGGACACACCATAACGATGTGGTGTTCCGGGTGGCGTGAGTTGTGAAACTATTCCACATTATTTCAAATGAAGACCAAACTCGTAACTCAAATATTCACCTCCACGATCAGATTGCAGGAACTTTATTTTCTTGTTATGATGATTCTCTACTTCACTCTGAAATTCTTTGAACTTTTCAAATGTTTCAGACTTGTGCTTCATTAAGTAGATATACCCATATCTGCTCAAATCATCAGTGAATGTCAGAAAATAATGATACCCGCCGCGAGCTTCAACACTCATTGGTCTGCATACATCAGTACGTATGATTTCCAACAAATCTATTGCTCGCTCCATGATACGTCCAAAATGCATCACTATTTTATATCGTAATTCATCCTTATTCATTGATATATTTCACATTACGATGATGCTCTTATGTTGTTTTGGCCTATTTTACACAGTTTGCAACTTTCCGGTGCCGAAGCAGTAGACGCAGGATTCAGCAGTGAAAAGTGGACGCTGAGTTGCTGAAGAAGAATACCTCAAAATTACCTGAAAATCGACGGAAGGTATTTTCCAGAAGGATCACGAAGATACGCAAAAGAGCAACCAGAGGGGGGCCACAGGGTGCCCAGGCGGCCACCTGGCGCGGCCCCCTCCCTGGCCGCGCCGGGAGGGCGCCTGGAGCCCCTGGCCCACTCCAGGTTTCCCCCTTTGGCATATATACTCCTCGTCATCCAGAAACCCTAAAAAGGAGAGAGTTTACGGAGTTCCGCCGCCGCTCCGTGGCGGAAACCTACAGAGAAGAAAAAGCCATCTCCGGCGGGCAGATTCCGCCGGGGAGATCACCTCCCGGAAGGGGAGATCATCGCCATCGTCACGGGCATCATCGAGATCATCATCAACATCATCCCCAACATCAGCACCATCTCCATCTTCATCCAATCTCATCTCACAATTGCAACTTGTGTTGTAATCCGTACTATCTATCCTCTCTACCCTATCGGTGTTGATTACTACTTTGTGGTGAATGCTATTGAGTTTTGTTGGAGAAATATCATTGTGTCCAGATTGTTTATTATCCATCTATCTCCACTGATCATGATCTCTTTTATGTCTTGTGAGTAGTTACTTTAGTTCTTGAGGACATGGGAGAAGTCTTGTTGTTAGTAGTCATATGATGTTGAAGTAATATGTGTTGTTTGATACTTAAGTTGTGTTGTTATTTTCCTAGTGGTGTTGTGTGAGTCGAACACTCAACACTTCGCCTTATTAAGGACCTAGGGGAATACATTGTGTACAAAGAATGCTTACGGTGGGTTGCCGGAGTGACAGAAACCTGAACCCCAGTTCGCACGCTTTTGCACAAGGGAACAATGGATCATCGATCGTATTGCTATGGTTAGGCTTTTGCCTTAAATACTATCTTGTATTTGCGGATGCTTGCAAGGTGTTTAATCATAAGAGTGCACTCATCTTAGTCTAGAGGGTGTACTAGCATAGATCCACCCACTCAACACTTATCAACACATCACATAGTACCGATACGGAATATGGCGAAAGCACATGACTACCTCTCCCGTGTGTCCTCAAGAACACTTTAGCCTTTATAAGTTCAGTTGCTAGCCCTCTCCTTTGCTCAGAAAGGATTGGGCCACTTGTTACTCTCCAGTGTCTTTTACTTTGCTCGCTTTTACTTTCCTGTTGCTTATATCAAGAAAACCCCTAAAAAGTTATCTTTCAGTGCTTGCAGTTATTCCTTGCTCAAAATCACTTATCAATACCTTCTGCTCCTCGTTGGGTTCGACACTCTTACTTATCGAAAACGTTGCAATAGATCCCTTACGGTTGTGGGTCATCAAGTACCGTTTTCTGGCGCCGTTGCCGGGGAGTGTAGCGTTATTGGTAAGTGAAGCTGGTAAGGAAGTTTTTATATTTTGTTTTTATTTTGCTGTTGCTGCTCTTTGTCCTTATGGACAACCTTGCTATTGGATCGTTGCTTGTGGGAAGACGCCCCACATCTGTGGTGGTTGCTCCTCCCCCTACTGAAATTGTGCCCTATAAAATACCAACTGGTATTATCGATTATGTTTTGGCTAATCATTATGCAGGAGACAGACATCCCGGTGAACACTTGCTATATCTATCACAACTATGTTCATTATTTAAGCTTGTAGGTGTATCAATGGAGTTTGTCATGAGGAAATTGTTCTCCGTATCGCTTATAGATAAAGCTTCAGATTGGTATAAGCTTCTCGATTACTCACACTTGCTTGATTGGCAAGAGCTTATGTTTCTCTTTTATACCAAGTTTTATCCTCTTCATGAAATTCATCGAGACAGGAACTATATCTATAACTTTAGGCCTCGTGACGGAGAAAGCATTGCTCAAGCTTGGGGAAGATTGAAGTCCCTAATGCTCAAATGTCATATTCATGAGCTCCCCAAGAAAATTATACTTACAGATTTTTATGCCAGGCTTTCTCGTCAGGATAAGGAGATGTTGGATGCCTCCTCTAGTGGGGTATTTCAGACGAAGAGTGTTGAAGAAAGGTGGGACCTCATTGAAAGGATCCAGAGGAATACCGAAGATTGGGAAATCGATAAAGATATTGAACCCGCTATAAATTATGAGCATGATTATATTGAGAGCTATGTGAAAACTGATTACTTCAATACCTTTTGCTCTAAGATTGGTCTTGATTCCCATCTAATGATTGATTTCTGTAAGGATTTTGCCTCTCACGTTGATTCTTTTAAAAAGAAGAGACATCAACATCATGAACCTTTCAAAGAGTTACCTATTGATATTCATGTTGCTGACCCTATTTTGCCTGCAGTTATATATGAAAAGCCTCCTTTTCCCGCAAGGATAAGGGAGCACTCTCTTGTGACAGGCATAATAAATAAAAGTGAGAGAAGAATTGATGAGCCTCAGGACCAGATCAAGGTCGATCCTCAAGTTGCATTGGTTAAAGACCTTGTTACTAATGATGTTTTGGATTCCAATGTAAATTTTTTTGTTGTTTCCACTAACCTTGTCACAGCCAAGAATAAAGGCCCAATTTCAGGTATTCCAGTAGTATCTATTAAAATAGGAGATCACAATTATTATGGGCTATGCGATTTGGGATCGAGTGCTAGTGCTATCCCCTATTCACTTTATCAAGAGATCGTCGGTGAGATTTCACCTTGTGAACTTGAAGAAGTTGATGTTACCATTCATCTTGCAAACAGAGCAACTATCTCTCCTATCGGAATTGTGAGAGACGTTGAAGTCCTATGTGGAAAGGTAAAATACCCTACCGACTTTCTAGTACTTGGTTCAGTGAGGGACAATTTTTGTCCTATTATTTTTGGTAGACCTTTTCTCAGAACTTGTGGAGCTATAATAGATTGCAAGAAAGGTAAAGTTTCTGTTGAATTCAATGGTGGGCCATATGAATTTAACTTTTCTAAGTTCTCTAAGCAGCCTCGTGGTACCGATTTACCTAGTGATGATAAAATTATTGGAAGTATTGCTTCTATTGCTATTCCCCCTAATGATCCTTTGCAGCAATATATGGAGGACCACGAGAATGATTTGCATATGCAGGAAAGAAATGAACTAGATGAAATATTCTTGAGACAACCTGCTATCCTGAAGCACAACCTTCCGGTTGAACCTTTGGGAATTTTATCAAAACCAAAAGAAGACCCGGTGTTCGATCTTAAACCTCTTCCCGATACGCTCAAGTATGCTTATTTAGATGAAAAGAAAGTATATCCTGTTATTATCAACTCTAACCTTTCAGGATATGAAGAAGAGCGACTATTGGAAGTACTTCGTAAACACCGAGGTGCAATTGGCTATACCCTTGATGACCTTAAGGGGATTAGTCCATCTATCTGTCAACATACTATCAACCTTGAGCCCGATGCTAAACCAGTTGTTGATCATCAACGACGGTTGAACCCGAAGATGATGGATGTTGTAAGAACTGAGATTCTCAAGCTTCTAGCCGCAGGTATTATCTACCCTATAGCTGATAGTAAGTGGGTAAGCCCGGTACATTGTGTTCCTAAGAAAGGGGGTACAACTGTGGTTCCTAATGATAAGAATGAACTAATACCTCAGAGAATTATTATTGGATATAGAATGTGTATTGATTACAGGAAGCTGAACAAGGCAACCAGGAAGGATCACTACCCGTTGCCGTTCATCGACCAAATGCTTGAAAGGTTATCCAAAAATACCCACTTTTGTTACCTCGATGGTTATTCTGGCTTCTCTCAAATTCATGTTAACACTGCTGATCAAGAGAAGACCACTTTTACTTGTCCCTTTGGTACTTATGCTTACAGGCGTATGCCTTTTGGTTCATGTAATGCCCCTGCTACTTTTCAAAGGTGTATGTCTGCTATCTTTCATGGTTTCTATGAGGAGATTGTGGAAGTCTTCATGGACGATTTCTCTGTCTATGGAACTTCCTTTGACCATTGTCTCCACAACTGAAAGTGCAACTAATCCCCGGGTGGTTTTGGTAATTAATAACAACATATATATCATTGAACTAATAGTTACTTGAGAATCATTTCAGAGAAGTTCAGTGATATGGGTATGGCAATGTCTGAAGAAGTCGACCCCTCAAAATGCTAAGGCAAGCATTGGCAAAAGCTCAAGACTCCATTTTTGGTTTAGTGATCCAAGATCACATTGAGTCCATAGGAAAAGCCAATACTATTAAAAGGGGATGAGGTTGTGTTGATGATCTGGTTGCTCAAGTGCTTAGTGATATATCTCCTTCAAATATCAGCAACTTTCACTTCTATACACACTCATAAGTAATCTCGGACAAACCGATTCTTCCAACTCAGTCCCACCGAGATGAACCACCTCAGCCATAAGCCAAACCCTAGAAATTTCGGTCTATCCGATTTTGAGTTCGGTCTCACCGAAACCGGGCTGCCAACCTTCTGTAACCGTTTGTCATCATATCGGAATATCCGAGTTGTTGATTTCGGTCCCACCGAAACTGGCAAGTTCCTATCTTTGACTCATATCGGACAAACCGAGATGGTATTTTCGGTCCCACCGAAAACCCCAACGTTCACTATATTTGAACTTTCGATCTGACCGAGTTTCCACTTCGGTCTCACCGAGATTGCTCAATTATGTGTGTAACGGTTGGATTTTGTGTGGAGGCTATATATACCCCTCCACCCCCTCTTCATTCGTGGAGAGAGCCATCAGAAAGAACTACCACTCCCACCTTACACTTTCTGAGAAGAGAACTACCTACCCTTGTGTTGAGATCAAGTTATTCCATTCCTACCATATGAAACTTGATTTCTAGCCTTCCCAAGTTGCTTTCCACTCAATCCTTTCTTCCACCACAGCCATATCAGTGAGGAGAGTTGAGTGTTGGGGAGATTATCATTTGAAGCACAAGAGCAAGGAGTTCATCATCATCTACAACATCTATTACCTTTTGGAGGGTGGTGCCTCCTAGATTGGTTAGGTGTCGCTTGGGAGCCTCCGTCATCGAGATGTGGAGTTGAACCAAGAAGTTTGTAAGGGCAAGGAGATCGCCTACTTCGTGAAGATCTACCCCGAGTAAGGCTAGTCCTCCGTGGGCGTAGGACATGATGGAATAGACAAGGTTGCTTCTTCGTGGACCCTTCGTGGGTGGAGCCCTCCGTGGACTCGCGCAGCCGTTACCCTCCGTGGGTTGAAGTCTCCATCAACGTGGATGTACGATAGCACCACCTATCGGAACCACGACAAAAATCTTCGTGTCACCAAACTGCGTTTGATCTTCTCCACCTCTCTTTTACATGTGCAGTTTACTTTCCGCTGCTATTACTCTAGAATTGCATGTGTAGGGTGATACTTGAATTGATCTTAATTGTGAAACTGCCAAAAACATTGCATGATCTAAAGGCAGATTTTTTATATTGTCAAGTAGTCTAATCACCCCCCTCTAGACCTACTTTCGATCCTACAAGTGGTATCAGAGCTTTGGTCTCCATTGTTTTGGTTTCCATTGCATTGGACTCCATAAGCTTGGTTTCACAACCTAGGAGAGTATGGCGTCTAGTGAGGGTAATTATCGTAGAGGTCCTTACTTTGATGGTACAAATTTTGCTAGTTGGAAGCATAAAATGAAAATGCATATTCTTGGTCATAACCCAGCCGCATGGGGCATTATTTGTGTTGGTATGCAAGGTGAATTCTTTGAGGAAGGAAAAGTTCCGGATCGCGAAGCTACACCGGAAGAGTTGCGGATGTTGCAAAACAATGCTCAAGCTTGTGACATTCTCTTCAATGCTTTGTGTCCCGAGGAGTTCAACAAAATCAGTCGTCTTGAGAATGCTAAAGAGATTTGGGATACTTTGGTTGAAATGCACGAAGGTACTGAATCTATGAAGGAATCAAAGCTAGATATTCTTCAAGGTCAACTTGACAAGTTCAAGATGAAGGATGGTGAAGGAGTCGCTGAAATGTACTCTAGGCTTGCTCTCATCACAAATGAGATTGCCGGCTTAGGAAGCGAAGAAATGACCGACCGATTCATCATTAAGAAGATTCTCAGAGCTTTGGATGGAAAATATGACACCGTGTGCACTTTGATCCAAATGATGCCAAACTACAAGACTCTCAAGCCAACTGAAGTCATTGGAAGAATTGTTGCTCATGAGATGACACTTAAGGATAAGGAAGAGCTTCACAACAAGTCAAGTGGTGCTTACAAAGCTACAAGTGATGCTCCCACAACCTCAAGTGACAAGTTAATTTCCAATGAAGAGATAAGCCTAATGGTTAAGAACTTTAACAAGTTCTACAAGAATAGAGGCAAAGAAAGAAGCTCAAAGTCTAGATCATATGATGAAAAGAGATCTTCTAGTCGTGATCGAAACTGCTACAATTGTGGAAGACCCGGACACTACTCGAATGAGTGTACGGCTCCCCACAAGAGAAGAGAAGAATCTCCAAGAAGAAGATCAAGAGATGAGTCACCTCGGAGAGAGAGAAGGAGTAGAGATGATCGTTATGAACGAAGACCCTCTCGGAGAAGCAAGGATTCGGAGAGGAAAGACAAGTCATCAAGGAGCTACACAAGAAGAAGACATCAAGCTCATGTAGGTGAATGGGTCTCCGGTTCCGACTCCGACAATCAATCCGATGGAAGCTATCACTCCGACTCCGACTACAGTCAAGATGAAGGTGTTGCCGGTCTTGCTCTCGTATCCTCCAACTCCAACTCCTACGACTTATTTGATTCACCCAATGAGGGAATTGGAAGATGCTTCATGGCTAAAGGACCCAAGGTAACACACCCTGAATTCATTGACTTTGATAGTGATGAGGATGACTTGCTTGGTGAAGATGAGCTCTTGCATGATAAATCTAGTGAGCTTAGTAACGATGAAAATGCTAGTAGTCTTTATAGTCGAGAAGAGTCGAATGACAATGCTATGAAGGAGATTGAGCGTCTAACTAAAGAACTAAACACTCTTAAGTTAGCTCATGAAACAACTCAAGAAGATCATAGAGAGCTCCTAAGATCTCATGAGAAGCTACGCTTCGAGAAGCTCACTCTAGAGCAAGAACATGAGTTTCTAAAAGCGATCAATGACGATCTTCGAAAGAAGAGTTCTTCATATCTTGCCAAACGACTTCTCTTGTCTAATTTCTTGCCACCTATTAAGACTAAGCATGACAAGCATAAGAAAAATTCTTCCTCTAGTAGTAACAATAACCATGTTAAATCTAATGTTGTTACTTCTAGTAGTTCTCTTGATTCCACTAACAATGTTTCAAGCCAAGTTACACTTGAGCAAGAAAATAGCTTATTGAAGGAAATCATAGAGAAAGGTGTCTACAAGAGTCTTGCTGGAAGCAAGAACTTTGAGGAAATTGTTCGTAAACAAGGAAGGCACCGGAAGAATCAAGGGATTGGTTTTGAGCGAAAGTTCAACGCCGAAGGTGTTGAGTGGGAAGAAGGTCAATACCCTACTCCACAGTTTGTTTCTCAAAAGGAGAAGTATGATCCTACTTCTTCCAATGTGGAACAAGCTCAAGATGACCTTCCACCACAAGACCACAAGCTAAAAGCCAAGGACAAGCTTCAAGAGGAGATTGATGCATTCATTGAAGCACCTCAAGCCATGGTCAAGTGGGTTCCCAAGGACACGTCAAGTTCTACTTCGTCAAGCTCAACTACAACCCCAAGGATTCCCATCAAGATGATGTGGATCCCAAAGAAGAAGAACTAGAAGGTTCTTGAGGGTGACTCCGCCAACATACTTCACTCATATTCATTTTGGCAAGAACTTGTGCAATCAACTTCCACATCATGCACCAGTTCATGGAGTCACAAACCCTCTTGTTGGTAAGTCAAGGGACAAGGTAATCATTGCTTTCATGGACATCATCTTTTGTGAACTTCAATCTATGTCTATGGATATCCTTGTTTGTTCCTTGTGGGACTAACCCATGTAGGTATTGAAAGTGCCCTAATCCAAAGGATAGCTCCCAACTCTTGATGATCTACATCAACATTGAGCATCCACATCTTCAACATCTACATGAAGTCTTCTACGACAACCCAAGGTTAGTTTGACCCTTTAAAAGGGGTTCTCACATCTAGGGGGAGCTTTGCTCTAAAAATTGAGCTAAAGCATCTTCAAATGATGTGAACACATCAATGCTTTATGTAAAAGTGGTAACCCCACTTGTGCTTAAACAATGAGTATGACCTATGATCAAATGTTGTCATTTGACTCCTAAGTCAAGATACTCATATAAAGATGACCTAGTCATCGACAAATCGTGTGCTAGTAGCTAGAGTTTTGGTTGTGCATGTTTGACACATATTTCATTTGCTATCTTATTGTGTGAGCATGTTGAATGCATGATTTTATCCATTCGAGGACATCCATTTGTTGTTTTTGTTGTTTTGATTTTTCTGGCCAAATGGATGGACAAGAATGCCTAAGCACCTTCCCTAGCTATCTATGCTTTCTTGTCTCAAATTCTATTCATGCTCATATCACAACTTTGAACAAGTCATTTTCGGACCCTCCGAGTGAGGAGCACTCGGAGCCACCGATCCGTCTAAGGCTGACTTCCAAAACCTTCTAAGTCAATTTTGGTCAGACCAACTTCTCCCACTCGGTCCAACCGAAACGCTTAGACTGATCTAGGTTTCATCTCGGTGAAACCGAGTTATAAATCTCGGCGTGACCGATATGTGTAACTGCACAGCAGTTATCCATTTCGGTGTCACCGAGTTTTTCAACTCGGTCCCACCGACAGCAAGGGGATATAAATACTGAGGGCAGCGCGCGATTATTTCTTCAAACCGTTTCGCCCCCAAGTCCCCTGCTGCCGTCGCCCTGGTCTCCGGATCGTCGTCGTCGTCGCATGTGCGCCCTCGCCGCAGATCTCCGCCGCCGTCAACGGTTTTCTTCTCCGCGCCGTTGCCGCTGTAGAGGGACTCTACCAAGTTAGGGTGAGTCTCGATCCCTCTCGTGCTCCCCATCTGACTCATTGCATGATTGGTTTGCCCTGCATCTAGCCATGATTGGAAAATTCCTTAACATCAGATCGGTTCTAGTTTCGAGCGAAATTCTTAGGTTTAGGTTTCCACGGAACACATCTCGGTGAAACCGAATTTAATTTTTCGGTGTGACCGATTTGGCCTCTGGCCATTGCACTGCACTTTCGGTCTAACCGAGTAGTGCAAATCGGTGTGACCGAAACTCGGTTTTAGTGAAACCCTAGTTTATCGGCAGGACCGAAACCCTTTTCGGTCTGACCGAAAGTGGTGTGTAAGTTTCTGTTATAAACTTTGGATTCACCGAAACTGAAAATCGGTTTGGCCGAAATGCATTCTGTGAAAACTCAAAACTAAGATTTGAACTCATTTTTTTTAAAAAAAAAACCTCTGCAGTTGTGATAACTCTTCTACTCTGCCTATACCTTATCTATTCACAGGTTGTCAGCCATGTCAGATGTCAGTGACAGCCAGAACAGGTCCGAATCACCTTTTGCAGAGATCCCTGAGGCAGATACTAGTCCTGAGGCTAGTAGTCCTAGTGATGATGGTGAGAGGAGTACCCCTAGTGGTTTGCCTCCTGCAGCCACCAGAACCAGAAAGAAGAGAAATTCTGATGATGAGGACTCTGACTTCATTGCTGAGGAAGTAACCTCCAAGCCCAAGAGAAATGTTGTTGCCAAAGAGCACCAAGGGCAGCAGTTCAAGAAAGGCACCAGCAAGGTCAAGCAGTCAGCTGTTGCCAAGAAGCTGAACCTGGAAGGGCCAACCCAAAGTAAAGTGAAGAAAACTTCCAAGAGGAAGAGGGTAGTATATGCTGAACCTCATGCAGATGCAGCAGTGGATGAAGAAGAAGAAGATGCACCCCAGCCTCCTCCTCAGAAGGCTAAGTTCATGGGTGATGCAATTAGGGCTCAAGCCACTTCTAAGCCCAAGAAGCCTGCTCAAGCAAAGGCAGCTCCAGCAAAGCCCAAGAGGACTACCAGGAACATCCCTGCCTCTGAGAAGAACAAAGGTGATGTGCCACCGTCTGAGTCTGAAGAAGAACATGTGTTGCTGAAGCTCCGTCCTAAATTGCCACTCCACAACGATGCTCATCCTCAAGCCGAGGATATGAAGGCAAGGAAGGATAGAGGTCTCAGGCTATGGAGACAGTCTGATCCATATGCCGTGAGGAGAAGGACTGCTGTGGACCCCAGATTCCACACCAGAGAGCAGCAGGACTTCTATGAGACCGTGCTGATGGATAAGAAGCCTATTGTTGCAGACACCAGGTATGTTGACTGGAAGTACATTGACAGTGAAGAGCACCGAGACTTCTTTCCCCATGTGCATGAGAGCTTCACTGCATGTGGAGTTGATGAGTTCGTGGGTCAGAAACTGACAGATTGGAACGATGAGATGATTATGCAGTTCTACGCCACAGCCCACTTTTATCCTGATGGGAAGATCACCTGGATGACTGAAGGTCAAAGGTTTTCTTCGTCTGTTGAAGAATGGGCAGAACTTCTGAATGCTCCAGTGCAGAGAGAGGACGACATTGATGTCTATGGGATTCCTAAGAAGAACCATGATTCCATGAAGAACATGTACAAGGAGATCCCCGCAGCAGATTTGGAAGGGTGGAAGCTTGGCTCAGTGTACTATCTCCAGGCAGGTCTAACTACCACAAACACTATTCTGAGGCATACCTTGATGCCCAAGTCTGGAGACCGCCGCATGATCCGAGGCTATTCTATCAACATGCTGCACATTCTTGATGAGAAGGCACCTTTCAAGGTGATGGACTTAATGGTAGAGACCATTAAGAGGACTGCAGCTGACCAAAAGAGGTCGTGTGGATTTGCCCCGCAGATTCAGATGCTCATCAATGCCAAGTTTGGCACGGGCAAATTCATGTTGGATAGGAAGCACTTGCCACTGCAGCCAGAGCATGAAGACAACATTGTTCTGATGGACGAGGAGGATCCAACTTCAGTTGAAGGTCAAGCAAAGATTGAAGCTGCTAAGAAAGCCAAAGCTGATAAAGAGGCAGCAGCAGCAGCAGCTAAACCAAAGAACTTCGGAGAGCAGATTCTTGAAGCTACCCAGAGGATTGAACAACGCCTGGCCAGCATTGAACAATCTCAGGAGAGCCTAGAGAGGATTGTTGACGACAAGATCCACGCTCTGGACGTGAAGCTGACTGAGATTCAGGTGACCGTCAACAAGCTTGAAGCAGACATGGAGGAAGCAAGGCAGGACAGAGCAGAGCTCTTGCAGGATGATCTAGTCCAGGACTCTCATCGCCAGACTGCTCAGGTTCCCAGAGGATCCCGATCAGCAGCTATCCCAGTGACTGACTCCAGGGCTACCACTTCAGCACCTCCTACAGCTCCAGCAGTTACTCCAGCCACAGCTCCAGCATCCACTCCTCCAGTGCAGACATCCGCTGAAGTCTTCGCCGATGCCGTCATATCTACTCCGACATCTACCCAGACGGGAGCCGCCAGCAGAGCCCACAGTGACGCTTAGCTCTATGCTTTTTCGAACTTTTTGGTAACTTGTTGCCAAAGGGGGAGAAATTGTATAGATCATAGGGCTTCGAGAGAGAGAGAGTGCTCTTTCGTTCTTTTGCCGGTTTTCTTTGAGATACATTTGGTTCTTTTGGTTCTTGATACTTTCAGTGTGCATTGCTACTACGTTTGATGCTACCTTAATGAGTGCTTAGTCATACTATGCTTTAATGTGTGCTTAATGCTTATCATATGCTATTCCTTCTTGTATGGCTATTTACTCATGTCTTGGTGATTGGGTGCATGCTATTCATTCTTATCATTTTGTGCGCTCCACCAAGAGGTATGTGACATGGAAGAGTGACCCATAATCCTAATCGATTGTGCATTTGCATTCAAACGCAAATTTTAAATAATGCACAAATTTAGGGGGAGCTCTTGTTTATCACATACTTCTCAAAGCGACGATATTATTCATTGATTATATCTTTTGTCGAAGCTTTGATCTATATGTTGTCATCAATTACCAAAAAGGGGGAGATTGAAAGTGCAACTAATCCCCGGGTGGTTTTGGTAATTAATAACAACATATATATCATTGAACTAATAGTTACTTGAGAATCATTTCAGAGAAGTTCAGTGATATGGGTATGGCAATGTCTGAAGAAGTCGACCCCTCAAAATGCTAAGGCAAGCATTGGCAAAAGCTCAAGACTCCATTTTTGGTTTAGTGATCCAAGATCACATTGAGTCCATAGGAAAAGCCAATACTATTAAAAGGGGATGAGGTTGTGTTGATGATCTGGTTGCTCAAGTGCTTAGTGATATATCTCCTTCAACTATCAGCAACTTTCACTTCTATACACACTCATAAGTAATCTCGGACAAACCGATTCTTCCAACTCAGTCCCACCGAGATTGCTCAATTATGTGTGTAACGGTTGGATTTTGTGTGGAGGCTATATATACCCCTCCACCCCCTCTTCATTCGTGGAGAGAGCCATCAGAAAGAACTACCACTCCCACCTTACACTTTCTGAGAAGAGAACTACCTACCCTTGTGTTGAGATCAAGTTATTCCATTCCTACCATATGAAACTTGATTTCTAGCCTTCCCAAGTTGCTTTCCACTCAATCCTTTCTTCCACCACAGCCATATCAGTGAGGAGAGTTGAGTGTTGGGGAGATTATCATTTGAAGCACAAGAGCAAGGAGTTCATCATCATCTACAACATCTATTACCTTTTGGAGGGTGGTGCCTCCTAGATTGGTTAGGTGTCGCTTGGGAGCCTCCGTCATCGAGATGTGGAGTTGAACCAAGAAGTTTGTAAGGGCAAGGAGATCGCCTACTTCGTGAAGATCTACCCCGAGTAAGGCTAGTCCTCCGTGGG
>LR738712.1:125776949-125841561 GCA_902687465.1 Secale cereale | reverse complement strand
CCCCCCCCCCCTTGACCACCAGATATCGCCCATTCTCTTTTCTCTTATTCTTGCATTAGAATTGCTACTGTTGATGATTCGATAACTCCTATTCTGTTGCATAGCCTATCATTGTTGCTACAACTTTTGATACCTTTACCTGCTATCCTAATGCTTAGTATAGCATGCTAGTATTCCATCAGTGGCCCCACATCCTTGTCCGTCTTCCATGCTATACTATCGGGCCGTGATCACTTTGGGTGGTGATCACGAGTATATACTACTTACATATTTTACATGACACATGATGTGACTAAAGTCGGGTCAGCTCATTGAGTACCCGCAAGCGGTTCCAATGTGGGGGCTGAAAGGACTTGTGGCTCCATCCAGGTAGCGGTGGGCCTGGGTTCCTGATGGCCCCCGAGTGGATCTTTGTGGCGGAGCGACAGGGCAGGTTGAGACACCCAATCGAGAGGTGGCCTGGCCCTGGTCGTTATCTGCGGCTATTTTATAATAACACGCTTAACAAGATTGGATATTTGATCTGAGTATGGCCATTGGCCTACACACACTAACCAGCTACGTGGGAATAGTTATGGGCTCTCGATGTCGTGGTCTCAGCCGAAGCCTTCTTGACGTCAGCGACTTAGCGGCGTGCGCCAGGTTGGACCGCGTAACATAACTTCCTTAGTAATGGAGGTTGCTAGGTCTGCTCACCGGTCGCGTACGCAACATGCGGGTGTGCGTTGGGCGATGGGCCAAGACCCCTACGCGCCTAGGACTTAGACCGGCGTGCTGACCTCTCTGCTGTGCTTAGGTAGGGTTGCGACGTGTTGATCTTACGAGGCCGGGAATGACCCAGGAAAGTGTGTGCGGCCAAATGGGATCAAGCGTGCTGGGTTATGTGGTGCACCCCTGCAGGGAAGTTAATCTATTCGAATAGCTGTGTCCCTCGGTAAAAGGACGACCTAGAGTTATATTCCGACCTCATGACAACTAGAACCGGATACTTGATAAAACACACCCAGATGAATTCCAGATATAACTCGGTGGTTGCTCTCTCACAGGGTGATGTGTGGGAGGATCGCCGAGTAGGATTATGCTATACGATGTTACTTGGTGAACTTACCATCTACTCCCTTCTACTGCTGCAAGACGGAGGCTGCGAGAAGCGAGGATACTTGTTACTTTCCAGCTACCCTCATCTTCTGCTGCAAGATGGAGTTTACAAGAAGCGTAGTCTTCGATTGTTTTAGCTATCCCCCCCCCTTATTCTGGCATTCTGCAGTTTAGCCCACAAATATTAGCCCTTTACACATATATCATTGCATATGTAGTGTAGATCCTTTCTTGCGAGTACTTTGGATGAGTACTCACGGTTGCTTTGCTCCCCCTTTTCCCCTTTTGCCACTTTTTCTCGGATGACGCAACCAGATGGTGGAGTCCAGGAGCCAGAGGATCTCGAGGATGTTTCTACATGGAGTTCGGCTTCCAGGAGTAGTTAGGAGGTCCCAGGTAGGAGGCCTTGCCTTTTCGATCGTTACTACATTTGTGCTAGCCTTCTTAAGGCAAACTTGTTTAACTTATGTCTGTACTCAGATATTATTGCTTCCGCTGACTCTTGTGTATTCGAGCCCTCGAGGCCCCTGGCTTGTAATATAAAGCTTGTATTATTTTAAGTTGTGTCTAGAGTTGTGTTGCGATATCTTCCAGTGTGTCCCTGATCTTGGTCGTACACATTTGCGTGCATGATTAGTGTACGGTCAAATCGGGGGCGTCACATTACCGATGCAGGGTTTCGCCTAAGCAATGTGACAATATGACCGAGGTGTGTAACAGTAGAGGGGGCACCGCACACGGCTAAAACAATTGTGAACTTGTGTGTTCTAGGGTGCCCATGCCCTCGTATAAAAAGGAGCAAGGGGAGACGCCGGGCAGACCCTATAGGCGTGCCCCATGTAGGATTCCTACTAGGAATAGGATTCCTATTCCTAGTAGGTTTCCGACAAGGGAAGAGAGGGGAAGGAAGGAGAGAGGGAAGAGAAGGAAGGAGGGGGCGCCGCCCCCACCCTTTGTCCAATTCGGACTAGGGGGCGCGCCACCTCCTGGCCGGCCCTCTCACCTCTAGGGCCCATGGTGGCCCATTAACCTCCCGGGGGGGTTCCGGTAACCCTCCGACACTCTGATATTGATCCGGTGACCCCTAGAACTCATCCGGTGTCCGAATAACATCGTCCAATATATAACATTATTTATGTCTCGACCATTCCGAGACTCCTCGTCATGTCCGTGATCTCATTCGAGACTCCGAACAACCTTCGGTACATCAAAACACATAAACTCATAATACCGATTGTCATCGAGCGTTAAGCGTGCGGACCCTACGGGTTCGAGAACTATGTAGACATGATCGAGACTCATCTCCGGTCAATAACCAATAGCGGAACCTCGATGCTCATATTTGTTCCTACATATTCTACAAAGATCTTTATCGGTCAAACCACATAACAACATACGTTGTTCCCTTTGTCATCGGTATGTTACTTTCCCGAGATTCGATCATCGGTATCACCATACCTAGTTCAATCTCGTTATTGGCAAGTCTCTTTACTCGTTCTGTAATACATCATCTCGTGACTAACTCATTAGTCGTTTGCTTGCAAGGCTTATTACGATGTGTATTTCCGAGAGGGCCCATAGATACCTCTCCGACACTCGGAGTGACAATTCCTAATCTTGATCTATGCCAACACCACAAACACCTTCGAAGACACCTGTAGAGCATATTTATAATCACCTAGTTACGTTGTGACATTTGATATCACACAAGGTGTTCCTCCGGTATTCGGGATTTGCATAATCTCATAGTCAGAGGAACATGTATAAGTCATGAAGAAAGCAATAGCAGAAAAACTAAATGATCATATTGCTAAGCTAACGGATGGGTCTTGTCCATCACATCATTCTCCTAATGATGTGACCCCGTTGATCAAATGACAACACATGTCCATGGTTAGGAAACATAACCATCTTTGATTAACGAGCTAGTCTAGTAGAGGCATGCTAGGGACACTCTATTTAGTCTATGTATTCACACATGTATCAAGTTTTCGGTTAATACAATTCTAGCATGAATAAAAGACATTTATCATGATATACAAGGAAATATAAATAACAACTTTATTATTGCCTTTAGGGAATATTTCCTTCAGTCTCCCACTTGCACTAGAGTCAATAATCTGGATTACATAGTAATGATTCTAACACCCATGGAGTCTTGGTGCTAATCATGTTTTGCTCGTGGAAGAGGCTTAGTCAATGGGTCTGCAATATTCAGATTCGTATGTATCTTGCAAATTTCTATGTCTCCCTCCTTGACTTGATCGCGGATGGATTTGAAGCGTCTCTTGATGTGCTTGATTCTCTTGTGAAACCTGGATTCCTTTGCCAAGGCTATTGCTCCAGTGTTGTCACAAAAGATTTTCATTGGACCCGATGCACTAGGTATTACACCTAGATCGTATATGAACTCCTTCATCCAGACTCCTTCATTTGCTGCTTCCGAAGCAGCTATGTACTCCACTTCACACATAGATCCTGCCATGACGCTCTCCTTGGAACTGCACCAACTGACAGCTCCACTGTTCAACAAAAAAACGTATCCAGTTTGTGACTTAGAGTCATACACATCAGTGTCAAAGCTTGAATCGACGTAACCATTTACGACGAGCTCTTTGTCACCTCCATAAACGAGAAACATATCCTCCGTCCTTTTCAGGTACTTCAGGATGTTCTTGACCGCTGTCCAGTGATCCACTCATGGATTACTTTGGTACCTCCCTACTAGACTTATAGCAAGGCACACATCAGGTCTGGTATACAGCATTGCATATATGATAGAACCTATGGCTGAAGCATAGGGAATGACTTTCATTTTCTCTCTATCTTCTGCAGTGGTCGGGAATTGAGTCTTACTCAACTTCACACCTTGTAGCACAGGCAAGAACCCTTTCTTTGACTGATCCATTTTGAACTTCTTCAAAACTTTATCAAGGTATGTGCTTTGTGAAAGTCCAATTAAGCATCTTGATCTATCTCTATAGATCTTGATGCCCAATATATAAGCACCTTCACCGAGGTCTTTCATTGAAAAATTCTTATTCGAGTATCCTTTTATGCCATCCAGAAATTCTATATCATTTCCAATCAACAATATGTCATCCACATATAATATCAGAAATGCTACAGAGCTCCCACTCACTTTCTTGTAAATACAGGCTTCTCCAAAAGTCTGTATAAAACCATATGCTTTGATCACCTCATCAAAGCGTATATTCCAACTCCGAGATGCTTGCACCTGTCCATAGATGGATCGTTGGAGCTTGCACACTTTGTTAGCACCTTTAGGATCGACAAAACCTTCTGGTTGCATCATATACAACTCTTATTTGAAATATCCATTAAGGAATGCAATTTTGACATCCATTTGCCAGATTTCATAATCATAAAATGCAGCAATTGCTAACATGGCTCGGACAGACTTGAGCATCGCTACGGGTGAAAAAGTCTCATCGTAGTCAACTCCTTAAACTTGTCGAAAACCTTTCGCAACAAGTCGAGCTTTGTAGACGGTAACATTACCATTTGCGTCAGTCTTCCTCTTAAAGATCCATTTATTTTCAATGGCTTGCCGATCATCGGGCAAGTCAACCAAAGTTCACACTTTGTTCTCATACATGGATCCCATCTCAGATTTCATGGCCTCAACCCATTTTGCAGAATCTAGACTCGTCATCACTTCCTCATAGTTTGTAGGTTCATCATGGTCTAGTAACATGACTTCCAGAACTAGGTTACCGTACCACTCTGGTGCGGAACATACTCTGGTTGACTTACGAGGTTCAGTAGCAACTTGATCTGAAGTTTCATCCTCATGATCATTAGCTTCCTCACTAATTGGTGTAGGAATCATTGGAACTAATTTCTATGATGAACTACTTTCCAATTCAGGAGAAGGTACAATTACCTCATCAAATTCTACTTTCCTCCCACTCACTTCTTTCGAGAGAAACTCCTTCTCTAGAAAGGATCCATTCTTAGCAATGAATATCTTGCCTTTGGATCTGTGATAGAAGGTGTACCCAACAGTTTCCTTTGGGCATCCTATGAAGACACATTTCTCTGACTTGGGTTCGAGCTTATCAGGTTGAAGCTTTTTCACATAAGCATCACAACCCCAAACTTTAAGAAACAACAACTTGGGTTTCTTGCCAAACCACAGTTCATAAGGTGTCATCTCAACGGATTTAGATGGTGCCCTATTTAACGTGAATGCAGTTGTCTCTAAAGCATAACCCCAAAACAATAGTCGTAAATCGGTAAGAGACATCATAGATTGCACCATATCTAATAAAGTACGGTTACGACATTCGGACACACCATTACGTTGTGGTGTTCCAGGTGGCGTGAGTTGTGAAACTATTCCACATTGTTCCAAATGAAGACCAAACTCATGATCATAGAAATTTTATTTTCTTGTTACGATGATTCTCTACTTCACTCTAAAATTCTTTGAACTTTTCAAATGTTTCAGACCTGTGTTTCATCAAGTAGATATACCCATATCAGCTCAAATCATCTATGAAGGTCAGAAAATAACGATACCCACCGCGAGCCTCAACACTCATTATAACAACTTTATTATTGCCTCTAGGGCATATTTCCTTCACCTCGGTCATATTGTCGCAGTGCTTAGGCGAAGCCATGCATCGGTAACTTCATCAACACCATCACCACGCCGTTGTGCTAACAAAACTCTCCCTCGGCCTCAACTGGATCAAGAGTTCGAGGGACGTCACCGATTTGATGTGTGCAGATCGCGGAGGTGTCGTGCGTTCGGTGCTTGATCGGTTGGATTGCGAAGACGTTCGACTACATCAACCGCGTTACTAAACACTTCTGCTTTCGGTCTACGAGGGTACGTGGACACACTCTCCCCGCTCATTGTTATGCTTCTCCTAGATAGATCTTGCGTGATTGTAGGAAAACTTTTGAAATACTACGTTCCCCAAAAGTGGCATCATGAGCCTGGTCTATGTGTAGATGATATGCACGAGTAGAACAATGAGTTGTGGGTGATAATAGTCATATTGCTTACCAGCATGTCATACTTTGATTCAGCGGTATTGTGAGATGAAGTGGCTCGAACCTACATTACGCGTACGCTTACGCAAGACTAGTTTCATCGTCACGAGCACTCGTTGCTTAAAGGTGACTGGCGGGTGTCTGTCTCTCTCACTTTAGTTGAATCGAGTGTGACTACATCCGGTCCTTGTGAAGGTTAAAACATCACACTTGACGAAAAATCATTGTGGTTTTGATGCGTAGTTAAGAACGGTTCTTTCTAAGCCCGTAGCAGCCACGTAAAACTTGCAACAACAAAGTAGAGGACGTCTAACTTGTTTTTGCAGGGAATGTTATGATGTGATATGGTCAAGACGTGATGAGTTATACGTTATTGTATGAGATGATCATGTTTTGTAAATTATCGACAACCGGCAGGAGCATTATGGTTGTCTCTTTATTGTATGAATTGAGAAAGCCATGTAATTGCTTTACTTTATCAATATGAGTTAGCGATAGTAGTAGTAGAAATAATTGGCGAGACAACCACGACACTATGATGAAGATCATGGTGTCAAGCCGGTGATGATGGAGATCATGACGATGCTTTGGAGATGGAGATCAAAAGCACAAGATGATGATGGTCATATCATGTCACATATTTTGATTGCATGTGATGTTTATCTTATTATGCTTCTTATTTTGCTTAGTACAGCGGTAGCATTATAAGATGATCCCTTACAAAATTGCAAGGTACAAGTGTTCTTCCTGAGTATGCACTGCTGCGACAGTTCGTCGTGCCGAGACATCACGTGATGATCGAGTGTGATAAGCTCTATATTAAAATACAACGGGTATAAGACAGTTTTGCACATGCAAAATACTCGGGTTAAACTTGACGAGCCTAGCATGTACAGACATGGCTTCGGAACACCGGAGACCGAAAGGTCGAGCGTGAATCATATAGTAGATATGAGCAACATAAGATGTTCACCATTGAAAACTACTCCATCTCACGTGATGATCGGACATGGTTTAGTTGATTTGGATCACGTGATCATTTAGATGACTAGAGGAATGTCTATCTAAGTGAGAGTTCTTTAGTAATATGATTAATTGAACTTTAATTTATCATGAACTCAGTCCTGATAGTTTTTGCATATATGTGTTGTTGTAGATCAATGGCCCGTGCTACTGTTCCATGAATTTTAATGCGTTCCTAGAGAAAGCTAAGTTGAAAGATGATGGTAGCAACTACACGGACTAGGTCAATAACTTGAGGATTATCCTCATTGCTGCACACAAGAATTATGTCCCTGAAATATGCCCTAGCGGTCCAATGAGTGTTGAGGCTCGCGGCGGGTATCGTTATTTTCTGACCTTCACAAATGATTTGAGTTGATATGGGTATATCTACTTGATGAAACACAAGTCTGAAACATTTGAAAAGTTCAAAGAATTTCATAGTGAAATAGAGAATCATCATAACAAGAAAATAAAATTTCCACGAACTGATCGCGGATGCGAATATTTGAGTCATGAGTTTGGTCTTCATTTGAAAAAATGTGGAATAGTTTCACAACTCACGCCACCTGGAACACCACAGCGTAATGGTGTGTCCGGACGTCGTAACCGTACTTTATTAGATATGGTGCGATCTATGATGTCTCTTACCGATTTACCACTATCATTTTGGGGTTATGCTTTAGACACAGCTGCATTCACATTCAACACGGCACCGTCTAAATCCATTGATAGGACACCTTATGAACTGTGGTTTGACAAGAAACCCAAGTTGTCGTTTCTTAAAGTTTGGGGTTGCGATGCTTATGTGAAAAAGCTTCAACCTGATAAGCTCGAACCCAAATCGGAGAAATGTGTCTTCATAGGATACCCAAACGAAACTGTTGGGTACACCTTCTATCATAGATCCGAAGGCAAGATATTCGTTGCTAAGAATGATCCTTTCTAGAGAAGGAGTTTCTCTCGAAAGAAGTGAGTGGGAGGAAAGTAGAACTTGATGAGTTAATTGTACCTTCTCCCAAATTGGAAAGTAGTTCATCACAAAAATTAGTTCCAATGATTCCTACACGAATTAGTGAGGAAGCTAATTATGATGATCATGAAACTTCAGTTCAAGTTGCTACTGAACCTCGTAGGTCAACCATAGTACATTCCGCACATGAGTGGTACGGTAACCCGGTTCTGGAAGTCATGTTACTAGACCATGATGAACCTACGAACTATGAGGAAGCAATGATGAGCCCAGATTCCGCAAAATGGCTTGAGACCATGAAATCTAAGATGGGATCCATGTATGAGAACAAAGTGTGGACTTTGGTTGACTTGCCCGATGATCGGCAAGCCATTGAAAATAATGGATTTTTAAGAGGAAGACTGACGCCGATGGTGACATTACAGTCTACAAAGCTCGACTTGTTGTGAAAGATTTTCGACAAGTTCAAGGAGTTGACTACGATGAGACTTTCTCACCTGTAGCGATGCTTAAGTCTGTCTGAATCATGTTAGCAATTTCCGCATTTTATGATTATGAACTCATGCAAATGGATGTCAAAACTGCATGCCTTAATGGATATCTCAAAGAAGAGTTGTATATGATGCAACCAGAAGGTTTTGTCGATCCAAAAGGTGCTAACAAAGTGTGCAAGCTCCAGCGATCCATCTATGGACTGGTACAAGCATCTCGGAGTTGGAATATACGCTTTCATGAGGTGATCAAAGCATATGGTTTTATACAAACTTTTGGAGAAACCTGTATTTACAAGAAAGTGAGTGGGAGCTCTCCAACATTTCTGATATTATATGTGGATGACATATTCTTGATTGGAAATGATATAGAATTTCTAGATGGCATAAAAGGATACTTGAATAAGAATTTTTCAATGAAAGACCTTGGTGAAGCTGCTTATATATTGGGTAAGACTCAATGCCCGACCACTGCAGAAGATAGGGAGAAAATGAAAGTCATTCCCTATGCTTCAGCCATAGGATCTATCATGTATGCAATGTTGTGTACCAGACCTGATGTGTGCCTTGCTATAAGTTTAGCAGGGAGGTACCAAACTAATCCAGGAGTGGATCACTGGACAACGGTCAACAACATCCTGAAGTACTTGAAAATGATGAAGGATATGTTTCTCGTTTATTTAGGTGACAAAGTGCTCATCGTAAATGGTTACGTCGATTCAAGATTTGACACTAATCCGGATGACACAAAGTCACAAACCGGATACGTATTTTTGTTGAACAGTGGAGCAGTCAGTTGGTGCAGTTCCAAGCAGAGCGTCGTGGCGGGATCTACGTGTGAAGCAGAGTACATAGTTGCTTCGAAAGCAGCAAATGAAGGAGTCTGGATGAAGGAGTTCATATCTGATCTAGGTGTAATACCTAGTGCATCGGGTCCAATGAAAATCTTTTGTGACAACACTGGAGCAATAGCCTTGGCAAAGGAATCCAGGTTTCACAAGAGAACCAAGCACATCAAGAGACGCTTCAACTCCATCCGCGATCAATTCAAGGAGGGAGACTGTGACGCCCCCGATTTGACCGTACACTAATCATGCACGCAAATGTGTACGACCAAGATCAGGGATTCACTAGAAGATATCACAACACAACTCTAGACACAAATAAAATAATGCAAGCTTTACATTACAAGCCAGGGGCCTCGAGGGCTCGAATACATAAGCTCGAAACACAAGAGTCAGCAGAAGCAATAATATCTGAGTACAGACATAAGTTTAAACAAGTTTGCCTTAAGAAGGCTAGCTCAAAAGTAACAACGATCAAAAAGGCAAGGCCTCCTGCCTGGGACCTCCTAACTACTCCTCGAAGCCGAACTCCACGTAGAAACATCCTCGGGATCCTCTGGCTCCTAGACTCCACCATCTGGTTGCGTCATCCGAGAAGAAGGGACAAAAGGGGAAAAGGGGGAGCAAAGCAACCCTGAGTACTCATCCAAAGTACTCGAAAGCAAGGATCTACACTACATATGCAATGATATGTGTGTAAAGGGGGTAATATTTGTGGGCTAAACTGCAGAATGCCAGAATAAGAGGGGGATAGCTAATCCAATCGAAGACTACGCTTCTGGCAACCTCCATCTTGCAGTAGTAGAATTGAGTAGATGGAATAGTAACCAGTGTCAAAGCTTCTGGCAGCCTCCGTCTTGCAGCAGTAGAATAGAATAGATGGTAGGTTCACCAAGTAACATCGTATAGCATAAACCTACCCGGTGATCCTCCCGCACATCACCCTGTGAGACAGCAACCACCGAGTTATATCTGGAACTCATCTAGGTGTGTTTTATTAAGTTTCCGGTTCTAGTTGTCATGAGGTCGGAGTACAACTCCGGGTCGTCCTTTTACCGAGGGACACGCCTATTCAAATAGGTTAACTTCCCTGCAGGGGTGCACCACATTACCCATCACGCTCGATCCCATTTGGCCGGACACACTTTCCTGAGTCATGCCCGGCCTCGGAAGATCAACACGTCGCAACCCTACCTAAGCACAACAAAGAGGTCCGCACGTCGGTCTAAACCCTAAGCGCGCAGGGGTCTGGGCCCATCGCCAAACGCACACCTGCACGTTGCGTACGTGGCCTGTAAGCAGACCTAGCCACTCCTAATACCAGAGCGGCGTTCCAGTCCAATCCAGCGTGCGCCGCTAAGTCGCTGACATCAAGAAGGCTTCGGCTGATACCACGACGTAGAGTGCCCATAACTATTCCCACGTATCTGGTTTGTGCATATAGGCCAATGGCTAGACTCAGATCAAATACAAAGATCTCATTAAGCGTGTTATTATGAAATAACCGCGGACAACGACTAGGGCCAGCCCCACCTGTCTCCTAGGTGGTCGCAACCCGCCCTGTCGCTCCGCCACGAAGTAACCATCAAGGGGCTGCCGGGAACCCAGGCCCACCACTACCTGTGTGGAACCACCTGCCCCTTCAGCCCCCATATCTGAATCATCATCATGAGTATGTAATAATATAATATATACCCGTGATCACCTCCGAAATGATCACGGCCCGATAGAATAGCATGGCAGACGGACAAGGGTGTAGGGCCACTGATGGAATACTGACATCCTTAAGTAAGCATTTAGGATTGCATGTAAAGGTATCAACAGTTGTAGCAACAGTGACAGGCTATGCAGCAGAATAGGATTAATTGAAAGCAGTAACATGCTACACTACTCTAATGCAAGCAGTAGAGAGAAGAATAGGCGATATCAGGTTGATCAAGGGGGGGGGGCTTGCCTGGAAGCTCTGTTGAAATGATCTGGTCATCGACGACATAGCCGTACACAACAACGTCGGCGGCGATGGTTTCGGTGTCTATCGAGAGAGGAGGGGGAAGAAACAGTAAATATAAAGCAGAAAATTGTAACACAAAGTATGACATGGCGATACGATGCGTCGGGTGTGCCCTAACGCAGTGTTACATGTTACCGACAAAGGAGGATCCAATCCGAGAAAGTTTTCCTGGTTCCGGACATTTGTCAGACAGATGACCGGAGGGGGAAAGTTCCATGTTCAGGTATTTAGAGGCACCGCATGGATATGCGGGTAACGTATCCGGGTTCGTCTCGTCGTTCTGAGCAACTTTCATGTTCAAAGTTTTTTCATCTGAGTTACACATTATTTTATATTATTTTTCAAAGTTTTAAATCATTTTCAGGAATTAACAGATTAATTTAATTCAAAGATGTTTATTACGTCAGCATGACGTCAGCGGTCAACTCTGACCGCTCATGAGTCAAACTGACTAATGGGGCCCGTTCGTCATAGACTCAAGTTAATTAAAGAAAGTTAATTAGTTTAACTAATTGTTTAGGTTACTAAATTTAATTAATTAATTAATATTTTTATTACATTTTTTTCAGGGGCAGTCCCCACCTGTCATTTGGCGAGGAGGCCTAACGGGCGTGCGGGTACAGGGCAGAGTGGAGCGAGGACGCGGGTCGGGCACTCGCCCGGAAGGGGTCGAGGCCTCGACCGGTGGCGGCCAAGGCCGTCGGCTGCTCCGGCCAGTGGGGATCGGGCGGTAAGGGGGGCAGCGAGAGGGGGAGCTGCGCGGGTGGCTCAACGTTGCCGTTGGGAGCAACGGCGAAGCGCGGGTAGGTAGCGGCGATTGCCGGAGATGGCGCAGCAGCGGCTGCGGCCCGGCGGGAGCCGCGGGATGGCTTGGCCGGAGGTACAGGGGGCGGCGCTGGGGGAGCGAGAGGTCGCGGCGTTAGACGGCGCGCACGGGAACAGGGGCGGCCTGGCGGCTGTGGCGGCCATGGGCGAGCGACGGACGACGTGCGGCGGCATGGCTGTGAGTGCATTCGGCATGACGGCGAGAGGCGGGCTGCGGGCAGCCTAGGCGCTGGGGACGACGGTGGGGCAGCAGCGGGGGCCGGTCGGGCGGCGCGTGGGTGCGGCCCACGGCGGTCCGCACGTGCGGCGCAGGCGGCAGAGTTGCGTGCGGTGGGCGCGTGTGCGCGGACGGCGCCAACGACAAGAGGGGAAGGGGAGAATGGGATCCTCACCCTTCGATGCAGGGGTACGGGCGGCGAGGCTCGATGGCGCGTGAAAGGATCGATATGGTTGACTAGAGGCGGGGTGAATAGGCAACTAACAATTTTTAGCTTTTCTTAACCACTTAAAAATTAAGCGACAAAATAAGTTGTCTAGATAAACTACTAGGAAGACAACTAAGATAAAGAAGCACAACAACTACACAAGCATGCTATAGGAGTTGAACAAGTAAAGCAAGCAAAGGTAAAGGTAATAAATAACCACAAGTGGAACCGGAGGAGACGAGGATGTGTTTCCAAAGTTCCTTCCCTTTGAGGGGAAGTACGTCTCCGTTGGAGCGGTGTGGAGGCACAATGCTCCCCAAGAAGCCACTAGGGCCACCGTATTCTCCTCACGCCCTCACACGATGCAAGGTGTCGTGAATCCACTAGTGGTGCCCTTGAAGGCGGCAACCGAACCTTTACAAACAAGGTTGGGGCAAACTCCACAACTTGGAGGCTCCCAACAAACCACGAAGCTTCACCACAATGGAATATGGCTTCGAGGTGACCTCAACCGTCTAGGGTGCTCAAACACCCAAGAGTAACAATATCCGCAAGGGATTAGTGGGGAGAATCAAATATCTCTTGGTGGAAGTGTAGATCGATGCCTCTTCAAGCAATCCCGAGCAAATCAACAAGTTTGATTGGCTAGGGAGAGAGATCGGGCGGAAATGGAGCTTTTGGAGCAACAATGGAGTAGTGGGGGAAGAGGTAAGTCTTCTTGGAGAAGAAGACCCCCTATATATAGTAGGGGGACAAATCCAACCGTTATTGGAGGTTTCAGCCCGCAGAGAGCGGTAGTACCGCGCATGAGTTGCGGTACTACCGCTGGCTGAGCGGTACTACCGCTTGGGAAGCGGTACTACCGCATAGGCAAAAGATTGCGACATGATTGACAACCCCGGATGAAATAAATTACATCCGTGGCTACATCCGCAAGGGAAAACGGTAGTAGCAAAACGCGACACGGTACTACCGCTTAAGATAAGCGGTACTACCGCGTGGTATGCGGAAGTAAAAAATTACTTCCGCATCCACTTCTGTACTTAGACTCAGCGCCTGGGCCAGATACACGGTACTACCGCTCTGGGGACGCGGTACTACCGCAGGAGCGGTACTACCGTGTTGGCAGGCGGTACTACCGTGTAACTGCGCGGTACTACCGCTTGTTTGAGCGGTACTACCGCTTGCTAGGCAGTTGATCAGGACAGAAGCCACAGATTTGCAACAACGAGGGAAAACCGGTTGGACCTCCAGAGAAGCAAGGAAAGGTGGTGTGGGAGAAAGATGTGTACGTGTTGATTCTTCCCAAACCTTTCCGACGCGGACCCCCCGTTAATAGTACGGCTTTCCTATTACTCAAAGCCACCGACAGGGAGCAAAAAGAAAACACCGTCCTTCATAGAATCCGAGGGGCAAGCAATCATCTTGTACCATAAGGGAGATTTACCTGTATGAGCTTAGAGCACATGATCAGTCCGCAAATGCATTGTCATCAATCACCAAAACTACTTAGGGAGAAATATGCCCTTACAATCTCCCCCTTTTTGGTGTATTGATGACAACACGAGATTTGCACAGAAAAGAAATAATAGAGTATGCAATACAAGCCCTAGAGTATAGGTGAGCTCCCCCTGGATGTGTGCCTTCATACGATTGTGCTTTGGACTGCACAGCACACATACTAGGTATAGTGCTCCCTAATAATCTACACACGAGATACTCTATATGACACTAACTGCACAGGATAGACATAATGATAATAAGTTAAACGATAACGGGGCATATGTCTTACACCATATGATAGTCTCACAGAAACACGCAAAATAAACCAAGTTCAACGATAAACACACGAACACGACACACAAGACACAAGACGGCAAATCACTCTCCCCCTTTGTCATCGAGACACCACAAAGGGAAAAGAGGATACGAAGACGGGTGGCAGCCCGGGAGAAGCTCAGTCGTCATACTCGTCATCAAACCCCTGCTGCTGCTCCTCCTGATACTCATCATCAGATCCCTGCTGCTCTGGCTGATACTCCTCATCAGATTCTGACCACTTGTACCCCTGGCGAGCCATCCAGGTAGCCTCAGGAGTGATGTTGTCCTCCGATCCATTGGAAACCTCCTCTCCATACAAAGACAGAATCTTCTTGTCCCGCTGACGCGTCTTCTTGTCAGTCACATGAGCACGGTATTGCCCCTGAGCCTGCATGCAGAAGAGGGCCTTCATCTTCTGCTGTAGCCTCTTAGCCCACGAAGGCTTCTCCACTGCAGAGGAAGAAGAGGGGGCAAATCTGCTAGAGCGGACATCGGCAGTCTCCTCCACAGGCTCATCCTCAGTGCCCATCTGGGCAGCAGCAGCCTGAGCACGAGTAGTGGTGTTGGCCCAACGAGTCTTGACGCGAAGCCGGATAGGATCATGGCGGTAGCAGTCGGCCTCGAACTCCTCCTCTGGATACAACTTCGCCCAAGTCTTGGAGATGAGCAGAAATAAGAATGGACCATAGATAGGTACCTTGCGAGTGTAGATGGCAAACCGGAGCTCATTCCACATGATGTGGGAAATGTCAAGTGGTGCAGCCTGGGCGGAGCGAGCCTCTTGACACATCAGAAGCATATCAACTAGATAGGCATGGACCTTGTCCTTGTCGCCAACACGAGGGAACAACGTGTTGCGAAAAATCCGATACATGATGTCCAGGAAGGGATTCAACACCCAAGTTGTTTTGCCACTAGCAAGGGTCTTTGCCTCATAAAATGGAAGTAGTTTGTCCTTGTTAGCTGATTCAGGATTGGCGTGAGGCCGAAAACCAATTGGGTTATGGAGACCCTCATCAGGAAGCTGAAGAAGATCCATGAACTCCTTCCAAGTAGCGGTCATCTTGTGACCATGGGTCATCCAAGTCATGGGACGATCCTCCTTGGCCTGAAAGTTGACCGAGGCATAGAACTGCGCAATTAGCTCTGGGTCAAAGTCGTTCTGGAATGTCATGATGTGCTCCAGACCCAGCTGCTCGATCAAATCAAGGGCTTCTGCAAAGTATGCCCGGTTCTTATCCTTCCTCATGTGCTCCACATCCACCCAGTGAGCATCCACATACAGGTTGGCCTTGGTCTTGAGCACCTCATGATAGATGGGAAACTGTTGCTTGGTCCAGAAGATATCATCGCCAGGAAAGTGCTCACGGGGTTCTCCATATGGGTTGATCTTCCTTCTAGACATGAACTCAGCAGCAGGCATTTCCTCCATAGACATTGATGATTCCTTGCGCTTGTTGGCTAAGGTCTTGTACCGGCGCTGGGGAGTGGAGCCCTCTGGCACATCACTCGGGGTACGCAGGCGCTTGGAACCAGTGTCACGAACTGGGTTGGTACGACGACCCTCAAAACCTGAGCCACCACCTAAAAACACAAACACAAGACCACAACAACACAAATACAAGAAGAATCAATGCCAAAGCCTCGAAAGACACAAGAAACCAAGGGAAATAGAAAAGAGAACATGCTACGAAGAAAGTATGAGCCAAGCGGTAGTACTGCTGACCCTTGCGGAAGTAAAAAATTAGTACCGCAGGGTAAGCGGTAGTACCGCATGTCACATGCGGTAGTACCGCATACGCTGCGGTAGTAAAAATTTACTTCCGCAAGAAGAGGCGGAACTAAAAAATTAGTACTGTATGCGGAGCGATAGTACCGCATTGGATCGCGGTAGTACCGCTCGGCAAGCAGTACTAAAAGTTTACTTCCGCTCGAGGGGGCGGAACTAAAAACTTAGTGCTGCATGCGGAGCGGTAGTACCGCATTGGCCCGCGGTAGTACCGCTCGGCACGCAGTACTACAGTTTTTATTTCCGCCCGAGCGGTAGTACCGCTGAGGATAGCGGTAGTACCGCTTAGGTCAGATCAGATCTGGATTACATCGTGCGGTAGTACCGCGGTTCTCCAGCGGTAGTACCGCACGAAACAGATCTGAGAAGAACAGATCTAGAAACTACCAACGAGATCGACACACGTTACTACGGCTGATCATAGTAACTTCGTAGCAACATCTCTAAGCATATTTCTAGTGCACAAATACTCTTCCACAACCTAAGCATCCATGGATAAGATCACGAAGAACACAAAAACACTAAGTATCTCCCCTAACCCTAAAAACTCAGGCAAGGCAATAAGAAGAGGGGAAAAGGGGAGAAACCTGCATCCATGGCAAGAGGTCGTGGTGGGGAACGATCCCATCGGTCGGAAAGCGAGAAGAGTGGCCGAGGGAGGAGATCCGGCGAGGTCCTCCGGCGGCGTTCTTGAGAGAGAGAGAGATAGGGACGACGTGGGGGTTAGGAGTGAATGGGTATGGGGGAGATGGAACTCCCCCTGCCTGCTTATAACCCCCACACGTTCTGATATGTGCGGTAGTACCGCTCGCCGGGCGGTAGTACCGCCCTACCAGCGGCAGTAAAAAAATACTGCCGTGCTGGAGGTACGGTAGTACCGCATGTCCTCCGCGGTAGTACCGTAACCAGTCACGGTAGTACCGCTACCCCAAGAAAATGCACAAAAGAGGCAAGAGGCTTTAAGCATGAGAGAGTAAAAACACCACGAGCACAAACAAAACATGAAACACAAATTCCTCATAAGAGGGCGGTGGCCGAGGCCACCTATGTTTGAGTTTTATAGATATGGCACCGCGAAGAATTATCCTTGGGCCCATGATCCAAACTCGACTTGAAGCATTTAAGCCAACTATGTATGGCAAATGATGAAGATTTGGTTAGTTTATGCATAATAAGGGGAGGAATAGTTCATTGAGAGAACAGTACTCCCCCTAAGTCCATGCCTACATCTAGACAAGATAACTATGTCGAGTGTGAGGAGTGTGTGCACAGATTCAAACCACATTGCTCAAATCGATGATATTTAGCTCATGCCTTAACTCGCGAAATCTTGCTTCGTCCAAAGGCTTCGTGAAGATATCTGCAAGGTTATCATGAGTGTTGACGTAGTGAAGCTCGATTTCTCCTTGCCTTATGTGATCCCGGATGAAGTGATACCGAATCTCAATATGCTTCGTCTTGAAGTGAAGCACCGGGTTGAGAGAAATCTTGATGGCACTTTCATTGTCACACCAAAGAGGCACTTTGTCACAAGTGACACCGTAATCCTTTAAAGTTTGCCTCATCCATAAGAGTTGAGCACAGCAACTGCCAGCGGCCACATATTCTGCTTCAGTGGACGAGAGAGATACACAACTCTGCTGTTTGGCAGACCAACTAACAAGAGAGCAACCAAGAAATTGGCACCCTCCCGAGGTGGACTTCCTATCCACTTTGTCTCCCGCCCAGTCAGAATCAGAGAAACCAACAAGGTTGAAATTTGCTCCTCTTGGGTACCATAAGCCAAAGTTTGGGGTATGAGCCAAATATCGAAAGATTCGCTTGACAGCCACAAAGTGACTTTCCTTAGGTGAGGCTTGAAACCGTGCACAGATTCCCACACTCAACATAATATCCGGTCTAGATGCACAAAGGTAAAGCAAGGATCCGATCATAGAGCGATATACCTTTTGATCCACCGCTTTACCATTGGGATCAATGTCAAGTTGGCATTTGGTTGGCATTGGAGTAGTAGCCGGCTTGACATCACTAAGGTTGAACCTCTTGAGCATGTCTTGAGTATACTTGGATTGTTTGATGAAGATGCCTTCTCTTCGTTGTTTGATCTCAAATCCAAGGAAGTACTTCAACTCTCCCATCATGGACATCTCAAAATGTGTGGTCATGAGTGCGGCGAACTCATCATTGAAAGCTTTGTTAGGAGAACCAAAGATAATATCATCTACATATAGTTGGCATACAAACAACTCCCCTTTGACCTTCTTAGTAAAAAGAGTGGGGTCGATTTTCCCAATTTCAAACCCACGATCTTGTAACAACTCAGTAAGGTGCTCATACCACGCTCGTGGGGCTTGTTTAAGGCCATAGAGTGCCTTATCAAGTTGATACACATGATTGGGGAACTTAGGATCCTCGAACCCCGGGGGTTGTTTAACATACACCAACTCATTAATGGGACCATTAAGAAATGCACTTTTCACATCCATTTGTTGCAATTTAAAGTTATGATGGGAAGCATAGGCAAGCAACAAACGAATGGATTCAAGACGAGCAACGGGGGCAAAGGTTTCACCGTAGTCGATACCCTCGACTTGGGAGTAGCCTTGAGCCACCAGACGCGCCTTGTTGCGGATGACAATGCCATGGGCATCTTGCTTGTTCTTAAAGATCCATTTGGTTCCAATGACATTATGGTTCTCCTTTGGTCTTGGCACCAGACGCCACACTTTGTTGCGCTCGAAGTTATTGAGTTCTTCATGCATGGCATTGAGCCAGTCAGGGTCTTCGAGCGCCTCATAGACCTTCTTAGGTTCAACAAAGGAGACAAAAGCTTGATGAGCACAATAGTTTGCTAATTGTCTACGAGTGCTTACCCCCCTTTTGATGCTTCCTAAAATGTTCTCGATGTGATGCTCGTTGGAAGCAAGCCTGGAGGCAACTTTTGCAGCACGACGCTCTAATTGCTCTTCAAGTGATAACTGAGGAGCATTGAGTTGATCATCTTGAGCGTCATCATGAGCAAGATCTTGATATTGAGCTTCCTCTTGACCTTGATCTTGCTCTGGGAATTGAACTTGGCCTTGTGCATCAATTGATGGTTCTTCACCAACTTGAGGTTGATCTTGCATTTGGCCTTGTTCATCAGGCTGAGGGCCTTCACTTTGTTCTTCGGAAGCGTGTGGGTCTTGGGTTGGTGATGGTTCCACTTGAGTGGAACATTGTCCTTCTCCTTCGGCCACAAGGGGTTCCTCAACGGGTAGGATATATCCAACACCCATTCTTCTTATGGCTTGAGGAGGAATTTCATCACCTGCATCACAAGTACCACTTTGCTCCACTTGGGAGCCGTTATTTTCATCAAACTCTACGTTACTCGTCTCCTCTATGAGTCCAGTGGACTTGTTGAGGACACGGTAAGCATGAGAGTTTGTAGCATAACCAACAAATATGCCCTCATGAGCTCTAGACTCAAATTTAGACAAACGAACACCTTTCTTAAGAATGAAACACTTACACCCGAACACCCTGAAGTATTTGAGATTGGGCTTGTTACCGGTGAGAATCTCATATGGAGTTTTGTTCAAGCCTTTGCGGAGATAGAGACGATTTGACGCATGTCAAGCGGTGTTGATGACTTCGGCCCAAAAGTTGTATGGAGAGTTGAATTCAGCCATCATGGTTCTTGCAGCATCTATCAAGGTTCGGTTCTTTCTCTCCGCAACACCGTTTTGCTGAGGGGTATACGGGGCGGCATATTGATGTTTGATCCCCTCATCACCAAGAAACTCATCCAAGGTGTAGTTCTTGAACTCGGTGCCATTGTCACTTCTGATCATCAAAATCTTTGCTTCATGTTGTCGTTGAGCTTCATTTGCAAAGTTGATGACGGTTTGTTGGGTCTCACTCTTCTTCTTGAAGAAGTATACCCAGGTATATCTTGAGTAATCATCCACAATCACCAAGCAATATTTCCTACCCCCAAGACTATCAAAAGTGGGAGGCCCAAAGAGATCCATGTGGAGGAGCTCTAGAGGTCTCTTTGAATAGATGATAGTCGTGGGAGGGTGAGCCTTCTCATGTAATTTTCCTTCAATGCACGCCCTGCAAGCACGATCTTTGGCAAAGCTAACATTTGTTAGTCCTCGGACATGGTCCCCCTTGAGAAGACTTTGCAAAGATCTCATATTGACGTGGGCCAAACGGCGATGCCAAAGCCATCCCACATCAACTTTAGCCATTAGGCATGTCGCGACCTTAGTGGGTTGCTTCGAGAAGTTAACCACATAAAGACCGTTCTCGACATGCCCAACGTAGGCTACTTTAAGAGTCTTGCTCCACAAGAGGGCCACAGAATCAATATCAAAGAATGTAGCAAAGCCCATGAGTGCGAGTTGGCGAACAGAAAGTAAATTGTATGCCAGGGACTCAACAAGCATGACTTTCTCGATCGTGAGATCATGAGAGACAACAACCTTGCCAAGTCCCAATACCTTAGAAGATGAAGCATCACCCCATTCGATGTTGGTGGCCATAGATGAACCGAGATGCACGTCCACCACCAAGTCTTTGCTTCCGGTCATATGATTTGTGGCTCCGCTATCGAGCAACCATGATCCCCCACCGGAAGCAAACCCCTACAATAGATCAATGCTTGGATTTAGGTACCCATTTGGTAATGGGTCCTTTGAGGTTAGTGACAAGGGTCTTAGGAACCCAAATGGACCATTCAATGTACTCATAAGAAGAACCAACAAATTTAGCAAACACATGGCCATCACTAGCACGGCATAAAACATATGAAGGATTAAAATCGCTGGCCATGTTTGAGGGTGTGGTGGAGTTTTTCTTGACACCACCACTTTTCTTCTTGGTTGACGTGCCCTCTCCTTCTTTCACAAAGGATTGTTGGAGAGGGGGTGGTTGCTTTGTCTTGTCATTCTTCTTCTTCTTGGGCTTAGGAGCAAACCCAATTCCTTCCTTTGCCACAACTTCCTTTTGATTGCTCAAAAGGGCGTTGAGGTTCTTCTCACCTTGTATGCAAGTCACAAGGCCTTTCTCAAGTTGCTTCTTCAATTCGGCATTCTCTTCAACAAGATGCACATGCTCACAACATGGGTTAGTAGCATTTGCATTATCAATTAAAACCATGCGAGGAAAGATAGCCTTTTCCTTGGTTAGCGAAACTTGGAGTTGATCATGAGACTCCTTGAGAGTAGCATGCATTCCTTTCAAGGCCTTGTGAGCCTTGTCAAGTATGTCAAACTCCTCTTTGAGTTTAGCATGGTCAACCACAAGTTTTGCCTTCTCAGAGTTAAGGACACGAGAGACAACTAATGCATGATCAAGATCTTTCTTTAATTTAGCATGATCATCGTTGTGTGACTCCTCAAGAGCCAAACGAAGACCACGCTCCTCCTCTAGGGCGTTAGAGAGATCCGATATCTCATCGGCATAGTCTCGACTATGCCCTTCCATTTTAGTAATGGTTTCCTCGTGAGCCTCAATAATGTCATTGGCCTCACCGAGTTGTTCCAAGAGAGCAACAACATGCTTCTTGGATTTGCCCTTGAGATTCTTTATGAACACATCAAATTCATTTTCTCCCTCCTTACTACCCTCACCCTCATCAATACAATTATTTAATGAGGGGTTAGAAGAGATAGTAGAACTGATGATCGGGGTTACCTTGTTGGTGGCCTTGGCCATAAGACACTTGGCGGTGATGTTCTCGTTTGGTGAGTTGAAGAGAGATGAGTGCGGAGTGGTAGCAATTGCAATTGTGGCCATAGTGGTCACCTCATCGTCTTCATCATTGTCATCATCCTCCACATATTCTTCTTGAGCCACCAACACTTTCGGAGGAGTCTTCTTGATGAAGTTGTTCTTGTTGGGATAGGACTTTGACTTGTCCTTCCGAATAAGCTTGCCTCCAAAGTCTTCTCTCTTCTCATATGGGCAATCCACAACGAAGTGGCTTACATTTCCACAGTTGAAACATGTCCTTACTCGTTGCTTCCCTTTGTTCCCACTGGAGTTGTTCCTGTTAAAGTTGGACCTTGAGTTCTTCTTGCCCCAGAATTGCCTTGAAGCAAGAGCCATGTGCTCGTGATAGGCATATTTGGTGTCCTCGGGGCAGCACTCATCATCATCTTCCACTTCCTCCTCTTCCACACAAGCCTTGGCCTTCAGAGCAAGATTAGGCTTCTTGGATCGTTGAGCTCTTAGGACCGCATTGTCGGCGGTAACGTCAAGGATCCTCATGGCAACAAATTCATCCAACACTTTGTTTGAGGATAAAGTGTGGAAGTCCGGTCTCTGACGAATCACAGAGGACATGGCCTTGTGATAGGGCATCATGGCCTTGAGGAACTTGCGCTTGATCCAATTGTCATCCGTATCCTTACTGCCATGATCTCGAAGAGACACTGCAAGAATAGTTAATCTTCGATAAAGTTCACCAGGATCTTCATCTTCGATCATTGCAAACTCATCAGCTTCATCTTGCACCACTTCATAGTTGGAGCGTTGAATACTTGTGCTTCCCTTGTACATTGTGCCAACATGCTCCCATGCTTCTTTGGCCACAGTGAATGGACGAAGATGAGCAATGTCTTCAGGAGGGATGGAGTCTTGAAGAATGCAAAGTGCGGACTCGTTGAACTGATGATCGGCAGTTTCTCTTGGAGTCATGTTGTCGGGATCATACGGATAAAAACCTTGCTCAATGATTCTCCAGAGGTTAGTGGAACAATGATTAATATGACGTTTGAAACGAAACACCCAAGTAGCAAAATCGGTATTTTTAACGAACTTGGGAGGGGGCCCGACAGAATTTAAATGCGGTGTGGGAACGGGTCCTCCATAGTGAGTAGGAGGAGGAGATTGGGCAAATTTCCCACTTCCATGCTTAGCGACCGGGGCTTGCTCACTACTAGCTTCTCCCTTGTCGGGGTTAGCCTCTGACACGTTGGTAGAGGGACGACCCACTTCCAACGGCGAGGTGGACAATTTAAGCCCCTCAAACATTTCTTTAAACATGCCTTTGACCTCGCTCGCTAGTGATTCTTTCAATGTGGTCAAGGCCACATTGAACTCCTCACGAGTGACCGAGGCTCCCCCATCTAACGTAGGCAAGGACGGATTTCCACCGGAATGGTCCTCCGTCTCGACTACGTTGTCAACCATACTCTTCGGACGGTAAAGTCCTTAAAAAGAGATGAGGCTCTGATACCAATTGAAAGGATCGATATGGTTGACTAGAGGGGGGGTGAATATGCAACTAACAATTTTTAGCTTTTCTTAACCACTTAAAAATTAAGCGACAAAATAAGTTGTCTAGATAAACTACTAGGAAGACAACTAAGATAAAGAAGCACAACAACTACACAAGCATGCTATAGGAGTTGAACAAGTAAAGCAAGCAAAGGTAAAGGTAATAAATAACCACAAGTGGAACCGGAGGAGACGAGGATGTGTTTCCGAAGTTCCTTCCCTTTGAGGGGAAGTACGTCTCCGTTGGAGCGGTGTGGAGGCACAATGCTCCCCAAGAAGCCACTAGGGCCACCGTATTCTCCTCACGCCCTCACACGATGCAAGGTGCCGTGAATCCACTAGTGGTGCCCTTGAAGGCGGCAACCGAACCTTTACAAACAAGGTTGGGGCAAACTCCACAACTTGGAGGCTCCCAACAAACCACGAAGCTTCACCACAATGGAATATGGCTTCGAGGTGACCTCAACCGTCTAGGGTGCTCAAACACCCAAGAGTAACAAGATCCGCAAGGGATTAGTGGGGAGAATCAAATATCTCTTGGTGGAAGTGTAGATCGATGCCTCTTCAAGCAATCCCGAGCAAATCAACAAGTTTGATTGGCTAGGGAGAGAGATCGGGCGGAAATGGAGCTTTTGGAGCAACAATGGAGTAGTGGGGGAAGAGGTAAGTCTTCTTGGAGAAGAAGACCCCCTATATATAGTGGGGGGGACAAATCCAACCGTTATTGGAGGTTTCAGCCCGCAGAGAGCGGTAGTACCGCGCATGAGTTGCGGTACTACCGCTGGCTGAGCGGTACTACCGCTTGGGAAGCGGTACTACCGCATAGGCAAAAGATTGCGACATGATTGACAACCCCGGATGAAATAAATTACATCCGTGGCTACATCCGCAAGGGAAAACGGTAGTAGCAAAACGCGACACGGTGCTACCGCTTAAGATAAGCGGTACTACCGCGTGGTATGCGGAAGTAAAAAATTACTTCCGCATCCACTTCTGTACTTAGACTCAGCGCCTGGGCCAGATACACGGTACTACCGCTCTGGGGACGCGGTACTACCGTGTCGGCAGGCGGTACTACCGTGTAACTGCACGGTACTACCGCTTGTTTGAGCGGTACTACCGCTTGCTAGGCAGTTGATCAGGACAGAAGCCACAGATTTGCAACAACGAGGGAAAACCGGTTGGACCTCCAGAGAAGCAAGGAAAGGTGGTGTGGGAGAAAGATGTGTACGTGTTGATTCTTCCCAAACCTTTCCGACGCGGACCCCCTCTTAATAGTACGGCTTTCCTATTACTCAAAGCCACCGACAGGGAGCAAAAAGAAAACACCGTCCTTCATAGAATCCGAGGGGCAAGCAATCGTCTTGTGCCATAAGGGAGATTTACCTGTATGAGCTTAGAGCACATGATCAGTCCGCAAATGCATTGTCATCAATCACCAAAACTACTTAGGGAGAAATATGCCCTTACAGCGCGGCTTGGGGAGGAGACGAGGAGGTCCGACGACGGTGAGCGGTGTCGAGTCGAGGCAGCGTCGGGCCGGCGGCGTCCACGGGCGTAGAGAAGAGCGGCGGCGAGGGAGAAGAGGGATTAGGGGAGCGCGAGGTGGCGGGCGACGGAGCCGGCGAGGGTGACGATGGAGCCGGCGAGGATGACGACGTGCGCGTCGGGGGAGGCGGCGGGATCGGGCCCGCCCCGATCCAGATCCGGGGAAGGAGGGAGTGAGCGTGTGGGCGAATGGGGGGTTGGGGCTAGAATTTGGATCGGTGAGGGGGGTTATAGGCGGGGTGGGCCGGCCCGGTGGCCTAGTTGGGCCGAATGGCCCAGGGGGGGTTGCTTTCTTCGGTTTTGTTTTTGCCTTTTATTTATTTTTCTTTTCTGTTTTCTCTTAGTTTCCTTTTATTTTTGCTTTGTAAATTATGAACTTAGTCCTAAATTTAGAATTATTAATTAGGACACTGTCACAATTAACCTGGCCCCTAAAAAATAGTTTGTAATTTTTATTACTTTTAAAAGCATTTAAATGATTGTTTTGCTACTGTTTTATTCATTTTAGAGTATTAAGATATTTTATAAAAGTGTGGTTTGTTCTCCATAATTACTTATGATTTATTTGTCTACTTTAGAACATTTTAGTTTTGACATTTAAAAACTTTTATATTTTGACTTTGTTTTGAATTTGAAATTTAAATTAGTTTTGAACCAACATGAGTTTATCAACAGTAACCGAGGTGACGTGGCATCATTAGGAGAGGGTTGATGTAGCTTAATTATCCGAGCATCACAATTCTCCTCCACTACAAGAAATCTCGTCCCGAGATTTTAGCAGTGGAGTAGGGGGGGAGTGCTGGTAGCGAAAACCTAACGAGTCCTCTCGGTCTTGGCTGCCCTTTCGAAGAGGTTGATCCCTTTTCGTTGATGTCTTCATTTCTCTGCTTCAAGTCATCGTGATCAAGTCGTCATCCTTTCTTTGGGATCTCCATCATCCTACGAACGCGACAAGGGGGGAAACTTTGGAGGAACGCATCTCCACGAAGTTTGTGCATCTGACGGTGAATTCATAAAGTGATACACGAAGTACCCTACGAGTAGTATTTCAGTGAATACATTGAGAACAATAATCGATGGTACCAAAGTTTCAAATGGGTAGGCAATCATTCGATGCCTAGACAGAAGCTGGAATGGGGGCTTGAACAACGAGAATAACATGGTGTTTGATTCCAGGATGAATAATGGTATAGAATTTAGCTCGTGAATCACATATGAAGCGAGGTGCAAAGGATACATTAGAATCTAGGTTGTAAAGAAGAGTCAGGTTTCGATCCAGTGGACCTGTTGGTTATGGGCCCACCATGTGGGTTGAATGTATGAAGGGTGGTGACATCTTGCACAGCCGTGACAGGGAGGCATGTCAGTGGATAGCTTGTCGGCTATGTCAGCAACAATGTCGGTACCAAGGATGGGGAACGAAGAGAACCATTTTCCTGCTTGTTGAAATGAGGCGGACCAATAGGCAAGGTTCTCGTCCATCGGTGGTTATCGAAATGTCAGCAACAATAGTAACAGGGTCTTACTGATAAAGTTGTACACCGAGGTGTTTGCATAAGTAGGGAATTATCACTGCTCAGATAGGTTAGACTACCAGAAAAGTTAAACAAACCAATGGAAAGGAAAATGTGCTTATACGCAAGTATAATCCTTTTGAAGGGCAACCAGATCGAGAAAATCATGAGAGATATTCAAGTACATAACCATCCCGGGAGAGGGGCGAGAAAACTCATGATGTTACCCATACAATGGTGTTTGGAATAATTGGTAAAGAGAATTTAGCATTGCGCTTCAATGTTCTTGTTGATGAATGGAGTACCACAGACATGCTTCGAGATAGCATTGACATGGTCATCAGATAAAGGTGAGACTTTGTATACACAAATGATCCATCAGGAGCAACTTATAAAATAAGTCTTACAATTTCCTCCTGGAAGAATGGTTATCCTTGCAAAAGAAATTATAATGATAGGTCCTCCAGCCAGGGGTGCTAGGCATGACATCATATTACCGGGTCATCAAAGGACCAACATTATAAGTCCTGGAAAGTTGCCCCAACCATCATATATGACCGAGATTCGGATCCAATTGGTGTCATCATACCTCAGACTCAGGATGTTCGAGAAGAAAAGGTGCAACACAAATCGACGAAATGACATTGCAAGATTCTCAGGAAATGAACTATGGGAACGGGTTCCCGAAACAATAGTTCATCCTTAAACCAAGGAGAGTATGAGGAGGTGGCTGATGGGCTCATCGATAATTCATCGAGAATTCCAAACGGATGGATTTCCACAATAATGTGAACAAGAAGATGACACTTGTCAATTCAAATGATATAATGTTGTATGCTCGATGAAAACATACACCATTAATTATTAGTTGAAAGGTGTGCCCGAAATATGACCTTAGGCAGCAAGATCAATGTTAGAGTGCCGATTCAATAACCAACAGTCTAAGAACGAATTGTCGATCGTTAACTTCAAAGCAATAGGGTTGCTAGAAGTACAGAACTCAAGCAGCATCGTTAGCATATTGGTATCCCGGTTAAAAACAACACAGGGACCAAGGAAGAATGGTGATGGTGAGAAGTATCATCATACCGAGAATTTCTAAGAGGTGGAGCAATCCTCACAACATTCTCGACATAAAAGACAGTAATACTTCAAGGCAGAACACAACACTAGCTGGAGAGCAAGTTGTATTCATAATGTGGACAAGTTCGCGATGAAAGGAAGTCAAGGGTGTTATCGATGATAATAAAAATCATCGAGGGCAAGGAGGGTATTTCTCATCATGAACATAGTTGACATCTCGGAAGAAGTCAAAGAATTGAAGGTGATCCGACACATTTGCCGGGAGGTTTCAAGAGGATGCAATCAAACAATAACGGCAACAAGCAAGGAAATGACGAAGTGGCAAGTTACAGGATCAATATATAAGATGCAAGCTTGGAACCAAAGTTGCCTTTCAAGACAAGCAACATGATGTTGAAAGCTCGACATAAGTCATGCTCACACATTGAAGATTTCATGCACCAGAGAAGGACGAGGTAACGTAGTCAAAGATAGCAAGACCAGGATGCACCCGATAGTCTAGGAATGACTAGATTGAGTTTGGAATTTCCCAGTAAAATACTAGGGGTATTTGATTTGTAGTGCGGAATAATTTCACTAGTCGGTGTCCTCGGTTGGCAACAACCCAGAACCCGTAGAGTGATTACGACAAGGAAAGACATTACCTCAACAAAGTTAGTAAGATGTGGTGCAATGGCAAGACATCTTCGAGATACCGGGGGTTAATACTCGAAGGTACAACATGATAGAAGTATATCCGGGTCATTGACCTATGATAGTAGATACTTCAACCTTGCCAAAAATTGACGAGGCACTGGAATGAATTCCCATCAGATATATCAGATCAGGACAGCATGGTCGAAACCATAACTGTAAGGAATCAATTCAAGAATACCGAAAGAATCATACAGCTAGATAATCATTTTGCAAGAAACTCCCGAGACGGTCTACATCATTTCCATGGGCATGAACACAAATTTCAAGGCCGACTCCCACTTCTTTAATGCATATCATTTCATTCACCTCTCGCTCTGATAAAACTGTAGTGTTGGAATTTTATCTGGAAGAACACCGGAAGAGTATGACTTGTGAAAACTTTCGGGTTCTCACGGACTAGGGGAAGGCATAGGTCCAATCCATCGGGCATCTTAGTAACATATGCCACAAGTTTCAAAAGTAAATATCACCAGCTCGAAAGCAGAGCATGGTTGGTCAAGCAGAGGATGCAATTTACCAAAGGCATTATTTATTAGGGGAAGAACTCACAAGGTGATTGAATATGAAGGATACTATTGGATAACAATCCAACAATGGATCGGGCAATCCACAACAGAGCTGATGTGAGTATCGGTACTCACTCAGAGGAAGAAAGAATGCAGAGGCATCAGATTCAAGAATCACCTTATTAGTCTGATGCTTAAATAGAAAGAAATTATGGTTTCCAAAACGAAGGATCAGAAGCAGACGCTCTGATCAAGGATGGATAAGTTGAAAACACTTAGTTGGACAATCAATAAAGGTTTGAATTGCCGAGAACCAACTCATGTCCGGATTGACGTCTGAGCCGGAAAGATAATTTTAAAAAGGATAACCTGATGACTGCGTGCATACGCACACATTGAATCAATAGGCTCAAAATGGCTAAGACAAGGGATGTTAACGAAGACTACTATTCATATGGAATTAACCATAATGCAAGCAGGCAAGAATTTCAAGAGTAACAGGCTGTAGAGGATTTTACGAAAGATCGAAAAGTATTTCGAAGAATTTTGTGAGGCACATGAACAATTGAGAAGAACGGATCCTCGATAAATGTGAGTAAATAACTGTAAGGGTTTTCATGCGAACTAAAACTGCAAGACAGTAAACTCAAAGGATTCTCGGGGCAACGAAGAATATTTTGAGGCATCTTGTAACAACAAGAGCGACGAGGAATGATCAAGAGAATGACAAGTGCATGCAAATATCCATAGGGACATATCGGTGGCAGTGAAGGTGATGAGCACAAGGGTCTCGGGAAAATATCGAGGGATGTCCTCAGAATCTTGTGATGAAGCAGGTGATCTTCTGGAATGAGGGCTCTCCGGGAGAAATAGCTACGAGAACCTAGAGTCAGAGTTAGTAAAATCTTTTAACCCGAATAGAAGAGAGATCAGAGTCCGAGAGCATAGAAGAGAAATAAAAGATCCTAACACCACCCATTGGTGTTGTGGGCCCGTAAGCCACACAACAAGTTAGTAAATTTGTTTTTCAAAGACTAGACTCGACTTCAGCCAAGGAGTTGGAAAGGGGATTACTACACGCAGTCAGCTCTGATACCAACTTGTGACACCCCCGATTTGACCATACACTAATCATGCACGCAAATGTGTACGGCCAAGATTAGGGACTCACTGGAAGATATCACAACACAACTCTAGACACAAATTAAAATAATACAAGCTTTATATTACAAGCCAGGGGCCTCGAGGGCTCGAATACATAAGCTCGAAACACAAGAGTCAGCGGAAGCAATAATATGTGAGTACAGACATAAGTTTAAACAAGTTTGCCTTAAGAAGGCTAGCATAAAATTAACAACGATCGAAAAGGCAAGGCCTCCTGCCTGGGACCTCCTAACTACTCCCCGAAGCCGAACTCCACGTAGAAACATCCTCGGGATCCTCTGGCTCCTGGACTCCACCATCTGGTTGCGTCGTCCGAGAAGAAGGGACAAAAGGGGAAAAGGGGGAGCAAAGCAACCGTGAGTACTCATCCAAAGTACTCGCAAGCAAGGATATACACTACCTATGCAATGATATCTGTGTAAAGGGGGTAATATTTGTGGGCTGAACTGCTGAATGCCAGAATAAGAGGGGGATAGCTAATCCAATCGAAGACTGCGCTTCTGGCAACCTTCATCTTGCAGTAGTAGAAGAGAGTAGACGGAATAGTAACAAGTGTCAAAGCTTCTCCCAGCCTCCGTCTTGCAACAGTAGAATAGAATAGATGGTAAGTTCGCCAAGTAACATCGTATAGCATAAACCTACCCGACGATCCTCCTGCACATCACCTTGTGAGAGAGCAACCACCGAGTTATATCTGAAACTCATCTGGGTGTGTTTTATTAAGTATCCGACTCTAGTTGTCATGAGGTCAAAGTACAACTCCGGGTCATCCTTTCACCGAGGTACACGGCTATTCGAATAGATTAAGTTCCCTGCAGGGGTGCACCACATTACCCAGCACGCTCGATCCCATTTGCGTACGCGGCCGGTAAGCAGACCTAGCCACTCCTAATACCAGAGCGGCGTTCCAGTCCAATCTGGCGCGCGCCGCTAAGTCGCTGACGTCAAGAAGGCTTCAGCTGATACCACGACGTCGAGTGCCCATAATTATTCCCACGTAGCTGGTTACTGCGTATAGGCCAATGGCCAGACTCAGATCAAATACCAAGATCTCAATAAGCGTGTTATTATGAAATAACCGCGGACAACGACTAGGGCCAGGCCCACCTGTCTCCTAGGTGGTCGCAACCTGCCATGTCGCTCCGCCACAAAGTAACCATCAAGGGGCTGTCGGGAACCCAGGCCCACCACTACCTATGTGGAACCACCTGCCCCTTCAGCCCCCATATCCGAATCATCATCATGAGTATGTAATAATATAGTATATACCTATTATCACCTCCCGAAATGATCACGACCCGATAGAATAGCATGGCAGACGGACAAGGGTGTAGGGCCACTGATGGAATACTAGCATCCTATACTAAGCATTCATGATTGCACGTAAAGGTATCAACAGTTGTAGCAACAATGACAGGCTATGCAGCAGAATAGTATTAATTGAAAGCAGTAACATGCTACAGTACTCTAATGCAAGCAGTAGAGCGAAGAATAGGCGATATTAGGTTGATCAAGGGGGGGGGGCTTGCCAAGAAGCTCTGTTGAAATGATCTGGTCGTCGACAACGTAGCCGTACACAGCAACGTCGGCGACGATGGTCTCGGTGTCTATAGAGAGAGGAGGGGGAAGAAACAGTAAATATAAAGCAGACAATTGTAACACAAAGTATGACATGGCGATACGATGTGTCGGGTGTGCCCTAACACAGTCTTACATGTTACCGACAAAGGAGGATCCCATCCGGGAAAGTTTTCCTGGTTCCGGACATTTGTCAGACAGATGAGTGGAGGGGGAAAGTTCCATGTCCATGCGGGTAACGTATCCGGGTTCGTCTCGTCGTTGTGAGCAACTTTCATGTTCAAAGTTTTTTCATCCGAGTTACAGATTATTTTATATTATTTTTCAAAGTTTTAAATCATTTTCAGGAAATAACGGATTAATTTAATTCAAAAATGTTTATTGCGTCAGCATGACGTCAGCGGTCAACTCTGAACGCTCACCAATCAAACTGACTAATGGGGCCCGTTCGTCATAGACTCAGGTTAATTAAAGAAAGTTAATTAGTTTAACTAATTGTTTAAGTTACTAAATTTAATTAATCAAGTTAATTAATTTACTAATTGATTAATTAATGAATTTATTTATTATTATTATTATTACATTTTTTTCAGGGGCAGTCCCCACCTGTCATTTGGCTAGGAGGCCTAACGGGCGTGCGGGTACAAGGCAGAGTGGAGCAAGGAGATGGGTCGCGCACTCGCCTAGAAGGGGTCGAGGCCACAACCGGTGGCGGCCTCCGGGCGGTTGGCCGCCGGCGGCTGCGGCCAGTGGAGATCGGGCGGCAAGGGTGGGCAGCGAGGGTGGCTCGACGTTGCCGCTAGGAGCAGCGGCGGAGCGCCGGTAGGCAGCGGCGACTGACGGAGATGGCGCAGCAGCGGCTGCGGCCAGGCGGGAGCCGCGGGATGGCTTGGCCAGAGCTACAGGGGGCGGCGCTGGGGGAGCGAGAGGTTGCGGCGTTAGACGGCGCGCACGGGAACAGGGGCGGCCTGGCAGCTTTGGCGACCATGGGCGAGCGACGGACGACGCGCGATGGCGTGGCTGTGAGCGCTTTCGGCACGACGACGAGAGGTGGGCTGCGGGCAGCCAAGGCGCTAGGGACGACGGTGGGGCACCAGCGGGGGCCGGTCGACGGTGCGCACGTGCGGCGCACGCTGCAGAGTTGCGTGCGGTGGGCACGTGTGCGCAGACGGCGCCGACGACAAGAGGGGAAGGGGAGAACGGGATCCTCACCCTTCGATGCAGGGGTACGGGCGACGAGGCTCGACGGCGCGGCTTGGGGAGGAGACGAGGAGGTCCGACGACGGTGAGCGACGTCGAGTCGAGGCAGCGTCGGGGCGACGGCGTCCACGGGTGCAGAGAAGAGCGGCGGCGAGGGAGAAGAGAGATTAGGGGAGCGCGAGGTGGTGGGCGATGGAGCCGACGAGGGTGGCGATGGACCCAGCGAGGATGACAACGTGCGCGCCGGGGGAGGCGGCGGGATCAGGCCCGTCCCGATCCAGATCCGGGGAAGGAGGGAGTGAGCGTGTGGGCGAATGGGGGATTGGGGCTAGGGTTTGGATCGGTGAGGGGGGTTATATGCGGGGTGGGCCGGCCTGGTGGCCCAGTTGGGCCGAATGGCCCAGGGGGTTGCCTTCTTCGGTTTTGTTTTTGCCTTTTATTTATTTTTCTTTTCTGTTTTCTCTTAGTTTCCTTTTATTTTTGTTTTGTAAATTATGAACTTAGTCCTAAATTAAGAATTATTAATTAGGACACTGTCACAATTAACTTGGCCCCTAAAATAAAATAGTTTGTAATTGTTTATTACTTTTAAAAGCATTTAAATGATTTTTTTGTTACTGTTTTATTCATTTTAGAGTATTAAGACATTTTATAAAAGTGTGGTTTGTCCTCCATAATTACTTATGATTTATTTGTCTACTTTAGAACATTTTAGTTTTGACATTTAAAAACTTTAATATTTTGACTTTGTTTTGAATTTGAAATTTGAATTGGTTTTGAACCAACACGAGTTTATCAAGAGTAACCGAGGTGACGTGGCATCATTAGTAGAGGGTTGATGTAGCTTAATTATCCGGGCATCACAAAGACATAGAAATTTGCAAGATACACATGGATCTGAATGTTGCAGGCCCATTGACTAAGCCTCTTCCACAAGCAAAAAATGATCAGCACCAAGACTCAATGGGTGTCAGAATCATTACTATGTAATCTAGATTGTTGACTCTAGTGCAAGTGGGAGACTGAAGAAAATATGCCCTAGAGGCAATAATAAAATTATTTATATTTCCTTATATATCATGATAAATGTCTTTTATTCATGCTAGAATTGTATTGACCGGAAACTTGATACATGTGTGAATACATAGACAAAACATAGTGTCCCAAGTATGCCTCTGCTACACTAGCTCGTTAATCAAAGATGGTTATGTTTCCTAAACATAGACATGTGTTGTCATTTGATCAATGGGATCACATCATTATGAGAATGATGTGATGGAAAAGACCCATCCGTTAGCTTAGCACTATGATCGTTTAGTTATACTGCTATTGCCTTCTTCATGACTTATACATGTTCCTCTGACTATGAGATTATGCAACTCCCGAATATTGGAGGAACACCTTGTGTGCTATCAAACATCACAACATAACTGGGTGATTATAAAGATGCCCTATAGGTGTCTTCGAAGGTGTTTGTGGTGTTGGCATAGATCGAGAATAGGATTTGTCACTCCGAGTGTCGGAGAGGTATCTCTGGGCCCTCTCGGTAATACACATCGTAATAAGCCTTGCAAGCAAATGACTAGTTAGTCACGAAATGATGTATTACGGAATGAGTAAAGAGACTTGCCGGTAACGAGATTTAACTAGGTATGATGATACCGACGATCGATTCTCGGGCAAGTAACATAGCGATGACAAAGGGAACAACATATGTTGTTGTGCGGTTTGACTGATAAAGATCTTCGTAGAATATGTAGGAGCCAATATGAACATCCAGGTTCCACTATTGGTTATTGACCAGAGATGTGTCTCGGGCATGTCTACATAGTTCTCAAACCCGTAGGGTCCGCACGCTTAACGTTCGATGACGATCGGTATTCTGAGTTTATCTGTTTTGATGTACCAAAGGTTGTTTGGAGTCCCGGATGAGATCACGGACATGATGGGGAGTCTTGAAATAGTCGAGACATAAAGATTGATATATTGGACGACTATATTCGGACACCAAAAGTGTTCCGGAGAAGTTTCGGATAAAACTGGAGTGCCAGAGGGTTACCGGAACCTCGGGGGAACTAATGGGCCACATGGGCCTTAGTGGAGAGAGAGAGGGGCGGCTAGGGCAGGCCGCGCGCCCCACTTTCCTTCTTCCTCTCCCTCTCCTTCCTCCCCCTCTCTCCCTCTTGGTGGACTCCTACTAGGAATAGGATTCCTATTCCTAGTATGACTTCCCTTGTGGGGTGCGCCCTAGGAGGGCCAGCCGGCCTCCCCTTGGTCCTTTATATACGGGGGCAGGGGCACCCTAAGTTGACAATTGTTTTAGCTGTGTGCGGTGCCCCCTCCACTATTACACACCTCGGTCATATTGTCGCAGTGCTTAGGCAAAGTCATGCGTCGGTAACTTCATCAACACCGTCACCACACCATTGTGCTGACGAAACTCTCTGTCGGCGTTCTGGGAACGGGGGTACCCAGACTTGCCTGCCTGCGGCCCAGGGCGTGGCTCATCAAGCGGCCTGGTACGACCCAACCTCGTCAGCAACCACTCAAGACCCTCGCGAGGGGCCGAGCCTCGCGAGGCGGATGGCGCAAGAGCTCCCCTGGGGCGGCCTCACTAGGCTAGCTCCTGAGGAGCGGAGATATCAAGGCAAGGGGCACCTCGTGAGGCCCTTGCAACGTGAGCAGTGACGACCAAGGCCAGCTGGCGCCAGCGGGCGCAGTGTGCCAGTTTCCTCTTTGGTGCTAAAGGATCAGGAGCACGCGAGGAGTCCCGAGGCGTCAGGCAAAGGTTTCCATATCGGTGCAACAAGACCAAGACCAGCAGGATGACAGAGCGGAGGTCATCGCAGAGCCCACGACGGCGTCACCACCAGAGCCTTTGGCACGCGAATACCACCTTTTGTCACGATAGCTTGTACTAGTTGCCCACCTTCAAATTTGGCCGTTGTGGGATCCCTTCCTGCTCAATATCTGGGAAGAGGACCCGAGCCTCTATAAATAGGACTACCCACCACCATATGAGGCAAATCATCTTGAGCTGACCCAACCTAGGGGATCGGATCACTGAGACCGCCCAGACACCCACAATCTCACTCGAGCACAAGAACACCTCTCCTCAGGAGGCTGTTCTCCCCATGTATTAGTTCTTCCTCAGCCTACAAGGCAATCCACCACACCACACTGGATTAGGGTACTACACCACAACGGTGGCCCGAATCAGTATAAACCTTGTGTGCCTTGTTCTTCGGGTATGACGAGCTAGGACTAGGGATAGGTGAGTAGACGAGCTAGGGCAGAGGAGAGATCTTCGTGCGCACCCAGAGTTCGAACCACAAGGGTTTTGCCGGAATCCAAGATCCGACATTTGGTGTGCCATGTAGGGGTGTGCCGAAACTTCCCTTCCGTCGGTCCGCGCTCCGTCGTCCCACCGGTCCCATGGCTGATGCTCACATAGCCCGTGCTGAGCGGCGCGCTGCCCTCGCGGCCCGCGTCGCTCAAATAGCTCCTGCCGGCGGACTGCCCCGCCGTTCTCCATCGCCTGCCACCGATGCTGCCACCGGCCCAGCGCGGCATGAACAGCAGGCCTCGTCCCTGCACCCCTCCGTGCGGCGAGACAGACGCACCGCGACCCCGTCACTGACCCTAGTGGTCTCATCATCCCATGCTCGTCGCGGAGCCACGGATGCGCAGGCTGCATTGCTCATGGCACGCGAGCTCCTGCGCTACCGCCCCATCGACGACTTCTACGAAGAATGGCTCGACCGCATCGCCGAGCTCGTCAGCGCAGCTGGGGGCTCTCCAGCGCCGCCCTTCTCGCTACCTCGCCCGCCTCCCCGTGCGGACGACGTGGCTCATGAAGCTCCTTTGCTACCTCCGCATCAAGGCATTGTCCAAGACCCAAGGCACGTGGCCCCGCGACATGGTCACCCACGCGCGGCACCAGTGCATGAAGAAGGAAGCTACCAAGAGATCCAGCGGCCCCGCGGAGGAGCGCCAGCGCTCCCTCCACCGCCGCATCGAGACCGCACCCCCTCCCCCGCCGCGGTGGCGTGCGAGGACCAAGGCCAAGTTCCGCCTCCCCGACAAGCTCCGGTGTCAATAGCAGGCTGCAAGGCCCTTTCCCCCGAGCTGCGCAACATCAACTAGCCTGGGAAGTTCAAGACCGACCTGCCTCCACGCTATGACGGCACCCCCGACCCTGCGGAGTTCCTGCAGCTCTACGAGCCGAGTATCGAAGTGCCCGACGGCAACGAGAATATCATGGCGAACTGGTTCCCCATGGCCCTCAAAGATGGCGTGCGCTCGTGGCTCCTGAACCTACCCCCGGGATCGATCTCCACCTGGAGCGAGATGCGCGAGCGGTTCATCGTCAACTTCCAGGGCACCCAAGACCCCCCCCCCCCCCGCCGCCCGCCGGTGATCTGCGGTGTATCAAGAAACAACCAGGAGAAACCCTACAGAAGATCCAGTGCTTCAACAGTGTCCGCGTCAAGATCCCCAAGGTCACGAACGAGGACATCATTTCAACATTCTCAGATGGTGTCTACAACGTCAAGATGAAGGAGGAGCTCACCATCCACGAGGATCTGTGCATGTCCCTGGAGCTGTTCAACCTCGCGACCAAGTGCGCTAGAGCTAAGGAGGGGCGCCTCTCCCTCGTCGAGCTCCCCACTGCTGAACCTGAAGACAAGAAGGCCAAGAGCAAGGACGTAAAGCACAAAGGAGCGGCAGTGCTCGCGGCTGAGCCGGAGATGAAGCGCGGCCGCGACTACCCAGAGTCATCCAAGAGCAGCCGGGCGTTTTGCGCCTTCCACAACGTGCACAACCACAACACCCATGACTGTCAAGAGCTCAGGGCCCTCCGCGAAGGATGCGTCAGCCAACGCCCCGAGTGCAGCAACCGTGGCTACGGTCGTGGGGGAAGTCGGACAGGGGGACGCTGGGACGACCGCGGCCCCCGTTAGGAGTGGCGTGACCAACCTCGGGAGGACCGTTGGGCGATCAGCCTTATGAGGATGCATGGAGGGACTAGCCCGGTGAGGGCGCCTAGAGGGACCAGCCTCGTGAGGACCGCCCCCAGGGCAAGGCTGGACTTCCACCTCTGCCGCCACCAAGGAGGAACGATGACCAGGACAAGGGGGCTGGGGGCTTCCAGGAGCCTCGCGTCATCGCCTGCATCTTGGGCGTAGCACAGGCCCTAGCCTCTCAGCGCCTCTTCAAGCAGTTCGCCCAGGAAGTAAACGCGACTCTCCCCAAGCTCGAGGCTACGCGCCCACTCAGGTGGTCCAAGTGCCCCATCACCTTCAGTTCAGCAAACCAGCTCAAGTGCGCGGCTACGGCCGGCGCCCTCCCGATGCTTTGTTTGCCCGTCATTAGCAACGTCCAAGTTACCAAGACTCTCATCGACAGCGGCGCAGGGCTCAATGTCCTGTCCGTCGAGACGTTCGACAGCCTCCAAGTACCGTACGATCAGTTACTGCCTTCCAAGCCCTTCTCCGAAGTGACTGACAACTCCACCACCCCATAGGGCAGGTCCGCCTGCGTGTCTCCTTCGGCAAGCGCGACAACTACCACACTGAGCCCATCAACTTCGACGTCGCCCACATCCATCTCCCTTACAATGCCATCCTCAGGTACGCAGCCCTGGCCAAGTTCATGGCAGTGACTCACCACGGCTACAACGTCCTCAAGATGCCGGGGAGCGGCAGCGTCATCACCATCGCTTGTGATGAGAAGGACGTAGTGTGCTCGCTCGAGCGCGCTTACCAGGCAGCAGCAATCGAGGATCCAGACAACGACAACATCATCTACCCTCCTGAGGCCGTCCCCAAGAAGAAGAAGAAGCTGCTGCACCAAGGACTTCAGGAGAGTGATGTTTCCATGCCCTTTGGCCTACCGAACCAAGCGACTCAGCACCAACGCCACATGCGGAAAGTCCTGGCGACTCGCGAGGCCAGGCATCACGAGATCCTGGTGGAGGTGGCCTCGGTTATCCGCGAGATCTGGGAACCCCCGGAGCCTCACGAGGCGCCGAAGCCACGCGGCGTGTGAGGAGCAGCATCTGCATCAAGCGTCTTCAGCTACACCAACACTACTTCAGCAACTGTGTCAGGTGACATTTTCCGGTTTTTGTTCAGCTGGGAGCGCCCTTTGGGCTGCATCATTCCTAGGTCGCACGGGTCTGTCCCTGCGGCGTGTATCCTTCTGCATCTTTAGCTTACTTGTTGGGGGCGCCCCTCGGGCTGCATCATCCCTAGGCCACACAGGTCCGTCCTTGTGGCATGCATCTCATTTGGCGTCACTTGGTTTAGTCTGTTTCCTCCTGTAGTTTGCCTTACGAGCATCACCTACTCACTCATCACCTCTTCTGGTCTCCTTCGCTCCTTAATGGACTTCTTCTCATCTCACAACGGGGGTTGCATACGTTGGCACGATGCTTGTGCTCGGGTCCGTCCCTGCAATGCTGACAAACCCGAGGGACCGAGCTCTGACCCGCAGCCTGCTCCGCAAGCGTCACCTCACCAGGTCCTCGGTGCCTTCGTCTTCCTGTAGAATTATCAGAAGCCCAGTGGTAGGCGCGGTCCTAAGTTGTGCTGCTACAGGCTAACCCGCAGGAGTCTTAGGAGCACGACGACATGCGTTCCCACCGGTCTCCCCTCCTCACATAATTCGCTTGCGTGTTAAAGGGGGGCCTCTGAGCATCACATCTCAGGGGCTCTTACCTACTCTCCAGCCCTCATCCCTTGGCCTTGGCCACAGCATCGCGACCTGGCATACCAGCGGCGGCTGAGCTTGCTCGAGGGTCGGGACTCGAGGACGTAGAGCATCAAGAAGGATGGGGGAGGGGAGGCCGGCTTAGAGAGCTCAGGCCTGTTCGTACATCAAGTGGGGCCCTTGGGCATCGCGATCCAAGGGCCTAACTGGTCCATAGCCCCTCACTCCCTGGTCTTGTCCTGGTGATCCGGTCAAGCTAGCGGCGGCTGAGGTACGCGTAGGGCCGGGCCCTGCTGACGCAGAACATCAAGGCTTAAGTCCAGCATTCCCTTCCCGAAGGCCGTTCGTACGTCAAGGGGGACTCCTGAGTATCGCGACTCAGGAGCCTAACTGGTCACGTAGCCCCTCACCCCTTGGTCCCGTCCTGGTGATCCGGACGATCCAACGGCGGCTGAGGTACGCGCGGCACCGGGCTCTGCGGACGCAGAACTCTAGGGCCAGCGGGGAGGAAATCGCGAAATCTCAGCCACGCGACATCGAAAGCGAACCAGGCGCGTCGCTTAAGGAATCACCTCATGCTCATCAAGATAAGTCGTGAACCCTTTCAGTGCCCCATTCTCACTCGAAGAACGGGATTCAGCAGTCACGCGTCGGCAACACCACCTCACTTTTTAGCCTCCGGAAGCCGCTTGCACACCAAGGGGGACCTCTTGAGCATCGCGCCTCATGAGCTCTTACCAGACCTCGGGCCGTTCACCTCCTGGCCTTGACCACGGCATCGCGACCTGGCATACCAGTGACGACTGTAGCTTGCCTTGGGACTGGGACCTGCCGGCGTAGAGCACTATGCTACCGAAAGGGTAAAAAGGGGCGATATTGCCGAAATGGGGCTTGCAAACAGGGTCTACTAGCAAGGATAATAAGATAGGAGCAAAAGCATTACAAGATCTTTACACATCCTCATGGGGTTGGCCTTGAATCCTCGCAGGGAATACCACAAAGGGATTCGGGAGGTCCTAACTATGGCCACCGTCGTCGACGCCATTATCAATAGTGGGCCATGATGGCCCACCTCCGACCTCGCGTAGATCACCACCGACGACGTGTTCGCGAGCCCGACGCGCTTCGGGCGCGCCGCGAGCTTGGGGGCGCGTAGCTATCGTCGCTCGTCTCCGGAGACTCGTCGGACTCAGGAGAGCTGCTGGACTCCCGAAGGCCATCACTGCTACTAGACGAGCTGGCGGCAGGGTCGATGGCTGCCATGGCGCCAGCCGCAACGTCGTCCCCACGATCCCCTCCAGGGCAGCACTCCAGGCGGCGTCCCTCCTCGTCGAATGCCTTGAAGAGCAGCACGGAGGCGCCATCGTACTCGAAGTGGATGGCGAGGGCGCCTTCCGCACAACAGAAGCGGGGGACCTCGCCCCATCCGTGGGTCATGAAGACCTTACCCGGGGAGACGAACTCAACCTTAGCCCTCGTCGCCGGAGCCCGGCACTCGGCGTGCTGCAACCACAGCTCGAGCGGCCCCCTCTGCGGCATCTTCGGGGCGAAGAATGACGGGAAGCGTATCCACGATTTAGGAGGCACCGCCGCCCACACCACGAACTCGTGCGAGGAGCCCCCAGCATGCATTCGTGGGACGGCGGCGTGCACCATGACGACGCGATTGACGCGGTGCTGGGCGCTACCTTCCCCTCCGTGGCTTGGTGCCCTGGCGTACAGGGGCAGTGCGTAGCAAGGGGAGGCCGCTCGTGCCAAGGCCTCGTCACTTCCAGCCTCGTGGCGGCGCCGGGAGCACGGAATGGTCTTTTCTTCGGTGGGAGCACTTCTGGCTCCTCGCGAGGAGTCTTCCCCTTCTCAGCGGTAGAAAATCGCCGAATCGGCGCCATGGGTGGCTCTGACAGGCGAGGGGCAAGGAAGAAGGAAAAGCAAGAGGAACAGAGGGAGAAGATGGGCAGCAAGGACTCCGCCTGCCGCCATATTTACAGCCAGGAGAAGGCCAACCGCCGGCCTCCATAATCGCAGGTAATGATGGTCTTTTGTGCATTTAAGGACTTGTCAAGTCGCGCAGTCGCCGAGGCTGCGTGGGGAAGTGGAGACGCCCACGTCCTGTCAATCGCCACACGTCTATCAAGGCCACATGCTTTTGGGGCCCGCGGCGCTCCGCACTTGACCCTTGGCTTCGCCGCCAAGCCAAGCCCGAGCGCACCTTGGGCCTGGGGGCTACTGTCGGTGTTCTGGGAACGGGGGTACCCAGACTTGCCTGCTTGCGGCCCAGGGCGTGGCTCATCAGGCGTCCTGGTACGGCCCAACCTCGTCAGCAACCACTCAAGACCCTCGCGAGGGGCCGAGCCTCGCTAGGCGGATGACGCAAGACCTCCGGTGGGGCGGCCTCACTAGGTTGGCTCCTGAGGAGCGGAGATATCAAGGCAGGGGGCACCTCGTGAGGCCCTTGTGACGTGAGCAGTGACGACCAAGACCAGGCGGGCGCCAGCGGGCGCAGGGTGCCAGATTCCTCTTTGGTGCTAAAGGAGCAGGCGCAGGCGAGGAGTCCCGATGCGTTAGGCAAAGGTTTCCATATCGGTGCAACAAGACCAAGACCAGCATGACGGCAGAGTGGAGGTCATCGCGGAGCCCACGACGGCATCAACACTAGAGCCTTTGGCAGGTGAAGACTACCTTTTATCAGGATAGCTTGTACTAGCTGCCCCCCTTCAAAATTGACCATTGTGGGACCCCTTCTTGCTCAATATCTGGGAAGAGGACCCGGGCCTCTATAAGTAGGACTACCCACCACCATATGGGGCAGATCATCTTGAGCTGACCCAACCTAGGGGATCATATCATTGAGACCGCCCAGACACCCACAAGCTCACTCGAGCACAAGAACACCTCTCCTTAGGAGGCTGTTCTCCCCATGTACTAGTTCTTCCTCAGCCTACAAGGCAATCCACCACACCACACTGGATTAGGGTATTACACTACAATGATGGGCCGAACCAGTATAAACCTTGTGTCCCTTGTTCTTCGGGTCTGACGAGCTAGGCCTAAGGATCGATGAGTAGACGAGCTAGGGCAGAAGGAGAGATCTTCGTGCGCACACCAGAGTTCGAACCACAAGGGTTTTGCCGGAACCCAAGATCCAACACTCTCCCTCGGCCTCAACTGGATCAAGAGTTCGAGGGATATCACCTAACTGAACGTGTGCAGATCACGGAGGTGCCGTGCGTTCGATGCTTGATCGGTTGGATCGCGGAGATGTTCGACTACATCAACGGCGTTACTAAACGCTTCCGCTTTTGGTCTATGAGGGTACGTGGACACACTCTCCCCGCTCATTGCTATGCTTTTCCTAGATAGATTTTGCGTGATCGTAGGGAACTTTTTGAAATACTACGTTCCCCAATAGGATGTGGGTTTGGAGGCGGAGTTGGTGCTTTGACAAAGCATGTGGATGGTGGTGGTGGTGATTGTGGCCATCGTCATTCTCTGCTCCAAGTTCATGAAGATGGTGATGCTCACTCTCCGGTCAATGTGGATGATGGCGATCGAGGTGCTAGGGGCGATCGTGATGGCCACGTTCTTCGCAACTATGAGGATATTGCTTGATTTCTCTATTTCATTTGAGCATCTTTTATTTTGTTTGATCGCACATTTGTAAGGCTAAACTTGATACCTCGTATGTTGCACATGATTTTGGATGTAATGAACTAGTGATGTACTCCCTCCGTTCCATAATGTAGTGCCTATAGATTTTTACAAAAGTCAAACATTACAAACTTTGACCATATTTATAGAGAAAAGTATGTACATCTAGAATACCAAATGCACATCATTGGATACATTGTGAGTTATATTTTCAGAATGTACATGTTTGGTATTGTAGATGTAGACAATTTTCTCTATACACTTGGTCAAAGTTGGCAAAGTTTGACTTTCACAAAAATCTATAGGCACTACATTGTGGAACGGAGGGAGTATATATATGATGATGAACTAGATATGAACTAGTGATGATGATTGATGAAGTTGTCAATATTTGTCCTATGATTTTATTTGTGGTACCGTGAGCCATACGATGCGGTACAGATCGCGTAAATGCGTCTCACAAAACATTTCACGGGACGAGTTTATGGGATCTATTTCGCTAGAGGGTTCACGGTACCGTAATATTTTTTTTATAGATGCACGTAAACGGATTTTGCGGGATGAACATATACCGGATCTGGTAGAGATGCTCTTAGAGCAACTCCAACACGCCGACCCAAAGAGACGCACATTTTGTTCGCTTTTCATCCATTTGGGTCGGCCGCCCGCTCGGCATCCGCCCTGTTTTTGTTTTGGGTCTGTCGTGCGCCCAACGCACGCGGCCCATTTCATGTCCAGGCATAAATTTTAAAAGGCCCGCGGCCATAGATCATGCCAACGGCCATGTCATCGCCCAAAGTTCATGCCAGTGCCATGCCAGCGTCCGTTATACAATGCTAACCTCCAAAACAACCACCACACAGTTCATGCTGACGCACTTGTCAGCGGCCGGCACACATGCCGTCACACAAGAAAGGGGCGGTCATGCCAACTCTGCCGTGGTCATGCCAGCACACTTGCCGACATACAAAAAAAGGGCGACACTCTCCGCCATATATCACTCGTCATCGAACTTGAGCATGTCGGCCTGTATCTTCTCGAACCATGGCATCTTTCTCGGCAACACGGTGTTCAGGTCCACCTTCATGATCTCCACTCTGGTCATCATGCTAGCGAGTGCCACTTCTTTTTTCCTTGGTCTTGGCATTGGCGGCCTCGGTCTCGTGCATTTTGGCTTGCTTCTCCGCCTCCATCTCAAGCATCTTAGGCTCTGTTTGGTAGCAAAGTAATATAAAAAACAAAGTATCCAAAACTACAGTAATTTAATCACTAGGTAGAAAATACCATGGTTTTAATGTAATAACGTTTTTTGAAGTATTCACAATACAGAGGACCTGTTTGGTTACCCCACAAAACACACTTCAGTGCACGCAGCAGGTAGCAATGAGTTCGACAGCAAGAACAACAGTAGATGATAGGCTACGGCTGTAAACGTGTAGTAGCTAGATGAAAAATATAATGGATGGAAGTAGCACCGTGGTGTAGTACTAGAATATATGAACCGACCAGACTAATGATAATTAGCGGCAGCGACGACGGCGGAGTCATTAGCAGATGGATAGTGAGAATTAGTATAAGTAGGAGGAATTAAAGATGCGTGCTTCGCAGATAGCAAGAACCGAGTTGTTGAGCCCAACGGCGAAGATGATAACAACGTCAGTCCCTTCCTTTCAGCTCCTCAGTTTTTTAAAAAGAGGTCTAAGGTTCTTTTTTTTTATGCAGAGAAAAACTACAGTTTGGTAAATACTGTAGTATTAAAACTACAGTTTTTAGGGGCAACCAAACAGCTCATTGTAAGTAAAACTATGATAATCTCAAATACTGTAGTATTATCAAAAAACTTAGAAAATACTCTGCTATCAAACATGGCCTTAGCTTGCTTCTCCGCATCGAGCTCAAGCCTCCTATTTTGGATCTCCATGAAGGTGCTCATTTGCTCTTCCTTGTCTTGTCGGCGCTTCTCCTCCCTTGTGTCCTTCTTGCTCATCATGCTCTCCACGGTGGCAAGCAAGGCAATCGACGCCGCATCACGCTTGTCCTCCTTCTTGGAGTTGGTCTTCCCCCGCGGCCATAGCTTTTCGCCCTCCCCAAGCTCATCGACGGCTTCCTCCCGCCACGCGCCTTGGCGGAGGCATGTTGCACCTTGAACTTCTCCCCGTTGATGACCATCCAACATTGGGAGAGGTTGAAGAACTTGCCCTCATGTTGGGCCTTGAATGCCTCAAAAGCCTGGAATGCCTACAAATGAATAGCATGCAAGCATATGGGCAAATGGACTTGCAAGCATAACGGAAATGGATACGAAGAGGGGCGCATGCATACCATATCTTTCATGCCGATGCCGCTCACGGGGCGTGCCCTTGATGGTCTCAAGGGTGGCACAAAACTTGTTGCACTCTTGTTGTATCACCCACCATCGCTTTGAGAGGGACACCCACCCATGCTTGCTCTCCATCTGATACGATGCTAACTTCTCGCGTTCATGGTACTCACGATGAACACGAAGCCAAAAGGTTGATGCCTTTTGTTCGGCTCCAACCTTGGGGTCTTACCCAATGTCCCTCCAACACTCACAAAGGTGTTTGTTCTCGGACGACGTGTATGCATTCGTCCATTTGCTTTTGCACTTCTTTTTGTGCCGGCTTGGTTGGCGAGCTCGTCCTCGAACAAAGGCTCCCCGTCGATGTCCATTTCATCCTCTTCCTCGAGGCCATAGTCCTTCGGGAACTCGTGGTCGAATGGGAAGGTGTTGCCCATGCCAACCTGATCTTGCATGAAGGCATTGTTGATGCCAGTTTGATCATAGGTCGCCGACATGAATGGCGCCCGGCCGTCTTGGCTTTGGGTCTCATCAGGATCGTAGGCAGCTGCGGCGGCACCGCCTTTGAAGATGATGTTCTCGATGATGAAACGACTGGCCGTTTCGTCGTCACCGACCGCCGGAAATTTGTCGAACAGGTTGCAGGCGCCGGGAAGCATGTAGGCTGGTATCTCCCACGGGCGTTTCCTCGCCCCTCCGAAGGATGATGCACGAGCCATCGGCGTGGTTTGAGGTCGATGGCCATGGGCGCGGGCATGGATGGCACCACTGCGCTCACCTTCGGCGAGCATTCCTCAAACAAGCGGGAGGCTTGCAGATAGACGTGGAAGCCGGGAATCGGCTGCATGGCACACGCGCGCGGCGACTTTGGCAGCACCATCGGAGAAAATGGCGATGAGCCCGTGCTGGCCGCGACCACGACGGCGTTGACGAGCCCATGTTGGCCGCGACCACGACAGCGTTGACGAGCCCGTGTTTAACCCCAGGCAGAGCAGGGCCTCCCTCGTTGTCGCGACGACTCGGGCATTGGTTTCCTCTTGCTGTGCAGTGGTAGAGATGGCGACGACGACCACTACTTCGTCCCTTGCGTCCTGCGCGTGCCTCCGACCCTTCCTCTTGGCCGATTGCATGACCCACTCCTCGGTCGTCAGCTTCTTCTTCTTGGGCAGCGCCGCGGTCTTGCGGGGCGCGCGGGGCTTCCCTTCGGCGGAGGCGACATAGGTGAGGCCGCCGACGACATCGAGGGCCGGCGCGTTGTGCATGGCGAGCGACCGAGAGCGCGTGTGGGCGGGAGTGTTTTGGAAAAGTGGAGGAAAATGATGGACGATGTGCCACCGATTGGCGGGCTAGGAGAAGGAGTAGGCGCGTGTCGCGCGCGTTCGCTTCGTATCCGCGCCGACGCAAATGAGGCCCACATTTGAGCACTAGGAATGGGTACGAAAAACGGACGCGCGCTCGTTTCGATCGGCGAGTTGGACCGACTTTTCTGTGTGCGGCGATTCAAACGGACACGCGCGGATAAAATAGGTCGGCGTGTTGGAGTTGCTCTTGGACGTTCTTCGAGGCCAGTTTAAAGGCGACTTGGTGGGTTGAGTTTTTGACCCGGCTGTGCTCCCCGGTTGTAGATGCTCTCATCGGCTTGGCTGTACACCGCTCGTGAGCAACGGAGCGGAAAGACAGGCACACCCGTCTGCGCTCCCCGATTGTAGATGCTCTCATCGGCTTGGCTGTACACCGCTCGTGAGCAGCGGAGCGGAAAGGCAGGCCCGCCGTGCGCCACACGGCTCTACCAGTGCAAAGCGCCCGGGTGGCAGCGCCCGGATGGCCGCGTGCACGCGAGCATGTGGTACGCCGGGTTCACGCTCATAATAAAGGTCACCCCCACGCGGCCACGCCTCACCTCGGCCGCAACTCACTTCCGCGTTCCCCTTCCTCCCGACTCGGTTCGAACCGGTTTGGGGCCCTCTTCGCATGGTGGCTCCCAAACCCTAACCCGCAGATCCTTTGCCCTTCGCTAAACCCTCCCCCCCAATCCCCCTTCTCCTCCACCCCGCGGTGCTCGCCGGTGCGGGCACCGCCCTCCTCTGCTCTGCCCGGCGGGACGCTCGGCGTCTCGGCCCCCGCCTCAGCCGTCGCGCGTGAGGTACGCTTAGCCCATTTCTCTCCTCTCCTGGGTCCGCGTTCGCTCGGCGCGGTGCGCCTCCATGGTTAGCTTGCGGTGCGGTGGTTAGCTCGCGGTGGATTGCGGCTCCGCCTCAGTGCGCGGGGCGCGGGCAATTTGCTGATTCGGCCAGGCCTCGCGAGTCGCGAACCCTATAGGCTGTCCGTGCACTCGCTGCCGCCTCGCACTGGGAGGGTGTGGGGCCTGGATGGTGGGTTCGGAACGGTGTGGTTTTGTTCTTGTGTTTTTCCATGCGTGTTCGCCACCTGTAGCCATGAAGCCTAGTTAGCTTCCCAATTTGAGAACATTATATTGCCTGGAAGAAGCAGTGGGGTCGAAAAACGCTCGACTGTGGCAATCTTTTGGGTGTTTGATTTGATGGTTGTTTCGATTTGATGGATTGCGTGGTAGAAGATGTGAGAGAAGGGTCGGAATAATTCGCTGATATGCACTCTTGCCGTTATACTGCTGCCAGTATCAGCATGCTCTGATTTGACCTGGATTGTCTTCTTTTCTCATCTATGCATATTGCTTGTTCGTGCATGCATTACAAGTCCCTTCTATACTTCTATTGTGATGGATTTTTTCTTCTTAGTACTGTGGGTTTTCACATCCAAAAACGTGGTATTGGATTCATTCTGCTTCTTAAATGTGTGATGCAATGCTAACCTGATAGTTAGTTCTATTTTGCTGGCAGAAATGATTATTTCATCTTCACTCCTATAACGACTAGTACCCATATTTAATACGTAGTTTGTTTCCTCTATTTTCTGCGGAGACTCCGAGCTAATTAGTAGCCAATGCCTTTCATTCAATGGTACCCCTGTCTCTTTTAATTAGCCGTTATGTCCTTCTGCACGGTAATTAATGCCATAAAAAACCTACTAATTTCCTTCATAATTGGGAGATCACATCCTCTGCCAATAACTGAATCGCTAGCCTCACTGCACGCCTCCTGCATGCGGTTTGTGCTCCTCTGGGATCTGGCCCTTCAGCATGCAGGCTCCTCCAGCGCTCCTATGATTAGCGATCGGAAATTAGAACATTAGTGATAAGTTGCTTGGTATGTCAGGGGTAAAAAGGAAAAAAAACACCCACACTGAGTACCAGAGGCAAATCCTGTCTAACAATATGGGAAAGATTAGAAGAGTTTTTTCATGCCTTACAAAATGAGATGGTGGAGTTCTGTTCAGGACTTTGACTGACTTTAAGATTGTCAGCATTTCTTCTGAGCTCCGTAAATCAGAATTCTCTTATGAGAGAGGTTAGACTTGAGGGAGACATTTGGCCCATCAGCCAATGGCAAGAGGATAAGGGGAGGAGGTGAGAAGTACGAGAGATGGGCTTTGTCCCAGGCTGTCTAAGGGTAGGTGAGAGTGATGACTGGGCCATGAAATATTTTCACATTCAAATTTTAAGGAAAAAAATAAATGATATTTAAATTCGGAAAACATTAAGCATTCAAATAAGCAAGGAAAAAAAAACCAAATGAACTAATAATCCAGAAAGAAGATCAAGGTTTCATATTGTAATAATTGAAACCTATATTTATGTTACAACTCGTCAGGTTAATTGTTGTTCTCACAGGAAAAATATTTAATGCTTGAACGAGAATTATCCCCTAAATTTTTTTTGCTAAAAGAAGAATTTATGAACTATGTTTGTGACTTTGTGCATGTTGTAAGTGATTTTGCGTTGCGACAAATATTTTATTATGTTCCATATCCTGCAGTATCTATACTCGTATTCCTCTCTGGGGTTTCCGTTTTTGTTTATGCATCAGGTTATAGTCTATAAACAGAAACATCACCTGCTTTACGTTGGAGAGATATAGTATGTTAAAATTTACTGGGACCAGGCAGTCGGTATGGTAATAGCCATGTGATGCGTATTCTTATCTGTGATTTTTATAAGAATGAAACCCTTCCACAGGATTCATTGTATTTCTAAGAATGCATTGTCTGCGAATGAAGCTCTAGAAAACTGTTTCTTCTTCCTTAGCCTTTCAGCTTGCACGTAGTTTCAAACTACCCGTTTTGTTTGCTCGTTTTCTTCTTTTAGCTTGCTGTGCTGTCATATCTGAAAGTTGAGTTGTCTTTCCACTAGTGATTTGAATGCCTTTTACTGTACTTATTTCTAATTAACTAATGACTTTGAAAATCTTTAATGCGTTTGTTATTAGGTGCATGTCTCAACTTGATCTGAAGGATATATGTAGTGGATGTTGAATGACATTCTCTATGGATTTGAACGCATCACCATTGCCTGAAGAAGAGGATGAGCAGACTTATGAAGAACCACCTGGTGAGGCTGATTATGCGCATGAGGAGGAACATGTTGAGTCTGCTGTTGCAACATTGCGAAGGGTATGCAATACTCATTTTGGTTATAGTTTTCCATTTGCTGTGAACTGCTCATTGTGTATCTGTACATGGAGTAAGCTAATTGTGTCTGCTTAGTTATAATTGAAAGATAAACTATGTCTTATTAGACATGTGCGCTGGGTTAACACTGTTAGCTGAAGAAAATTACTGACAGAGAGATGATTATCATTGATAATTTGATATGTACTCCCTCCGTCCGGAATTACTTGTCACTGAAATGGAGAAAATTGGATGCATCAAGAACTAAAATACATCTAGATACATCCATTTCTCCGACTAGTATTTCCGGACGGAGGGAGTATGTGTACATTACAACTTTCAAGATACAAATTGTAGATGTATGCTGCATCAGGATCATAACGAAATATCCATTTTTGTGGCGATTGTGTGTTTACAGCAAAGCTGGTTCATATGTATAACTTCATTTTACACTTAATTTGCACCATGCAAAAGCAATAACCGCCCTTTTTTTCCCTTACCGGCAAGCATGCAAAGTGGTTTTATTTGGTGTTGTTAGCTCTATCATTTTTATGCAAATTCTGCTGTTGTTACTAGGAGCGTGAAGAGAGGCGGAGGAAATTGAAGAGAGAGCACCAGGATGAAGGCTCAATGCAACACCCTCAGCAGATAAGGAATGATTATGCACCTCCAATCAAAGTTTGTAGAGGCCGGATTAAAGAGGCACCTGAGGGTATGAATAAGTCAGATTGTTTTCTAGTGAGCTCTTTTGATTGTTGATAACAATATGTATTTTTTACCTTCTATTCTCTCTTTCACTTTGGCAATTTCTATTTATGGTAGTATTTGAATAAATGGATTTTTATTATTTGTATTTTCATGGTGTGATTTCAGGCTGGTTGGATTGTCCTGCATTTGGTGAGCCAATAGATAAAATCATACCCTCCAAAGTTCCTCTTGATGAAACATTCAATGAATCAGTTCCTCCTGGCAAAAGATATTCTTCCAAACAAGTAGTAAACAAGCAAAGAAAAGCTGGCCGTGAAGTAAGTAATGTTTGGTTGTTAATTTCTACAGTGTGTTCCATATGTGTTATGTCTGGGCATGTTGTACCTATTTATATGCAAAATGGGTTATTCACACAGAAAAATGCCAATTTGAAGTGCTCTTAGAACATGTTTAGTTTACTTAACCATCTCTTATTACTATTAAGGGTTTATACTTGATACCATTGGCGCCCCTTCTTCTGTATGAATATATTCCTAGTTAGCCACCTGTTACCAATAGATAATTTTATTTCTGTATTAATTTGTATTTCTTCTTTTTTCAGATAGGTCTGGTGATTGATCTGACCAATACTTCTCGATATTACTCACCAGCAGAGTGGACAAAGCAAGGTACTAAGCATCTCAAGGTGAGAGAGCTTAGCTTAAACACATCTTCTATTTTGAAGAATTCCTTCCTAAACATTTCCATTTTTAGATTCCTTGCAAGGGAAGAGATGCTGTACCAGATAATGAATCTGTTAACACATTTGTCTATGAGGTAACAACAACAATTTTTTTGATACAGATATTTACATTATCAGTATATATTATTCTGGATGGTGTGTATTTATTCAGTCTGATGCTTAATTCTTGATGTCTTATTTGGCATCTCCTTTTCACCCCAATTGTTTCCCACTTTTTATCTTTCACATGATGCTTTAAACCGCGAGGTAGTTATCATTGGCACCTTAGCTTGAATGACAAGCCACTTATTTGTGGATTGGTCGATAATTATCATGGTGTGTGCTATGTGAACACATAGCAGTTTTTTCATGTTTCTTCATGTGCTAATTTACACCACGTTGCTCATTCGAGTATCTAGCCCTTTTTCATTATCATATTTTCATATCTTGTGTACCCATAGATTTGTTTTGTCAGTTCATCGGTATGGTGCATAGTACTTGCATGCTCACCAAAGTGCGGGCTTTTGGCGGGCGACCTCCATGGAGGTGGTTATTTTGAAAAATAAGATAATCACATTTTGGAGTTTAAATTTTTTCTGAAAAAAGTTCTACACATTCATATGAATGTATTCTACATGTGTATAAAGTCTGACGATGTAATACTTTATGGTGAGAGTTACAGAAAAAGAAAAAATCATGCATTTCTAACTGTGAACAGTATTTGTAATGTTCATCAGTTTCAAAACGCGATTTTGTCTTTGTATGTATGATTTTTTCAAAATTTGATGATATACGCATGCATATGGATCTTCACTTTTTTTTTGGCTGTGGTGACTTGTTTTCTTATTAGACACTCTTCAATTCCATGTGGTTAGTTTTTCCTACTGTAGAGTTAATTGATCTGCTTGTAGGTCATTAAATTAACGACCATATCTATATAGAAAGCTATAAGCTATTTATGCAAGTATTTTGCTATTTTCAGGTGATGATGTATCTTGAACGACAAAAGCATACAAAGGCTCCCAAGTATATTCTAGTTCACTGTACCCATGGTCATAATCGTACAGGTTTCATGATTATTCATTACCTCATGCGGACACGCGTCTCTTGTGTTGCTGAGGTAGGGCAACAAGACACTGACTGTTTCTGTTAATGTAGTTCTACTATCTGTCTTGACATCAATTTTTTCCCTAGGCAATACGTATTTTTGCTCAAAGGCGACCTCCTGGTATATATAAGCGGGACTACATTGAAGCATTGTATTCATTTTATCACGAGGTTCCTGAGAATATAATTGTAACATGCCCTTCAACGCCAGAATGGAAGAGGCCTTCTGATCTTGATCTAAATGGTGAAGCTAAGCTAGATGATGATGATGATAACGGTGATGCTTCACCAGTACATGTATGTATTTTTCCCTTTTAGGTAAAACGATTCCAAGTAACTGTAGGCTGCTTCCTTGAACCCCTTGATCTTTTTTCAGTTGTTGGAATGCAAACTGCTATGTAACTTCTATTTCTTCGCACCGTCTACTTGAATATTTGAATTTTACTTTTGAACATCACAGATGGAGTCAACCATATGGATCATGTTTGCTCATTTTCAAGCAACATCATTTGTCTGATAACTGATTTATTGTCTTCTTGTTCTTGAGACATCCTCTTGTATCTTGCAGAATGAGGTAGAGGAAAAAGTCATCACTAACGATGATGTGCTGGGAGACGCTGTACCTTTTGATCAGCAAGAGGCTCTGCGGATCGTATGCTATCGTTTGCTTGAACTTCCCCCTGTAAGTACAAAAAAAAAATTTAGTCATGCCCAACTAGCATTTTTGTGAGACTCAGGATAACATCAAACACCTGTATTGCTATTTGTAGAATACTCCCCCCCCCCCCTCCAACAATAGAAGGTGCACATGTTTTGCAAATTTAACTTCAATCAACGATTAGTCCAACTATACGTGGATTACCTGATACGAAGTTGACATCTAATTGCTGGGAAAACGCTCGAACCTCATATTTTGGGAAGGAGGGAGAAAAGCTCAAATGTTACCAATTTTCAAGTGAGCGGAGAGTACATGCATGCGGTGTTGCATATGTCAAGTACTGTAGAGCTTATGAATGAAATCTAACGGGAAGTATTTATTCAAGTATTTGCTCATTTCACATGATGTGATGGTTCGACATGGTGTGCACCTACACTAAGAAGCACTGATACGGACAGAACTGCCGATTTGCCGTCCTTATACGGGGGGACACGGGGATATGCCCGGATACGGCTGGATACGCGTATCCCGCAGTATCCCATCTTTTTCGAATAAAAAAAGAAATAAAATCGGGATACGGCCTAGATACGGCGTGGACACGGTGGGGACTCGGCAGCCATCCTCCAGTGACCATGCTGCTGCCCAGTTCTCCTCCCGATAGCAACCATGAAGATGGCTGCTAGCAAGGAAGGAAATCTTGGTAGAGGAAGATGGCAAGGCGGCCGCCAACAAAGAAGATGCTCCGGGCAGGAAGAAAGATGGGGATTGTGGTGGCCAGCAAGGAAGAAGATATGGGCTGGGGAGAAGATGGGTGATGGAAGCTGCTGATTTGTCGGCGCTGCCGTTTCTTCACTGGCGGCTGGAGAAAGGGAGTACGAGAACGGGAAGCCAGAGTGGCTGGAGCGCTGCTAGTCTAGGGTTTTCTGGAATTGGGCCTTACATGGGCTCTAAGTGGACGGAGAGCTACATGGGCTCTGAGTGGACTGCTCTCAGTCTTTCATGAATAGAAAGGAGACAACATATATCCAGTACTAAAAAAATTCTCATTTAATCTTTATTCATATTTGTTTTTCTAAATACTTGTATACCCCACCGTATCCCCGACTGGCTGTTTTTGGAAAATGCCGTATCCCCGTATGTGTATCCCCGCGTCTTCGTCCCCGTATCCGTGCTTCTTAGCACCTACTCCCTCTGTAAACTAATATAAGAGTGTTTAGATCACTAAAATAGTGATCTAAACGCTCTTATGTTAGTTTACGGAGGGAGTACATATTAATTATTTTACTAGGCTATGTGAAATAATATGTAAATAATGTGCTTTTCTGTCATCAAACTGGAGTCCTAAAATGGGTTAAGGCGTTTTCAATATGCATATATATATATATTCAACGGGTTATGCCGTTTTCAATATGAACATTCAAAGTGTATATATACATATTATATGGCATAGGTGGAACATGCTATTATAGTGTGTTTTCTGTGTCTTTCGCCTGTTTATAACTAATTATTTTATGCGATGCTTCCATTTGACACTTCCATGTTGCAATTTTGTGTCAACTATTTTGTTTGTGCAATTTTATGTATGTGTAGCTGCAAAAGAAGTTTTCTTTCTTACATCCTTTCTTTGGTTATAGGCGAGAGGGCATGCACAATTTCCAGGATCACACCCAGTCTCTCTTGACAGGTAACTAACGGTAAACCCTACTCCATATATTGTTTGTAATTTTAAATACTCCCTCCGTCCGGAAATATTTGTCATCAAAATGAATAAAAGGAGATGTATCTAGATGTATTTTAGTTCTAGATACATCCCTTTTTGTCCATTTTGATGACGAAGTATTTTCGGACGGAGGGAGTAGATTATTCTACCATCTTCTGTTTTTTCTCTTAAATTTCTCTTGTAAGGCATTATCATAAAATGCAAATCAGCACCTGTCGAGTAAATACACGCGTTTGTTGTGTTGAAACTATGCACCCTACCTTTTCAAGAATCTCTAACACACGCATGCTGTCCTGATTCTGAATTTGGAGTACTTTCTTCTATAGTTCTATGAATCAATTCATTATTGCACATCTAAGTGACTCAATCAAACATAAAAAAGAAAATACCTGCATGAATCTCCATGTAAAATTAATGACATAGGACTTAGATGTGCAATACTTAGGGCACTTCTAGATGTGCTTTAGCAAAACCCTTTTCTCGTATATTAAAGGTGATGATTCCTTCACAGTTAAGTCAAATCTGGCTATACTTATACAGGAGTACTAGTTAGGGTCGATGCATACCATCTTAGCGACCCAATCTAAGTTGATATGTCTGAAAATTATGTCGTAATTGTACAGTATCCCTTAATTAGACCATACTAATTAAACTTTGCAACCTCTCATTTGAAATTATGATGAATCTCACTACAATCTATTCCTTATTCCTTAGTCATGACACTATGATTACTGACCTTGTTTGCTGCTCCACATGAAATATTTGTCATAAAGTGTAGTGGTTGCCAACTTGCCATACTGTTTTGCTAATATCACTAGAACTGCACTAAGTTTCAAGAAAATAAGAAAGGGAGTTCTAAATCAGGAGGTGTTATATTTTTATGAGACTTGTATAGTTGACAAAAAGTGCATTGGGTGTGTATCTTTGCTAGTAATACTAAGATTAGTAATTGGTTTTAACAGCTAACCTTGAGGTGTTCATGAAGCAAGGCCCTGTAAATGTTCGTGAAGCTTGTCCTAGTGTTAACATGAAAAGGTGTTAGTTTGTTCTGATTTAAGCCTACAAGCTAATACTTAGTGGGTGGTGGCAACAGCTAGCTTTAAGAAAACAATAGTTACTTAGATGGTAGGTGAACAGGCAAGGTTCTGCAAAATTCCATTGTTCTGAATGGACCATTATCGATTTTGGTTTATCTCCTTCTCCCTTTCTCTAATGCCTTCTCTTTTGCTGATTGCAGTGATAATCTGCAGCTACTTAGACAGCGGTACTATTATGCTACATGGAAAGCTGACGGAACCCGATATATGATGCTTATAATGAGGGATGGTTGTTTCTTGATTGATCGGAATTTTTGCTTTAGAAGAGTTCAGATGCGCTTTCCCCATAGGAACCTGAATGAAGTAAAGTTCTCCTTCTGATGCAGGAGAATCCATCGTAGCATTTCTGTTTACACATCTAACCTTATTTCTTTGCCAATTGAAGGGTCCACATGATATGACATTGATTGACGGGGAAATGATTATAGATACAGTACCTGATTCAGGATTGAAGAGGAGGTACTTGGCGTATGATCTGATGGCACTTGATTCAGTGTCCAAGACAAAGGTATCAGCGTAGTTTCCTTACATTCGTTGATTTATTGCCTGGAAGTCAGCCTCTTCATCTATTATTAATGCTTTGCTTAAATCACTGCTCTGGTCGATCCTGTCATTTTGGGCGACTACAAAATTTCTTGTTGCTGCACATGTTTATGGAAATAGTAATCACAGTGTTCCTTCGTGTTATAACTTGCCAAGTTGCCATCATATTTTATTGCTTTATACTTTGCCAAAGTAAATATCAAAGTTTGTAGTTACTTTGTCTTATCATATCATCTTACCAATATGAGTTACTGTTGTGGTAGGTTTTATTTACAGTTAGGCCTTTTCGGTGCAAATTAATGTTTGGCCTCAGTATAGTTTTAATTTCATAGTATTTTTGTATGCAGCTGCCTTTCTCTGAAAGGTGGAGATTAATTGAAGATGAAATAATCCGCCCACGCTATAGTGAGAGAAAACTGTTTGAGAGTGGTGCTAAGAGCAATCCAATGTACAAATATGATATGGAGCTATTTTCGGTAATTGGATTCGGGTCTGCTACATTTTAATGTTCCATTTTGATGAGTTGAAGTACATTTCTTATGTTTGGGTGCTCTACCAGGCCCGGAGAAAGGATTTCTGGCTTCTGCATACAGCAAAAAGGGTACTGAAGGAGTTTATCCCATCACTTTGCCATGATGCTGATGGCCTGATATTTCAGGTATGTTTGTCTTCTTTCGGTGACTACTGGAAACTTGAAAGTTGAAATTCCAGTGCAAGTTGATGGAATGCATAGATGCTTAAGCAAGAAAACAAGCTATAATGGTAAATACACGATTATATTTGTTTTGAACCTCTTATGAAACTACATTTGTAACATAATATTGGATTTTCTACTACTAGCAGAAGAGACAAATATTGACATTTTAGCCTCCCTGGTTTTTGGAAATTACCGGGACTTCTAAGTATTTGAACTGTAGCCTGTTACTTCAATTTTAACCTCCCATTTTATTTTCCGCTTTGCAACTTAACATTATTTGGTTGTGGCACTGCCTGAATTTTACATGTCAGTTTGAGTTGGAAATGAAGTGGATCCTGGTTATATTACATAGAAGTCATGTGGCCTTCTTGAGAAGAATATAGACTCGTAGCATTATGATGCAAACCTTCGATTGAGCTGTTTATTTCAGTTTGCAGCTGACTATATTAATCATCAGGAACACAAGTAGTCTTGTGAGATACTTGAAGGCAGAAAATGTGCTAATCAATCTACAGAGTAAAAGCTTCGCGGTAGCAATATGAATTAATTTTAGCATTTGAGCTGTTGTGTGCAAATTTCTTTTGTTTGTTTCCATTGGCCATTTAGTTCACCCTGCACCAAGAGTCATGTTTTGGGTGTTACTCTTGTTATGCTTCTGTCCAAGATATGTTATTTTTTGCTCTTCCAAGAAGTTCACTAGAGATGTTTCCTGTTTTGTGCTTAGTCTGCCATGATGTGTGCTAGCTGCACTGGGTAACCATCGTGTTTAGTCTCTTTGTGCTTGAGAGCAGTATGAGATCATGCATTGACTTGCAAGAAGATCTTAAGTGAGGGAGTGGAGGAAGAGGGACAGATGGAGAGGCAGTGGAAGATAGCTTCAGGAAGACCTTAGATGAGAAAGAGATGGGGAGGGAGGGGAAGAGAGCTTCAAGAAGACTTTAGATGAGAGGGGGTGGCAGAGGGAGAGGGCCAGAGCTTTCTCCCATGGAGCCCATTTTCGCTTTCTCCTCTGGGTCCATTGCTGTACTACATGTTCTCTTCACATGCATGAGTAGTCCATTTTAGCAATAATTTATCCACATGATGAAGTGATGAACAAACAACACCCGCCTTTTTAGGGGAATGCATGTTGACGATCTGTATTTATTGATACATTTATAGACTTGAATATTTGTAATGACGCTCCTACTTGTGTGTGTCTTGAGCTTCCTTTGACCGTACATGAATAATGTGTCTACACTTTCTTCTGTCATTGGCGATTCTTATCATGGTTGGCAGTAGTTTATTCCGGGCTTCAAGAAGTACAATCTGTTTGTCTTGGCTAACACACCTTTATTTGTGCTTGTTCATTAGGGCTGGGATGATCCGTATGTAACTCGCACCCATGAAGGTCTTCTTAAGTGGAAATACCCTGAAATGAATTCAGTTGACTTTTTGTTTGAGGTTTGTATGGCCATTGTTTCCAGTATTGTTGCTTTAAATGGTTTAGTTGTTTTTTCTATGGTGGGGTTTATTTCGTCATACCGAATTGTGCAGGTTGGCAATGATAATCGCCAGCTCATTTTTCTTTATGAGAGAGGCAAAAAGAAACTCATGGATGGTTCTCGGATGGTATTTCCAAGTAAGTGCTCCTGCAATTTTTATGGTAATTCTATTTTTCCACACATGACAGTGTGTTTCTGAATATGATAACTTATTTATCTTATTAGGACATCATTGACTCATTGTAGTCTTTGCACATTGATGGGTTTGGAGTCAATTTTTAGGGAGCCTGCAATCTCTAATATTTTTCCCCACAAATTTAAAAATTGCCGAGGATATTATCCTTCAGCTATGTATAGCATAGCACTACATGTATAGTTGAATGACCTGCAGACTTAAATCATTGTATTCTAGTAGCATATTTGCTCTTCTCGCTTATTGTTATGCTGGAATTTGAGTAGTTTCCCCTATTCATGGTCTACCTAATGAGGTTTGTTCTCGCTTATTGTCATGCTTGTTTTCTGAAACTTGTGCAGATGAAGTAGATCCATCATCTATCTCTGGGAAGATTGTCGAGTGCTCTTGGAATAAGGAAGATCAGTGTTGGGTCTGCATGCGCGTTAGATTCGATAAATCGACTCCTAATGATATCAACACATATCGCAAGGTGCTTATCTGTGTTGGAATTTACATACTGTGCATCTGGATATAATCATGGTTCTTTTAATACCAAAAGATATATCTGTATCATTTGAAATCATTGATGTGTGCTAAAAGTACAATCCTTATTTATACATAGAAGCTAATAAGAATCTGGCCCCTGCAATAATTTATTATTTTTGTGCCTGCAATAGATGCACTTTCAGATTTATCTCCTCAGCTTGTTAGCTTTGTTGTGATTTAATTTTTTAAATTAGGCAAATTTTCATTTCCTCTTTTGTTTGCTATAACTGCTTCCTTTTTCCATGAAAAATAAATCGTCACCTTGCTAGATTTTGAATTACTATAATCCTGACAGTATCATCGTGTTATCTGCAGGTAATGAGGAGCATCACAGATAATATAACTGAAGACAAACTTCTAGAAGAGATCGAAGAGATAATTTCCCTCCCGATGTATGCTGATAGGAAGAAGGCTGACGAAAGGATGGCCCATGCAAAGATGGCACAACATCGGCGGAGAGGGCAGATGCCACCACAGTAGTGTTAGCCTTGTTGGAATAGTGCTAGAGCGCTGCTGCCCTGTCTGTCTCTGGGCTGGGCATCGGCTGATTCCATTAGCTTGTGTAATTAGTAGAGGTTTAGGGCCGTATGTTGATGGCCGGCCAGCCAACTAATTCTTTGCACTTGTTGTGTGCCTACCGCCTGTATATAGTTGTCGCAGCAGAGTAGTCCTGTAAATCTTGTATCATGTTTCAGTATTCTCTCCTATGGTTAGTATCATGGGTGTAGAATAGTTAGTCTTTTAACAAGGGAGGGAGCGTGTTCAAGTCTTGTCTTGTATTGCTGAAAGTGTCCTAATCCCGAGGGTGCATTGAGCTCGGGAGTGCCTCTTATTATCCTAGAATAACTGTTGCATGTGGCATCTCTCCATCCATTTATTCCATTTCTAGGTGGATGCCTGTCTTATTTGCAGGTGCTTATTAATTTACTCATGCAGAGGCCCTAGGGCGTAGGTATGGTGTTGTTTGGCAGGTGGTTTTTAAAATTTGTCGTTGGGATAGTTGTTCTTGGCTAGCCTTTTGCTTTCACTGTTGGTCGTCTTGTTTGCTTCGAGCTTCCTGGTTTTAAACCAAGTTCACAACAAAAGGCACCCCACCTGGCATCAGATGTAGGGTAAAGACTCACCTCGCGGCCATATTCTGTGGCCCAGGCACACGTTTATCTACGCCAGGCGGAATGGAGGTGCATAGTTGGAATAGGCTTAATTGAAATGAAATAGGTAAAGAATATAGCCAAAAAGTTAAGTACGGAGTACTCCAGAAGATTGAAGATGTTCCACATGAAGAAATGGGAAACTTGAAAATGATCCTTGTGATTCTTGAAGATCGAGGAACTGAGAAAGATTTCTGATGCAATGATGGTGAACTAGTGCGATAATGTTGCATGCTTTAGACACGAAATAAGATGCATTTGGAGAAATGTTGCAAATGCACATGTCAAGAATGCCTTTATCTCAATGTACTTTTCACACGCTGAAATTCCATGTTACGCAGATGATGCTTTTGATTCAAAGTTCAAACTTTCATGGACTGCATAACGTGAAACAGAGGAAGTGTTTATGCTCCAGTAGTTGTGCACTAAATAATCACAATGCTGAGTGAAACATATGAATCCTTCCATATAAACAGCATATGAAAATTGGAGCAACCTCAGCTAGAAGGTAAAGACCACTGCTGCACGTAAATTTTTAGTATTCCCACCTCTGTTCTTCAGATAGCGACTGCTCGTCTTCCATCTCAAACCAAGTTTTGGTTCATTGCTAGAAAATTCATTAAATTCACTAGCAAAAGATGCATCTTTATATATATTATTATTTTGGATAACAAACACACATCCTCGCAATACATCTCGCACGTGACTTTATTTTTCTCTCACTTCGAAAGATCTTATTGTTGGGAGTACAACATGAGCATCCTATCATCAATTGTGTGAGAAGGATGTTCCACCGCATTCATGCAAACCTATGCTCACTGGAGAGAGCATCACTTGGCACACTCGATGAAACCTTTGATGTCGAAACTTCCATTAGGATCAGACTTTGTGATTACACCCTGTGAATCAAGGGGAAACACGCACAAGAAGTTTACCAACTAGTAATGCAGTATAGACCAAAACCAAAAGAGCATAAGAAAAATGGAACATGTAAGTAGTGTGGTGATGTAGAACATACCTTTTCTGTAATGATTGCAGTAATTAGATTCGCTGGAGTAACATCGAAGGCAGGGTTCCAGACTGATATACCTGACGCGGCAACTTGCTTTCCTAGACCACCTTCAGAGTTCAACAATTCCTTTGGAGATCTTTCTTCTATGACGATTTGCTTCCCAGACGGGAGGGAGAGATCAATCGAAGTTACTGGTGCGGCCACATAAAACTGCACGCCGTGATGCTTTGCAGAAATCGAGAGGTTGTATGTGCCAATCTTGTTGGCTGTGTCACCTTTAAATTCGATACCCAAAAATACAGTCAGCAACAGGTATATTCGGTGTTCAGTTGATTTAAGAATTATTCTTGTGGGTGGTTACCATTTGCAGCTATACGATCAGCACCCACAATTACAGCTTGAACTTGTCCATTATTCATAAGTGCAGCTGCAGCAGAGTCTGCTATCAGCGTCGCAGGTATTTTGTCATGAACTAACTCGAAAGCTGTAAGCCTGGAACCCTGGGGATTACAAACAAATTGTTGAGAGCTTTGTATGTCTGCGAAGTGTGAACACAATGCAAACCTATCCTTCGAATAAGTGGTAAAGAATAGGTAGCAAACAGATCTTATCTAAGATTATATTTGACCTGAAATGACCGATCAAGATGGACGACCTAGACAGCTGGTGAAATTATTTGAAGGACGACTCACTGAACTATATTTTCTGTGGTATAGCACATAGGATCGTGGTATGCCAAAGCCGTTAATATGCTATGAAAGAATATTGGGTGTGGCTAATTCTACCGAATATGTCTTGGTACAAAATATAATCTTAGACATGCAAATGTGGAATAAATCTCTACCTGGTTAAATGGACGAGTTTCAGTGCAGAAGGCCTTCTCCAAAACTCCTCCAGAGTGAAGAGCACGAATGACCCCTAGAGCAGTTCCGTAACCAGCGGTTGCAAGGCTAGATTTAAAAAGAAATATACCATAATTGTATAAGGATATTGAGCATCAGAAATACAAGAAAAAATTGATGACTTTACCTGCCAGTATTACAATGGGTTAGAACAGAGATGTTTCTCGAACTTCCAAGCTGCCGTTGAAGGAATTCAGCTCCATGCGAGCCAATTGCCTTATTATCAGCCACATCATCAACTAGCATAGCCTCTGCAGCTTCAATAAAGACCTGGATATAGAAAAGATAATTAAGAAGGTGCACCAACAATTTCATCAACCAGAGAGATAATCAAATTTCATAAATATACACCATTTGGAAATTTATGAGGGCGTAAAATCCGGTAAGGCAGCATGTTTTTTTATAGAAGGGACGATAATTTTTCAAATGAACAAGAGGGAAAACCAGGGTTTTTTCAACTCGTCATCACCTCATAAGTTCTAATGGTCCTTATTTATGGAATTATGCTATTTATCAGTTTAATCAGTAGTCTATTATCCAAGTATTCAAGACAGTTGCGCACAAAAGGCAGTCATTGCTGGTTTCTTGCTGGTCACCTATTGCAACCAGCCTGACAGTAGTGAGACACTTGTGCAAAAATGGTGCACCAAAAAAAACCTTGCTGAAAACCAACCAAAAGCCACAACCAATTAGTCACATCAAGAGCTAAGAATTCACCATTTTTTCAAGGAACTGGACAAAGTAGTGAATATGCAAGCAAGGGCATCACGATTCAGCCTGACAGAATTTGCATATAAATGCTACCAATTGGTAATGTTCTGACAGTAGGCTCGATGCTAGAAGTTTGAGAATCATGCGACCTACTATCATCAGGTTTGTTAGTTTCCTGTCTAGTTTCAAAAGAAACATAAAGTTTCAGGACATATTAACTCTATGGTCCTGGCAATTAAGCACATACACACTGGTCACAATGAGTGAGTTTGTTCAGGTATTGAAGAACTACTAGTGAGCAGGATGATGGATCGAAACTATTAATCCGCTTGGCACCTGAAAGATAGATTTGGCATCTTTTGCTGTTTCAGCTGTTCTTGACACTAAGTTCTGAAGCTTTGTAGCAGCATCAGACAGGTTCACTGCTGTGGGCCGGCTGACAAAGAAATTGAAGTAAATCATTGATTAGAATAATATGCATGGGCAGAAGCAGAAATTCATTTCAATGTAAAACATGAATATCAGGATCAAAATTATCATGTGAAAGGTCCTGAAGTTCAAACATGCAACAGTTAAATAAATTTTACCTGGACACAAGGTATTCCAACTTCTTGGAAACAAATGAGGCTGCTTCCCGAGGTGTACCAGTGAAATCGTGATCATTAACTTCCACAGCCAATGATAGTGCTGCCGCTATGGCTATGGCAGGAGCACCACGGACAACCATGTCTCTGATAGCATTCCTGAATAGTGTTAACGAGTTGAATGCTCAGTGCGGACATAAGCACAAATATACTTTTGCTATGTGAGCATACAACAAACTTGTTATAATTTTTGTATTTAGTATTTACTCTTTTTTACCATTATTATATTTACATATTCTGTTCTATCATTTCATCAGTGTCAAATTCAAATAGTTACGTCTTTAAAGATAACAAACTGAGCCTAACAATATCTTGAGTTTAACAATATCCTTCCGCAGGCACAGGATTTGAGGTACTTGGAAGTCTCAAAAAGAATTGTTCAACTTATCAAAATATTTATATGGAATTTACAGGTTCAAATTGTAACTCCCCAAAGCCTTTCGAGTTGTCAGCAACTATTTCAGTAACAAGCGGATCTAATTACCGGATTTGTGCTCTGGACCAAGTCTTTGTCAGTTCTGGTTTGTGCTCCCACTTGTAAGCAGGCCCGAAAAGTCAGCAGAGCCCTAACGCAGAAGCAGCATTATTGACGCCGCCGCGGGCAGGATTCGCCTACTATATCTTCTTTATTTAATCCAGAGTATCGAATCAATTCCCCATGACC
>LR738712.1:125733145-125767013 GCA_902687465.1 Secale cereale | reverse complement strand
TGACCGGGATGGGGGCAACGGGGCCATATAGGCCAGAGGGTTGGGGTGGGCCGGCCAACTGGGTATCCAGCTAGGCCAAACGGCCCTGGGAAGGGAGATTGGCCTTTTGCTTGCTTTGTTTTCACCTTTTTATCATTCTTTTCTATCTCAGTTAATTGTTTGGGCACCAAATGAGTTTTGTAAAATATGAGAGCTGGCCCACAAATCATAGCACAATATATCCTACCACCAAAAACTAGTTTGGGGTAAGTATCTTTTCATATTTCTTTGGTATTAATAAAAAGGTTATTAAATAATGTTTTCAGCCACTGTTTGAGGTTGTTTAAGTCACTTAACAAATTTCATTAATGTTGTTTACAATTTTATCATAGCCTTTGATTTATCTACTAGTTATTGAACATTTTAGTTTTAATATTTGAAAACTTTTATTGTTTGCTTGATTTTGAATTTTGAATTATAATCGGTTGCGAACTAACACGAGATTAATAACAGTAATCATGGTGATGTGGCATCGTTAACACAGGTTTACTGTAGCTTAATTATCCGGGCGTCACAGCGTGTCTGGGCAGCCGACCCAATTTGCATCGAAGTAGGCAACGGTGTCTGTAGTATCGGAAGCCACAAGAGTGAGTCCCAAGCCCACAGTGTCGCGTATATAACGAACAATATGCTTCACCAGAATCCACTTGGAGTCGCGTGGGGGTGCATGTGAAGACAGAACTGCTAAACACCATACTACAGATCCGGGCGTGTGAGCGTCACGTACAACGAGGCGCCAACGATGGAGTGGTAGAACGTGGCGTCAGGCGCATGAGAGCCCTCCAAAGTAGGGACCTTGGCCTTCGTGTCGGCAGGCATGGTGGCGGTCTTGCAGTTAAGCATGCCGGCTCACTTGAGTAACTCATGGGCATACTTCTGTTGATGCATAAAGAACACATCATCACGCCGGACAACCTCGATGCCGAGGAAGTAATGTAGAGCTCCCAAATCCTCGAGGGCAAACTCGTCACGGAGGCGAGCAGTGAGTTGATGAAGAAGCTTAGTGGAGAATGCCATCAGGATAATGTCATTAGCATAGAGCAGCAGATACGCAGTAGCAGCACCCTGATGGTACATGAACAGGGAGCTGTCAGACCAGGTGGACCAAAACCCAAGCTGCTGAAGGAATGCCGCAATACGTTGGCACCACGTCCGTGGCGCCTGCTTAAGCCCATATAGAGAATGAGAGAGCAGGCACACGCGATCCAGGTGGCCGGCGTCGACGTATCCAGTGGGCTGCTGACAAAAGACCTATTTTGCAAGATGACCGTGCAGGAAGGCGTTGGAGACGTCCAACTTATGCACTGGCCAGGCATGAGAGAACGCCAACTTGAGAACTGCACGAATCGTGCTCGGCTTGACAACCGGGGCAAAGGTGTTAGTGAAGTCCACGCCTGCACGCTGTCGAAAAACCATGGACCACCCAACGAGCCTTGTAGCGCTCAAGGGAACCATCGGGATGAGTCTTGTGACGGAAGACCCACTTGCCACTGATGATGTTGGCGTGGGAAGGCCGTAGAATGAGCTGCCATCTCCGGTTGCACTAAAGAGCGTCAAACTCCTCTTGCATCACAGTGAGCTAGTGAGGATCGTGAAGGCCTGCTCGAGATGACAAGGGAAGAGGGGACATCGACGGCGAGGACGACATGACCGTAAGCAGGTACTCATATATCGTGTACCGGGTGCTCGCACTACTTGGAGAAACCTTATATGTAGAACGATAACAGTAGCGCGGGGTACTGTGGCCGCGCTACTCCTATATAGCAGTAGCGCGAGTCCTATACAAGCGCTATAGGTAAGTGTCTAGCAGTAGCGCCGGCTCACGATCCATCGCTGCTGCTAAGTGGTCCCCTCCTCACTCACCGGGGCTACACGTAGTAGCAGCGTTGGTCATGAGCCTGCACTAATGCTAAGGAAATTAGCAATAGCGAGTGCTCCCCAACACGCACCCAGCTCACCAGCCCCACTTGGCAGCAGCGTGGGCTAAGGACCTGCGCTACAGCTAAGTGGACTAGCAGCAACGTGGGATGGTACCCCGCGTTACTGCTAATTCCACCTTATCTTCTCTGCGTGCACGCGTGATGGGCCTCTAACCCCTCGTTGGTTACCCCAAGTGGAAGGTGAAAGATGCAGTGTTGTGAAAGTTTTTCCCTTAGCAAAGATGCCAAGGATCGAATCCCCAGAGACTCCTAGGTTCAACAAGTAGGTGTCAACTGCTAACGGCGCGGATTAGCAATCAACGTGGACCTGGACACAGATACAAATAACTTTGCTCCCAACGAGTACAGAGAGGTTGTCAATCCCTCCGGCCTTGTAGTTCACAAAGGGTTAAACGCAAATGATAGTAGTGATAGATAATGTTTGCAATAGTAAATAAAAGTGAAAAGTAAATAGCGGATGTGATCGATGATGGTAATATGGACCGGAGTCTCATGATGTTCACTAGTGATGTCTCTCTCCCAAAAGACGATAAAACAACTATGTGAGGTAAACGAATTACAGCTGGGCAATTGACAGGACCACGAACGCAAACCAATGCTGACTACATTGCAAGAAAGGTTGAGGTTCAAAGCATGGGCGGTACGCCAAAGTAAGTAGACCGAAATCCATCAATATCTACTACTAATCATCCACCTTGAGATATCTATCCAGAACATCTCGTTGGTATTAAGTTGCGAGTCCCACCCATAGTGTAAACTCAAAGCAACAGACAACTGCATTAAAAGAACTTTACGTAAAGTAAACAATCCTTGCACCCGCGGGCACAAGCACCGTTGTTTTCCCCCTTGTGGCAACAACACATCCCCTAGACTCATGTTTCTGTCACTCAAGCTAGTCATCGAGGGGCATGAACCCACAATCGAGCATAACGTTCCCTCTTGGAGTCACTACGTATTACTTGGCCAAAGCAATAAATAACAACGGAGAACATGCAAGAATTACTTATGAACATAAATATAAAAGAGGTAGATCAAATATATTACTCAAGATCAATCTGAACATAATCTTATAATCCATCGGATCCCAGCAAACTCATCATAGCAACAGCATAAGGATTACATATGTGCCTCGATCATGTAGGGCAGCTCACGAGGACTAATTAGTGAAGCACAAGAACGGGAGGAGAACATCACATAGCTACTGGTCATGGACTCATGGTCCAAGGGAGACTACTCACAACTCATCCGGGAGGCGTCCATGGTGGTGGAGAAGCTCCCGATGGCGATCCTCCCCTCCGGCAGGGTGCCGGGAAGAGTTCTCCTGGTGCTCCCGATCTTGGAAGCGGTGGCGGCGGCGGAACAGAGATGAGATCGCGAAAAAGAGTTCCCGTCCCGAGGGTTTCGAAGGACGCTCTAAATATATGCCGAAGGGGGGCACCAGACGGGGCTCGGGGGGCCCAGGCGCCCCCCCGGCGCGGCCCAGGGGAGGGGGCGCCGCCAGGGCGCCTGGAGCCCTGGTGGCACCCCCCCGGCTGTCCTTCGGGCGCAAGGTAGGTTCTGGAACGCTGATTTTTTATATAATTTTTCTGGATTTTTCCTGGCAGTTCTCATAACGTGAAAACCTGAAATACAAAAACAGCCGAAAACAGAAACTGGCACCGGGGTGCACTGGATTAGTAGGTTAGTCCAAATATGATCAAAAGTGTAGGGAAGTGTATGAATATCATAGCAATATCACCCAAAAGTGGCATAGAGCAAGCAAAAATTATAGATACGTTTTGGACGTATCAACATCCCCAAGCTTAATTCCTGCTCGTCCTTGAGTAGGTAAATGATAACAAGAATAATTTCTATGGTGACATGCTATTAACCATATAGGACTTATTCATAGTCATATGACAAAAGCTTACTGAGACAATGAATCTATAGTAATTAAGTTGCCTCATGAGAAAATCACAAATGACTGAAAGTTTTACAACATGACATTGAAATATCAAATAGATTTGCAATGAACATGATGTGCAAATATGATAAAGTGATATCTAGCTTGCCCCCTTTAGTGATGCAAAACATAAATGCAGGGGCACCTTCAAGGTTTAAGTGATGACTAGATACAATGATTTCAAAATAAACGATATCACAATCATGCAAAAGACAATGCTACTTTGGGACAATGCACATTACACTCAGAATGACAATCATGCTCTCAGTAGTTGGTGCTTTTAAAAGAAGGTGGAGACTCAACATAAAAGTAAAAGAATTGTTATGTGCTAGAGCTTTTTATTTTGAAAACATAGAAGCAATTTTGTCAACGGTAGTAGTACTTCATATGTGTCATGCATAAGACATCCTATAAGTTGCAAGCCTCATGCATCGAATACCAATAGTGCTCGCACCTTGTCCTAATTAGCTCGGATTTCCATGGGTTATCATTGCATTACATATGTTTCAACCAAGTGTCACAAAGGGGTACCTCTATGCCACCTGTAAAAAGGTCCAAGGAGATAAATCGCATTTGATTTCTCGTTTTTGATAGATCTCAACTTGAGGACATCCATACCGGGACAACATAGAAAATAGATGATGGACTCCTCTTTAATGGATAAGCATATTCTCATAAGAGATTGAGGATTGATGTCCAAGCTAAAACTTCCACCATGATACATGGCTTTGGTTGGCGGCCCAATGTTCTTCTCTAACAATATGCATATTCATTCAACCCATGGCAAATCACCCTTACTTCAGACAAGACGAACATGCATAGCAACTCACATGATATTCAACAAAAGTGTGACAGTTGATGGCGTCCCCAGAAACATGGTTACCGCTCAACAAGCAACTTATAAGAAATAAGATACATAGACAACATATTCTTTACCACAATAGTTTTTAAGCTACTTTCCCATGAGCTATGTATTGCAAGGTTAGTCTGCTTAGTACAGGTGGAGGTTAGCAAAAGACTGGGAGCAACCAACTAAGAGAGCAATGACGGTCATAATCATGCAGAGCGACAAAGCAATATTGAATCAGGCATGGAAGTTATATCGCTACTCAGAAATAAAAGATCATCAAGGCTTGACAGACTTTCTTTACAGTCTTAAATATGCGTGAGCATACGCCAAGTCAATCAAAATAAATTCTCGAAGGAAGATATTACTAAACCATACCACATCATCGGCAAACAAATCATGTTGGTATTCCAATAACACATTGGGAATCCCCCAGCTATTTGAGACTAACCATAAGAAAACCTGAACTACTAAGCGCCATTATGCACGTAGCATCTTTATCATAGACATATCAACCAATGCAACGGAAGCAAACTCTCTTAATAAGGTAAGCATGATAATTAAAAAGAGTTCAAGCAACCAACTAAACAAAAGCTCTTCGAAAAAGATAAGCATGAATACTAAGAGCAGAGCATGATAGTAGCTATTAAAAGACAAAGAACACACACAACAAAGATAGACATGAAAATTCTATGTTATGTTCTAGGTAGAAGTGGAGCGTGTTTCTCTCCCACATAAAGAACGCTGAGTTCCGACTCGTTATGAAAAACTAAAAAGAAAACTAAAAGCAAGACGTTCCAAGCATAGCACATAACACATGAAGTGATAAAAATATAGCGGAACGAAAGACGAACTGATAATGTTGATGGAGAAGGGGATGCACGGGGGCATCCCCAAGCTTAGACGCTTGAGTCTCCTTGAATATTTCTTGGGGGTGCACGGGGGCATCCCCAAGCTTGAGCGCTTGACACTCCTGAATCTTTTTATCATCTTCCCTCGCACACTTGAAAACTCCCTTCATACATAACTCATTATAATCTGATTAGCGAGGTTAGTACCCTTAATAAAATAATTTCACCTTGCTGGAAATAAAGATATTCTTGAAGTTCTACTGTTTCTCAAGATTGCCAAAAGGTTTTTGCAAAGAAAAAGCAAGCTCTTGGTTTGCAAAATGAAGGAAAGGCAAAACAGGACATAATCTGTGAAAAACAGAACAACATGTAGTAATTGATTTGTTCGGGGTACTTCTGCAACTCAAATAAAAAAACTCAGAACAGACGCACGAAATACAATTATATAGAGAACGCTATCGAAAAAATTCAAACCAAAAAGATGATCTGGTGATTTTATACGAATTTTTCTATCCAAGGACAGAATCTGTTTCCTGGACAACACCTCACAACTTTTGAACTTTCTAGCAATCAGAGGCTATACTTGGCACAAATATGAAAATCAAAGATACAATGATGATGCTACAGTAGTAAACAACATCAAGACACAACAAAAGCAAAATATAAAAATTTATTCATGTGGGCTGCCTCCCAAAAGTGCTTTCTTTTATGCCTTTAAGCTAGGCGTAATGCATATAGATCAAGTTTTATCAAGAGTAAAAGAATAGCTAGCCCGTACAACGGACTCAAAAGGTAACTTGATCTTCTTTCGAGGGAAGTGTTCCATTCCTTTCTTGAGAGGAAACTGAAATTTTATATTACCCTCTTTCATGTCAATGATAGCACCAACGGTGCGTAAAAAGGGACGTCCCAAAATAATTGGACATGAAGGATCACATTCAATATCCATAATAGTAAAATCAACGGGAACGTAATTATCATTAACAACGATAAGAATATCGTCGAACTTCCCCAAAGGTTTCTTTATGGAAGAATCAACGAGACGAACACCAAAAGAACAAGAATCAAAAGGTTTCAATTTAAGCATATCATATATTCTTTTGGGCATAACAGAGGTACTAGCTCCAACATCACATAATGCATAGCAAGAGAAGTCATTCAATTTAATTTTTATCATAGGATCCCAACCATCTTCTAGCTTTCTAGGTATGGAGGCTTCTACTCAAAGTTTCTCCTCCCTAGCTTTGATGAGAGCATTAGTGATATGCTCTGTGAAGGCAAGGTTAAGCGTGCTAGTGCGGGGGTCTCTAGACATCTTGTGAAGGAAATCAATAACTTCGGTAAGAGTGCAATTATCAAAATCAAGGTCATTAGCATCAAGTAAAGTGGTAGTGGTGTCCTTTAGGTTCACTTGTTTGGTAGTTTCTATAGTCATAGCATCACCATTAATAGGTCCATTGGGACCAGGAGTACATTGGGTGCTAAGGGTTTGGACATCTTTAACAACTTGGATAGTAGCAACAGTGTGGTGGGTAGGAAGGCTCTTAATTCTATCTTCTTCCTCCCTTTCTCTAGCCCATCTTTCTTTAAGTTTAGCCATCATCCTAATATTTTCATTAATTTGCACTTGAATAGCATTTATAGGAGTGACTTCCCTCTCCTCAAGAGGAGAAGTTTTAATATTTAGCAATTTTACCTCATTGGCTAAATGGTCTACCTTAAAAGAAAGATCATCTAGTTTATGTAGTTTTTCTTCTACACTCTTATTAAAGGCTTTTTGGGTAGTGATGAAATCTTTAAGCATAATCTCTAGTTCAGTAGTGGAGTTCTTGGTGATAGGATAAGCATTGTTGTTCCCATAAGAATTAGAGGGGAACGGTCTAGGATTGCTACCAAAGTTACTCCTATAAGCATTGTTGTTAAAATTGTTTCTAGAGATAAAGTTCACATCTACTTGTTCTTGAGCAATCAAAGAATTTAAAGGAACATCACGAGGATCAACAGAAGATTGCTTCGAAAGTAGAGACATGATCAAGTCAACTTTTTCATTTAAGGAGGAAATCTCCTCGACATAGTTTACCTTCCTACCTGTTGGAGCGCGTTCGGTGTGCCATTGGGAATAGTTGGTCATCATCTCATCGAGAAGCTTCGTGGCAGCACCAAGTGTAGTTGACATAAAAGTTCCTCCCGCGGCCGAATCTAACAAGTTCCGCGAGGTAAAGTTCAAGCCTGCATAAAAAGTTTGGATAACCATCCAAGTAGTCAAACCATGAGTAGGACATTTCTTGATAAGAGATTTCATACGTTCCCAAGCTTGGGCAACATGTTCATTATCCAATTGTTTAAAATTCATTATGTTACTTCTAAGTTGGATAATTTTAGCAGGTGGATAGTATTTTCCGATAAAAGCATCTTTGCACTTGTCCCATGAATCTATGCTATTTCTAGGCAAAGACCGAAACCATATTTTAGCTCCTCCTCTCAAGGAGAAAGGAAAAAGCTTAAGCTTAACAATATTACCATCTATCTCTTGGTAGTTTTGCATATCACAAAGTTCAACAAAGTTTTTCAAGTGTAAAGCAGCATCATCTCCAGCATCGGAGAATTGATCTTTCATGACTAAGTTCAGTAAAGCAGGTTTAATTTCATATGAAGGTGCTGAAGTGGCAGGTGTAGTGATAGGTGTGCTGATAAAGTCATCGTTGTTGTGACTAGTGAAGTCACACAACTTGGTGTTCTCGGTGGAACCCATAGTAGAAAGCAAGCAAGATAACTATTTTTGTGATTTTCGATAAAAGGTACTAAAGCAAAAAATTGAAAGGTAAACTAACAAGACTAAAAAGCAAAGGTAAAAGATAGCATGCAACTCCCCTATCCTGAAGAGTGGAGTCCCCGGCAACGGCGCCAGAAAATACTCCTTGATGGGCCTCTAACCCCTCGTTGGTTACCCCAAGTGGAAGGTGAAAGATGCAGTGTTGTGGAAGTTTTTCCCTTAGCAAAGATGCCAAGGATCGAATCCCCAGAGACTCCTAGGTTCAACAAGTAGGTGTCAACTGCTAACGGCGCGGATTAGCAATCAATGTGGACCTGCACACAGATACAAATAACTTTGCTCCCAACGAGTACAGAGAGGTTGTCAATCCCTCCGGCCTTGTAGTTCACAAAGGGTTAAACGCAAATGATAGTAGTGATAGAATGTTTGCAATAGTAAATAAAAGTGAAAAGTAAATAGCGGATGTGATCAATGATGGTAATATGGACCAGAGTCTCATGATGTTCACTAGTGATGTCTCTCTCCCAAAAGACGATAAAACAACAATGTGAGGTAAACGAATTACAGCTGGGCAATTGACAGGACCACGAACGCAAACCAATGCTGACTACATTGCAAGAAAGGTTGAGGTTCAAAGCATGGGCGGTACGCCAAAGTAAGTAGACCGAAATCCATCAATATCTACTACTAATCATCCACCTTGAGATATCTATCCAGAACATCTCGCTGGTATTAAGTTGCGAGTCCCACCCATAGTGTAAACTCAAAGCAACAGACAACTGCATTAAAAGAACTTTGCGTAAAGTAAACAATCCTTGCACCCGCGGGCACAAGCACCATTGTTTTCCCCCTTGTGGCAACAACACATCCCCTAGACTCATGTTTCTGTCACTCAAGCTAGTCATCGAGGGGCATGAACCCACAATCGAGCATAACGTTCCCTCTTGGAGTCACTACGTATTACTTGGCCAAAGCAATAAATAACAACGGAGAACATGCAAGAATTACTTATGAAAATAAATATAAAAGAGGTAGATCAAATATATTACTCAAGATCAATCCGAACATAATCTCATAATCCATCGGATCCCAGCAAACTCATCATAGCAACAACAGATTACATATGTGCCTCGATCATGTAGGGCAGCTCACGAGGACTAATTAGTGAAGCACAAGAACGGGAGGAGAACATCACATAGCTACTGGTAATGGACTCATGGTCCAAGGGAGACTACTCACAACTCATCCAGGAGGCGTCCATGGTGGTGGAGAAGCTCCCGATGGTGATCCTCCCCTCCGGCAGGGTGCCGGGAAGAGTTCTCCTAGTGCTCGCGATCTTGGAAGCGGCGGCGGCGGCGGAACAAAGATGAGATCGCGAAAAAGAGTTCCCGTCCCGAGGGTTTCGAAGGACACTCTAAATATATGCCGAAGGGGGGGCACCAGACGGGGCTCGGGGGGCCCAGGCGCCCCCCCGGCGCGGCCTAGGGGGGGGGGCGCCGCCAGGGCGCCTGGAGCCCTGGTGCCCCCCCGGCTGTCCTTCGGGCGCAAGTTAGGTTCTGGAACGCTGATTTTTTATATAATTTTTCTGGATTTTTCATGGCAGTTCTCGTAACGTGAAAACCTGAAATACAAAAACAGCCGAAAACAGAAACTGGCACCGGGGTGCACTGGATTAGTAGGTTAGTCCAAATATGATCAAAAGTGTAGGGAAGTGTATGAATATCATAGCAATATCACCCAAAAGTGGCATGGAGCAAGCAGAAGTTATAGATACGTTTTGGACGTATCAACGCGCGACCCTCACTCTCCCTCTCCACTCTCTTTGTCCTCTCCCTCTCCCCCCACGATGCCCCCGCATTGCCTTGCTCCGTCGGTGTCGCCCGTTGCTGCCGTCGCCCAGTCCCACAGTCGCCATCCCGGTATGTCTCCCTGTCACCCTCTCCCTCCATCCCTCCCTCCTACCCTCTCCCTCCTCCCTCCCTCCCACCCTCAACCTCCATCCCTCCCTCCCTCCTGCATTGCATAAATGGATGGATGGAACTAGTTTTTTAGTAATGCTTGAATAGATAGATGGATGGAGCTTCATTTTTCTTAGTAATGCTTGGATAGATAGATGGATGTATGGATAGATGTTAGGGCTAGAACTAGGGTAGTTTTGGTAATATAATTTTTAGTAAAAAAATAGTAATCCATTTTTTTATTAAATGTAGGTCTTTTGAATAGAATAGAATAGTAAGTGTAGAATAGAGTAGCAAAATTAGAAAATGTTCTGTAAATTTAGGTCTTTTGAATACTAATAGAGTAGAATATTTTTAGTAAATGTAGGTCTTTTGAATGGTGTCGCTAATACAATTTTTATGAATGGTAATAAAATAGAAAACTTTAAGTAAAACAATAGTATCAGAATATAAAATTTTAAGTAAAAAAATAGTAATAGAATATAAAATTGGTGTTGCCAATTATATTGATGATATTTTTTTCAATTGCTGGACTATGCAGGGTTTCAAGTGCCGCGTCTCCCTCTCCCGCGACCGTGAGCACCTCCCTCTCCTCTCTATTTAGTTTTATTTTAATATATATGTAGATATATGTTTGTTTGCTAGAATGGGTGATTAGATGGATGGATGCATGGATGCATTATTGATCGTTGCACTTTTGTTTCATTATCGCTTTTGAAAAATGCCAACAAAATGGATGCATAGATGCATTTTGCAGGGAACACCTCTGAGTGGCCTATGTTTTGCCAAAATGTCGATTCATTTTCGTTTCGGAAAAATTTAGGTGCTCAATATGTCCTAATTTAGCAAAGGTCATGTTGAGTTTTTTTCGTGAATTTTGGCATGGCCTGTGCTAGAAAGTAGGAAATATCTAGTGCGCGTGATTTACCAGAATGGGAATTAATCGACATTCCGGCAGAACATAGGCCATTTTTATGCCATTGCTCCATATATGTAACTGGTTGACATTCAGTCTATTCGTGCTCCTTGCTCCATATATGAGAGAGAAGAATCTCGGCTGTTGTCGTGGGTTTCACTTCTCCTTTTTTAAAGGTGCTAGACAAAATGGTGTAATGCACTTTCGAACGAAAGGAGGAGGAGCCATCATCGATAGTCGCAATATGAGAGAGGGAGTGTCCACCATATATGAGAGAAGAAGAATCCTGACTGTTGTCGTGGGGGTCGCTTCCTTTCCTTCTTCTTGTGATATACCTTGGTAATGCACGAGAGGAGGAGGGGAAGTGACCATCACCGACAGTCGGAATATGTGTGAGGGAGTGTCCACCATATACGGTCCAAATATGTGAGAGGAAGAATCCCGACTGTTGTCATGGGGGTAGCTTCTTCTTCATTCGAAGGTGGTAGAAATTTTGGTGTATTGCACTTTCGAATGAACAGAGGAGCTACCATCACCGACAGCCGCAAATGTCAGAGAGGAAGAATCCCGACTGTTGTCGTGGGGGTCGCTTCTCCTTCGTTCCCATGTGCTAGACATTTTTGTGTAGTGCACTCGAGGACGAAGGGAGGAGCGACCATCACCGACGGCAAAATATATCAGAGAGGGAGTGCCCACCATATACACCACGTGAGATGAGAGTTTTCAAGGAAAGACTCGACAGACCAAAAGTCAAACTGGGACAAATAGTGATTTGTGTGTTGAGTTCTTGGTAATTGTCGTCAATTTATAATCTTTGAATTTTGAATATAGGAAATGTCTGACGATGATAGGATCCCGGAGTGCGAATACTGCTACGACGACCGGGGTTTGTGCGACAAGATGCCTCACCTGCAAAATGGTTGGTACTTCACGGTCAAGCTGGAAGAGACCTTCGATGTTTCTACGGTACACAACGACGACAAGTATTTCTTCGCAATTAATCATGACTTATGATTATTTGCTTCAACACGTAATTTCCGCATTTTTCAATTCGAGTAGTACATCCCCTGCCATGCAAGACAGTATGTCTTGGGGAAAGCTTGGTTTCCAAGACTTTGAGAATACGGAGACAAGGAGAGCTCACCTCATGACTAAACATGGTTATGCTTTTCAGGTTAAGCTCTACAATGCGCTTAATCACTCCCATTTTGGTTGCTCAAATTGGGGAGCTCTCTGCAAGGCATATGGATTTGAGGAGAATATGCAAATAACTTTCGATATTCGTCCCAAAGATGAAGATATTGAAGATAATATCAACATTTGGATGGATGTGGATATGCCTCCAGTTTTGCCTATGTGTGTTTGTCAACTAATTTGTTTAGTAATTCATATAGTTTATTTTAAAAAATATGGTGTTCATCCCTGCTAAACTTGTTTGTTTATATTTGGCAGCTTATTTTTTATCTTCAAGAAATACCCGGAAAGTTGTGGACCAAACATACTACAGCTATGGCTCCGAGCTTAATTGTGAAGAGAAATGATATATTGTCTCATTTATATATCATGTTGAGACTTTTAGGACCAATCACTTTGTCAGCCCAAGTTATACTGGATACGTGCCACTAGTCCATGAGTTGCATGATGGTAACTTCATTGCCAAAAACTTGGTATATGATGGTAACTTCTTTGCATACATTCTTATTCAGTAAACTACATTGCTAACTATATATGTTACTATGTTGTTCAAGAGAAGTTCTCGAGCAAGATTATGCGTTACATGATGCTTACCGAAGAGGGTATGTATATGGTTAGCTTACGACCGTTTATGTCGACGACTTGCAAAAGTGAATACTCCATTTCTTTGAAAGATCGAAGGCTCAATACCAAAGAATGGAGCAAACTAACGAAGGCACGCACACAACTGATTGGAGACAACATGCGTATGCACAAGCCATAAGTTGGCGACAGGTGGATCTCCATTTTGCATTTTGGAGATGCACCGATTTACCTGTTTTATGCTATTATACCTAGGAGAGAGGACTAGGTCTTAGGTAGTAAGAACAATTAGCTAGTGTTCATTATGACTATGATGATGATGATTAGTTGTTATTATGATGATGCTGAGTTATGTGCTACAATGTGTTAGCTAGAATGATGAGCTGTTTATATGACTCATAGATGATGATCATGAGGAGTTGTTATGATGATGAGTTGTTATGACGATGATGATGAGTTGTTATTATGATGATGATTATAATGATGATGATTTGTTATTATGATCATGATGATTTATTATATCATTGGGTGAAAGAAATGCGGCTTAGATTCAAGTGGATGGATTCAAAGTGACCAAGTTGGATTAGTAGGATGACCAAGTTGCATCGTCCTACTAATCCAACTTGGACACTATGGATCCATCCACTTGAACCTAATTCGCCTTTCTATCACGATCTTAATAATATAACAATCTCTAAATTGCTATTGTATGAAAACTTGTATAACAGTGTATAAATACATTATAAAACAAAAGAGAAATGGAATACAGAAGAGTAGTAGTAGCGCAGGGTGTGGGCACACTGCTAGTAATTAGCAGTAGCGTGTGTTGGAAAGCACGCTACTGTTAACTAAGTTAGCAGTTAGCAGTAGCGGGGGCCCAACCCGCGCTACTGCTAAAGTTTAGCTATAGCACCATAGCAGTAGCGTGGGTACCCACGCTACTGCTAGGGTTTTCCCTAGTAGTGTCGAAGTGAATGCCCGCCTGAGCATGTGTCATCATATGACGAGCCGGTGAAGCCGGAGCGACGGGAGTAGGAAGCGACGAATACCCTAGCGCGGTGGTGGAGGGGCCGGCCGAGCTAGCCAAGGAGATGGGCGACTGGCTGGCTGAGTCGGCTGTAGGGGCGGGCGAGGGGTCGGCCGAGCCGGCTGTAGAGGCGGATGAGCCGCCCGAGCGAGGCAACAAGGATCCCACCAAGGTGGACCCTAAAGCAGACATGGGAGTGACAACGCCACCTGTTGTAGGGTGTGCCGGTAAGCCAGAGGGGTAGGTCCAGGACAGCTCGCGTGTGCCCTGGAGATGAGCCCAACAAAGAGCCGCCGGTGGCCGGCGATGATGATGGAGGAGCAGCCAGAGGTACCTGTTGAAATGGGAAAACCTTCTCATCAAAGTAAACATGTCGCGAAGTGAAAATGCGATGGGAGAGAGGATCATAGCATCGATAGCCTTTAGTGTTTGGTGGATAGCCTACGAGGATGCATGCGAGAGAGCGAGGTGCAAGCTTATGTGGGGTGGTGCCGTCGATGCTAGAATAACAGAGACACCCGAAGACATGTAACTCATCATAAGAAGGCGGAGTCCCGGAAAGGAGGTGATGTGGTGCATAGTTCCATCGAGGACGACATGGCCAGAGATTGAGAAGCAGAGATGTTGTTGTGAGAGCATCGGCCTAGAACCGAGGTGGCACGTTAGCATGGAAAATAAGCGTACAGATGCAATCATTAAGAGTGCGAATAACACGCTCAGCTTGGCCATTTTGTTGCGAAGCGTATGGATAGGTAAGGCAAAAAACAGTACCATGGCGGGCAAGTAAATTGTGGATGGCGAGATTGTCAAACTCTTTTCCATTTTCGGTTTGAAGCGCATGAATGGGACAACCAAACTACATAGTGACATAGGAGTAAAAATCTGCCAAAGTGAGAAGCACATCCGACTTACGCCGTAAAGGAAAAGTCCACACATAGTGAGAATAATCATAAAAATGATAAGATAGTAAAGATAGCCTGTGTTACTAGCAACTCGAGAGGTCCAAACATCACTGTGAATCAACTTGAAAGGATATGATGCAATGGTGGAAGAATTATTGAATGGAAGTCTAACATGTTTGCCAACGCGACATGCATGACAAGTGTGATCCTCGATCTTATTACAACTGAAACTGAAACTCTTAAGAATATGACAAAGTGTGACCGGGTTGGGGTGACCCAAATGAGCATGCCAAAGATCTACACCGGCGGAGAGGGCGATGGCGATGGTGGATGAAGGATGAACCGGGTAGAGCTCGTCGGGGTTTGTCACATCGATGGAGTACCATCCTGGTTTGAGCGTCCTTGACACAAAAACCATGTTCGTCAAATTCAACAGTTACAGGATTTTCACGAGTAAAAGATCGAACTGAAATAAGATTCTTAATGAGTGAAGGTAAAATAAGAATGTTAGAAAGTGACAATGACATATAATTAGATGGAAAAGAAGTATGCCCAACATGAGTAATAGGAAGTCATTAGGTGTCACCGATGGTGATGCAAGTAAAAGTATTGACGGTATGAAAGGAGTCAAGGTTACCAGGCTGGGAGAACCTGTGGGTAGTGGCCTCGGTGTCATATACCAGTAGCTGCCGCCGGTGTAGTTCTTGGGCAAGGGACACTACAAAAGAAATACTTCCGTGATGATACGTGTTTGTCACAGTAGGTCACAATTGCTGTCATGCTTGTACATCCATGACGATTTTATGACAGAATCAAGATAGTCATACATGTGCTGTCGTAGAAGTGTTCCATGACAATACAGAAATTATCATCACGGAAGTGTCCACTTCCATAACGATAAATCGCACGTCATGGAAGTGCTTTCGTCAAGGGTGACCGACACGTGGCATCCACTGTAACGGGTCGCCATTATGCTACCGGGTCTGGTTTTGGATCCAATAACCCGTTAATAGCAATGACCAATGGTGATTTTCCACGTGTAAAATTCTCATTGACCGAAAGAACCACATGCTAGCTCCGTGTTGGGACATATGTCAACCGTCCAATGAACAGGAGGCGCCTATGATACAGCGACACGTGGCACGCCCCAACAGAGGCTCGTTTAGGTTAAAAAGGTTGGCCTATTCAAATGCATGTATTATTTACTCAGGTACTAGTGGGCTGGCCCGCCAACAGCCTGCTTGAACATGGCCCATTTACAGCCCACTGCCAGAACTGGCCTGTTAGTTGTTCGCCCAGTCTTTGGGGCCCAAGATGGCCCAATGAGTTTTCGACTTATTAGAGACCCAATATGGGCATGGGCCCATTTCAGCCCAGTGAGTCGTTCGGCCTGGTAATGGCCCGTGCTGCCCATGGGCCATATAAGGTCCGACGCGACATCTGACCCATTAAAGATCTGTGATCACAATGGCTCCAGTTCAGCCCAACCTGACTTTGAGCCTGTTAAAGGCACATCGTACAATTCGGCCCGTTGATGCCTCTAATAATCTTCCGGCCTCTAAAAGGCCCATGATATCAGTGGGCCGACCAAGGCCAAAGATATGTTTTGGCCCGGTACCGGCCCATCATATAACTGTGATGGGGAATGAAGCATGAAAATCAAAATATTTCCTAGGAACACCCAAGATCTATCTAGGATAAGTATGGCAATGAGAAGGGAGAGTGTGTGTACATACCCTCATAGACCGTTAAGCGTTAGCGTCGTAACGCAGTTGATGTAGTCGTACTCTTCGCGATCCAATCACGATCCAATCCGGTCTAGTACCGCACGTGCGACACCTCCAAGTTTAGCACACGTATGGCTCGACGGCGTTCTCTCCTTCTTGATCCAGCAAGCAAGGGAGAGAAGGTATATGAGATCTGAACCAACACGACGGCGTGGTGGTGGTGACAACAGCGGAACTGCAGCAGGGCTTCGCCAAGCTTCTGCGCGAGGTGGATGAGGTGTAACGGGGAGGGAACAGGGCTAGCGCGAAAGGGTTGGTTGACCCCCGCACCCCCACTGTATATAGGGGTGAGGGAAGGGTGTGCCGTCCCTAGACCCCTCCCAATGCAGGGCGGCGGCCAAGGGGGGAGGTGTGCCCTCCAAGCCAAGTGGAGGCCCTCCCCCCTTAGGGTTTCCCCTTCCCCAGGCGCATGGGCCTTGTAGGGGCTGGTGCCCCTAGCCCATTAAGGCCAGGGAGCCTCCCTACATCCCATGCTATTTTATGGGACGTGGTAGAACCCTCTGAGGACTTCCGGACCCCTCTGGAACCCTCCAGAACCTTCCATTGGCTTCCTGGTACAATACCAAAAGAAACAGACTTTTTCCCGAAACCCCGACAACAACTTTACATATATAAATCTTTACCTCCGGACCATTCCAGAGCTCCTCATGATATCCCAGATCCCATATGGGACTCCGAACTACCTTCGGATTTTCCACTATTAATATCTCAATACTACCCTAGCGCTATCGAACGTTAAGCGTGCGACCCTACGGGTTCGAGAATCATGTAGACATGACCGAGACTCCTTTCCGGTCAATGACCAATAGCGGTACCTGGATGCCCATATTTATTCCTACATATTCCATGAAGATCATTATCGGTTGAACCATGATGTCAAGGATTCAGATAATACCGTATGCATTTCCCTTAGTCCAGCGATATGTTACTTGCCCGAGATTCGATCATCGGTATCTCCGTACCTAGTTCAATCTCCTTACTAGTAAGTCTCTTTGCTCGTTCCGTAATACAAGATCTTGTGACTAACTCATTAGGCAAAATTGCTTGCAAGCTCTTTACGATGTTGTATTACCGAGAGGGCCCAGGGTATCTCTCTGTCACACGGAGTGATAAATCCCAGTCTCGATCCATGCTAACCCAACAGACACCTTCTTAGATACCTGTAGAGCATCTTTATGATCACCCAGTTATGAAGTGACATTTGATAGCACACAAGGTATTCCTACGGTATCCGGGAGTTGCATGATCTCATGGTCGAAGGAACAGATACTTGACATGAAGAAAGCTATATCAAATAACTCAAACGATCTAATGCTAAGCTTACATTTGGGTCTAGTCCATCACATCATTCTCCTAATGATGTGATCCATAATGATGTGATCCATAATGACAACTCATACCTTAACCATCTTTGATCAGCGAGCTAGTCCAGTAGAGGCTCACTAGGGACATAGTATCTGTTTATGTATTCACACATGTATTTTAAGTTTCCGGTCAATACAATTCTAGCATGAATAATAAACATTTATCATGAACAAGGAAATATGATAACCAATTTATTGTTGCCTCTAGGGCATATTTCCAACAGTCTCCCACTTGCACTAGAGTCAATAATCTAGTTTACATAGTTATGAATCTAACACCCATGGAGTCTTGGTGCTGATCATGTTTTGCCCGTGAAAGAGGTTTAGTCAACAGGCCGGCCACATTTAGATCCATATGTACTTTGCAAATTTCTATGTCTCCATCCCTAACATAATTACAACTGGAGTTGAAGCGACGCTTGATGTGCTTAGTTCTTGTAACATCCCAATTTTCAATTTGGATGTGAACATAAATCATTTATATGCATTCCTCATTTGAGGATTTTGAATTTGATTTTTATTTTGAAATTGATCCAAGAGACTTTAAGCAACTCAAGGACCCAAGTGAGAGAGTTGGAAGTTTCCAAAAGAGGACCCGCAATTTTATTATTTTCCAAGTGGGGTTGGATCAAATATTATTTTACCAATTTCATTTTCAATATTTTCACAATAATGAGAGAAGATAATATGACTTCTTCAAAACAGAATAAAAATGTTGGAAATTGAATTTTGAGTAAAAATATATTTATTGGATTTTTATTTGCAAAAGTGTTTAATTTTGTTATTTTATTTGCACTGAAAAGTTTATTTTCATTTTAGGCATTCAGGTCTAGAAAAAAGTTCACCAGGTCATAAATAAGGCCCTAAGTACGCGTGAATTTTTTTGTGATTTTTAGAACTGTATTTACTGAATTTTCCTATTTTTTGTATTTACAAAAAGATTATTTTTATAAAAAAATTGGGCCGACCGAACTGGGCCGAAGCCCAGCCCAGCCGGCCACCGCCTTCCACCTCGTGTAGCCGAGCCGGACTCCGACTGAAGTCCGGGAGCGCCACGGCCGCCGACCGCCCGCTCGCCTTTATAGCCGAGCCCGACCCCCCATCTCTCCTCCTCACGCCGCTCACGCCGCCGCGTGCTACCGCCGCCGCGCACCGCGCCGCCGCCGCCGCCTTGCCCGCCGGTCGCCGGAACCCCGCCGTCGTCGGACTCACTGCTGCCGGTGGCGACGCCCCGACCCGACGCAGGACACGAGCCCCGACCCGAACCGCCGTCGGACCCGACCCGCCGGTCGAATCGGTAAAGAACCGATCTGTTTTTTATGGTTTTCTTTTCGTTTTTTAAAAACCCTAGATTCTTTTATAACCCCTTTTTTTAGGTTTAGTTATTTTGGCGAAAGTTCGTTGGTTAGGTTTAGAAAACAAACATTCATTAGTTAGATTTTTCTTTTTCTGTTATTTTTCGCCAGGGACTTATTCGCGATTAAAGTTTTATAGGCTAGTCCCTAATCTTAAAATGATCACCAGTTTTTACTCGTTTACCGGAATTAGATGAAACCAACGCCAAACTATTCGTTTTGATATCATCTATCTAGTAATCCAACTCAAATTTATTTTTGAAAGTTTTAAAATTTGGATTCAAACAGATTTGAATTTGGACTTCTTTTGATCGTAACTTGAGTTTCGTAACTCCGTTTGAGTTGATTCTTTTCGCAAGTCAAAGCTCTTGACCTCAACTTTCTGATAAGGCCAAATCCATCTAATTTTGGTAATGTTAGAAATTGTTTTCTATTGCAACAGTTGTTTGCTTGTTTTCGAAAATTTTCGAGATCTGTTCTTCGAGTCTGTTGCATGATTGCTTATGTATGCTATTGTTTGATTGCGATAGAATTTTTGGAGTGTGAAGCTTGCCACTAAGAGTCTCTAGGTTTCAATGATCATCAGCAAGGCAAGTTACACTTTGACCATACTTTTCAATACCCAGTTTTGCTTGCATTAGTTATACCCTGAAAGATTTGCATAAGTAGGACTTGGTTACATGTGGAATTGCTTTGTAGTTCATGAGGTAGGAACCTATGACTTGAGATCAACCCAGGGAATATATGCTTTGTTACTTATTGCTTAGCCATGCTCGTAGACGTGGATTGGTATGTGAGATTCATGAAAGTTGTGAGTGTAATAACAACTAAGGGAAAGTTTAAGGTGGCAACTTTAATACACATCTGGGTGGATTGGTTGCAGGGCATATGGAGAATCCAGTGTTGTCCTAGGATATCCCGGAGTAACCATGTGATCATCCTATGGAATGCCACTCAGGCTCAAAGGGATCATATATCATTCATGCCTAGAAACTTCCGTGTGCAACCACAAGCCATTATGGGCTCCGGCATAGTTGAGTATGTTGTGTGAGCTCTTTCAGTGGTAGACTAGCAGATGTAGGGGAAAGTAGGTGTACCAGTCTACCCAGTGTAAAGAGGGAATGCTTCTGAAAGGCTATGTCTCGATCTTCCGATCATGGATGTGGTCGAGTCTTGTGGGGAAAAGTGCGCAAACCTCTGCAGAGTGTACAAACTATTCATGAATAGCCGTGTCCCCGGTTATGGACATCTTGAGTATCCTCGTATATGAATTATGGACTGATCTCATCACTCTATTAAATAAATTGTTGGGTTACTAATGACTTTAGAGATTTTGGGATTGAGTTGGAGGAACCTTCTATATACTGTTTAATTCAACTGAGTAGTAAACAAAATTTATTCCTTTGTTGTAGGGAAAAATTAGCTTTATGCAAAAATAAACCTTACAACCTCCACCAGCCAAATATGCATGTAGTAGTAGATATTTGTTCATCATTATTGCTACAGTGTGACTTTGCCAGCATATTCAATGTGCCGACCTACGCGGCTGCAACGTCTCATGTTGTAGAGTTCTCCAGCGAAGATTAAGGTGCGAATAGGTCGTTGTCATGCACTCAGTGTTTGCCGTGGAGTTGGATGGACTCAACTTATCTTTGACTTCCGCAGTTTGATTATTTTAGATGGCCTTCAGCCATATTTTTGTAATAATACTCTTTATGAGGATCTGGAGTAATAAGTGTGTGATTGAAACTCTGTTATAAATCCTCAAGTACTGTGTGTGTCGGCATACCGATCCAGGGATGACACTTAAGCACAGAGACTTTGATTCATTGGGATCGTGGTCGCTACAAGATGGTATGAGAGCAGCTCGAGACCAGACACTATGCCATTGAGTGCCCTGAAGCCAAGAATGGAAATGGCAATGGAAGCCCATGAAAGAAGCCCAACCCGTTCACTAGAGGACAGGTGAATCACGTCAATGTGGAGGAGATTGACGAGCAGCCCGACGCAGTGGTTGGTAAGTTTTTGGTTAATGCATTTACATCCCTTGTTCTTTTTGACACTGGTGCATCTCATTCATACATATCAAGGGGTTTTGTGGAAAAGTATAATTTTCCTACTGTCGCCCTTAAGTCGCCTATGTTAGTGAGTTCCCCTGGAGCAGAGTACATGGCTAGTCAAGGATGTTATCAATTGCCCTTGACCATTGGGAGACATGTTTTTCCCACCGACCTCATCATTTTGGAATCCCATGGTTTGGACGTAATTATAGGTATGGATTGGCGCCAGTAAATCAATCCTCCTCACCACCTAGAAGGAAAGAGGATTAGGTATGTGTCGAGGTACACACCCCGGAGGACGCAAGTGAATGCACTCTCGAGAGTTGTCCGGGAGGATGTACCAGTTGTGAAGGATTATCCCGATGTATTCCCGGAGGAGTTACCAGGCATGCCACCAGATTGGGACATCGAGTTCTTGATTGAGTTATTACCAGGCACCGGACCAATATCCAAGAGACCGCACCAGATGCCCGCCAATGATTTGGAAGCGATTAAGAAGCAGATCAAGGAGTTAATGGAGAAAGGTTACATTTGACCAAGTTCTTCACCTTGGGGAGCCCAGTGCTCTTGGTTGAGAAGAAGGATGGTTCATTAAGGATGGTTGTGGATTATCGTGCACTGAATGAGGTGACGATCAAGAACAAACACCCTCTGCCGATGATCAATGATTTGTTGGACCAGTTGCAAGGAGCCAAAGTCTTCTCTAAGATCGATTTATGATCTGGATATCATCAGTTGAAGATCCGAGAACAGTACATACCTAAGACAACTTTTACCACAAGGTACGAGCTTTATGAATATACGGTTATGTCATTTGGTTTGACTAGTTCCCCTGCCTACTTTATGAGTATGATGAACAAGGTGTTCATGGAGTTCTTGGATAAGTTTGTGGCGGAGTTCATTGACGACATATTGGTTTACTCCAAGAATGAAGAGGAGCAGAAGGAACATTTGCGTTTGGTTCTCGAGAAGCTCAGGGAACATCAGTTATATGCCAAGTTCAGCAAATGTGAGTTTTGGTTGAAGGAAGTTGGATTCCTCGGACATGTTATATCAGGAGATGGTATAGCGGTAGACCCCTCCAAAGCAGAGGCCGTCACCGAGTGGAAATCACCCACCTCAGTTGGAGAGATTTACAATTTTCTAGGACTCGCAGGATACTATCGGAGGTTCATTGAGAATTTCTCCAAGATTGCGAAGCCCATGACATAGTTTTTGAAGAAGGAAAGTAAATATAATTGGATCGAAGAATGTGAGGCCAGTTTTCAGGAGCTGAAGAAATGTTTGGTTACAGCCCCAGTGCTGATTCTCCCGAATATATGCAAGGATTTTCAAGTGTTATACAAGGCTTCACGTCAAGGACTTGGAGGCATTCTTATGCAAGAAGGAAGATTTGTTTCATATGCCTCACGTCAGCTTCAACCCCATGAGTTAAATTATGCCACACATGATTTGGAGTTAGCAGCCATAGTGCATGCACTCAAGACCTGGAGACACTTTCTTATTGGAAACCGTTGTGATGTTTACACGGACCATAAGAGTTTGAAGTACATCTTCACGCAGAAGGAGTTAAATCTTAGGCAAATGAGATGGTTGAATCTCATAAAGGATTACGACATGAGATTGCATTACCACCTAGTGAAAGCCAATGTCGTGGCAGATGCCTTGAGTCAAAAGAGTTATGTTAACACTATCTTAACCGGAGGTTCACCCCAGGAGTTAGCAGATGATCTCAGAGATTTACAGTTGGAAATAGTCCCTAGAGGCTATGTTGCTACATTGGAGATTCAGTCCACTTTGTTGGGAAAGATTCGAAAAGCCCAAAAGTCGGATAAAGGAATTGCAGAGATAAAGGGCAGGATGAGCCAAGGAAAGGCAGAAGGATTCTGTGAGGATGAATACGGAACACTGTGGTTCGAAGAGCGTACATACATGCCCAATGACCTGGAGATTAGGAAGTTGATTCTTCAGGAAGCTCATGATTCGCCTTACTCGATACACCCATGCAACACCAAGATGTACTTGGATTTGAAGCAGAATTTCGGGTGGATCGGAATGAAGAAGGACATTGCCGAGTATGTAGCGGTATGTGACGTCTGTCAGAGAGTTAAGGCAGAACATCGGAAACCAGCAGAGTTACTACAGCCGTTACCAATACTAGATTGGAAGTGGGATAAACTTGGAATGGATTTTATTATAGGATTACCCAGGACACGATCATGGTATGATTCTATCTGGGTTATTGTTGATCGCTAGACTTAGGTAGCCCATTTCATCCCCGTGAAGACCACTTACACGAGTGCTAAGTTGGCCAAGATATACATGACCATGATTGTATGTCTGCATGGAGTTCCGAGGACCATCGTATCAGATAAAGGAGCATAGTTTACCTCAATGTTTTGGAAGCAGTTGCACGAGACTTTGGGTACTAGGCTTGAGTTCAGTACAGCCTTTCATCCACAAACAGATGGACCGACCGAGAGAGTCAATAAGATTTTGGAGGACATGTTTAGACCTTGTGCGCTAGATTATGGATCTAGTTGGGACGATAACTTGCCTTACGGAGAGTTCTCTTACAACAAAAGGTATCAGACCAGTCTGCAGATGGCCCCTTTCGAGTCTTTGTACGGAAGGAGGTGCAGGACACCATTGATGTGCGATGAAGTTGGAGACCACGCATTATTTGGACCCGATTTAATCAGAGATTCAGAGGAGAAGGTCAAGTTGATCCGTGACAGGCTTAAGATAGCCCAGTCGAGACATAAGAGTTATGTCGATACTAAACGCAAAGAGGTAACCTACGAAGTCGGAGATATAGCATATCTTCGTGTGTCCCCACTTCGAGGAGTTAAGCGTTTTGGAGTTAAGGGTAAATTGGCACCATGATTTGTGGGACCGCACAGAGTTTTGGAACACAGAGGAGAAGTAGCTTATTAGCTCGAGTTACCCGAAACTTTGTCCGGAGTTCATGTTGTGTTTCATGTTTCCCAGTTGAGGAAGTGCCACGCAGAGATGGCTGATATCTCCCTACGAGATACAATGCCCCTGGAAGCAATTTAGTTAGAGAGTGATCTGACTTATGAGGAGAAGCCAGTCAAGATTCTCGAGTTTGCCGACCGAGTTACCCGTAGCTAAGTCATCAAGTTTTGCAAAGTTTAGTGGAGTCACCATACAAAGGACGAAGCAACCTAGGAACGAGAGGAAGACCTTCAACACGACAACCCACACCTTTTTGCTAGCCAACCCGAATCTCGAGGGCGAGATTCATCTTAAGGGGGGTAGGTTTGTAACATCCCAATTTTCAATTTGGATGTTAATATAGATCATTCATATGCATTCATCATTTGAGCATTTTGAATTTGATTTTTATTTGGAAATTGATCCAAGAGACTTTAAGCAACTCAAGGACCCAAGTGAGAGAGTTGGAAGTTTCCAAAAGAGGACCCACAATTTTATTATTTTCCAAGTGGGGTTGGATCAAATATTATTTTACCAATTTTCATTTTCAATATTTTTAGAATAACGAGAGAAGATAATATGACTTCTTTAAAACAGAATAAAAATGTTGGAAATTGAATTTTGAGTAAAAATATATTTATTGGATTGTTATTTGCAAACATATTTAGTTTTGTTATTTTATTTGCACTAAAAAGTTTATTTTTATTTTAGGCATTTAGGCCCAGAAAAATGTTCAACATATCATAAATAAGGCCCTAAGTACATGTGAATTTTTCTACAATTTTTAAAAATGTATTTACTGCATTTTTCTATTTTTCTGTATTTACGAAAAAAATATTTTTATATAAAAAAAGTTTTGGGCCGACCAAACTGGGCCGAAGCCCAGCCCAGCCGGCCACCGCCTTCCACCTTGCGTAGCCGAGCCGGACTCCGGTCAGAGTCCGGGAGCACCACGGCCACCGGCCACCCCCTTGCGCAAGCCAGCCGAGCCCCGGGCCCCTTTATAGCTGAGCCCGACCCCCCTCTCTCCTCCTCACGCCGCCCGCGCCGCTGCCTGCTACCGCCGCCGCCGCGCCCCGTGCCGCCGCCCCGCACCGCCGCCTGCTTCTGTCGCCGCCGCGCCCCGCACCGCCGCCTACCACCGCAACCTTGCTGGAGCCCATAGCCTCGCCCGGCCGTCGCCGGAACCCCGCTGTCGCCGGACTCGCCGCCGCTGGAGCCGCCGCTCCGACCCGACGCCAGACCCGAGCCTTGACCCGGTGCCGGACCCAAGCCCCGACCCGAACCACCACCGGACCCGACCCGCCGGTCGAATCGGTAAAGAACCGATTCGTTTTTTACGGTTTTCTTTTCGGTTTTTTTAAAACCTTAGATTGGTTTTTTATAAAGCCGGTTTTATTTTTTAGGTTTAGTTATTTTAGCGAACGTTCGCTGGTTAGGTTTAGAAAATGAACGTTCATTAGTTAGATTTTTCTTTCTCTGTTATTTTTTGCGAGGGACTTATTCACGATTAAAGTTTTACAGATTAGTCCCTAATCTTAAAACTATCACCACTTTTTACTCGTTTATCGGAATTAGATGAAACCAACGCAAAACTCTTCGTTTTGATATCATCTATCCAGTAATCCAACTTAAATTTATTTTTTACGGTTTTAAATTTGGATTCAAACACATTTGAATTTGAACTTCTTTTGATCGTAACTTGAGTTTCCTAACTCCGTTTGAGTTGATTCTTTTTGCAAATCGAAGCTCTTGACCTAAACTTTCTGATAAGGACAAATTCATCTAATTTTGGTACTGTTAGAAATTATTTTATGTTGCAAGAGTTGTTTTCTTGTTTTTGAAGTTTTTTTAGATCTGTTCTTCGATTCTGTTGCATGATTGCTTATGTATGCTATTGTTTGATTGCGATAGAATTTCCGGAGTGCGAAGTGCCACTATGAGTCTCTAGGTTTCATCGATCATCAGGAAGGCAAGTTACACTTTGATCATACTTTTCAATACCCAATTTTACTTGCATTAGTTATACCCTCAAAGATTTGCATTAGTAGGACTTGGTTACATGTGGAATTGCTTTATAGTTCATGAGGTAGGAACCTATGACTTGAGATCAACCCAGGGAATATACGCTTTGTTACTTATTGCTTAGCCATGCTCGTAGACGTGGATTGATATGTGAGATTCATGAAAGTTGTGAGTGTAATAACAACTAAGGGAAAGTTTAAGGTGGCAACTTTAATACACATCTGGGTGGATTGGTTGCAGGGCACCTGGAGAGTCCAGTGTTGTCCTAGGATATCCCAGAGTAACCGTGTGATCATCCTATGGAATGCCACCCAGGCTCAAAGGGATCATATATCATTCATGCCTAGAAACTTTCGTGTGCAGCCACAAGCCATTATGGGCTCTGGCATAGTTGAGTATGTTGTGTGAGCTCTTTCAGTGGTGGACTAGCAGATGTAGGGGAAAGTAGGTGTACCGGTCTACCCAGAGGAAAGAGTGAATGCTTCTGAAAGGATATGTCTCGATCTTCCGATCATGGATGCGGTCGAGTCTTGTGAGGAAAAGTGCGCAAACCTCTGCAGAGTGTACAAACTATTCATGAATAGCCGTGTCCCTGGTTATGGACATCTTGAGTATCCTCGTATTTGAATTATGGACTGATCTCATCACTCTGTTAAATAAACTATTGGGTTACTAATGACTTTGGAGATTTTGGGATTGAGTTGGAGGAACCTTCTCAATATTGTTTAATTCAACTGAGTAGTAAATACAATTTATTCTTTTGTTGTAGGAAAAAAACAGCTTTATGCAAAAACAAACCTTACAGCCTCCACCAGCCAAATATGCATGTAGTAGTAGATATTTGTTCATCATTATTGCTATAGTGTGACTTTGCCAGCATATTCAATGTGCTGACCTACACGACTGCAACGTCTCATGTTGCAGAGTTCTCCGACGAAGATTAAGGAGCGATTAGGTCATTGTCATGCACTCAGTGTTTGCCGTGGAGTTGGATGGACTCAAGTTATCTTTGATGCTTCCGCAATTTGATTATTTTAGATGGCCTCCAGCAATATTTTTGTAATAATACTCTTTATGAGGATCTTAATTTAATAAGTGTGTGATTGAAACTCTGTTATAAATCCTGAAGTATTGTGCGTGTCAGCATACCGATCCAGGGATGACATTTAAGCACAGAGACTTCGATTCATTGGGATCATGGTCACTACAGTTCTCTTGTGAAACCTGGGCTCCTTGGCATTGGAAATAGCTACAGTGTTGTCACAAAAGATAGTAATTGGATCCTATGCACTAGGTATTACACCCAGATCGGATATGAACTCCTTCATCCAGACTCCTTGCGCTGCTTCTGAAGCATCTATAAAGTCCGCTTCACATGTAGATCCCGCCACGACGCTCTGCTTGGAGCTGCACCAACTGACTGCTCCACCATTTAATATAAATACGCATCTGGTTTGAGACTTAGAGTCATCCAGATCTATGTCGAAGCTAGCAACAACGTAACCCTTTACGACGAGCTCTTTGTCACATCCATAAACAACAAACTTGTCCTTAGTCATCTTCAGGTACTTCAGGATATCCTTGACCATTCTCTAGTGATCTAGTCGTAGATCAGTTGGGTACCTCCCTGCTAGAATTATGGCAAGGCACACATCAGGTCTGGTACATGTTGTGGTACTAAGCCTGACAGTGATAGTAGGGGGTACGTAGGAGGAAGCAAGGTCTCAGCTACGGTAAGGTTGTACACATGAGTTTTACGAGTTCAGGCCCCTCTCGAAGGAGGTAAAAGCCCTACGTCTCGGTGCCCGGAGGCTGTCGACTGGAATATGGTGTGTGTGTGTTACAAGGGGTGCGAACCCTTGTACCGGAGGAGGGGGTGGCTTATATAGAGTGCGCCAGGACCCCAGCCATCCCACGTTACAGAGGGTTCAATGTACATAAAGATAGGATGTTACTGATAATGCCTGTAATAAATAGTTAAAAATGACCTTTAAGGCTACGGAGTGAATGCCTGACTGCTGCCATACGGGGTGGCCTTTGATCTCCTATGCTCTGAGTGGTTCCTTGTTTGGTCGAGTGACTTCATCTTGGTCGAATGGAATTGGGGTATCCGAGTGGGACACATAGTCGAGTGGATTGCACTCTTAAATCATTTCAGTCGGTATCTTTTGTCATCCTTGGAATGTCTTTGATCCTAGGGTAGTGACCTTGGGTAGGGCATCTAGGTCAGGCCTACGACCCTACCCTAGGTCTATGGTATCGTCAGTAGCCCCCGAATGGATTGAGGTCCGAGTGAAAAGAGAGTTGAAGTTGATCCCGACCCGATTCTTACGCTCCGGAGGCATTTTCTTTGAACCTGGGAATCAAGCTGGTCCTTCAAACTTATTTCAGTCGCCTTGATCGATTCACAAATCATCGAGTGAACTACGCAAGTGGTCTTCGAGTGTTGATGAGGTGCGAGATCTTCAGCGCGATTTGTTGCTCCGCGGTTCCCGGATTTCGCGAGATTCAAATTTTGGGGAAGCGCGCGGGACGGAGCGAGCCGCAGTAATCGGTCCAGATAAACACAGATGCCTCAATTCTCGTGCCACCTTTTCCGCCACGTATTGACGCATGACTATTGCGGGATTGGACAGGATTGCTCGGGCCCACAAGTCAGTCACTCGACAGCAGATCCATAAAAGGGTGTCAGGGCCAATGCGTCGGCACTGTGTGCTTCTTACTTATTCTTCCTCCTTTGCTTCTCCGCCGCGCCCCTGCCCCTATCTACACTGCCGCTCTGCCCGTGCTCAGCTCGCCACCATGGGTAAAGACAAGACGGCAGCCCTGGAGCGCGCGAAGAAGGCGCCGGCGACAGGGAAGGGCAAGTAGGCGAGCCGGGGGTCGACGTCGAGATCTGGACTGCCGCCCGGTTGGATCCAGGGGACTGGATTCAATATGCGATGCGACAGCAGGACATGGAGGAGCTGGTTGATGGGGGCCTGATTGCCCACGAGTCTTGGAGGCTACCGGGAGAGGAGACCGAGCCGCAGCCGCAGGAGGGCGAGTGTGTCCTCCTTGCGACCCACGTCGACCGAGGTTTCTCCTTGCCTCCACATCCTTTTTTTCGAGGTTTTCTGGACTTCTACGGTGCCCAACTGCACCTCTTCTCTCCCAACACCATCACATATCTCGCTGCCTTCATCTCTCTATGTCAGAATTTCTTGGGTTGTCGACCGCACTGGGGTTTGTTCAAGCATATTTTTACTTGCCGCTCCCAAGCCGTCAAGAAGGCGAACCCGACTGACGATAAGACACACGTGATCCTGATGTGCGGCGGTTTAGGGATACATACAAGGGGTAGGAGTACTTTTCCCACTATGACCCTCCCTGAGTCGGTCCGGGGGTGGCAGTCGATCTGGTTCTACTACAAAGATATTCCGACCTCGGGGCAGTCGACCGATCTTCCTCCCTTCACTTTAGGTCGAGTCCGTCAGCCTCCTTCGTTGATCGTGACCCCAGCCGAGAAAGTAGAGGTGATTTGGTTGAGCGGGTAGTCCAGCTAGTCCGCGACGGCGTAACTGGCATGGATCTGCTGGAGGTATTTCTCAATCGACGGATTCAGCCTCTCCAAGCCCGTGATCACCCGATGTGGATGTACTCGGGCACCAATGACACCGCTCGGGTCCACCCAAAGGAGATCACCGAGAAGACGGTGGAGCAGTGGCTGCAGAGCATCACCGGGAACAAGGACAACCCCAGGGGGACCAGGAGAGTTCGTCCATTCGACGCTGCCCACGAGCCGGACAAGGTTTGATCTTCGTTTCTGAGTGACTTCTCCGCTCTAATTTGTAGCTATCTTTGAATCTGACTGACGTTCGTTCAACTCTTTGCTTTGAAGATTTATACTGAGCTGTACTCGGTGCCCAATGGAGAGCAGGTCCAGGAAGGAGTGGAGGGCGGCGGCGAGGTCACCGACTGGAGACTGGATGATGAAAGCGAGGAAGAAAGCAAGGACTCAAGCAGTGACGAGGAGGTTGAATCACGACCTCACATCGAGAGGCGTTCCAAGCTGACACATGATCCAAAAAGTGCGCGCGGCAAGGCGGCCCCGCCCCACACACAGGTATAGAAACGCACTCGGACGACTTCACCCGATCTCACTGAGAAGGCTCCTAAGTAGCTTAAGGTTGCGCCTTTAAAGCCTCAGAAGGCCCTGCCAAATATCAAGGTGGACGTCCCGATTGCTTCCACGTGAGTGTTATTCTTTTCTGCTCTTCCCTTGTCTGAGAAATCTTGTGCATCTTGTCGATTCATCTGCCCGCTTGACCGAGTGAATTCTGAAACTTATAGTGCTGCTGCTTCTGGGACCTCTATGGAGATTGACAAGGACCACAATGATGAGGAGACTGTAGATGCGGCCACTTCCAGCGCATGTATAGCTCTACGGCCATGTCTTTGCTTTGTTGATTGCTCTGTCAGTCGACTGAGTGTTTTGTTTGGTCGAATGTTTTGTAGCACCACCCAACGTCATCGAGCTTCCGGACGATGATGATGACTACGAAGAAGTGCCTCGGAGGCGCACATGAAGGAGGGGCAAGAAGGTGGCTGCTGCTTCGGACGCTCAGCAACAGGGTGACGCAGTTCGGGCTGCCGTTTCTTTTGATGTTCCCGTGTCGACTGATCGTCCTTCGACGTCGACTGTCCAAGTCCCTGCCTCGTCCGTGCAGCTCCAAACTTCAGATCCTTTGGCTGTTCTGACTGCTCTAGCGACTTCGCTCTTGGCTACCCACCATGTCCTAGAGGACCGAGTGAGTGCGGCTAAAGAGGCCATACGCCAAGCAGGTCTGATGATGGAACAACTGAAGGCGGCGTACGAGGCTAGTATGGCTGCCTACAATGCCAGTTCAGCTTTTTGGATCAATGTCCAGGTGAGTTCTTTTCCGACCGAGTTCCCTTCTGACTGGTCGTTGTTCTGATAGGATATTCTACCTGAAAACCGCTGCTTTGTTCGTAAGATGATGTCCGTGGATGAGCGTTTGAAACCTTTACTCAACGTCTATCCTGGGACTGCCTTTGTTCCATTCACCCACTGGGTGTTCCAGCTTCTGCTGTATAGCTCTTTTATTTCAATCGACCAGGTCGTGTCGATTGAACCAGTGGGGACATGCAGAGTGCACCCATTGGGTGTAGTCCCCGAGGCCATGGTCGATTGCGGGCAGTCGGATGTGGTCTAAGAACGAATGATGTTGTTGTTTCTTGTAGTCCTTCCACTCATACTGGACGGATCGTGTCGAGTGGGAACCGGTGGGGGCACGCCAAGTGCGCCCACTGGGTGTAGTCCCCGAGACCATGGTCGACTGCGGGCGGTTGGTCGTGGTCTGAGAACAAATGTTTTTTACTCTTCCAGTCATACTGGACGGATCGTGTCGAGTGGGAACCAGTGGGGGCACACCAAGTGCACCCACTGGGTGTAGTCCCCGAGGCTACTGTTGAATGTTTGATTCGGCAGTAGTCTTAGAACTCTTTTGGTGTAGTAATTCAACCTCTGCACTTTACCAATTGGAAGCCACTGTCTTTACTCTTGTCGATTGACTTGTCTTTTTTGTTGACTGCAGAAGTCTTGAGAGTTCGGAGCTCAATTTGCTGAACTTGAGAAGAAGCAGATCCAACTCAATCTCGATCTGGGGCTGGCCAGGGAGAACTTGCAGAAAGCCAAGGATGAATCATCTGGTATGAAAGGTACAAAGTTCGTCGACTGTATTTGAATGAATGTGTACAGCAAAAAACCCACCACTTCAAGCTCATATGACGAGCGTTATCTCTTATAGATCAAATGATTCAAGCCTTGGAGCAGAAGGATCTCGACTTGGCGGCAGCGCAACAGAAGGTACAGGAGAAGACCGAACTTGCTGACCAGAAGCTGGCTTCAGTCGGCAAGTTGGAAGAAGAAAATGCTAATCTGAAGACTGCCCTCGACGAGGCCAACAAAGAAGTGACGCGGCAGAAGAAGGATAAGCTGGCTCTGGATGACAAAGTTGGAGATCTCACCCAGAAGAGGGACAAGCTGGAAACTTATCTGGGAGGACTCACCAAAAAGACGTTCCTCATGCTTGAAGGTATCCTCCTTTGTCTGACTGATTCATAACTATCGACTCGCCATCCAACTGTCGACTCACTATATCTCTGTATGTGCAGAATTCGGCCAAAAGTTCGAGGAAGAGACTGGACGGATCGAGACGGGTCTGGATCCCATCAATTCTCTTATCAAGGAGGAGGTTGCGATGAATGTGTTGTGGCTGGAATCTCACCTTGCCAGTGTTAGAGGCTATCTTGCACGACTGAAGGTGGCGGTGTCGCGGATCGACATAGCCCTCTGGCGGGGAATGGTGCTTGAAAATGACCTCGAGTCCCTGATGACTCGGCTTAATGAGATCCCTGCTCGAGTGCAGGAATGGAAGAAGTCGTCTGCTCGATGTGGTGCTGACGTGGCTCTGTCTCTGGTCCGTGTCCATTGCAAGGAGGCTAATGAGGAGAAGCTGGCGGCTCTCATGGTTGCCAACACCAAGAAGCTTCAATTCCAGTCATTCATGGAGACTTCTATCGATGCTGCCACCCGCATTGCCGACGGAATCGACCTGAACGAATTTGTTGAGCCTGCAAGCCCTCCTCCTACGGAGTGAACAAACTTTATGCCTTGATTCAATTTGCCTCGGTATGCCGAGTGGTTTTGTAACCGTTAAACTCTTTCGGGCCTGATGTCCGAGTACTTCTGCCCGAACCTTGCGGGATTTATCTGAACTTGGTTTTCCTTGGAATATGATTGCTTTGCTTTCACTGCTTTTGGACCTTTTGATTCCGAGTGAACCTTGGTACTTCACTCGGAATGGACATTGTACTTGTGGCGCAGCTCGGAGTGCAAAGGTATGTTGTACTTGAAGCGCAACTCGGGGTGCAAATGTACGTTGTACTTATGGCGCAGCTTGGAGAACAAAGGTACATTGTACTTATGGCGCAGCTCGGAGAGCAAAGGTACGTTGTACTTATGGCGCAACTTGGAGTGCCACCAAGTCCCTGAGTGAGAGGGTTGCTCTTCACTCGGAGTTTTTTTTGAAACTTAGGTGAGTACGGGATCGCAGCTAAGCCCCCGAGTGAGAGCGCAGCTAAGCCCCCGAGTGAGAGGGCTGCTCTTCACTCGGAGTGTTTTTTTTGAAACTTAGGTGAGTACGGGATCGCAGCTAAGCCCCCGAATGAGAGGGTCACTCTTCACTCGGAGTGTTTTTTGAAACTTAGGCGAGCACGATATCGCAGCTAAGTCCCCAAGCGAGAGGGTTGAAACTTAGGCGAGTACGGGATCACAACTAAGCCA
>LR738712.1:125448986-125732576 GCA_902687465.1 Secale cereale | reverse complement strand
TGAGAGGGTTTCTCTTCACTTGGAGTGTTTTTGAAACTTAGGCGAGTACGGGATCGCAGCTAAGCCCCCGAGTGAGAGGGTTTCTCTTCACTCGGAGTGTTTTTGAAACTTAGGCGAGTACGGGATTGCAGCTAAGCCCCTGAGTGAGAGGGTTGCTCTTCACTCGGAGTGTTTTTGAAACTTAGGCGAATCGGATTCGCAGCTAAGCCCCCGAGTGAGAGGGTTGCCCTACACTCGGAGTGTTTTTGAAACTTAGGCGAATCGGATTCGCAGCTAAGCCCCTGAATGAGAGGGTTGCTCTTCACTCAGAGTGTTTTTGAAACTTAGGCGAATCGAATTCGTGGCTAAGCCACCCACTGGGGGATTTGAACACATGTGCGTTTGGAACAACAATCGTTATGATACTGCCAAAAACTTGTCTTTGATAAGTGAACTGAAGGATTCTTATTACAACTCGTCCATTCGAGTGTTTTAAGTGTAAAAGCGGCGGAGCAGATCCGCATTCCACGGGCGTGTCTCGTCTATTTTCTTGGCCACGTTGTAGAGGTGGTACGCCCCATTGTGGAGCACTTTGGTGATGATGAAGGGGCCCTCCTAGGCCGGAGCGAGCTTGTGAGGTCATTTTTGATTTACTCGGAGTACAAGATCTCCTTCCTGGAATGCTCGGCCTCGGACATTATGGGCATGGAATCGACGCAGATCTTGTTGATATATGGTCGACCAGATCAGAGCCATCTCGCGCTCTTCCTCTAGGAGGTCGACTGCGTCTTGGCATGCCTGTTCTGCTTTAGCTTCTGAAAAGAGTTCCACCCGGGGAGCGTTGTGCAGCAAGTCACTCGGAAGTACAACCTCAGCGCCATATACCATAAAGAAGGAAATCCGATCAGTCGACCGGTTCGGAGTTGTTCTCAGTCCCCTCAAAACAGATGGCAACTCAGTCACCCAAGCTCCAGCAGCGTGCTTGAGATCGCGCATCACTCATGGTTTCAGTCCTTGAAGGATCAAGCCATTCGCCCTTTCTCCCTGCCCATTCGACTGTGGATGCGCAAGGGATGCGTAGTCGACTCGAGTGCCCTAGGAAGTGCAGTATGCCCGAGGGAATCCATATCTGAATATCAGTTCTTTGATGAAACTGACGGCGGTGCTCGCACCGAGGTTCTTGATAGGCTTGGCCTTGATCCATTTGGTGAATTTGTCGACTGCCACAAGCAAATGAGTGAAACCGCTTCTGCCAGTCTTGAAGGGCCCAACCATGTCTAATCCCCAAACAGCAAACGGCCAGACCAACGGAATAGTCTTCATGGCAGACGCAGGCTTGTGGGACATGTTTGAATAGAACTCACAACCATCACACTTGTCGACTATATCTTTTGCCATCTCATTTGCTCGCGGCCAGTAGAATCCGGCTCTGTATGCTTTGGCAACAATGGTCCGAGAGGATGCATGATGATCACAGGTCCCCGAGTGGATTTCATTCAAAATCATTCGACCTTCCTCTGGGGAAAGGCAACGCTGGGAGACACCCGTGACACTTTGTCTATAAAGCTCCCCTTGTATCACGGTGAAGGCTTTGGATCGACGGACAATTTGGCGAGCCTCATCTTCGTCCACTCGGAGTTCCTGCCTGAGCAGGTATGCGATATACGACACTGTCCAGTCGGGAGTTATCACTAAAACCTCCATGATCTAGTCGACTCTAGCTAGGACTTCGATCTCAGTCAGATTGGTAGAACTTATCGGTTGCGGGGGCTCTTTCGCGAAGGGGTCTTCTTTGACTGATGGGGTGTGCAGATGTTCCAAGAACACATTATTGGGGATAGGTTTCCGAGTGGAACCTATCTTCACCAGATCATCAACAAGTTGATTCTTAATTCTAGGCACGTGGTGGAGCTCCAACCCTTCAAACTTCTTCTCCAACTTTCTCACTGCGTTGCAATAACTGGTCATTGCTGGGCTCCTGACATCCCACTGCTTCATCACTTGATTGACCACCAAGTCTGAGTCACCGTATACCATCAGGCGACCGACGCCGAGTGAGATGGCCATACACAACTGATACGTCTCCAACATATCTACTTTTCGAAAACCTTTTGCCCTTGTTTTGGACTCTAACTTGCATGATTTGAATGGAACTAACCCGGACTGACGCTGTTTTCAGCAGAACTGCCATGGTGTTGTTTTTGTGCAGAATAAAAAGTTCTCAGAATCACTAGAAAATCAATGGAGAATTATTTTGGAAAATATAAAAAATATCTGCAAGAAGATCCACACCACGGGGCCCAGGGCCTGTCCATGAGGGTGGGGGGCGCCCCCCTGCCCAGGGCGCGCCCCCTTGCCTCGTGGGCTCCCTGGTGCCTTACCGACGTACCCCCAGATCCTATATCTTCACTTTCGGGGAGAAAAAAAATCAAGGAGAAGGAATTATCGCGTTTCACGAGACGGAGCCGCCGCCAAGCCCTAATCTCTCTCGGGAGGGCTGATGTGGAGTCCGTTCGAGGCTCTGGAGAGTGGAGATCGTCGCCATTGTCATCATCAACCTTCCTCCATCACCAATTCCATGATGCTCACCGCCGTGCGTGAGTAATTCCATCGTAGGCTTGCTGGATGGTGATGGGTTGGATGGGATCTATCATGTAATCGAGTTAGTTTTGTTAGGGTTTGATCCCTAGTATCCACTATGTCCTGAGATTGATGTTGCTATGACTTTGCTATGCTTAATGCTTGTCACTAGGGCTCGAGTGCCATGATTTCAGATCTGAACCTATTATGTTTTCATGAATATATGTGTGTTCTTGATCCTATCTTGCAAGTCTATAGTCACCTACTATGTGTTAGGATCCGGCAACCCCGAAGTGACAGTAATCGGGACCACTCCCGGTGATGACCATAGTTTGAGGAGTTCATGTATTCACTATGTGTTAATGCTTTGGTCTGGTACTCTTAAAAGGAGGCCTTAATATCCCTTAGTTTCCAATAGGACCCCGCTGCCACGGGAGGGTAGGACAAAAGATGTCATGCAAGTTCTTTTCCATAAGCACGTATGACTATATTCGGAATACATGCCTACATTGCATTGATGAACTATAGCTAGTTCTGTGTCACCCTAGGTTATAACTTCCACATGATGAATTGCATCCGACATAATTTCCCATCACCGTTCCAATGCCTACGAGCTTTTCCCATATTGCTTGTTGCTTATCTACTTTTCCGTTGCTACTATTAGAAAAACTACAAAAACACTATCGTTACTTTTATTGCTGCTACTGTAACATCCCAAAATTCTAAATTTTGGAATGTTATAATAAATAGATAGATTTGATTTCTTGCTGATGTGCTGAGTGAAATTGAGTGAAATTTGAAACTTTTAAAGTTAAATGAGAGGGAATAAAATGACTTTCCCAAAACTTTCACTTTGCATTTTTGATCTCCGAAGAATTCAAATTCTTTTCAACACAAAACCCTGGAGTGAAGATAATATGACATCTTCCATTTATTAAATGATAAAGGGCTTTGAAAGGATTTTGAATTTCATCCTCGAAATATTTCCAAATTCAGAAACTTTATGCGACTCAATGATTTTCCCGAGAGAAGATAAAATGACTTCTTCAAATTATAGGAAATATGAGTTGGAAGTTTTTATGAAATTTTCTGCAACTCAATTGCAAATATTGAGTTATTGGGTTTTATTCAAATTATTTTTCTCCAAAAATAAATTATATGGAAAATAGGGTAACATGATTCCCTACAGGAGAAAATTGGAGATAAATGAATTTGAAGTCTTTTTGGTATTTTAAAAATAATTTTTATTGGATTTTCTTGCAACAGTAGGACTTTTTGATTTATTAGAATTTGTGAGTATTTTATTTGATAGTAGACAAATGTCCATATTGTAGGGTTTCTTTTTCTGAAAATTTTGATATATTATATGCCTATATAGTATTTTTATTTATTTGGATTTTATTATTTTTGTTTGACTGGATATTGTTAAAAAAAGTTTTTCTCTGGACCGAACTGCCCAGCTAACTCGGCCAGGCCAGCCGGTCCACGCCGCCGTCACCACCGCCCCCGACGGGAGTCCGCCGTCGGCACGCTCGTCGCCGCCGCCGTGTCCATCGCGGACACTGCCGCCGCCGCCTTTCCTCTGCCCCCTCGCCCACGACAGCCCCTCGCCCCTCCGCCTATATAAAGGCCGAGCCCGGCCGCGCTGCCCCTCGCTTTGCGCCGCCGCCGCCGCATCTCGCTCGCCGCCACCGCATCTCGCTCGCCGCCGCCGCTTTGCAACCGCCGCCGCCGCGTGCTCGCGTCGCTCGCCGCCACCGCCTGAACGCCGTCACGCCGCACCACCCGCCCCGCCTTGCCCGCTTCGCCAGGAGCCGCCGCCGCGCTGTCCTTCGCCGGAGTCGCCAGACTCGCCGGAGCTCACCGCCGGCGAGATCTGATTCCTCGACCCGGTTCAAAACCGCCTGAACCCACGATTTTTCTTCAAAAACCGCCTAGGCAATAAAACCCCCGGTTTTCTGATTAGATCGGTTTTATTTTCTAGTTTGATCTATTCAGTGAACGTTCTTTAGCTAGAGTTAGAAAACGAGCGTTCGCTCGATAGTCTTTTTTCTTTTTCTGTTTAGTTTTTCGGCCAGGGACTTAGATGTGAATATTTTATTTACATATTAGTCCCTACACTTCAAACGGCCACAACTTTTTACTCTTGGTCCAAAACCAACAAAACCAACGCCCACGTCTTCGTTACGAAGCCCTCTTTCTAGTAAAACAACTTAAACATGTTTTTGAAAGTTTTAAAATTTGATTTCAACTAGATTTGAATTTGAACTTCGTTTGATCATAACTTGAGTTTTATAACTCCGATTTAGTTGATTCTTTTTGCAAATCGAAGCTCTTGACCTAAACTTTATGACAAGGCCAAATTCACATAATTTTGGTACTGTTAGAAATTGTTTTATGTTTCAAGAGTCATTCGTTTTGTTTTCGAAGTTTTCCGAAGTGTTTATTCGTTCCGTCCGATCTTTCTGAGTGATTGCTTATGTGTGGTTACCATTGCTTGCTTACAATAGATTGACCGGAGTGTGACAAGTAGATCTATCCTGAGTTCTGAGTACGAATCTAGTACATCGTCAGTACAAGGCAAGTTCACACTTTGATCATATTTTCCAATACCCAGTTTTCATTGCATTAGTTATATCCTCAAACACATTGCATCAGTAGGACCTATTAACTTGTGGGACTGGGAAGTAGATTGAGGTAGAACCTATTACTTGCATTATTTTCAAACCCTTGGGAGTTACTTCTACGTTATGCTTAGGTTATCATGCTATGCTCGTAGACGTGGTTTGGGTTTGAGTGAAATCCATGACAGATGTGAGTTGTTAATTAAGGATTCAACTTAAGGTGGCTACTTGAATACACATCTGGGTGGATTGGTTGCAGGGCACCTGGGGAATCCAGTGTTGTCCTAGGAAATCCCGGGGTTCCGTGTGATTTTTCCTATGGAATTCCACCCAGTCTCAAAGGGATCATAAAACTATTCATGCTAGAAACTTCCGTGTGCAGCCACAATGCCATTATGGGCTCTGGCATAGTTGAGTAAGCTGTGGGAATCCTTTCCATGATGGGCTAGCAGATGTAGAGGGATTGTAGGTGTATCGGCCTATCTATCTGGTTAAGGGGACCTCTTCGGAAAGACTGTGTCTCGGTCATCCGTTTCTCAAACACCATGCAGTGCGAGGAACCAAACGGAGGCGATCGAGTCTTGTGGGAAAAGTGCACAAACCTCTGCAGAGTGTACAAACTGATCATGATTAGCCGTGTCCCCGGTTATGGACAACTTGAGTATCTGATACTTGAATTATTGGTTGATCTCATCATTCTGAAGTTTAATTTTGTTGGGTTAATGATAACTTTTAATTGGGATTGAGTTGGGGGTACCTTCTCAATGATTTTCAACTACCATGACAGTTAAAATAAAATTTATTCCTTTGTTGTAGGGAAAAATTGGCTTTATGCAAAAACCTTAACCTTACAGCCTCCACCAGCCAAATATGCATGTAGTTGTAGGACTTGTTCATTATCATTACAGTGTGAATTTGCCAGTACATTCAATGTACTGACCTACATGGCTGCAACGTCTCATGTTGCAGGAGTTATTCGACGAGTAAGTGTTACGTTAGGGTTGCGCTGTCTACACTCAACTTTGCCGTTGGTGTTGATGGGAATCCACAACCTTTGTTGCTTCCGCTATGATCGATTGAGGTAATAGCTTTTACGTTACTTTATACATGTGATTTACCTCTGTTATAAATCCTCGAGTACTGTGTGTGTCAGCATACCGATCCAGGGATGACACATTAAGCACAGAGACTTGATCCATTTGGGTCGGGTCGCTACAGCTACCGCCACTATCATATTACTTTTCTACTAAACTATCTTGCTGCAGATACTAAGTTTCTAGGTGTGGTTGAATTGCAACTCAGCTGCTCATACTTAAGAGTATTCTTTGGCTCCCATTGTGTCGAATCAATAAATTTGGGTTCAATACTTTACCCTCGAAAACTATTGCGATCCCATACACTTGTGGGTTATCAGACTATTTTCTGGCGCCGTTGTCGGGGAGGCTTACGCAAAAGTCATATACCAAGTACCTATCAAGAACCCTTATCCTTCGCATTACATTTATTTGCCTCTCATTTTCCTCTCACCCACTTCACCCTTGTTGGTTTATTTGCCCTTCTTCCGCCGTGTGTTTATCGTTCGCTTGCTTCTTGTTTGATTGTGTGTGTTGGATTGCTTGCTTGTCACTATGGCTCAGAACAATACCAAATTGTGTGACTTCTCCAATACCAACAACAATGCTTTTATTAGCACTCCTATTGCTCCTATTACCGATGCTGAATCCTGTGAGATCAATGCTGCTTTGTTGAATCTTGTCATGAAAGATCAATTCTCCGGCCTTCCTAGTGAAGATGCCGCTACCCATCTAAACAACTTTGTTAATTTGTGTGATATGCAAAAGAAAAGGGATACTGATAACAATATTGTTAAATTGAAGTTATTTCCGTTTTCACTTAGAGATCATGCTAAAACTTGGTTTTCCTCTTTGCCTAGAAATAGTATTGATTCGTGGAATAAGTGCAAAGATGATTTTATCTCTAAGTATTTCCCTCCTGCTAAGATCATCTCTCTTAGAAACGATATTATGAATTTTAAGCAACTAGATCATGAGCATGTTGCACAAGCTTGGGAGAGAATGAAATTAATGATACGTAATTTCCCTACACATGGTTTGAATCTATGGATGATTATTCAGAACTTTTATGCTGGCTTGAATTTTGCTTCTAGAAATTTTTGAGATTCAGCCGCCGGAGGCACTTTCATGGAAACCACCTTAGGAGAAGCTACCAAACTCCTAGATAATATTATGGTTAATTATTCTTAGTGGCACACCGAAAGATCTACTAGTAAAAAAGTGCATGCTATCGAAGAAATTAGTGTTTTGAGTGGAAAGATGGATGAACTTATGAAGTTGTTTGCTGCTAAGAGTGCTTCTTCTGACCCTAATGATATGCCTTTGTCCACTTTGATTGAGAATAACAATGAATCTTTGGATGTGAATTTTGTTGGTAGGAATAATTTTGGCAATAATGCTTATAGAGGTAATTTTAATCCTAGGCCTTTTCCTAGTAATTCCTCTAATAATTATGGTAATTCCTACAACAACTCTTATGGAAAGATGCCTTCTGAATTTGAAACTAGTGTTAAGGATTTTATGATCTCGCAAAAGAATTTCAATGCTATGCTTGAATGGAAATTGCTTAAGGTTGATGAATTGGCTAGAAGTGTGGATAGAATTACTCTTGATGTTGATTCTTTGAAACTTAGATCTACCCCACCTAAGCATGATATCAATGAGTCTCTCAAAGCCATGAGAATTTCCATTGACGAATGCAAAGAAAGAACCGCTAGGATGCGTGCTAAAAGAGAGGATTATATTAAAGCGTGTTCTTCTAGTTATCATGAAAATAAAGATGAAGATCTGAAAGTTATTGATGTGTCTCCTATTAGATCCTTGTTTTCTAGTATAAATTTTGATGAAGATAGGATTGGTGATGATTCTGCTTTAAAGTGTCCCAATGATTCGGAGTTTTTAGATCTCGATGCTAAAATTGCTAAAAGTGGGAGTGAAGAGATTAAAACTTTGCATAGTGATGAACCCACTACTTTGGATTTCAAGGGATTCAATTATGATAATTGCTCTTTGATTGATTGTATTTCCTTGTTGCAATCAATGCTAAATTCTCCGCATGCTTATAGTCAAAATAAAGCTTTCACCAAACACATAGTTGATGCGTTGATGCAATCTTATGAAGAAAAACTTGAGTTAGAAGTTTCTATCCCTAGAAAGCTTTATGATGAGTGGGAACCTACTATAAAAATAAAAATAATAGATCATGAATGCTATGCTTTGTGTGATTTGGGTGCTAGTGTCTCCACTATCCCAAAAACTTTGTGTGATTTGCTAGGTTTCCATGAGCTTGATGATTGTTCTTTAAATTTGCATCTTGCGGATTCCACTATTAAGAAACCTATGGGAAGGATTAATGATGTTATTATTGTTGCCAATAGGAATTATGTGCCCGTAGATTTCATTGTTCTTGATATAGATTGCAATCCTTCATGTCCTATTATTCTTGGTAGGCCTTTCCTTAGAACGATTGGTGCAATTATTGATATGAAGGAAGGAAATATTAGATTCCAATTTCCATTAAGGAAAGGCATGGAACACTTTCCTAGAAATAAAATCAAATTACCATATGAATCTATCATGAGAACCACTTATGGATTGCCTTCCAAAGATGGCAATACCTAAATTTATCTTGTATCGTGCCTAGCTAGGGGCGTAAAATGATAGCGCTTGTTGGGAGGCAACCCAATTTTATATTTTTTGTTTTTGTTGCTGTTAGGGAATAAATATAGCATATAGCCTCTGTTTAGATGTGGTTTCATGTTTTGTTTAGTGTTTGTGCCAAGTAGAACTGTTGGGAAGACTTGTGTGAAGTTTATGTGATCTTGCTGTGAAAAACAGAATCCTTAGCGCTCACTAGAATGGTCATCAAATTTTACCGAGCGTGCTATTTAGTCGATTCTTTTTGCAGATGATTAATAGACAAATTCCTCAAATTTAACAATTTAGTTTGAAGTTTTTGGAGTTACAGAAGTATGCGAAACCTGCAGATTACTACAGACAGTTCTGTTTTTGACAGATTTTGTTTTTCGTGTGTTGTTTGCTTACTTCAATGCATCTATGAGTAATATTTGGAGGTATGAACCATATAGAAGTTGGAATACAGTAGGTTTAACACCAATATAAACAAATAATAAATTCATTGCAGTACCTTTGAGTAGTGGTTTGCTTTCTTATACTAACGGAGCTCATGAGAATTTTTGTCTAAGTTTTGTGTTGTGAAGTTTTCATGTTTTGAGTATTGCTTTGATGGACTATGGAACAAAGAGTAGCAAAGGCCTAAGGTTGGGGATGTCCATGGCACCCCAAGTAAAACTCAAGGATAATGAAAAGCCTAAGCTTGGGGATGCCCCGGGAAGGCATCCCCTCTTTCGTCTTCATCCATCGGTAACTATACTTGGAGCTATATTTTTATTCACCACATGATATGTGTTTTTCTTGGAGCGTCTTGTATAATTTGAGTCTTTGCTTGTTAGTTTATCACAATCATCCTTGCTGGACACACCTATTTGAGAGAGTTAAATATGTCCTAGGAATTGTTAGAACACTCTATGTGCTTCACTTATATCTTTTGAGTTGAATAGTTTTTGCTCTAGTGCTTCACTTACATCTTTTAGAGCACGGTGGTGGTAATATTTTGTAGAAATTGTTGAACTCTCATGCTTCACTTATATCTATTTGAGAGTCTATTAAAACAGCATGGTAATGTGTTTAGGCTAATAAAACTAGTCTTCACATGATAGACATCCAATGTGAATGTAGTAAAAAAATTCACACTAAGTGCATTGAATATGATGAGATGTTGGATGCTTGATAATTGTTTTGAGATATGAGGATAGTGATATTAGAGTCATGCTAGTGGAGTTATTATGAAATTGAGAAATACTTGTGTTAAGGTTAGTGATTCCCATAGCATGCACGTATGGTGAACCGCTATGTGATGAAGTTAGAGCATGAGGTATTTGTAAAGTGCCAACCTTTGTGTGGAGGTCGAGGGCGCGTGATGGTTAACTCCTACCAACCTCCCCCCTAGGAGCATACGTTGATTGCTTTGTTTTGATGAATCGTAGATTTTTGCAATAAGTATATGAGTTCTTATGACTAATGTTGAGTCCATGGATTATACGCACTCTCACCCTCCCACCATTGCTAGCCTCTCTTGTACCGCGCAACTTTCGCCGGTACCATAAACCCACTATATATCCTTCCTCAAAACAGCCACCATATTATTCCTCAAAACAGCCACTATACCTACCTATCATGGCATTTCCATAGCCATTCCGAGATATATTGCCATGCAACTTTCCACCGTTCCGTTCATATGACACGCATCATATTATCATATTGCCATGCATGATCATGTAGTTGACATCGTATTTGTGGCAAGGCGACCATGCATAACTTTTCATACATGTCACTCTTGTTTCATTGCACATACCGTGTCGGGGAACGAATCCACGAGCACCTATGGGACCGGCGGACCGAGCCCCTTTCGGTTCGGCGGGGGCGAAGATCGCACGAAGAGCGGATCGAGGCGAAACACACGAGCAGTTTACCCAGGTTCGGACCGCACGGATGCATAAAACCCTACTCCTGCTTTATGGTTTGTATTGAGTTCTTGCTCGGGAGCGCTGAGTGCTATAGTATACACTAGCAGCTAACGAGACCGAGCGTGAGTGTCCTCCTCCTTTTTTTCCCTCTACGTTGCGCATGGGCCTCCTTTTATATGCTCAAGGGGTCACAGACAGGTGGCAACGTAGACAAGGGTAAAAATGGAAAGGTGTTACGGTTGGTACAACTACCTGTTACAGTGTATCATACCTAACTTTGACGGCAGGGGACAAGGGCATTGAATGCCCATCTGCATCACCCAAATGGTGCGAAAGAGACCGTCAGGGACGCCACCGCTTGCCACGATGGCAATCTTGTCAGCACCGCTTGCCACCGCGCACCGCTGGCTGCACAGCTTCCTGCCATGTACGCCTGGAAGGGTCCTAGAGCGACACGTGGGTGGATGTGCTGGAGTGCGGGTACAGAGTGGTAGCTTGCCGCGGCAAGCGCCTTGCCGCGGTCGTTGTCTTGTCGCGTCCGGGAGCTCGTCGCTCACCGGGCCTTGCCGGGACGCGTGGCGTGTCGTGGCAAGATCCTTGAGATGCCTTGGTTGGCCTTCCCGGCAAGCTCCTCTTGCCGGGGCCTTGTCTCCTTGGCTTGAATACTTTGTTCTTGAATGGCTCCAAAGGAACCACGGAGGACCTTGGCGGTCACCCGGCAAGCCTTGCCGCGGGATGCTGTGACTGCCCGTGCACAAGTTCGGGATACTAGGGTACCCCTACTCTAGTACACCGACAGGAGCCCCCGGGCCTGGGCCATACACGGTGCCAAGCGCTGTTGGGCCAGGCCCAAAACAAGGCATGGGCACGCGCGGCCTGGGTTACTCCGTATCTCTCTTCGTATCCACCGCGCCCTCCCCGAACGACACACGTTGAATGCGGCGTCGTGGGAGAGATCGTGGGTGGTTTCTTTATTCGGAAAGACGGAACGTCCGCCCCCTCCCTCCTTATAAGCAGGGGAAACAAGGGCAGTTCGCCCACTCGCCGGTTGCTATTCCAATCTCGGAAACCTCCGCCGCTCCCCCTTCTTCCCAAAGCTGAAAGAGAGCAGCGCTCTGCCTCCCATCGCCACCAGCACCACCAACGCCGTCGACCTCCCCCACCACTTCCGCCATGGCTCCGAAAGCCGACAAGGGGAAGGTAATGAAGTCGACCGAGGCGCAGCGGCTCGTGGCGCTGCGAAAGGAGCGGGCAATCTTCCCCCCAAGCTCACCGCGAAGGAGCTGAGGGAGAGTTACTACCTCTTCTGGTCGACGGAGACGCGGGCGCATCCGCGCACGAAGGTACTTCCAGCCGTCGCTTCGAGAATGACTCCAAATGGATATCCTTTCTTCGCCTTGTTCTTCTACTACGGGCTCTGCCCGCCTTTCTCTGAGTTTTTCTGCGATCTTATGAACACCTACGGGTTCCGCCTCCTTGACTTCACCCCCAATGCTGTTCTGACCATGGCAGTTTTCGCACATCTCTGCGAAAACTTTGTCGGAGTCTATCCAAACGTAGCCCTTTTTCGCCACTTCTTTATGCCCCGAGTTGAGAGAGGAGAGCCTTTATCCGGTGGAATCGCCTGGATCTCGAGAGCCGGCAAGAAGGAAGCTTATCTGGAGGGAGAATTTTGCGGCAAGTGGGAGGAATGGAGAGCAGACTGGTGCTGGATTGTCGAGGAGAACCCGCAGCCGTTTACCGCCCAGCGCCAAGCCCCAGTAGCGCGCGACAACGATTGGAGCAACGTGGCCCTGGAAGATGATAGGCTGAAGATTGCCGTCACCCGGATCCAACGCCTTAGCTTGCCGGGCTCACTGTAGGCGCGGTTGGCGCAGATTTTCTTCGCCGCCGCATCGCCCCCCTGCAGGAGAGGAGGAGACCCGCCTGGGACTTCCAGAATGTGGCGGACATCATGAGGCTGCGCCCGGGCCTCAACTTCAACTTCACTGTTATGGAACTTGACACAATGCTCCGGGAGCTGTTCAAGTACGACTCTCAACATCCCGAAGTGTTCAGGTTGCCGAAGGATGTCGTTCCGCTGTGCAACAACTCCTCGCTCGGCCGCATCCGTGCAATGATGCCGCTGTGTGACTCGCATGGAATTGTCCCAACTTGGCAAGAGCCTGCAGACGACGTCGTGCAGGAGTTCTTTGACGGCTTGGTAGAAGTGCTGGTCCGCTCCGACGAACAGAAAAGCCTCACTCGCGCCACCACCGATGCGGAGATGAAACGCATCGCCACTAGGCTGGAAGAGGTGGCGACAGCCGCAGCCGCGGGCGAGTTTGGATTCACCGTGGAGGAGGCAGAAGTAGCAGAGTCGGCAAGCCGTGCCGAGCGAGAGGAGCTTGCCGGCGAGGAAGAGCTTGCCGGGCATGATGTCGGGTCGAGCGAGCCCGCCAAGGATACGAGCGGCTCGTTGGAGATCAACTCCTCTTCCTCCTCATCTTCAGACAGCTCGTCGCAAGCAGAGCCCCCAGCTCCACCAAGAAGGCGTCTCCGCAAGGCCGGGGACGTAGCGGAGCGGCAGACGAGTCGACAGTCGCTGCGCCGCGCGACACGCTCCACCGCAGCAAGCACTGTTGCCGCGGGAGCACCTCACGCTGCTGCGGCAACTGGAGCGGGGTCCACCCGGACCACCGCTTCTGCTCCTGCCGCTTCTCATGCCGCGACGGCAGCCGGAGCGGGGTCGTCTCGGACCACCGCCACTGCTCCCGCCAAGCGGCCAAGGGAACCTACTCCTCCGCCTCCTCGCGCCGGAGGTGAGTCGGACTTCGACTACTCCGTGTTCAGATCCGACGAGGAAGAAGAAGAGTAAGATTCTTTGTTGTACTTGTAGTTCTTCAATTCTTGCTGTTTTGTCTTGTATCTCATTTGCTTTACTCCGAACTTATTCCTTTTTAGGACTCTGGCCCAGAGAGCGGCGAAGAGAGCCAAGGTCCCGGCGTGTCCAAAGGGGGTGATTATTGTCGAGGACGAACCCACCACGACAGCAGAGGGTGCGCCCGAGACCACCTTGCCGGACCCGGCAACTATTCTCCAGAGCAGCCCCCAGCGTAAGTATATGGTTCGCTTTCTGCTGTTAGGCGCGCATGGATGCTCTTTCTTTGCTGACATCTGATTGTTGGTTTGTGTAGGAGCAGAGCAGCCCCACCAGGAGCGCCCGGATGCCGCCCCTGACATGCCATCTGCTTCGACTACGCCGCCAAGGGAGAGTTCTCCGGCAAGGGACTCTGCCGAGGAGCCGGCTCGCGCAGGAGAGATGCCGGTCAGCGCTGCGGCGGCAAGCGGCAGCACCAGCGGCCCTCCGGCGGCGGAGACTACGACTGCAGAACCCGGTACAGGTAATCCTCTCGCTTCAAAACTTCCCTTGGGTTCTTCTTCTTTTGGTCTTCTTTTTGAATATTTGCTTGACTTTTCTCCCTTTTCCGGCCGTCAGACCCATCTGCTGCGGAGCCGATGGAGACCGAGGTCGCTGGCGAGGAGAAAACCACCAAGGCCGCCGTCGATGATGTCGTCGAGATTGCCGCGGGCGGTGATACCGACGACGCCACCGCCACCGAAGAAGCAGCCGGCGCTGATGATCCCGCCGACGAAGAGGCCGCCAAAGCTGCCGCCGCAGAAGCTGGCGAGGGGTCTGGCGATCGCACTGACGGCCCTGAGGCCGCAGGAGCGCCAGGCGCTACGCCGACCGCCGATCCTTCCGCCGCTGCCGCAGCGTCAGGCTCCGAAGAGCCCCTGCCAGGCGTCTACTTGAAGGCCGGCGAAAACGTCTTCATCAACCTCCCCTGGGCGTCAAGCTCCAGGGCGCCGGTCGAAGGAGAAAGCTTCGATGGAGAGGTGCTCACCTCCGGTGGGCTGACACTGGTTGATGCGCCGAGCAACAACAGCGGCGAGCCTGAGGAGGAGTGGCTGCTGCGGAAGCTGGTGTCGCTCTACCGTGCTCGGCAGGCCAAGCTGGAATCCCGAGAGGCGCTTGTCGCGAAGGCGGGAGCGGACATCGAGAAGCGCGCGGAGGAGCTCCGGGGTCTTAACCAGGAATCTCTCCAGTCCCTGGCAGAGGAGCGGGCGCAACTCGCCGAGGAGCAGAAGGTCTTCCTCCTCGAGAAGGATGAAGTCGAAGAACAACAGCGGCTTGCCGCTGAGAGGCTGTCTGCGCAGGAGGGTGAGCTGGTGCAGCGGAAGGTTAACCTTGACAGCCATGAGGAGGAGCTTACTGCGCGCGAGCAAACATTCGGCGGAGCCCTCAAGCAAGCACAGGATGCTGCCGCAGCTGCCGAGGCCGCCAAGAAGGAGCTGGAGACGAAGGTGGCGCGGCTGGAGGCCGATCTCAAGGCGAGCGGTGAAGAGCTTGCCGCGCTCAAGCATGAGCGGGAGAAGGATGCCTACAGCTTGTCAGAGCTGCAGGTTCGTCTCGCCGAGAAGGGCAAGGAACTTGGCGCCGCCAAGGACTCCAACGCAGATCTTGAGTTGAAGCTGACTACTTTTACCAAGATGCTGGACGGCGCCAGGGAGCAGGAGGTGGCATTGAAAAAGGAGATCAAGGGCGATAAGGCGCTGCTGGCGAGTGCTGCTGCCGCCCAGAACGCTCTTAGGGAGAATGTAGAGCACTGGACGGAGGGTCTCGTGGATGCTGCCGCAGACATTGACAGGGAGCTGGCGCAGCTGGGGATGGAGGATCTCGGGTATCCCTCCGATGAGAACCTCCAACCCAGCGCCAAGCTCACCTTGTTCTTCAAAGGCGTGGCGACGGCCCTCCAGCGAGTCCGGGAGAAGATTCCAAAGCAGCTAGCCGACGAGTCGCGCAAGATCTGTGCGGGAGCTCTTCAAAAGGTGTTGGTGAAGGTGGCCTTCCGCAACCCGGGCCTCAACCTCACCAACGTCCTCAAGACCCTGCCGTCGGATGCTGATCTGGAAGCGCTCAAGACCCTTGTCGCACCCATTGTGGACAAGGTGAGCGGGATCAAGAGGATTGAAGGCGATCGCGTAGACTAGGCCGCCCGTTTTCTTCTTTTCTTGTCGCAGCTGGTCACGTTATGAGAACAATCTGTTAGAGCCGCGACAAGCTACCTTGTAATATAACTCTATTTTGGGTAATGATTGCAATGTTATTTCCTTTAATTGATTCCTTCCTTTGTATGTTTTTGCCCTACGCTTTTAGGGAACTTGCCGGTGCAGGCACCTTAGCCGGGAGCGCTGAGTGCGGGACGTCAGCAGCCTGCTGGCGGTGCCGTTACCGACAAGTAACCTTGTCGCAGCACACTTAAGTTGTTGAGCGGACTCGAAACAAAGTAAGGGCGCAACTAGCTACGAGTTGGTTTCTCCGCGCACAGGTTTTCCATACAAAGCACGGGCGTTCAAGGAAGATAACTTAAAAATTTTAAAAATCTGATTGCTCAAACTTTGGCAACTTAGCTTTTCTGTTGTTTGCTTCCCGGTAAGGCGAAACTTTCTTGAACGACGCCTGGTCCATACCATTATCTTCTCCTTTCCCCCGGCAAACTTGTGGGCGAGGGAACCTTCCTTTCCTTGAGAAAAAGAAAGAAGAGAAAATAAAGATATGGAGCCTTACGGCTCGTTATTGCTTACCGGGGGTAGGTGCTGCACAAAGTGTCAGATAATACATGCAAAAAATAGAAAGCATGAAATTGTCAAGATGTGCGGAACACATGAGCTTTAATTATGCACGGGGTCTGTGCCTGGCTTTGTACAAAGGATTACATGCAACAGCGGCAAGACTTGTACAAAAGGTGGTTGCCGGAACAGGTTCCGGCAACCGCGCCTTACGGGTAAAACTTACGAAGATGCTTAATGTTCTAGGAGTTGCTCACCGGAATGCCATCTTCGGTCTCAAGGCGGACAGCGCCAGGCCTAGTGACTCGTTTCACCTGGTAAGGGCCTTCCCACTTCGGCGTCAACTTGTTGGAATTCTTGGCGGACTGAACGCGCCGAAGAACAAGGTCGCCTTCCTCGAGACTTCTGGCGTTAACTTTGCGGCTATGGTAGCGGCGCAAAGCTTGCTGGTAGCGACAGCTCGTACAGCAGCCTGAAGACGGTCTTCCTCAAGGAGCAGCGCGTCATCTTGTCGCAGCTGCTCTTGCTCAAGCTCATCATAAGCGAGCACTCGAGGTGACCCGTATACGAGTTCTGTGGGGAGAACTGCCTCTGCTCCGTAGACTAGAGCGAAAGGTGTCTGGCCAGTGGCTCGATTTGGCGTCGTCCTGATCGACCAAAGAACTACCGGCAGCTCCTCAATCCAGTTTCTTCCGCACTTGCGCATCCTGTCGAAAGTCCTGGTCTTGAGCCCACACAACACTTCAGCATTTGCCCTCTCCGCTTGACCGTTGCTTCTCGGGTGAGCAACAGAAGCGAAGCAGACCTTGGCGCCAAGGTCTTGGACATACTGCATGAAGGTGCGGCTCGTGAATTGCGTACCGTTGTCGGTGATGATCCTGTTAGGGATCCCGAAGCGGCAAACAATCGACCTGAAGAACTTGACTGCTGACTGTGCTGTCACCTTCCTCACTGCTTCCACTTCCGGCCACTTTGTGAACTTGTCGATTGCAACGTACAAGTACTCAAAGCCCCCGACTGCTCGGGGAAAGGGGCCGAGGATGTCGAGCCCCCAGACCGAAAATGGCCAGGATAAAGGGATCGTCTGGAGAGCTTGAGCTGGCTGGTGTATCTGCTTGGAATGGAACTGGCATGCTTCACACTTGGTTACTTGTGCAGTTGCATCCTGGAGGGCTGTCGGCCAAAAGAAACCTTGCCTGAATGCTTTGCCGACAAGTGCTCTTGCGCCAATGTGGTGACCACATATGCCTCCATGTATCTCTGCCAACATCTTTTGTCCGCCTTCCCGGTGAATACACTTCAATTTCACACCGTTGAGTCTTCTTCTGTACAGTGTGTTGTCAACAAACTGGTATATACTTGACTGCCGGACTACTCTTTCAGCTTCTTCTTGCTTTTCTGGAAGTTCTCCTGTCTGAAGGAAACGGACAATCTACTGTGCCCATGCTGGAGCTTGTGGCTCGACAACAAGGACTAAAGGCACATCTGCTGCTGTGGGAACATCCACTTCTACGGCGAGAACCTGCGGCTCAGCCGGAGCTTGACGTTCCCCGGCAAGCTTGCCGGAGCAAAACTTGTCGGGAGCCTCTGCTTCAACGGAACAAACCCTAGGGCTTGCCGGAGCAGACTGCTCCTCAGCACTCGTGGTGTTAATCTTGGGGACCTTCTTGGCAGCGGCTTCGGGAAGCTCTGCCAGAAAATAGTCACTAGAAATCAACTTCCTCTTCTTGCTGTGTCCAGTTGATGGCGTCACAGACGGTTGAGTCAGCTTGAGCACAAACATCCCTGGCTCCACAGGTAACTTAAGTGCGGCGCACTTCGACAGGCCATCGGCAATGTCGTTCTGAGCTCTTGGAACATGCTCCATTTGTAGGCCGTCAAAGTGCTCTTCTAGCTTTCTCACTTCATCAACGTAGGCTTCCATCAACGGACTCTGATAACTCTTGTTCACTTGGGGGACGACAAGCTGCGAGTCACCCCTGACAATGAGCTTCTTAATCCCAAGGTCTGCCGCGATCCTGAGACCGGCAAGCAAACCTTCATACTCTGCGGTATTGTTTGTTGCTTGCTCCTTGGAAAAGTGCATCTGGACTACGTACTTGAGGTGCTCTCCGGTGGCTGCAACAAGCAGCACGCCAGCACCGGCGCCTTGCAGCGAGAAGGCACCATCAAAGTACATCAGCCACTCTTTGCTTGCTTCCTTGACGGGGATGCAAGTTTTTGGAATTTCTTCATCTTGTGTTGGCGTCCACTCTGCTATGAATTCTGCCAATGCTCTGCTTTGGATAGTTGAAGTGCTCTCAAACTTGAGGCCAAAGCTTGACAGTTCCAGTGCCCACTCAACAATTGTCACACCCTGATTTTCATGCCACTTTGCTTAAGCTAATTATCATGTTAAAAATGTGGATTTGCAAAAACTTTTGAGTGTTTTTGACTTTGCTTGATTTGACCATTGTCTGCTGTTTGCTAGTGCTCTAAAAATCAAATAAATCCTCCAACTCTTATACTTCATCTCCTTGATCCAAAACCTTTTCCCAATAATCATGCCATGTGTATAGACCAGTATAGAATATTCTTATAAAAATATTTTGGCCAAATAGTATTTTCTAAAATTAGTTTTCCGAAAACCCCTTAATTGAGGTTTGCACTGCAAGTACCTTATTTAGGGTGTGAAAAATCTTTCAAAAAGTATATTTGAATCCTATTAGGTATAGGACTCCCAGAAACCACAAAAGCATAATTTTAAAAGTTATTTTTATATTTTATTTAAAAGCTTTTTCTTAAGGCTAGAAATGGTCTTTAATAGGGAAAAAATATTTAATTATTTCAAAAATATTTTCCAAAATTCAGGGAGACTCATAGGGCATATATTGTCCATATATAAGAGTTTCAACACATGGTCATGTTCAAAATATTGGACAAATCCTTCCAAAACCCTTTCTGGATATTTCAAGCTTTTGAAATATTTACAAAGGAAATATTCTCCAAAAATTCCAGGGAAATTCTATCATGTCATATATGACATATTTGATGATCTTGCAAAGCCTCATGCCTTGAAGATCAAGGGAACATCCTCTAATCCCCTCAAAACCAATTCTGTCTATTTTGAAGTTTGAGCAACTTTACATTGCCAAACTTGTCCAAATGCTCTCAAACTTGGTGCACAGGCTAAAATGATGTAATTATGCATCTATGCCAAATGGAACAAGTTTTGGAGAAGCATAACTTGATCTAAGTGCCCCAAAATCATTTCTGTTCAAATTCAAATTTGAACAACTTTACATTACCAACTTTTTACCTGGGGCTTCAAACTTTGTGAGCATGATCATAACCCCAAATTATGATACTACACCAAGTGGTGCTTCAAGGGGAGATGATTAGCTTAACTCAAACAAGGTGAAACCATTTCTGTTGATTTCTAGGGTTCACCAAAGTTACATTGGCAACTCTCCCCAAATGAGCTCAAATTTGGTGGAGGGGCCTAATTGTGTGTGACATTCCATCCTGTTAAGTATCATGTCAAGTGGAGCTATTTTACTTGCCCAAAACATGATCAAACACCTTCTGTCAAATTACCAAAACCAGTGTTTGGACCCCTTTTACTTTTTCCCTTTACCTCAAATTCTTACCACAGCTTCTCCTGATCATCTTCTACCCCCAGTAACTTCTCTATGGCCTCAGCTCAATCATTGGAGGGGGTAAAACCCCAATTCACACTTCTGGACAGCAGTAAACTCCTTCTTCCTCACCTCCCTCCTCATTCCAGTGGCTCCCCAGGGCATCCAAGACCTTCACACCTTTGTTTACTAACCCCTAGCACTGCTGGACATGAGGGGACACGCCAATGACACCTTGTTCATGCCATGGCATGCAGGGTTCGCGCTCTGGAGCACGCTACAGTGCCCTGGCGCACTGTAGCCACCTCCAATCAGGGGCATCCGACAGCCTTGGGCCTCCCCCTCGTGACCCCCGAGGTAGCCTCGGCGTCCGTGTCACGCAGCGTTGTCGGCCCCCTCCTCCTTCTCCCTCATGCTGCCCCTCTCGCACGCGCGCCGGCCGACCCCGAGCTCCAGTGGGCGAGCTCACACGCGCGACTCCTCTGACCGTTTCCCCGCTCCCTTTCTTCTCTCCCTGGTCCTAGACCATGCCCACGAACACCCTAGACAAGGGCTTGTGTGCCAATTCCGTCCCCTGGCACTGCCTTGGCCATGGCCGCGGATGCCACCCATGGTGCACCAGGGCCTCGCCACATAAGGCCATACCGAGCCTCCCTCTCTATGCCCTGGACTCCCTCTCCCTCTCCTGATCCTCTTGGACCGTCCCACTCCTCCTCCCGTGCCCTCCAGCCATCACTACGGCCAGAGCAGAGCCGCCGTCCGCCGCCTAAATTCGGGCGCCTCAGGCCCTTTTCCCTCCACCTAGCCGCTCCAGCACCACCTCAGCACCGTCCAAACTCACCCCAAGCTGCAGCTCCTCCTTCCCCCGCCTCTTCCCCGCTGTGCCAAACTACACCGACAGTCGCCTCCGCGGTCATCCAAGCCGTCGCCGCTTCAGCCCTCCCCGGCATGCGTGCAATACATGGATGGGTGCGGCGTGCCCTTTTGAGCACGCCGGTGGGCGGAGCGTCGCCAGAGACGCTCTTTGGCCCCGGCAAATCGCCGGCGGGAGCCACTCGTCCCCACGGCGAGGACACACGGCGGGAGGTTGAAGATGGCCAGAACACTGGGCCCTGCGCGTCAGTGGCCCAGCTGGCAGGGGGCCTCGCAAGTCAGCGACTCCAACGCTGGGCCCGCCGATTTTTAAGTGGAGGCGGGACAACAGACGCCGCTTCCCTCGCGCGGAGGCGCACTCTGCCAGGAAGCCTTCGACGTCACCACCTCCGCCCGCTTAGCCGAGCCGCTGGGCCGGCCCACAGGCTATCCACCGCCCTGAGCGCAGCTAAGGGTATAACCCCTCCCTTTTTCCTTTTTCTTTATCCAGTCAACTTCAAAAATGCTTAAATAATTCAAATGAACTCCAAATTGCATGATTCAAATTTCTGGTAGTCTCTAAAATCATGCTCTACCACATGGTGCAACATGCACATTATTCCAGAGACATTTCCTTCACACATAATTATCAAATGCCCATATTCCATTTTCTGTGATGAACTTTAGAAAATCACAGAGAGCTCATTTTTGATCCAAATGCAGTGGTTCAAATTCCTAGATGCTTGTCATATCCAAACTTAGTTTTGGAACATTTTTATTAATACTTTCTGTACCCCACCAAATATTGAGCCATTTCTTCATATTTATCAGCTTTGCAAAATCCTAGGAAATTCATTTGAATTCCAAATCCATTGAAACCAACTCCTAAATGTTTCTAAAATCATGACTTGTTGATGGGTGCCTTTGCTCATCATTCAAGAATATATTTCTGTACACTTCTTTCAAATCCATAAACCCCTTGATTCCATCATATTGGAATGTTCCAAATCACCCATTGATCCTATACCTATGAAACCACCTTGGTCATTTCTAATATGACCAGAGGTATCCTAGAAAAGTCCAACTCCTATTTTTAGAGCACTTTTATTTTTTTCTTTGATTGTGTTGCTTATTATGATTGTTTCCATCGTTAGTTGACGAAATAAACGGAATACTCGGAGATGGACCAGAAGGTTTGAAGACTCGGAAGAATAAGGCAAGCAACCCTTTGACCATGTTCGAGAAACCTTTTTATGCATGTCTCATAGCACCTTATTATCGATGCATCGGAATCATGTTGAGGTGGAGACCACTGTGGTTGCTACCTTTGTTACTTTCTGTTGAAACCTGCATCAAACATGACCCCACCTTCCTATGAGGGTTATGTGGGTGGGAGTAGATAGATGTATGCTATAGTAGTTGGCTACGCAAAATGGGTCTGGGTTATGCATTGAGTGAAACAAGTGTGGTCTGACATACTTGCAAATGACCCAGTGGGTGCCACTAATGCCCCTGGGAGTTGATGAGAAACTAGGGCACTACTTGGTGAAGAAGTAGTGTGCCGAGGCCTGATGAGAGTGTTGTTTACAGAGATGGATTAGATTTATGTGTGACTACCGTCCCAACCAAACATGCGCAACCACTCTACCCTTATATGGGAAAGGGCATTATTGATTACCTAGGTCGATACTAGCATGGTGCCCGCATTACTAGTGACGAGGGTGACATGAGGTCACTCTCGGGACGGGGTCGTGCTTGGATAGGCGGCCATGACTATCTTTACAGGGCACCGGACACACCGTTGGTACCCCGTGCTTGTGGTATGTGATGAATATGGGAGCGAGTCTCCACAATTATTAAGATGTGAAATATGGGGCACGGGGACTGTTACCAATCGAGTGGACTCCATATTAGTGTCGTCTAGGGAAAGATAGTGATCGGGTGCTTACCCCGGGTACTTGAGGTACCGCGGGTCGTGGATGTCACGGAAGTTCCCCGGATCTAGTGGGTAAAGTGTGCAACCTCTGCAGAGTGTCAAACTATTCGAATAGCTGTGTCCGCGGTCAAGGACAGTTGGGTGGTGCTACTTAGACTATGTCCATAAGTTTCTGGGAAACAACACGATTCAGAGATATTGTCGATGTGATTGTGAGAAAGTCACAATGAGCTTGAGCATGAGTTGATTACAACTCTTTCTCGATAATGATGTCTGTGACCTCCTGATACTTGTTGCAGACACATGCATGTCCATGATATATGTTGATCATACTTGCATATGAAAAACTAGCTTTCCGCAAAACTGCCAATTTAGCAGTAGAGCCTTGCATAATTATTCTGTCATCACACTTGGGTTGCTTGCGAGTACATTCAAAGTACTCATTGGCTTGCAACTGGTTATTTTATTGGCCAGGCATGAGAGAGCAGGTTATGATGAAGATTTCTTGGTGACGAGCATGCGGGCTAGGACGCTTCCCAGTCAGAATGCCTGTAGGGTTAAGGCAGATGGCATGGGTCCATGTTCTTATTGAAGATTTCCGCTGCAACGATATACGCAAGACTTGACCATTATGGTCCTATTTGTGTAATACGGTCCGTATGGATGTAAGACTCTTGTTATTCAGCTTCTGTGTGTTCAGTGAGCATTGATCTCTGGGATCACTGTACACGTGCATTCGGTGATCACGACTTATGAGTCGGGGTCCCGGCAGAGCTGGTATCAGAGCCATCCTGACTGTAGGAAGCCTTAGTTAGCATGGTCGTTAGTTAGGGTAAAACTAGTTTTCAAAACTGCCTATACTTCTCTTCCCTTCTCAGTTTTTCGAAAACTAGGCTATACTTGATCTCTTCCCCTTCAAAACTTTGGTCGCTAGAACCCTTATGCCCCTGACCACTGGATTTCCTGAAATCCTCATGGAGTGCACCTTGCCAAACACTCACCCACCTCTTCTGAACGCAAGAGTGGCGACACCACGACAAGACGATATCAATAGGAAATCCATCCTCGAGGAATGAGGACATGAAGACCCAGAAGATGGTGACATCCATGACACTACCCCAAGATGGTGCAACCCTAGCCTACGATGGCCATGGCATGAGTTGTGCAAAGTCATGATATATATCGCTAATAGAGTAGTCCTGTCACTACCGTTGTTGAATCGGCAACCACCGGTGGATGAGAACCTCACCATTTGGTCCGCCTCACTATAGTGAGCAGGAAAACGGTTCTCTTCATCCCCCGCTCTTGGTGTCGATGTTGTCACCAACGAAACCGACATGTTGGACCACTATTATGCGTTGTTATTGTCATTGCATGCGAATTGCCCACCTGGTACCCTCGACGTCCCAGAAGGCATAAGGGGTCGTCATGATTAAAGAGACAAGAGAAGACCAAGTCAACGCCAGCTACAAGGAGGCACCTTCACCACATCACCTCATCAGGCGAGAAGTTGTTGAAGATTCTTCAGGCTCAACCCGGATCATTCATCAAACAACTACAAGGGACATAGCAACACCTGAGGAAGCTCAGAAGACTGCTCGAGGCACAAGTCACGACATTGAGTCCGAGAACCCCTAGGGTAGGATGAGTCGTGTACCCCCTATGCGCAGTCGAGTCCGTATGATGGTTCGAATAGAACCATGATTGTGTGTTGCTTGCTTTTATTTGTTTGTGTTTTGATATAAGTCGCACTTTTGCCCCAGGCAACGAGTGCATGGCTATATCACCTTCCTTGCCTTGTTTCTTTTGTTTCGGCCTTTTTGCACCTGTTTGTTTGCACCTGCACTATAGAACCCCCTTTAGGCATTTCCCTCCTCTACGCTACTTTTTCCCTCTCTTCTCTCTCCCCAACTGAAGACCCACAAGACAAGATGCACCAAGGATTCTACCTCGGCAACCAACTGGCATTGAAGACTTCTGCTACAACCCCCACGATCAAGTGCAACACCGTAGAATTATGATTAACCCTCCAGACCAGTAACCCATTCCTAGACCCTTTGAGACTTCACGAGACACTCCAGCTCGAACCCTTAACCATGTGCTTAACCCATAGAATTGCGAGAAAACCTGTTAAGCCTTTATAACCTTGCACAACCCTGGGTTCGTAAGGGAGCTAGTGGACGCAGTGAACGAGCACATTTTCATCCTAATATAGCACAAGAACTGACGATGCCACAGATAGACCAATTTGAGAATATAAGACAGATGACTTGGTGGCTTTATATCAGCGACTTCGAGGAATTATCTGAGGCCTTGATGGATTGTGAGGTTTTCATATTGGTGGGATCATGACTTTGGGAAGGCAGGTAGGAATTCTCGTTGGACATGAGATTTGGATTTATGTAGGTGATTCTGGTTGGTATAAATGCTAGATATGTCTGCATGGTTCAGAGTAAATTGGATTTAGACCGATGATCCTGATCATGATACCATGCTTCTCGGTGGACAATAACCTAGGAGATTGGATTATTTGTCGGAGTTGATTTAGGGATCTATATAATCGTGATCTTGGAGTTCACTTGACCCGGATAATGGGAATTTGGTGGACTTACTATCGTAATGCATAGCCCTTCCAAGTATTTGGGTGTTATAGGGACTTGAGATCTTGTGGAACACCGTAGACATCGGGTTTGTAGAATTGTTGGATTATGTGGTGATTGATGGAAATTACCGGGCTATTGGAGTTGATCTGTAGGAAAGAAACAAAATCTTGGAGTGGCATATGACGTGTTTCCTTAGAATAGAGATGCATTATCTTGAACCTTGCAGGAATAGGTTGAGCGCTTGGATTGAGGAGTCTAATTTAAGCTTAGTAGCATGTATGACCTACCCATGGATTTTAGGGGTAGACATACATATGGATTTGGGGATCGTAGACAAGTATAATTTTGTCAGACCGTCTCTTGAGAGTCATGAGGATATATATGGCATGAGTGGTGATTGAAGTTGGTCTATGCGAGAGGCTGCTTTTTCGTTCAGAGTACTAGATAGAGCTATTGGCATCTCAGAAACCGTGCTTAAGGATAAGATGATAAACGTTCACTCACTCACTAGAATCCTTGAAACCCTTAAGCCCCACCGAGCCACAACCTGGTCAGATTCTGACCACGGGCCTTCGCTCTAAGTCAGGAAGACCTTGCAAATACTCAACGGAGACCACCACCAATACCCCAGCCTACCTTGCGTACCCCATAGACCTCATGGAGTAATTGGACAAGTTGGGTAACATCATTATTTGATGGCCTACTTGTCTACCCGAAGACAAAGAAGAGACGGACAACTAGATAGAAGACATTTGAAGACCGCCCTGTCAAGAAGGAAGAACTACGCCGACCACCGTCATCAAGAAGTAAACTTCCGCGTCGAAGACCGGGCGTATCTGCAAACCACTCCTCTCGAAGGGACCGAGCATTTCCATGTCGAAGGAACGCTCACACCAAGATTTATCGACCCTTCTTCAAGACCACTGCAAGACAAATAGTAGACGGCTCCCAGCTAGATTTACCACATGAGATACCCTCCGTGCACCAAATCTTCCACGAGTCCCCACTCTGGAAGTACTTCTTACTTCCTAACTAGCCCGGTGCCCGCAAGGACATCGATCACCGAGCCTTTGACAACCAACTCAACCTAACCTACGCAAGAGACCCCTCAGCAATCTACATCAAAGGCAATAAGCGAGGAGCCACACCACCAAGTACTTCAAGATTCCATGGAGCACCACCCGGGAGCAGAACCAGCAAGAAGAAGTGAAGACTACCCCATATCCAAGACTCCGTTTTCCTTTCCACGCCTAGTCTGGGAATCTCGGGGACGAGATTCTTGTAAGGGGGTAGGTCTGTCACACCCTGATTTTCATGCCACTTTGCTTAAGCTAATTATCATGTTAAAAATGTAGATTTGCAAAAACTTTTGAGTGTTTTTGACTTTGCTTGATTTGACCATTGTCTGCTGTTTGCTAGTGCTCTAAAAATCAAATAAATCCTCCAACTCTTATACTTCATCTCCTTGATCCAAAACCTTTTCCCAATAATCATGCCATGTGTATAGACCAGTATAGAATATTCTTATAAAAATATTTTGGCCAAATAGTATTTTCTAAAATTAGTTTTCCAAAAACCCCCGAATTGAGGTTTGCACTGCAAGTACCTTATTTAGGGTGTGAAAAATCTTTCAAAAAGTATATTTGAATCCTATTAGGTATAGTACTCCCAGAAACCACAAAAGCATAATTTTAAAAGTTATTTTTATATTTTATTTAAAAGCTTTTTCTTAAGGCCAGAAATGGTCTTTAATAGGGAAAAATTATTTAATTATTTCAAAAATATTTTCCAAAATTCGGGGAGACTCATAGGACATATATTGTCCATATATAAGAGTTTCAACACATGGTCATATTCAAAATATTGGACAAATCCTTCCAAAACCCTTTCTGGATATTTCAAGCTTTTGAAATATTTACAAAGGAAATATTCTCAAAAAATTCCAGGGAAATTCTATCATGTCATATATGACATATTTGATGATCTTGCAAAGCCTCATGCCTTGAAGATCAAGGGAACATCCTCTAATCCCCTCAAAACCAATTCTGTCCATTTTGAAGTTTGAGCAACTTTACATTGCCAAACTTGTCCAAATGCTCTCAAACTTGGTGCACAGGCTAAAATGATGTAATTATGCATCTATGCCAAATGGCACAAGTTTTGGAGAAGCATAACTTGATCTAAGTGCCCCAAAACCATTTCTTTTTAAATTCAAATTTGAACAACTTTACATTACCAACTTTTTACCTGGGGCTTGAAACTTTGTGAGCATGATCATAACCCCAAATTATGATACTACACCAAGTGGTGCATCAAGGGGAGATGATTAGCTTAACTCAAACAAGGTGAAACCATTTCTGTTGATTTCTAGGGTTCACCAAAGTTACATTGGCAACTCTCCCCAAATGAGCTCAAATTTGGTGGAGGGGCCTAATTGTGTGTGACATTCCATCCTGTTAAGTATCATGTCAAGTGGAGCTATTTTACTTGCCCAAAACATGATCAAACACCTTCTGTCAAATTACCAAAACCAGTGTTTGGACCCCTTTTACTTTTTCCCTTTACCTCAAATTCTTACCACAGCTTCTCCTGATCATCTTCTACCCCCAGTAACTTCTCTATGGCCTCAGCTCAATCATTGGAGGGGGTAAAATCCCAATTCACACTTCTGGACAGCAGTAAACTCCTTCTTCCTCACCTCCCTCCTCATTCCAGTGACTCCCCAGGGCATCCAAGACCTTCACACCTTTGTTTACTAACCCCTAGCACTGCTGGACATGAGGGGACACGCCAATGACACCTTGTTCATGCCATGGCATGCAGGGTTCGCGCTCTGGAGCACGCTACAGTGCCCTGGCGCACTGTAGCCACCTCCAATCAGGGGCATCCGACAGCCTTGGGCCTCCCCCTCGTGTCCCCCGAGGTAGCCTCGGCGTCCGTGTCACACAGCGTTGTCGGCCCCCTCCTCCTTCTCCCTCCTGCTGCCCCTCTCGCACGCGCACCGGCCGACCCCGAGCTCCAGTGGGCGAGCTCACACGCGCGACTCCTCTGACCGTTTCCCCGCTCCCTTTCTTCTCTCCCTGGTCCTAGACCATGCCCACGAACACCCTAGACAAGGGCTTGTGTGCCAATTCCGTCCCCTGGAATTGCCTTGGCCATGGCCGCGGATGCCACCCATGGTGCACCAGGGCCTCGCCACATAAGGCCATACCGAGCCTCCCTCTCTATGCCCTGGACTCCCTCTCCCTCTCCTGATCCTCTTGGACCGTCCCACTCCTCCTCCCGTGCCCTCCAGCCATCACTACGGCCGGAGCAGAGCCGCCGGCCGCCGCCTAAATTCGGGCGCCTCAGGCCCTTTCCCCTCCACCTAGCCGCTCTAGCACCACCTCAGCACCGTCCCAGACTCACCCCAAGCTCCAGCTCCTCCTTCCCCCGCCTCTTCCCCGCTGTGCCAAACTACACCGACGGTCGCCTCCGCGGTCATCCAAGCCGTCGCCACTTCAGCCCTCCCCGGCATGCTTGCAATACATGGATGGCTGCGTGATGGGCCTCGAACCCCTCGTTGGTTACCCCAAGTGGAAGGTGTAAGATGCAGTAAGTAGAAGTGTTTTCCCCTAGCAAAGATGCCAAGGATCGAATCCCCAGAGACTCCTAGGTTCAACAAGTAGGTGTCAATTGCTAACGGCGCAATTAGCAATCAACGTGGACCTGCACACAGATACAAATAACTTTGCTCCCAACGAGTACAGAGTGGTTGTCAATCTCTCCGGCCTTGTATTTCACAAAGGGTTAAAAGCAATATGATAGTAGTGATAGATAGTGTTTTGCAATAGTAAATAAATAGCGAAAAGTAAATAGTGGATGTGATCAATGATGATAATATGGACCGGAGTCTCATGATGTTCACTAGTGATGTCTCTCTCCCAAAAGACGATAAAACAGCTATGTGAGGTAAAGAAATTACAGCTGGGCAATTGACAGGACCACGAACGCAAACCAATGCTGACTACATTGCAAGAAAGGTTGAGGTTCAAAGCATGGGCGGTACGCCAAAGTAAGTAGACCGAAATCCATCAATATCTACTACTAATCATCCACCTTGAGATATCTATCCAGAACATCTCGCTGGTATTAAGTTGCGAGTCCCACCCATAGTGTAAACTCAATGCAACAGACAACTGCATTAAAAGAACTTTGCGTAAAGTAAACAATCCCTGCACCCGCGGGCACAAGCACCGTTGTTTTCCCCCTTGTGGCAACAGCACATCCCCTAGACTCATGTTTCTGTCACTCAAGCTAGTCATCGAGGGGCATGAACCCACAATCGAGCATAACGTTCCCTCTTGGAGTCACTACCTATTACTCGGCCAAAGCAATAAATAACAACGGAGAACATGCAAGAATTACTTATGAACTAAAATATAAAAGAGGTAGATCAAATATATTACTCAAGATCAATCTGAACATAATCTCATAATCCATCGGATCCCAGCAAACTCAACATAGCAACAGCATAAGGATTACATAGGTGCCTCGATCATGTAGGGCAGCTCACGAGGACTAGTTAGTGAAGCACAAGAACGGGAGGAGAACATCACATAGCTACTGGTCATGGACTCATGGTCCAAGGGAGACTACTCACGAGTCATCCGGGAGGCATCCATGGTGGTGGAGAAGCTCCCGGTGGTGATCCTCCCCTCCGGCAGGGTGCCGGGAAGAGTTCTCCTGGTGCTCCCGATCTTGGAAGCGGCGGCGGCGGCGGAATAGAGATGGGATCGCGAAAAGAAGTCCTGTTCTGAGGGTTACGGAGGACCTTTTAAATATATGCCAAAGTAGGGCACCGGGGGAGCCTCGGGGGGCCAAGGCGCCCCCCCCCGGCGCGGCCCAGGGGGGGGCGCCCACAGGGCGCCTGGAGCCCCTGCGGCCCCCCCAGGCTGCCCTTCGGACGCAGTGTTGTTTCCGGTTCGCTGATTTTTTATATAATTTTTCTGGATTTTTCTGGGCAGTTCTCGAAACGTGAAAACCTGAAATACAAAAACAGCCGAAAACAGAAACTGGCACTGGGGTGCACTGGATTAGTAAGTTAGTCCAAATATGATCAAAAGTGTATGGAAGTGTATGAATATCATAGCAATATCACCCAAAAGTGGCATGGAGCAAGCAGAAATTATAGATACGTTTTGGACGTATCAACATCCCCAAGCTTAATTCCTGCTCGTCCTCGAGTAGGTAAATGATAACAAGAATAATTTCTGTGGTGACATGCTATTAACCATATAGGACTTTCTCATAGTCATATGACAAAAGCTTACTGAGACAATGATTCTATAGTAATTAAGTTGTCTCAAGAGAAAATCACAAATGACTGAAAGTTTTACAACATGAAACTGAAACATTAAAAAGATTTGCAATGAACATGATGTGCAAATATGATAAAGTGATATCTAGCTTGCCCCCTTTAGTGATGCAAAACATAAATGCAAGGGCACCTTCAAGGTTTAAGTGATGACTAGATACAATCATTTCAGAATAAACGATATCACAATCATGCAAAAGACAATGCTACTTTGGGACAATGCACATTACACTCAGAATGACAATCATGCTCTCAGTAGTTGGTGCTTCAACATAAAGGTAAAAGAAAGGTTAAGTGCTAGAGCTTTTTATTTTGAAAACATGGAAGCAATTGTGTCAACGGTAGTAGTACTTCATATGTGTCATGTATAAAACATCTTATAAGTTGCAAGCCTCATGCATCGAATACTAATAGTGCTCGCTCCTTGTCCTAATTAGCTCGGATCCCCATGGGTTATCATTGTATTGCATATGTTTTAACCAAGTGTCACAAAGGGGTACCTCTATGCCACCTGTACAAAGGTCCAAGGAGATAGATCGCATTTGATTTCTCGTTTTTGATAGATCTCAACTTGAGGACATCCATACCGGGACAACATAGAAAATAGATGATGGACTCCTCTTTAATGCATAAGCATATTCTCATAAGAGATTGAGGATTAAGGTCCAAGCTAAAACTTCCACCATGATGCATGGCTTTGGTTGGCAGCCCAATGTTCTTCTCTAACAATATGCATATTAATTCAACCCACGGTGAATCACCCTTACTTCAGACAAGACGAACATGCATAGCAACTCACATGATATTCAACAAAAGTGTGACAGTTGATGGCGTCCCCAGAAACATGGTTACCGCTCAGCAAGCAACTCATAAGAAATAAGATACATAAGCAACATATTCTTTACCATAACAGTTTTTAGGCTACTTTCCCATGAGCTATGTATTGCATGGTTAGTTTGCTTAGTGCAGGTGGAGGTTAGCAAAAGACTGGGAGCGACCAACTAAGAGAGCAATGACGATCATAATCATGCAGAGCGACAAAGCAATATTGAATCAGGCATGGTAGTTATATCGCTACTTAGAAACAAAAGATCATCAAGGCTTGACAGACTTTCTTTACAGTCTTGAATATGCGTGAGCATACGCCAAGTCAATCAAAATAAATTCTCGAAGGAAGATACTACTAAACCATACCACATCATAGGCAAACAAACCAAGTTGGTACTCCAATAACACATTGGGAACCCCCCAGCTATTTGAGATTAACCATAAGAAAACTTGAACTACTAAGCACCATCATGAAAGTAGCATCTTTATCATAGACACATTAACCCATGCAACGGAAGCAAACTCTCTTAATAAGGTGAGCATGGTAATTAAAAAGAGTTCAAGCAACCAACTAACTAAAAGCTCTTGAAAAGATAAGCATGAATACTAAGAGCAGAGCACGATAGTAGCTATTAAAAGACAAAGAACACACACAACATAGATAGACATGAAAATTCTATGTAATGTTCTAGGTAGAGGTGGAGCGTGTTTCTCTCCCACATAAAGGAATGCTGAGTTCCGACTCGTTATGAAAAACTAAAAAGAAAACTAAAAGCAAGACGCTCCAAGCATAGCACATAACATATGAAGTGATAAAAATATAGCGAAACGAAAGACGAACTGATAATGTTGATGGAGAAGGGGATGCACGGGGGCATCCCCAAGCTTAGACGCTAGAGTCTCCTTGAATATTTCTTGGGGGTGCACGGGGGCATCCCCAAGCTTGAGCGCTTGACACTCCTGAATCTTTTTATCATCTTCTCTCGCACACTATAAAACTCACTTCATACACAACTCATCATAATCTGATTAGCGAGGTTAGTACCCTTAATAAAATAATTATACCTTGCTGGAAATAAGGATATTCTTGAAGTTATACTGTTTCTCAAGATTGCCAAAAGGTTTTTGCAAAGAAAAAGCAAGTTCTTAATTTGCAAAGTGAAGGTAAGGCAAAACAGGACAGAATCTGTGAAAAACAGAACAGCAGGCAGTAATTGACCTATTCGGGATACTTCTGAAACTCAAATAAAAAAAATCAGAACTGACGCACGAAAGACAATTATATAGAGAACGCTGTCGAAAAAATTCAGACCAAAAAGATGATCTGGTGATTTTATACGAATTTTTCTATCCAAGGACAGAATCTGTTTCCTGGACAGCACCTCACAACTTTTGAACTTTCTAGCAATCAGAGGCTATACTTGGCACAAATATGAAAAGCAAAGATACAATGATGATGCTACAGAAGTAAACAACATCAAGACACAACAAAAGCAAAAAATTTATTCATGTGGGCTGCCTCCCAAAAGCGCTTTCTTTTATGCCTTTAAGCTAGGCATAATGCATAGATCAAGTTGTATCAATTGAACCATCATCAAGATCATCAAAAAGCTCTTCAATAATACAACTAGTCTTGAGAGGACTCTCAAATAAAGGCCTCATAGAGATACTTCTAGGTAGAAGACCAAAAGGATAAAAGTCAAGGGGAGATTCAACGATAAGTGTTTCTTCCAAAGTCTTTACAGTTTCAACCCCTTTGGCAATAGGTGGATTGCTTTTAGAACGGGGAGCTTTTGGAACGTGAACGAACTTAGGCTCCCTCTTTGCCGGAGTTTCTACCTTTTCGGTTTTGATCGAGGAAAAAGTAGTTCCTAAGGTATCAAATATTTCCTCAATCTTTTCCATCCTAGAAAAGTCAGAATCATGGAATTTGACGGTCTCCAAAATTTTGAAAATTTTATGCATGGAGCTATCAAGTCTATTCAAATTCCCTTGGATCTTACGATCCAACTCATTCATCTTATTAGTGCTTGGCATCTCTAGCTCTATTTTTTCAAGTTTTTTCATAATGTGAGCTAGGGTGATGTCCTCTCGAATGCTAACAACAGGGGGACTCCCAACAAGATTTTCAATAATACTAAGAGACTCCCAAACTGGGGCCTCCAGGAAATTTCCATTGATAGCAGTATCTAGAATAAACCTATTCCAAGAAGTAATTCCAACATAAAAATTTCTAAAAGCAGGATAGTGGTAGGCTGCTTCTTGGTGGCTCTTTTTTGTGAATCATTAATTCTATACCAGGCATCTTTCAAACTTTCCCCACCTCTTTGTTTAAAGGTGAGAACTTCTGCCTCGTCAAAGACAAAAGGACCCGACATAATGATAACTAAAGAACATGATAACTATTTTTGTGATTTTCGATAAAAGGAACTAAAGCAAAAATAAAAGGTAAACTAACAAGACTAAAAAGCAAAGGTAAAAGATAGCATGCAACTCCCCTATCCTGAAGAGTGGAGTCCCCGACAACGGCGCCAGAAAATACTCCTTGATGGGCCTCGAACCCCTCGTTGGTTACCCCAAGTGGAAGGTGTAAGATGCAGTAAGTAGAAGTGTTTTCCCCTAGCAAAGATGCCAAGGATCGAATCCCCTGAGACTCCTAGGTTCAACAAGTAGGTGTCATTTGCTAACGGCGCAATTAGCAATCAACGTGGACCTGCACACAGATACAAATAACTTTGCTCCCAACGAGTACAGAGAGGTTGTCAATCTCTCCGGCCTTGTAGTTCACAAAGGGTTAAAAGCAATATGATAGTAGTGATAGATAGTGTTTTGCAATAGTAAGTAAATAGCGAAAAGTAAATAGTGGATGTGATCAATGATGGTAATATGGACCGGAGTCTCATGATGTTCACTAGTGATGTCTCTCTCCCAAAAGACGATAAAACAGCTATGTGAGGTAAAGAAATTACAGCTGGGCAATTGACAGGACCACGAACGCAAACCAATGCTGACTACATTGCAAGAAAGGTTGAGGTTCAAAGCATGGGCGGTACGCCAAAGTAAGTAGACCGAAATCCATCAATATCTACTACTAATCATCCACCTTGAGATATCTATCCAGAACATCTCGCTGGTATTAAGTTGCGAGTCCCACCCATAGTGTAAACTCAATGCAACAGACAACTGCATTAAAAGAACTTTGTGTAAAGTAAACAATCCCTGCACCCGCGGGCACAAGCACCGTTGTTTTCCCCCTTGTGGCAACAGCACATCCCCTAGACTCATGTTTCTGTCACTCAAGCTAGTCATCGAGGGGCATGAACCCACAATCGAGCATAACGTTCCCTCTTGGAGTCACTACCTATTACTCGGCCAAAGCAATAAATAACAACGGAGAACATGCAAGAATTACTTATGAACTAAAATATAAAAGAGGTAGATCAAATATATTACTCAAGATCAATCTGAACATAATCTCATAATCTATCGGATCCCAGCAAACTCAACATAGCAACAGCATAAGGATTACATAGGTGCCTCGATCATGTAGGGCAGCTCACGAGGACTAGTTAGTGAAGCACAAGAACGGGAGGAGAACATCACATAGCTACTGGTCATGGACTCATGGTCCAAGGGAGACTACTCACGAGTCATCCGGGAGGCGTCCATGGTGGTGGAGAAGCTCCCGGTGGTGATCCTCCCCTCCGGCAGGGTGCCGGGAAGAGTTCTCCTGGTGCTCCCGATCTTGGAAGCGGCGGCGGCGGCGGAACAGAGATGGGATCGCGAAAAGAAGTCCTGTTCTGAGGGTTACGGAGGACCCTTTAAATATATGCCAAAGTAGGGCACCGGGGGAGCCTCGGGGGGCCCAGGCGCCCCCCCGGCGCGGCCCAGGGGGGGCACCCACAGGGCGCCTGGAGCCCCTGTGGCCCCCCCCAGGCTGCCCTTCGGACGCAGTGTTGTTTCCGGTTCGCTGATTTTTTATATATTTTTTCTGGATTTTTCTGGGCAGTTCTCGAAACGTGAAAACCTGAAATACAAAAACAGCCGAAAACATAAACTGGCACTGGGGTGCACTGGATTAGTAAGTTAGTCCAAATATGATCAAAAGTGTATGGAAGTGTATGAATATCATAGCAATATCACCCAAAAGTGGCATGGAGCAAGCAGAAATTATAGATACATTCTGGACGTATCAGTGCGGCATGCCCTCCTGAGCACGCCGGTGGGCGGAGCGTCGCCGGAGACGCTCTGTGGCCCCGGTAAATCGCCGGCGGGAGCCACTCGTCCCCACAGCGAGGACACACGGTGGGAGGTTGAAGATGGCCTGAACACTGGGCCCTGCGCGTCAGTGGCCCAGCTGGCAGGGGGCCCCGCGAGTCAGCGACTCCAACGCTGGGCCCGCCGATTTTTAAGTGGAGGCGGGACAGCAGACGCCGCTTCCCCTGCGCGGAGGCGCACTCTGCCAGGACGCCTTCGGCGTCACCACCTCCGCCCGCTCAGCCGAGCCGCTGGGCCGGCCCACAGGCTATCCACCGCCCTAACGGCAGCAAAGGGTATAACCCCTCCCTTTTTCCTTTTTCTTTATCCAGTCAACTTCAAAAATGCTTAAATAATTCAAATGAACTCCAAATTGCATGATTCAAATTTCTGGTAGTCTCTAAAATCATGCTCTACCACATGGTGCAACATGCACATTATTCCAGAGATATTTCCTTCACACATAATTATCAAATGCCCATATTCCATTTTCTGTGATGAACTTTAGAAAATCACAGAGAGCTCATTTTTGATCCAAATGCAGTGGTTCAAATTCCTAGATGCTTGTCATATCCAAACTTAGTTTTGGAACATTTTTATTAATACTTTCTGTACCCCACCAAATATTGAGCCATTTCTTCATATTTATCAGCTTTGCAAAATCCTAGGAAGTTCATTTGAATTCCAAATCCATTGAAACCAACTCCTAAATGTTTCTAAAATCATGACTTGTTGATGGGTGCCTTTGCTCATCATTCAAGAATATATTTCTGTACACTTCTTTCAAATCCATAAACCCCTTGATTCCATCATATTGGAATGTTCCCAAATCACCCATTGATCCAATACCTATGAAACCACCTTGGTCATTTCTAATATGACCAGAGGTATCCTAGAAAAGTCCAACTCCTCTTTTTAGAGCACTTTTATTTTTTTCTTTGATTGTGTTGCTTATTATGATTGTTTCCATCGTTAGTTGATGAAATAAACGGAATACTCGGAGATGGACCAGAAGGTTTGAAGACTCGGAAGAATATGGCAAGCAGCCCTTTGACCATGTTCGAGAAACCTTTTTATGCATGTCTCATAGCACCTTATTATCGATGCATCGGAATCATGTTGAGGTGGAGACCACTGTGGTTGCTACCTTTGTTACTTTCTGTTGAAACCTGCATCAAACATGACCCCACCTTCCTATGAGGGTTATGTGGGTGGGAGTAGATAGATGTATGCTATAGTAGTTGGCTACGCAAAATGGGTCTGGGTTATGCATTGAGTGAGACAAGTGTTATCTGACATACTTGCAAATGACCCAGTGGGTGCCACTAATGCCCCTGGGAGTTGATGAGAAACTAGGGCACTACTTGGTGAAGAAGTAGTGTGCCGAGGCCTGATGAGAGTGTTGTTTACAGAGATGGATTAGATTTATGTGTGACTACCGTCCCAACCAAACATGCGCAACCACTCTACCCTTATATGGGAAAGGGCATTATTGATTACCTAGGTCGATACTAGCATGGTGCCCGCATTACTAGTGACGAGGGTGACATGAGGTCACTGTCGGGACGGGGTCGTGCTTGGATAGGCGGCCATGACTGTCTTTACAGGGCACCGGACACACCGTTGGTACCCCGTGCTTGTGGTATGTGATGAATATGGGAGCGAGTCTCCACAATTATTAAGATGTGAAATATGGGACACGGGGACTGTTACCAATCGAGTGGACTCCATATTAGTGTCGTCTAGGGAAAGATAGTGATCGGGTGCTTACCCCGGGTACTTGAGGTACCGCGGGTCGTGGATGTCACGGAAGTTCCCCGGATCTAGTGGGTAAAGTGTGCAACCTCTGCAGAGTGTCAAACTATTCGAATAGCCGTGTTCGCGATCAAGGACAGTTGGGTGGTGCTACTTAGACTATGTCCATAAGTTTCTGGGAAACAACACGATTCAGAGATATTGTCGATGTGATTGTGAGAAAGTCACAATGATCTTGAGCATGAGTTGATTACAACTCTTTCTCGATAATGATGTCTGTGACCTCCTGATACTTGTTGCAGACACATGCATGTCCATGATATATGTTGATCATACTTGCATATGAAAAACTAGCTTTCCGCAAAACTACCAATTTAGCAGTAGAGCCTTGCATAATTATTCTGTCATCACACTTGGGTTGCTTGCGAGTACATTCAAAGTACTCATTGGCTTGCCACTGGTTATTTTATTGGCCAGGCATGAGAGAGCAGGTTATGATGAAGATTTCTTGGTGACGAGCATGCGGGCTAGGACGCTTCCCAGTCAGAATGCCTGTAGGGTTAAGGCAGATGGCATGGGTCCATGTTGTTATTGAAGATTTCCGCTGCAATGATATACTCAAGACTTGACCATTATGGTCCTATTTGTGTAATACAGTATGTATGGATGTAAGACTCTTGTTATTCAGCTTCTGTGTGTTCAGTGAGCATTGATCTCTGGGATCACTATACACGTGCATTCGGTGATCACGACTTATGAGTCGGGGTCCCGGCAACAATCCTGCCTGTTGCTTCTGGATTCTGCAGTATCCTCTTCAGCGGAAAACGAGTGACAACTGTGATCTCATGTGCTTGGAAGTAATGACGCAGCTTTCTCGAGGCCATGAGAAGGCCGAAAAGCAATTTCTGCACACCAGAGTACCTTGACCTAGCCCCCCTGCAGAAGGGAACTGACAAAGTAAACTGGGCGCTGCACCATTCTCTTCTGTATCTCCTCGCGCGCCTGCGCAGATCCATCTTTGTCGGGACCAGAGCTTGTCGGGGAAGCCCCCTGCTTGTCGCTGGATGCATCTACCGTGGTTGCTGGCTCATCATCTGCCTCCCTCTCCGCTACTAACGCATCACTAACCACTTGATTGGTTGCCGCTATATACAGCAGCAACTTCTCTTGTGGCTTAGGTGCGACAAGTGTTGGAGTGGAGGACAGGTTTCTCTTCAAGTCTTGCAGCGCAGCCTCCGCTTCCGGAGTCCATTTCATTGGACCTGCCTTTTTCAATATTTTAAAAAATGGCAGGGCGCACTCAGCAGACTTAGAGATAAACATGCTGAGAGCAGCCACGCAACCGGCAAGTCTTCGTACATCCTTGACGCGCTTTGGTGCTTCAATCTGCTCAATGGCCTTGATCTTGTCGGGATTGGCTTCAATTCCCCGCTGAGACACGAAGAACCCGAGAAGCTTGCCGGAAGGGACTCCAAACACACACTTCTCGGGGTTGAGCTTGATGCTGATCTTGCGCAAATTTGCAAAGGTCTCGTCTAAATCTTGAATCAGAGTTGCCTTGTCCTTGCTCTTGACCACTATGTCATCCATGTAGGCATCCACATTTTCGTGTATTTGTGGCTCAAAAGCGACATGGACTACCCTTGCAAATGTTGAACCAGCATTCTTTAAACCGAAAGGCATCCGTATGAAATAGTACGTGCCACATGGATTGATGAATGCGGTCTTCTCCTCATCCTCTTCTGCCATGAAGATCTGATGGTATCCTGAGTATGCGTCAAGAAATGAAAGCAAGTCACATCTGGCCGTGGAGTCAATAATTTGGTCAATGCGCGGCAAGGGAAATGGGTCTTTGGGACAAGCTCTATTAACATCGGTAAAGTCGATACAAAGCCTCCATTTCCCGTTTGCCTTGCGCACGACTACAGGATTGGCCAACCACGTAGGATGGAGCACTCCTCTGACAAGGCCTGCTGCTTCCAACTTCTTGATCTCTTCTGCGATGAATTCTTGGCGCTCCACTGCTTGCTTCCTGACCTTCTGCTTGACGGGCCGCGCATGAGGACAGACGGCAAGATGGTGCTCAATTACTTTCCTGGGAACACCGGGGATGTCAGACGGTTGCCACGCAAACACGTCGATGTTCGCCCGCAGGAAAGCAATGAGCGCGCTTTCCTATTTAGGGTCAAGAGTGGCACTGATGGTGAAGGTACCTCCAGTGCCGTCCTCCTTGGAGGACACTTTCTTGGTCTCTGGCGGAGCTGCCATTGTCTTCTTACACTTGCCGGTGGAGCTCGATGGTGCGTCCTCGACGGTAGCGCAGCACTCCGAAGAGGTGCGCTTGCCGGAGTGGGCATCAGAACTCTTGCCGGACTTGGTCTTCTTCTTCCCCCCGGGAGCTTCAACGGCAGGTGTCTTGCAATCTGTTGCAGCTGCCGCTTCCCGGTAGATCTTGTCGGCGCAGATAAGAGCATCCTTCTTGTCGCCAGGGACAGAGATGACACTTATCGGGCCTGGCATCTTCAGCATGTTGTATGCGTAGTGAGAGGCTGCCATGAACTTGGCGAGTGCTGGACGACCGAGTATCCCATTGTAAGGCAATGGAAAATCGGCAACGTCAAAAGTGACCCTCTCAGTCCTGAAGTTCAACTCGCTGCCAAATGTCACCGGCAACGTGATCTTCCCCTTCGGCTTGCTCCTTCCCGGGTTGATTCCTTGGAATGTGCCGGTCTCTTCAAGCTCGCTGTCAGGGATCTGGAGTTTCTGGAGTACAGCGGAGGAGATCAGGTTCAAGCCGGCCCCGCCGTCAACTAGCATCTTAGTGACCTTGAGGTTGCGGATAGTTGGTGAAACCAACATCAGCAAGCACCCGACCACAGTTGTGCGATCAGGGTGGTCCTCAATATCAAAGATGATAGGCGTGCTGGACCATTTCAGAAGCTTGCGTGACTCGACAAGTGGTTCTGCCGCATTGACTTCCCGCACCCACTGCTTGAGTTGGCGGTGTGAAGTATGCAGAGAAGCACCGCCGTCAACGCACAAGACCTCTATGGCTTTCTGGAACTCCTGCTCGCTGGTCTCGACATCATCCATGTCTTCATGGTCGTCGTCATCTTCATCCTGTTGTTCCGCCGCCGGTTTTTCTTTGCCGGGGCAGCATCCTTGCTGTCAGATCCTCCTGCTCATGTATTCTCTCCAGGGAGTTTCCTCCCTTCCTCAGCATGTGCACACTTGTCGGCCAGGGCATACAGCTCACTGACGTCTCTGATCTTGCACATCGCCATTTCCTCCCGCATCCTGCGGTTACGCACATTCTGATGGAACGCGCTAATGACCGCGGCAGGGTGGACATCTGGGTTGTTGTGCTGTACACGGCTGAATCTCTGAATGTACTTGCACAGGGGCTCTCCTTCCTTCTGGGCGAGCAGATGAAGCTCACTCTCTTGGCCATGAGGTTTGTGGCCGCCTGTAAAGGCGCCGACAAACGGATGGCATAGGTCTGCCCAGGAGGATATGGAGTTGTCCGGCAAGTGCATGAGCCAGGACGTGACGTTGGGCTTGAGCACCAGCGGGAAGTAGTTGGCAAGGATCTTGTCGTCCCGCCCCCTGGCAGCTTGCACCACGATGGTGTAGATGCTGAGGAACTCCGATAGATGCGACTTGCCGTCGTACTTCTCTGGTACGTCTGGCTTGAAATTCTTCTTGCTGGGCCACTGGACTTGCCGCAGCTCACGAGTAAACGCAGGGCAACCTACCGCGTACGGCAAGTCGCCTGGTTCCCCTGGCGCATGCATGTCGACAGAGGGCCCAGCGCGCTGGTCCGATTGACGCCGCGCTTCTCTTCGGCGCTCGATGCGAGTACGAGCGTCTTCTTGCTGTCGTTCGTGAAGAACTTGGCGCTGATCGCGACGAGCTCGTGGATCTGATGACGCGGTGGAGTCGCTGTCGAGGTGGATCTGGCGAGTCGGCGATCTTGGTCTTCGGGGCGGAGAGTGCACGGTGGTTGCACCCCCACCGGTCTTGTCGCCACCGGCTCGTGCCTGGCTGTCTTGCTGCGGCTGCGATGTACTCGGCTGCCGTGGAGTGTCGCCGTTGGCGAAGCCGATGAGACTCTGAATGGTGGCCCTCCAGTCGTCGATCTTGTCTGCCGTTAGAGGGTAGTCCAGGAGCAGCTGAGCTCGCGCCAAAGCTTCTGCTGAAGTGGTGGGTGGCGGTGGCGAACGGTGTGAGGAGCGGGATATGCTCGGACTTCTAACTATGTTAGAAGGAGCAGTATCCCGTCCAGGCGACCGTGCCTCGCTCGTGCCAGCATGTTGGCGTGCATGCTGGTCTTGAGCACTCCGAGATCCACCAGCTCGATCTTGGTCCAGCAAACGTATGGTACCGTGAGTACCATGACGCTGCCGGTCCCGCGCCTCCTGAGATGGGCGCGGTGCATGTACGGACGCCGAGGTCTTGGAGTGCGCCCGGTCGTTGTGGGAGCCGACTACGCCGCCGATGGGCAGCGCAGCCTTGTCCTTGGACCTGGCAGCACCGTGAGCTCCCTCGTCGACGCCCGTTCTTCCGCCGGCGTCTACCCCACCAGCCGTTTGCTCCGGCGGTGGTGGGTTCGACGCGAACGGAGCAGCCGCCTCCGAAGCCTTCTTCTTCAGCGGCATGTCGGTGAAGACGATGAAGATCTAGCTCGTGTGAACGCCGGATCAGGTTCACACAACCTCGACGCCCCCTACCTGGCGCGCCAAAGATGTCGGGGAACGAATCCACGAGCACCTATGGGACCGGCGGACCGAGCCCCTTTCGGTTCGGCGGGGGCGAAGATCGCACGAAGAGCGGATCGAGGCGAAACACACGAGCAGTTTACCCAGGTCCGGGCCGCACGGATGCGTAAAACCCTACTCCTGCTTTGTGGTTTGTATTGAGTTCTTGCTCGGGAGCGCTGAGTGCTACAGTATACACTAGCAGCTAACGAGACCGAGCGTGAGTGCCCTCCTCCTTTTTTTCCTCTACGTTGCACATGGGCCTCCTTTTATATGCTCAAGGGGTCACCGACAGGTGGCAACGTAGACAAGGGTAAAAATGGAAAGGTGTTACGGTTGGTACAACTACCTGTTATAGTGTATCATACCTAACTCTGACGGCAGGGGACAAGGGCATTGAATGCCCATCTGCGTCGCCCAAATGGTGCGAAAGGGACCGTCAGGGACGCCACCGCTCGCCACGATGGCAATCTTGTCAGCACCGCTTGCCACCGCGCACCGCTGGCTGCACAGCCTCCCGCCACGTACGCCTGGAAGGGTCCTAGAGCGACACGTTGGTGGATGTGCTGGAGTGCGGGTACAGAGTGGTAGCTTTCCGCGGCAAGCGCCTTGCCGCGGTCGTTGTCTTGTCGCGTCCGGGAGCTCGTCGCTCACCGGGCCTTGCCCGGACGCGTGGCGCGTCGCGGCAAGTTCCTTGAGATGCCTTGGTTGGCCTTCCCGGCAAGCTCCTCTTGCCGGGGCCTTGTCTCCTTGGCTTGAATACTTTGTTCTTGAATGGCTCCAAAGGAACCACGGAGGACCTTGGCGGTCACCCGGCATGACTTGCCGCGGGATGCTGCGACTGCCCGTGCACAAGTTCGGGATACTAGGGTACCCCTACTCTAGTACACCGACATACCGATACACCACCGGAGGCATTCATATAGATTCATACTTTGTTGAAGTATCGAGTTGTAATATCGAGTTATAATGAAAGTGTGATGATCATCATTATTAGAGCATTGTCCCATGGGAGTAAAGGCTAAATCTATAAAGCCCCTCCGCAAAAAAAATAAAAAAAATAAAGGCCAAATAAAAAAAGAAAGGCCCAAAAAAAGGAAAAAAAGTAAAAAGGGACAATTGCTACTATCTTTTTCCACACTTGTGCTTCAAAGTAGCACCATGTTCTTCATTGTAGAGAGTCTCATGCTTAGTCACTTTATATACTAGTGAGAATTTTTCGTTATAGAACTTGGCTTGTATATTCCAACGATGGGCTTCCTCAAATGCCCTAGGTCTTCATGAGCAAGCAAGTTGGATGCACACCCACTAGTTTTTTTGTTGAGCTTTCATTCATATTTAGCTCTAGTGCATCCATTGCATGGCAATCCCTACTCACTCACATTGATATCTATTGATGGGCATCTCCATAGCCTGTTGATACGCCTAGTCGATGTGAGACTATCTCCCTCCTTTTTGTCTTCTCCACAACCACCTCTATTCCACCCATAGTGCTATGTCCATGGCTCACGCTCATGTATTGCGTGAAAGTTGAAAGGTTTGAAAGAATAGAGTATGAAAACAAGTGCTTGGCTGAAATCGGGGTTGTGCATGATATGAATATTTTGTGTGATGAAGAGGGAGCATAGCCAGACTATATGATTTTGTAGGGATAACTTTCTTTAGCCATAGTAATTTGAGAAGACATGATTGCTTTGTTAGTATGCTTGAAGCATTGTTATTTCTTATGTCAAGATAGACTTTTGTCTGAATCTTTCAGATCTGAACATTCATGCCACAATTAAGAGAATTACATTGAAAAACTATAATGGTTAGCATTCCACATCAAAAATTCTTTCTTTATCATTTACCTACTCGAGGACGAGCAGGAATTAAGCTTGGGGATGCTTGATACGTCTCCAACGTATCTATAATTTTAGATTGTTCCATGCTATTATTTATGAAGTCTTGGATGTTTAATGGGCTTTATCATACACTTTTATATCATTTTTGGGACTAACCTACTAACCCAAAGGCCCAGTCCAGATTGCTGTTTTTTTGCCTGTTTCAGGGTTTTGCAGAAAAAGAATATCAAACGGAGTCCAAACGTAATGAAACCTTCGCGAGAGATTTTTTTGGAGAAAATCACGCACAGGGGACTTGAGAACCACGTCAGGGGAGCCTCGGGGTGTCCATGAGGGTGGGGGGTGCGCCCCCTTGCCCAGGGCGCGCCCCCTGCCTCGTGGGCCCCTTGAGCACCCCCCCGGTGTCCTCCTTCCTCCTATATAAGTCTACGTACCCCGAAACCTTCGACAACAGAGAGAAAACCCTAATTCCACCGCCGTAACCTTCTGTTCCCGTGAGATCCCATCTTGGAGCCTGTTCCGGAGCTCCACCGGAGGGGGATCCATCACAGAGTTCTTCTTCATCATCATCATCGCCCTCACCATGAGTTGTGAGTAGTTTGCCACAGACCTTCGGGTCCATAGCTAGTATCTAGATGGCTTCTTCTCTCTTTCTCTGTATCTCAATACAAAGTTCTCCTCGGTCTTCGAGGAGATCTATTCGATGTAATCTCTTTTTGCGGTGTGTTTGTCGAGATCCGATGAATTGTGAGTTTATGATCAAGATTATCTATGAGAAATATTTGGTTCTTCTCTGAACTTTTTATGTGTGCTCATAATATCCTTGCAAGTCTCTTCGAATTATTGGTTTGGTTTGGCCTACTAGATCTACAGTTCTTGCAATGGGAGAAGTGCTTGGCTTTGGGTTCAATCTTGCGGTGTCCTTTCCTAGTGATAGTAGGGGCAGTAAGGCACGTATTGTATTGTTGCCATCGAGGATAAAAAGATGGGTTTTATATCATATTGCTTGAGTTTATCCCTCTACATCATGCCATCTTTCTTAAGGCGTTACTCTGTTCTTATGAACTCAATACACTAGATGCATGCTGGATAGCGGCCGATGTGTGGAGTAATAGTAGTAGATGCAGAATCGTTTCGGTCTACTTGTCTCGGACGTGATGCCTATACACAATGATCATGCCTAGATAGTCTCATATTTATTCACTTTTCTATCAATTGCTCGACAGTAATTTGTTTACCCGCCGTAGAATATCGCTATCATGAGAGAAGCCACTAGAGAACACTATGGCCCCCGGGTCTATTCTCAACATATCAATCTACATCTACTTTACTTTTATCGCTTTTATTTTCTGTTCTTATAAACCAAAATACCAAAAATATAAACTATCATCTCTATCAGATCTCACTTTCGTAAGTGATCGTAAAGGGATTGACAACCCCTTATCGCGTTGGCTGCGAAGTTCTTATTTGTTTGTGCAGGAGCAAGGGACTCGCGCTTGGTCTCCTACTTGATTGATACCTTGGTTCTCAAAAACTGAGGGAAATACTTACACTACTGTGTTGCATCTCCCTTTCCTCTTCGAGGGAATACAACACAAGCTCGAGAAGTAGCAAGAAGAATTTCTTAGTTTTGATAACCCACAAGTGTAGGGTATCGCAACAGTTTTCGAGGGTAAAGTATTCAACCCAAATTTATTGATTCGACACAAGGGGAGCCAAAGAATACTCTTAAGTATTTGCAGCTGAGTTGTCAATTCAACCACACCTGGAAACTTAGTATCTGCAGCAAGATAGTTTAGTAGCAAAGTAATATGATAGTGGCGGTAGCAGCAATAAAAGTAACGATAGTGTTTTTGTAGTTTTTGTAATAGTAGCAACGGAAAAGTAGATAAGCAACAAGCAATATGGGAAAAGCTTGTAGGCATTGGATCGGTGATGGGAAATTATGTCGGATGCAATTCATCATGTAGAAGCTATAACCAAGGGTGACACAGAACTAGCTCTAGTTCATCAATGCAATGTAGGCATGTATTCCGAATATAGTCATACGTGCTTATGGAAAAGAACTTGCATGACATCTTTTGTCCTACCCTCCCATGGCAGCGGGGTCCTATTGGAAACTAAGGGATATTAAGGCCTCCTTTTAATAGAGTACCTGACCAAAGCATTAACACATAGTGAATACATGAACTCCTCAAACTATGGTCATCACCGGGAGTGGTCCCGATTATTGTCACTTCGGGGTTGCCGGATCATAACACATAATAGGTGACTATAGACTTGCAAGATAGGATCAAGAACACACATATATTCATGAAAACATAATAGGTTCAGATCTGCAATCATGGCACTCGGGCCCTAGTGACAAGCATTAAGCATGGCAAAGTCATAGCAACATCAATCTCAGAACATAGTGGATACTAGGGATCAAACCCTAACAAAAGTAACACGATTACATGATAGATCCCATCCAACCCATCACCGTCCAGCAAGCCTACGATGGAATTACTCACGCACGACGGTGAGCATCATGGAATTGGTGATGGAGGAAGGTTGATGATGATGATGGCGACGATCTCCACTCTCTGGAGCCCCGAATGGACTCCAGATCAGCCCTCCAGAGAGAGATTAGGGCTTGGCGGCGGCTCCGTCTCGTGCAACGCGATAATTTCTTCTCCTTGATTTTTTTCTCCCCGGAAGTGAAGATATAGGATCTGGGGGTACGTCGGTAAGGCACCAGGGGCCCCACGAGGCAGGGGGCGCGCCCTGGGCAGGGGGCGCGCCCCCCACCCTCGTGGACATGCCCTGGGCCCCCTGGTGTTGATCTTCTTGCAGATATTTTTTATATTTTCCAAAATAATTCTCCGTTGATTTTCAGGCGATTCCGAGAACTTTTTATTCTACACGAAAACAACACCATGGTAGTTCTGCTGAAAACAACTCAGTCCGCGTTAGTTCCATTCAAATCATGCAAGTTAGAGTCTAAAACAAGGGCAAAAGGGTTTGGAAAAGTAGATACGTTGGAGACATATCAACTCCCCCAAGCTTAAACCTTTGCTTGTCCTCAAGCAATTCAGTTGATAAACTGAAAGTGATAAAGGAAAACTTTGACAAACTCTGTTTGCTCTTGTTGTTGTAAATATGTAAGCTAGCATCCAGGTTTTCAAGAACATCATGAACTAACCACATTCACAATAACTTTCAGGTCTCAAGACTACTCACATCAATGTCATAATCAACTAGCGAGCAATAATAATAAACCTCGGATGACAACACTTTCTCAAAACAATCATGATATGATATAACAAGTTGGTTACTCGCTAGCCCTTTCTGAGACCGCAAAACATAAATGCAGAGCCCCTTTAAAGATCAAGGACTGACTAGACATTGTAATTCATGGTAAAAGAAATCCAGTCATGATCATACTCAATGCAAATTAATAGTAATACATGCAACGACAGAGGTGCTCTCCTACTCGTTCTCTTAAATAAGAGGATGATGAATCTACATAAAAGTAAATAGATAGGCCCTTCGCAGAGGGAAGCAGGGATTTGTAGAGGTGCCAGAGCTCGATTTTTAAATAGAGATGAATAACATTTTGAGCGGTATACTTTCTTTGTCAACATAACAACCAAGAATCTCGATATCTCCCATGCTACACACATTATAGGCGGTTCCCAAACAGAATGGTAAAGTTTATTCCCCCCCCAACCACCAACAAGCACACTCCACGGTTGTCCGAATCCATGGGTTACCGTCCAAACAAGCAACAACCCTGGGGGAGTTTTGTTTAATTATTATGATTTTGAGCATGGGACTGGGCATCCCAGTTACCAGCCATTTTCTCATGAATGATGAGCGGAGTCCACTCATCGTGAGAATAACCCACCTAGCATGGAAGATATAGACAACCCTAGTTGATACATGAGCTGTTCGAACATACAAAACAGAATTTCATTTGAAGGTTTAGAGTTTGGCACATACAAATTTACTTGGAACGGCAAGTAAATACCGCATATAGGAAGGTATGGTGGACTCATATGGAATAACTTTGGGGTTTACGGAAGTGGATGTACGAGCAGTATTCCCGCTTAGTACAAGTGAAGGCTAGAAAGAGATTGGGAAGCGACCAGCTAGAGAGCAACAACGGTCATGAACATGCATTAAAATTAATCAACAATGAATGCAAGCATGAGTAGGATATAAATCACCAAGAACATAAATATCATGAAGGCTATGTTGATTTGTTTCAACTACATGCATGAACATGTGCCAAGTCAGATCACTTAAATCATTCAAAGGAGGATACCACCCCATCATACCACATCACAACCATTTTAATATCATGTTGGCACGCAAGATAGACTATTATAAACTCTCAGCTAATTAAGCATGGCATAAGCAGCTATGATCTCTAATTGTCATTGCAAGCATGTTTCATTCATAACAAGCTGAATCAAGAACGATGAGCTATCATATTTACAAAAACAAAAGAGGTCGAGTTCATACCAGCTTTTCTCATCTCAATTAGTTCATCATATATCATCCTTATTGCCTTTCACTCGCTCGACCGAACGGTGTGAATAATAATAATAGTGCACGTGCATTGGACTAAGCTGGAATTTGCAGGCATTTAATACAAGAGAGAAGACAAGGTAATATGCCTCAAGGTTAAATCAACAACAAAGCATATGAGAGCCACTAAGCAATTTCAATCATGGTCTTCTACTCTTAACCCCCAAAGAAAAGAAAAGAAACTATTTACACGGTAAAGCTCCCAACAAGCAAAAGAAGAACGAGAAATCTTTTTAGGTTTTCATTTTTTTAATTACTACTACAAGCAAAGACAATAAACTAGCTAGAAGCTACAACTAATATTTTTTTGTTTTTCTGGGTTTTTCTAGCACACTAGAAAAATACTAAGAAAAAGAAATTGAAACTAAGCATGGATGGTACAGTGAAAGAGTGTGAGCACCGACAACTAGAATAAGTGGGAACATGAATGTAAAGTCGGTGAGAAACACGTACTCCCCCAAGCTTAGGCTTTTGGCCTAAGTTGGTCTATGGCCAGTATTGGCCCGACGAATATCCAAAGTTGTAGTTGGGGTCGTATTGGGATGCAGCAGATGCTGCATGCTGAGGTGCAGCTCGAAGGCAGGCTGCCTCCGTCAAGTTATAATAAGCATTTGCCTCCTCCATAGTTATAGTGTATCTCCCTTTTTCCTGAAAGTTAAACAAAGTGGGGGCAGGAAGAACAATAGGGATGGCATGTTGCCTGTTAAAGATAGTCGATATTTGAGGGTTTGATCATCCCACTCTATAAACCGGTGACTGGTCATAGCATGACAGTCTAAATAAACAGAAGGTAAAGGTTCATCATTCACGTGCACAGACACACCAAGAAAGCGGGCTATGCGGGTAGCATAGATCCCACCAAATAAATCTCCATGCAAACCATTATGGTGTAGCCTACGTGCAATAATGGCTCCCAAATTATATTGCCTATCACCTAGTACAACACTCCTGAGAACACTAAGATCAGGGACACACATGTGACAAGCCTCATCCTTACTATTTATGCATCTACCGATAAAGAGAGCAAAGTAATGAATAGCGGGAAAATGGATGCTCCCTATGGTAGCCTGTGTGATTTCCCTGGATTCCCCCACTGTAATACTAGCAAGGAATTCTCTATATTCATATTTGCGAGGATCACTCATACTTCCCCACTATGGGAGCTTGCAAGCATAATTAAAATCCTCTAAATCCATGGTATAAGATTTATCATACAGGTCAAACAGTACAGTGTGATAATTACGTGAAGATGAGAATTTAAACCTTCTCACAAAGCTATCAGTTAAGCCACAGTATTGAGGGCACTTATCTTGCATGAAGTCCTCGAGGTCAGCGTTGCGCACGTATGCGTAAAATTCATCCTTGATGCCAGCTTGGCCCATGAATTCATCTGACGGCCATTCACAGGGCCGCACATCAGCATCCCTTGGTGGTTCATCGTCCGGCTCACGGAACGCGAGCCTCGGTTCTTGCTTTCTTGAAGAACCACCCTGGAAGTTTCTCCTAGACATTTTTCTGAAATTTTTAGTAACTTCAAAATAAAAGTTAACCAAACTCAATAAGATTGATAGCAACAACTCCTACTAGTGCCTAGAGGCTATATCATGCATTAGAACTACTTGGGACCAAGAAAACTTGACAAGCAAGCTCAAGAACAAGGTCACCACAGCAGCATAAATTTGCAACAAATAAAGCACTAGAACAAAAACTAATTGGACCAATGGAGGAGTCACATACCAAGAATCAATCTCCCCAAACAGTTTGGTGAATGGTGCTTTGAGCAAGGAGATCAAAAATGGCAGCACGATGAGCTAGAACTCGGGTTTGAGCTGGTTGGGGATATTTTTGGGAGGAAGAAGAAGAGCATGGGTGCAGGGATAAGTGGAGGGGGGCCACGTGGCGCCCACAAGGCAGGGGGCACGCCCTGGGCAGGGGGGCGCGCCCTGGACCCTCGTGGCCACGTGCTGGCTCCCGTCGCTGTGTGTACAGTGCCATATTTTCTTAAATATTCTAGAAAAAAATCATATTTCATTTTCATGGCATTTGGAGAACTTTTATTTTCGAGATATTTTTTTATTGCCCGAATAAGTCTGGAAATAGACAGAAAGTACTATTTTGCTTTATTTATCCTAATTAACATAAAGTAAAAAGAGGGTAAAGAAGGTTGTGCTATCTAGATTCACCTATCCCATGCTCATCAAAAGGAATCCATTAACAAGGTTGATCAGGTCTTGTTAATAAACTCTTTCCGAGTAACATGAGGCCGGAGAATTTTCGAATAACACTAGGTTACCTCAATGGGGATATGTATGTCCCCAACAATAAGAATGTCATAAGTCTTCTTGATAGTAGGAAGAGGAAACTCAAAACCTCCAATAGTAATAGTTGAAGTTTTTCCAATATAACTGATACTATCGACCTGAGGTTGTTTCCTCGGGAAGTGTACCGTATGTTCATTACCATTGACATGAAAAGTGACATTGCCTTTGTTGCAATCAATAAAAGCCCCTGCAGTATTCAAAAAGGGTCTTCCAAGAATAATAGACATACTATCGTCCTCGGGAATATCAAGGATAACAAAGTCCGTTAGAATAGTAACATTTTCAACTACAACAGACACATCCTCACAAATACCGACATGTATAGCAGTTGATTTATCGGCCATTTGCAAAGATATTTCAGTAGGTGTCAACTTACTCAAGTCAAGTCTACGATATAAAGAGAGAGGCATAACACTAACACCAGCTCCAAGATCACACAAAGCAGTTTTAACATAGTTTCTCTTAATGGAGCAAGATATAGTAGGTACTCCTGGATCTCCTAATTTCCTAGGCATTCCACCCTAAAAAGTGTAATTGGCAAGCATGGTGGAAATTTCTACTTCATGTATCTTTCTTTTGTTGGTAATAATATCTTTCATATACTTAGCATAAGGATTTGTTTTAAGTACATCAGTCAAACGCATACGCAAAAAGATGGGTCTAATCATTTCAGCAAAGCACTCAAAATCCTCATCATCCTTTTTCTTGGATGGTTTTGGAGGAAAAGGCATGGGTTTCTGAACCCATGGTTCTCTTTCCTTACCGTGCTTCCTAGCAACAAAGTCTCTCTTATCATAACGTTGGATTGTGTCTCAGCATCGAAAACAGATATATTATTGGGATTCTCAGGTGTGTCATCTACAAGTTCGCTAGGAGCATGCAAAGTTCTATCATTTTTGTTTTTCTTCTTCTTAGAAGAACTAGGTGCATCTAAATTAGCTCTCTGAGAATCTTGCTCAATTCTTTTAGGGTGGCCTTCAGGATAAAAAGGTTCCTGAGTCATTTTACCACCTCTAGTTGCAACTCTAACAGCATAGTCATTATTCTTACTATTTAATTCATTGAGCAAATCATTCTGAGCCTTAAGTACTTGTTCTACTTGAGTGGTGACCATGGAAGCATGTATACTAATAAGTTTCAGTTCACCCTTAGCTCTAGACAGATAATCACTCAAGCGTTCAATCATATAAGCATTGTGTTGCAATTGTCTACCAACATAAGCATTGAAGTTTTCTTGTTTCACAATAAAATTATCAAACTCATCTAAGCATTGGCTAGCAGACTTATAACGAGGAATATCACCTTCATCAAATCTATAAAGAGAATTTACCTTTACTACCCGTGTACTAAAGTAGGGGTACCTTAGTATCCCGACTTGTGCACGGGCAGTAGCAGCATCCCGTGGTCGGGCTCGCCACGCGCCCGCCAAGTCCCGCTCTGGATCCTTTAGAGCCATGCAAGAACAAAGTATTCAAGTTAAAGAAGCAAGACCCCGGCAAGAGGAGCTTGCCGGGAAGGCCGTACCAGGCTCAAGACCACCCCTTTGGCACAAGACCCTGGCAAGAGGAGCTTGTCAGGAAGGCCAAACATGGCATTTCAGAAGACTTGCCGTGGCGCATCGTGCGCCCCGGCAAGGCCCGGAGAGCGACAAGCTTCCAGGCGCGACAAGGTAGCGACCGCGGCAAGGCGCTTGCCGCGGCAAGCTCCCACTACGTACCCGCGCTCCAGCTCATCCGGCCACGCGTCGCCCTGGGGCCCTTCCAGGTGCACGTGGCGGAAGGCTGTGCAGCCTGGGGTACACCATGGCGAGCCGCGATGACGAGGTCACCTTCGTGGCGAACGGAGATGCCCTAACGGACAATTTTTGCACTGTTTGGGGGCGACGGCGACGGGCATTCAATGCCCTTGTCCCCCGTCGTCAGAGTTAGGTATATACCACTGTACATACACTGTTCCAACTACCACCAATTTTTACACTTTTACCCTCATCTACGTTGCCACCTGTCGGTGACCCCTTTAACCTATAAAAGGAGGCCCATGCACAACGTAGAGGGGGGTTCCGACTCTCGATCACTCCCACGCTCGGTGTTGTAAGCGGGAAGTACTGTAGATCTTCTCGCTCCCGAGCCAAGAACACAATACAAACCAAGGCAGGAGTAGGGTTTTACGCATCCGTGCGGCCCGAACCTGGGTAAACTGCTCGCTTGTGCGCCTCGATCCGCTCTTTGTGCTTCCTCTGCTCCCTTGCCGTACCGAAAAGGGGCTCCGTTCCCATAGGTGTTCGTGGGCGATCAGTTTCCCCGACATCTTTGGCGCGCCAGGTAGGGGGCGTCGAGGTTGTGCGAACCTGATCCGGCGCTCACGCGGGCGGAATCTTCAGCAGCTTCATCAACTTCGTCAACTTCATCGACATGCCGCCGAAGAAGAAAGCTTTGGAGGTGGGAGGCCCGTCTGCGTCGATCCCACCACCACCAGAACCGACGGATGGTGGGGTAGACGCTGGCGGAAGGACGGACGCCGGCGAGGAAACCCACGGCGCCGCCAAATCCAAGGACAAGACGGACGACCGAGCGCACTCCAAGACCTCGGCGTCCGTGCACGCACCGCACCCCTCTCAGGAGGTGCCGGAACGGCAGCGGCGTGGTAGGCAAGGTACCATCCGCTTGCTGGGTCAAGGACAAGTTGGCGGGTTGCGGGACGCTCAAGGCCAACGCGCTGGCACGAGCAAGGCGCGGTCGCCGGGACGAGACCCTGCTCCTTCTAACGCTATTAGAAGTCCGAGCATATCTCGCTCCTCGCACCGCTCGCCACCGCTCCCCTCCACTCCAGCAGAAGCTCTAGCTAGAGCTCAGCTACTCCTCGACTTTCCTCCAGCGGCAGACAAGGCCGAAGACTGGAGGGCTACCATCCAAAGCCTCATCGCCTTCGCCAACAACGACACGCCGCAGCAGCCGACGATGTCACGGCCGCGGCAAGTCAGCCAGGCGCGGGCTGATGGAGACAAGACCGCCAGGGGTGCAACAACCGTGCACTCCCCGCCCCGAAGGCCAAAGTCGCCGACTCGCCGGATCAACGTCGACGACGACTCCACGGCATCGTCGGATCCACGAGCTCGCCGCGATCAACGCCAAGTCCTCGACGACAGACGACAAGAAGACGCTCGGACCCGCATCGAGCGTCGAAGAGAAGCGCGATGACAGTCCGACCAGCGCGCTGGGACCGTTGTCGACATGCACGTGCCCGGAGAACCGGGCGACTTGCCGTACGCGGCAGGTTGCCCTGCGTTCACCCGTGAGCTGCGGCAGGTCCAGTGGCCCAGCATGAAGAACTTCAAGCCCAACGTACCCGAGAAGTACGACTGCAAGACCCATCCATCGGAGTTCCTCAGCATCTACACCATCGCGGTGCAAGCTGTTGGGGGACGCGACGAGAAAATACTAGCGAACTACTTCCCGCTCGTGCTCAAGCCGAATGTCAGATCCTGGCTCATGCACTTGCCGGAGAACACCATCTCTTCTTGGGCAGACCTGTGCCACCAGTTGTCGGCGCCTTTACGGGTGGCCACAAGCCCCATGGCCAGGAAAGTGATCTCCATATACTTGCCCAGAAGGAAGGAGAGTCCCTGCGAAAGTACATCCAAAGATTCAGCCGCGTCCAGCACAACATCCCGGACGTCCACCCTGCCGCGGTTATTAGCGCGTTCCACCAGAACGTGCGTAACCGCCGCATGAGGGAGGAAATGGCGATGTGCAAGATCCGAGACGTCAGCGAGCTTTATGCCCTGGCCGACAAGTGTGTGTGCGCTGAAGAGGGGAGGAGACTCCCCGGAGAGGATACTGGAGCAGGAGGAACGGACAGTGAGGATGCCGCCCCGGCAAGGAAGAACCGGCGGCGGAACAACAACAAGAAGAAGAATAAGGAAGTACTGGCCGTCGAGCAGTCCGGCAAGGAGGCTGGCGCCAAGAAAGCTCAGACTGGTGGCTCCGGCAAGGAAGCCACCACTGTAGCGGCCGCCGACAAGTAGGACAGCTCCGACAAGCAGTACTGCAAGATCCACCGCACCAAGGGCCACGATCTCCAGAACTGCAAGAGGGTCGAATACCTCGTCGAACAGCAGAAAGCTGAGTACGAGCGACGCGACAAGGAGAAGGCCCAGGGAGGCGGGGGAGAGTCCGGCAAGAAGCGGCCATTCAATGGCCGGGGAGGACGCCGCGGCAAGGCCAAGCAGCGGCAAGGAGATAGGCCTCCCCGCGGCCGCGACAAGGACGAAGACGAAGACGACGACGAGGACATGGACGACGGGGACAACAGCGAGCAGGAGTTCCAGAAGGCCACAGAAGTGCTGTGCGTCGATGGAGGTGCCTCTCAGCATACTTCCCACCACCAGCTCAAGCAATGGGTGCGGGAAGTTAATGCAGCCGAGCCACCTGTCGAGTCGCGCAAACTCCTAAAGTGGTCCAGCACGCCCATCATCTTCGACATTGAGGATCACCCTGACCGCACAACTGCGGTCGGGTGCTTGCCGATGTTGGTATCACCAACCATCCGCAACCTCAAGGTCACCAAGATGCTGGTTGACGGCGGGGCTGGCCTGAACCTGATCTCCTCTGCTGTAGTCCGAAAGCTACAGATCCCCGACAGCGAGCTCGAGGAAACCGGAACTTTCCAAGGAATTAACCCGGGAAGGAGCAAGCCGAAGGGGAAGATCACACTGCCAGTAACCTTTGGCGGAGAGCTGAACTTCAGGACTGAGAGGATCACCTTTGACGTTGCTGATATCCCATTGCCATACAATGGGATACTTGGCCGTCCGGCGCTAGCCAAATTCATGGCAGCCTCTCACTATGCCTACAACATGCTCAAGATGCCGGGGCCGATAAGCGTCATCTCTGTCCCCGGCGACAAGAAGGACGCGCTTATCTGCGCCGACAAGATTTACCGGGACGCAGCAGCTGCAACAAATAGCAAAACACTTGCCGCTGAAGCTCCCGGGGGAAAGAACAAGACTAAGTCCGACAAGAGCTCTGGAGCCCACTCCGGCAAACGCACCTCCTCGGAGTGCTGCGCTGCCGTCGAGGACGCACCATCAAGCTCCACCAGCAAGTGCAGAAAAGGAATGGCAGCCCCACCTGCAACCAAGAAGGTGTCCGCCAAGGAGGACGGCACTGGTGGTACTTTCACCATCAGTGCCACGCTCGATCCTAAATAGGAAAGCGCGTTCATTGCCTTCCTGCGGGCGAACGTCAACGTGTTTGCGTGGCAACCGTCTGACATCCCCGGTGTTCCCAGGAAGGTGATTGAGCACAAGCTTGCCGTTTGTCCTCACGCGCGGCCCGTCAAGCAGAAGGTCAGAAAGCAAGCAGTGGAGCGTCAAGAGTTTATTGCGGAGGAAATCAAGAAGTTGGAAGGAGCATGCCTTGTTAGAGGTGTACTTCATCCCACGTGGTTGGCCAACCCTGTTGTAGTGCGCAAGGCTAATGGGAAGTGGAGGCTTTGTATAGACTTCACTGATGTGAATAAAGCTTGTCCCAAGGATCCATTTCCCTTGCCGCGTATCGACCAAATTGTTGACTCCACGGCTGGATGTGAGTTGCTCTCATTCCTTGATGCAAACTCCGGATACCACCAGATATTTATGGCTGAAGAGGATGAAGAGAAGACAACATTCATTACTCCATGTGGCACTTACTGCTTCATACGCATGCCCTTTCGATTGAAGAATGCGGGCTCAACATTTGCAAGGGTGGTCCACACTGCTTTTGAGCCACAAATACACAGGAATGTAGAAGCTTACATGGATGATATAGTGGTCAAGAGCAAGGACAAGGATACCCTGATTCAAGACCTGGATGAAACTTTTGCGAATCTGTGCAAGATACAACTCAAGCTCAACCCCGAGAAGTGCGTGTTCGGAGTCCCCTCCGGCAAGCTTCTCGGGTTCTTTGTGTCCCAGAGGGGGATTGAAGCCAATCCCGACAAGATCAAAGCCATTGAGCAGATCGAAGCTCCGAAGCGTGTCAAGGATGTACGAAGGCTTGCCGGCTGCGTGGCTGCTCTCAGCAGGTTCATTTCTAAGTCTGCGGAACGCGCCCTGCCGTTTTTCAAAATCTTGAAAAAGGCAGGTCGAATGAAATGGACTCCGGAAGCGGAGGCAGCGCTGCAAGACTTGAAAGGATACCTATCCTCCACTCCAATACTTGTCGCACCTAGGCCACAAGAGAAGTTGCAGCTGTACTTAGCAGCAACCAATCAAGTGGTTAGTGCTGCATTGGTAGCGGAAAGGGAGGCAGATGAGGAGCCCACAGCCCCGACAAGCACATCCAGCGACAAGCAGGGGGCTCCCCCGACAAGCTCTGGCCCCGACAAAGACGAGTCTGCGTAGATGCAAGAAGAAATGCGGAAGAAGATGGTGCAGCGCCCGGTCTATTTTGTCAGTTCCCTCTTGCAGGGGGCTAGGTCAAGATACTCTAGGGTGCAGAAGTTGCTTTTCGGCCTCCTCATGGCCTCGAGAAAGCTGCGCCACTACTTCCAAGCGCATGAGATAACTGTGGTCACTCGCTTTCCGCTGAAGAGGATATTGCAAAATCCGGAAGCAAAGGGCAGGATTGTCGAGTGGGCACTGGAGCTGTCAAGTTTTGGTCTTAAGTTTGAAAGTACTTCAACTATCCAGAGCAGAGCATTGGCAGAGTTCATAGCAGAATGGACACCAACGCCAGACGAAGAGATTTCAGAGACAAACGTCCCCGCCAAAGAAGCAAACAAAAATTGGGTAATGTACTTCGATGGAGCATTTTCGCTGCAAGGCGTCGGTGCTGGTGTGCTGCTCGTCGCACCCACCGGGGAACACCTCAAGTACGTCGTCCAAATGCACTTTCCCAAGGAGCAAGCGACAAACAATACTGCGGAGTATGAAGGTTTGCTTGCCGGCCTCAGAATCGCAGCCGAACTTGGGATAAAGAAGCTGATTGTGCGGGGAGATTCGCAGTTGGTTGTCTGCCAAGTGAACAAGAGCTACCAGAGCCCATTGATGGAAGCTTACGTCAACGAAGTGAGAAAGCTTGAAGAGCACTTTGAAGGCTTGCAGATGGAGCACGTTCCAAGAGCTCTAAATGACGTCGCAGATGGCCTATCAAAGTGTGCTGCACCAAAGCTACCTGTGGAACCAGGGACCTTTGTGCTCAAGTTAACTCAACCATCTGTTACACCATCAGTCGGGCAAAACAAGAAGAGAAAGTTGGTCTCCGGTGACTACTTGCCGGCGGATCTCCCTGAAGCCGCCGCCAAGGTCCCCAAGATCAACGCCCAAGTTGCTGAGGAACAGTCTGCTCCTGCGGACCCAAGGGTCCGTACAGTTGAAGCAGATGTTCCCGACAAGTCTTGTCCCGGCAAGCTTGCCGGGGAACGTCCAGCTCCGGCCGAGCCGCAGGTTCTTGCCGTAGAAGCTGACGTTCCCGCAGCAGCAATGATGCCTTTAGTCCTCGTTGTTGAGCCTCAGGCTCCAGCATGGGCACAACAAATTGTCCGTTTTCTTCAAACTGGAGAACTTCCCGAAGAGCCAGAAGAGGCAGAAAGGATAACCCAACAGTCGAGTATGTATCAGTTCGTCGGCATTGAACTGTACAGAAGAAGACTCAATGGTGTTAGATTGAAGTGCATTCCCCGGGAAGATGGGCAGAAGCTGTTGGCAGAGATACATGGAGGCATATGTGGCCACCACATTGGCGCAAGAGCACTTGCCGACAAGGCTTTCCGACAAGGTTTCTCTTGGGCAGAAGCCCTCCAAGATGCAACTGCACAAGTAACCAAGTGTGAAGCGTGCCAGTTCCATGCCAAGAAAATACATCAGCCAGCTCAAGCTCTCCAGACGATCCCTTTGTCCTGGCCTTTTTCGGTCTGGGGGCTCGATATCCTCGGCCCCTTTCCCCGCGCAGTCGGGGGCTTTGAGTACTTGTATGTCGCCATCGACAAGTTCACAACGTGGCCGGAAGTGGAGCCAGTGAGAAAGGTCACCGCACAGTCAGCAGTCAAGTTCTTCAGGTCGGTTGTTTGCCGTTTCGGAATCTCCAACAGGATCATCACCGACAACTGCACATAGTTGACAAGCCGCACCTTCATGCAGTACGTCCAAGACCTTGGCGCCAAGGTCTGCTTTGCTTCTATTGCTCACCCAAGGAGCAATGGTCAAGCGGAGAGGGAGAACGCTGAAGTGCTGCGCGGACTCAAGACAAGAACTTTCGACAGGCTGCACAAGTGCGGAAGTAACTGGATCGAGGAGTTGCCGGCGGCTCTTTGGTCAATTAGGATGACACCAAATCGAGCCACCGGGCAGACACCCTTTGCTCTTGTATATGGAGCAGAGGCAGTTCTCCCCACGGAACTCGTATACGGGTCTCCTCGAGTGCTCGCTTACGATGAGCTCGAGCAAGAGCAGCTGCGGCAAGATGACGCACTGCTCCTCGAGGAGGACCGTCTTCAGGCTGCTGTACGAGCTGCTCGATACCAGCAAGCTTTGCGCCGCTATCATAGCCGCAAAGTTAAAGCCAGAAGTCTCGAGGAAGGCGACCTTGTTCTTCGGCGTGTTCAGTCCGCCAAGAATTCCAACAAGTTGACGCCGAAGTGGGAAGGCCCTTATCGGGTGAGACAAGTTACAAGGCCCGGCGCTGTCCGCCTTGAGACCGAAGAGGGCTTACCGGTGAGCAACTCCTGGAACATTGAGCACCTTCGCAAGTTTCACCCATAAGGCGCGGTTGCCGTGATCCATTCCGGCAACCATCTTTTGTACGAGTCTTGCCGCTGTTGCATATAAACCTTTGTACAAAGCCGGGCGCAGACCCCGTGCATCAGTAAAGCTTTTGTGCCTTGCACAATTTGTCGTTTCATGCATTTTTCTCTTTTACTTGCATGTATTATATGGCACCTCGTGCAGCACACACCTCCGGTAAGCAATAACGAGCCGCAAAGCTCCATATCTATGTTTCTTCCCTTTCTTTTTTCCCTCAAGCAGAAGAAGGATTCCTCGCGCACAAGTTTGCCGGGGGGGAAGGAGACAGTGGTGTGGACCAAGTGCCGTTCAAGAAAGACTCGCCTTGCCGGGAAGCAGACCATACACAAAAGCTAAGTTACCAAAGTTTGAGCATTCAAATTTTTAAATTTTCTAAGTTATCTTCCTTGAACGACCACACTTTGTATGGAAAACCTGTGCGCGGAGGAACCCACCCGTGGCTAGCCGCGCCCTTACTTTGTTTTGAGCACGCTCAACGGTTTAAGTGTGCTGCGACAAGTGTCGCGCCCTTACTTCGTTTTCGAGTTCGCTCAACAACCTAAGTGTGCTGCGACTAGTTGCGGCACGGTTTCTTGCTGGTAGAGGCATTGCCAGCAGGCTGCTGAAGTTCCGCACTCAGCGCTCGCGGCAAGGGCCCCTTTGCCGGCAAGTTCCCTAAAAGCGTAGGGTAAAAGCTGTTGGGGAACGTAGTATTTTAAAATTTTCCTACGATCACGCAAGATCTATCTACCAGATGCATAGCAACGAGAGGGAAGAGTGTGTCTACGTACCCTCGTAGATCGGAAGCGGAAGCGTCAAGTGACGCGGTTGATGTAGTCGAACTTCTTCGCGATTCAACCGATCAAGTACCGAACGTACGGCACCTCCGCGTTCAGCACACGTTCAGCTTGATGACGTCCCACGAGCTCTTGATCCAGTTGAGCTTCACGGGAGAGTTTCGTCAGCACGACGGCGTGGTGACGGATATGATGTATCTACCGGCGCAGGGCTTCTCCTAAGCACTGCAACGGTATGACCGAGGTGTGTTTCTGTGGAGGGGGGCACCGCACACGGCTGGAACAATTCAACTTGTGTGTCCTTGGGTGCCCCCCTGCCCCCGTATATAAAGGAGCAAGAGGGGAGGGCCGGCCGGCCTCCTATGGTGCGGCTAGGGCAATCCTACTAGGAATAGGATTGCAATCCTATTCCTAGTAGGAGTCCACCAAGAAGGAAGAGAGGGAAAGGAAAAGAGGGAGAGGTGGCGCCCCCCAATTCTAGTCCAACTAGGATCCCTAGGTGGGGCGCCAGCCAGCCTCTATGGGCTGCCTCTCTCCTTTCCTCAAGGCCCACTATGGACCATCCCCCCTCGTAGGGGGTTCCGGTAACCCCCTCCGGCAATCCCGTTAAATCCGAAACTTTTCCGGAACACTTCCGGTGCCCGAATATAGTCGTCCAATATATCAATCTTTATGTCTCGGACATTCCGAGACTCCTCGTCATGTCCGTGATCTCATCCGGGACTCCGAACTACCTTCGGTATATCAAAACTCATAAACTCATAATACCGATCGTCATCAAACGTTAAGCGTGCGGACCCTACGGGTTCGAGAACTATGTAGACATGACCGAGACTCATCTCCGGTCAATAACCAATAGCGGAACCTGGATGTTCATATTGGCTCCTACATATTCTACGAAGATCTTTTATCGGTCAAAACCGCATAACAACATACATTGTTCCTTTTGTCATTGGTATGTTACTTGCCCGAGATTCGATCGTCGGTATCTCCATACCTAGTTCAATCTCGTTACCGGCAAGTCTCTTTACTCGTTCCATAACACATCATCTCGTGACTAACTCATTAGTCTTTTGCTTGCAAGGCTTATTGTGATGTGTGTTACCGAGAGGGCCCAGAGATACCTCTTCGACACTCGGAGTGACAAATCCTAATCTTGATCTATGCCAACACCACGAATACTTTCGGAGACACCTGTAGAGCATCTTTATGATCACCCAGTTACGTTGTGACGTTTGATAGCACACAAGGTGTTCCTACGGTATTCGGGAGTTGCATAATCTCATAGTCATAGGAACATGTATAAGTCATGAAGAAAGCAATAGCAGTAAAACTAAACGATCATAGTGCTATTCTAACGGATGGGTCTAGTCCATCACATCATTCTCCTAATGATGTGATCCCGTTGATCAAATGACAACTCATGTCTATGGCTAGGAAACATAACCATCTTTGATCAATGAGCTAGTCTAGTAGAGGCATACTAGGGACATACTGTTTTGTCTATGTATTCACACATGTATCAAGTTTCCGGTTAATACAATTCTAGCATGAACAAAAGACATTTATCATGATATAAGGAAATACAAATAACATCTTTATTATTGCCTCTAGGGCATATTTCCTTCAGTCTCCCACTTGCACTAGAGTCAATAATCTAGCTCACATCGCCATGTGATTTAATACCGATAGTTCACATTGTTATGTGAATAACACCCATAGTTCACATCGCCATGTGACCAACACATAAAGGGTTTACTAGAGTCAATAATCTAGTTCACATCGCTATGTGATTAATACCCAAGAGTAATAAGGTGTGATCATGTTTTGCTTGTGAGAGAAGTTTAGTCAACGGGTCTGTCACATTCAGATCCGTATGTATTTCGCAAATTTCTATGTCTACAATGCTCTGCATAGAGCTACTCTAGCTAATTGCTCCCACTTTCAATACGCATCCAGATTGATACTTAGAGTCATCTGGATTTAGTGTCAAAGCTTGCATCGGCGTAACCCTTTACGACGAACTCTTTATCACCTCCATAATCGAGAAACATTTCCTTAGTCATCCAGTTACTAAGGATAATTTTGACCGCTGTACAGTGATCTACTCCTGGATCACTATTGTACCCCCTTGACAAACTCATGGCAAGGTACACAACATGTTTGGTACACAGCATGGCATACTTTATAGAACCTATGGCTGAGGCATAGGGAATGACTTTCATTCTCTCTATATTTTTCTGTCGTGGTCTGGCTTTGAGTTTTACTCAACTTCACACCTTACAAGTCAGGCAAGAACTCCTTCTTTAACTGATCCATTTTGAACTACTTCAAAATCTTATCAAGGTATGTACTTATCGAAAGTCTTATCAAGCATCTTGATCTATCTCTATAGATCTTGATGCCCAATATGTAAGCAGCTTTACCAAGGTCTTTCTTTGAAAAACTCCTTTCAAACACTCCTTTATGCTTTCCAGAAAATTCTACATAATTTCCGATCGACAATATGTCATTCACATATACTTATCAGAAAGGTTGTAGTGCTCCCACTCACTTCTTGTAAATACAGGCTTCACCGTAAGTCTGTATAAATCTATATGCTTTGATCAACTTATCAAAGCGTATATTCCAACTCTGAGATGCTTGCACCAGTCCATAGATGGATCGCCGGAGCTTGCACATCTTGTTAGCACCTTTTGGATCGACAAAACCTTCTGGTTGCATCATATACAACTCTTCTTTGAGATATCCATTCAGGAATGCAGTTTTGACATCCATTTGCCAGATTTCATAATCATAAAATGCGGCAATTGCTAACATGATTCGGACAGACTTAAGCATCGCTACAGGTGAGAAAGTCTCATCGTAGTCAACTCCTTGAACTTGTCGAAACCCTTTCGCAACAAGTCGAGCTTTGTAAACAGTAACATTACCGTCTGCGTCGGTCTTCCTCTTGAAGATCCATTTATTTTCGATGGCTTGCCGATCATCGGGCAAGTCAACCAAAGTCCATACTTTGTTCTCATACATGGATCCCATCTCAGATTTCATGGCCTCAAGCCATGTTGCGGAATCTAGGCTCATCATCGCTTCCTCATAGTTCGTAGGTTCATCATGGTCCAGTAACATGACTTCCAGAACCGGGTTGCCGTACCACTCTGATGCGGAACGAACTCTGGTTGATCTACGAAGTTCAGCAGAAACTTGATCTGAAGTTTCATGATCATCATTAGCTTCCTCACTAATTGGTGTAGGAATCACTGGAACTAGTTTCTGTGACGTTCCACTTTCCAATTCAGGAGAAGGTACAATTACCTCATCAAGTTCTACTTTCCTCCCACTCACTTCTTTCGAGAGAAACTCCTTCTCTAGAAAGGATCCACTCTTAGCAACAAAGACCTTGCCTTCGGATCTGTGATAGAAGGTGTACCCAACAGTTTCTTTTGGGTATCCTATGAAGATTTACTTCTCCGATTTGGGTTCGAGCTTATCATGTTGAAACTTTTTCACATAAGCATCGCAGTCCCAAACTTAAAGAAATGACAGCTTAGGTTTCTCGTCAAACCACAGTTCATACGGTGTCATCTCCACGGATTTAGATGGTGCCCTATTTAACATGAATGTAGCTGTCTCTAATGCATAACCCCAAAAGTGATAGTGGTAGGTCGGTAAGAGACATCATCGATCGCACCATATCTAATAAAGTACGGTTATGACGTTCGGACACACCATTACACTGTGGTGTTCCAGGTGGCGTGAGTAGTGAAACTATTTCACATTGTTTTTACTGAAGGCCAAACTCGCTAACTCAAATATTTTACCTCTACGATCATATCGTAGAAACTCTTATTTTCTTGTTACGATGATTCTTGACTTCACTCTGAAATTCTTTGAACTTTTCAAATGTTTCAGACTTGTGCTTCATTAAGTAGATATACCCATATCTGCTCAAATCATCAGTGAAGGTCAGAAAATAACGATACCCGCCGAGAGCTTCAACACTCATTGGTCCACATACATCTGTATGTATGATCTCCAACAAATCTGTTGCTCGCTCCATTGTTCCGGAGAACGGAGTTTTAGTCATATTTCCCATGAGGCATGGTTCGCAAGCACCAAGTGATTCATAATCAGGTGATTCCAAAAGTCCATCACTATGGAGTTTCTTCATGCGCTTTACACCATTATGACCTAAACGGCAGTGCCACAAATAAGTTGCACTATCATTATTAACCTTGCATCTTTTGGCGTCAATATTATGAATATGTGTATCACCACGATCGAGATCCAACAAACTATTTTCATTGGGTGTATGACCATCGAAGGTTTTATTCATGTAAACAGAATAACAAGTATTCTATGACTTTAAATGAATAACCGTATTGCAACAAATATGATCAAATCATATTCATGCTCAACGCAAATGCCAAATAACATTTATTTAGGTTTTACACTAATCCCGAAAGTATAGGGAGTGTGCGATGATGATCATATCAATCTTGGAACCACTTCCAACACACATCGTCACTTCACCATTAACTAGTCTCTGTTCATTCTGCAATTCTCGTTTCGAGTTACTAATTTTAGAACCTGAACCGGTATGAAATACCCAGGGGTTGCTATGAACACTAGTAAAGTACACATCAATAATTTGTATATCAAAATATACCTTTGTTCACTTTGCCATCCTTCTTATCCGCCAAGTATCTAGGGCAGTTCCACTTCCAGTGACCATTTCCTTTGCAGTAGAAGCACTTAGTTTCAGGCTTGATTTTAGCTTTGGGTTTCTTCATGGGAGTGACAACTTGCTTGTCATTCTTCTTGAAGTTCCCCTTCTATCCATTTGCCCTTTACTTGAAACAAGTGGTCTTGTTAACCATCAACACTTGATGCTCCTTTTTGATTTCTACCTTCGCCGATTTCAGCATCGCGAAGAGCTCGGGAATTACTTTCGTCATCCCTTGCATATTATAGTTCATCACGAAGTTCTACTAACTTGGTGATAGTGACTAGAGAACTTTGTCAACTACTATCTTATCTGGAAGATTAACTCCCAATTGATTCAAGCAATTGTAGTACCCAGACAATCTGAGCACATGCTCACTGGTTGAGCTATTCTCCTCCATCTTGTAGGCAAAGTACTGTCAGAGGTCTCATACCTCTCGACATGGGCATGAGTATGAAACACTAATTTCAACTCTTGGAACATCTTATATGCTCCGTGGCGTTCAAAACGTTTTTGAAGTCCCGGTTCTAAGCCGTAAAGCATGGTGCACTTAAACTATCAAGTAGTCATCATACCTAGCTTTTGTCAAAACGTTCATAATGTCTACATCTGCTCCTGCAATAGGTCTGTCACCTAGCGGTGCATCAAGGACATAATTCTTCTGTGCAGCAATGAGGATAATCCTCAGATCACGGAACAATTCCGCATCATTGCTACTAACATCTTTCAACTTAGTTTTCTCTAGGAACATATCAAAAAATAAATGGGGAGCAACATCGCGAGCTATTGATCTACAACATAGATATGCTAATACTACTAGGACTAAGTTCATGATAAATTAAAGTTCAAATTTAATCATATTACTTAAGAACTCCCACTTAGATAGACATCCCTCTGGTCATCTAAATGATCACGCGATCCAAATCAACTAAACCATGTCCGATCATCACGTGAGATGGAGTAGTTTTAATGGTGAACATCTTATGTTGATCATATCTACTATATGATTCACGCTCGACCTTTCGGTCTCCAGTGTTCCGAGGCCATATCTGCATATGCTAGGCTCGTCAAGTTTAACCCGAGTATTCTGCGTGTGCAAAACTGGCTTACACCCGTTGTATTTGAACGTAGAGCTTATCACACCCGATCATCACGTGGTGTCTCGGCACGACGAACTTTCGCAACGGTGCATACTCAGGGAGAACACTTATACCTTGAAATTTAGTAAGGGATTATCTTATAATGCTACCGTCGTTCTAAGCAAAATAAGAAGCATAATAAGATAAACATCACATGCAATCAAAATATGTGACATGATATGGCCATCATCATCTTGTGCTTTTGATCTCCATCTCCAAAGCACCGTCATGATCACCTTCGTCACCGGCGCGACACCTTGATCTCCATCGTAGCATCATTGTCGTCTCGCCAACTATTGCTTCTACGACTATCGCTACCGCTTAGTGATAAAGTAAAGCAATTACATGGCGATTGTATTTCATACAATAAAGCGACAACCATATGGCTCCTGCCAGTTGCCGATAACATTACAAAACATGATCATCTCATACAAAGCCGTATAACTCATCATGTCTTGACCATATCACATCACAACATGCCCTGCAAAAACAAGTTAGACGTCCTCTACTTTGTTGTTGCAAGTTTTACGTGGCTGCTACGGGCTTAGCAAGAACCGTTCTTACCTACGCATACAAAACCACAACGATGTTTCGTCAAGTATGTGCTGTTTTAACCTTCACAAGGACCGGGCGTAGCCACACTTGATTCAGCTAAAGTGAGAGAGACAGACACCCGCCAGTCACCTTTAAGCAACGAGTGCTCGTAACGGTGAAACCAGTCTCGCGTAAGCGTACGTGTAATGTCGGTCTGGGCCGCTTCATCTCACAATACCGCCGAAGCAAAGTATGACATGCTAGTAAGCAGTATGACTAGTATCGCCCACAACTCATTGTGTTCTACTCGTGCATATCATCTACGCATAGACCTGGCTCATGATGCCACTGTTGGGGAACGTAGTATTTTAAAATTTTCCTACGATCACGCAAGATCTATCTACCAGATGCATAGCAACGAGAGGGAAGAGTGTGTCTACGTACCCTCGTAGACCGGAAGCGGAAGCGTCAAGTGACGCGGTTGATGTAGTCGAACTTCTTTGCGATTCAACCGATCAAGTACCGAACGTACGGCACCTCCGCGTTCAGCACACGTTCAGCTTGATGACGTCCCACGAGCTCTTGATCCAGTTGAGCTTCACGAGAGAGTTTCGTCAGCACGACGGCGTGGTGACGGATATGATGTATCTACCGGCGCAGGGCTTCTCCTAAGCACTGCAACGGTATGACCGAGGTGTGTTTCTGTGGAGGGGGGCACCGCACACGGCTGGAACAATTCAACTTGTGTGTCCTTGGGTGCCCCCTGCCCCCGTATATAAAGGAGCAAGAGGGGAGGGCCGGCCGGCCTCCTATGGTGCGGCTAGGGCAATCCTACTAGGAATAGGATTGCAATCCTATTCCTAGTAGGAGTCCACCAAGAAGGAAGAGAGGGAAAGGAAAAGAGGGAGAGGTGGCGCCCCCCAATCCTAGTCCAACTAGGATCCCTAGGTGGGGCGCCGCCAGCCTCTATGGGCTACCTCTCTCCTTTCCTCAAGGCCCACTATGGACCATCCCCCCTCGTAGGGGGTTCCGGTAACCCCCTCCGGCAATCCCGTTAAATCTGAAACTTTTCCGGAACACTTCCGGTGTCCGAATATAGTCGTCCAATATATCAATCTTTATGTCTCGGACATTCCGAGACTCCTCGTCATGTCCGTGATCTCATCCGGGACTCCGAACTACCTTCGGTACATCAAAACTCATAAACTCATAATACCGATCGTCATCAAACGTTAAGCGTGCGGACCCTACGGGTTCGAGAACTATGTAGACATGACCGAGACTCATCTCCGGTCAATAACCAATAGCGGAACCTGGATGTTCATATTGGCTCCTACATATTCTACGAAGATCTTTTATCGGTCAAAACCGCATAACAACATACATTGTTCCTTTTGTCATCGGTATGTTACTTGCCCGAGATTCGATCGTCGGTATCTCCATACCTAGTTCAATCTCGTTACCGGCAAGTCTCTTTACTCGTTCCATAACACATCATCTCGTGACTAACTCATTAGTCTTTTGCTTGCAAGGCTTATTGTGATGTGTGTTACCGAGAGGGCCCAGAGATACCTCTCCGACACTCGGAGTGACAAATCCTAATCTTGATCTATGCCAACACCACGAATACTTTCGGAGACACCTGTAGAGCATCTTTATGATCACCCAGTTACGTTGTGACGTTTGATAGCACACAAGGTGTTCCTACGGTATTCGGGAGTTGCATAATCTCATAGTCATAGGAACATGTATAAGTCATGAAGAAAGCAATAGCAGTAAAACTAAACGATCATAGTGCTATTCTAACGGATGGGTCTAGTCCATCACATCATTCTCCTAATGATGTGATCCCGTTGATCAAATGACAACTCATGTCTATGGCTAGGAAACATAACCATCTTTGATCAATGAGCTAGTCTAGTAGAGGCATACTAGGGACATACTGTTTTGTCTATGTATTCACACATGTATCAAGTTTCCGGTAAATATAATTCTAGCATGAACAAAAGACATTTATCATGATATAAGGAAATACAAATAACATCTTTATTATTGCCTCTAGGGCATATTTCCTTCAAAAGCATACAAAGTAAAGAGGTTGAGTAAAGGAAATAACACTGCATTAACTACTCAGAATAAAGTTATATTACAAGATGACGTGTCGCTGTTCTAACAAACTACTGTCCATGACGTGATTGGCAGTGACAAGGGAAGCAGAGAGAAAGCAGTCTAGTCCACGCGGTCGCCATCGACCCTCCTGATCTTGCCCACCTTGGCCACGATGGGGGCGACAAGAGCCTTCAGCGCTTCCTGGTCGGCGTCGGGCGGCAAGGTCCGGAGGATGTTGTCGAGGTTGATCCCGGGGTTGCGGTAGACTATGTTCGTCAACACTCTCTCCACAACTCCCGTGCAAAGCCTGCGTGCCTCGTTCGCCAGCTGCGTGGGAATCCTCTCCCGGAGCTGCTCGAGGGCCGGCGCCACTCCCCTGAAGAATAAGCTCAGCTTGGCGCTGTGAGGGAGGTTCGCGTCGGGGGAATACCCGAGGTGCTCCGTCCCTAGCGCCGCCATCTCCCTGTCGATGTCAGCGGCGGCGGTGACGAGCTCCTCGGTCCACTGCTCCACCGTCTGCCTGAAGTTGTTCTACGTGAGGGTGGCGCTGTCTAGCAGTGCCCTCTCAGCCCGGAGGTCCTCCTTCAGCTTTGTCTCCCGGTTCCTGGCGCTGTCAAGTGATTCAGTGAGGGTGGACAGCTTCAATTCCAAGTCTGCGATGGAATCCTTGGCGGCGGCAAGCTCCTTGCCCTTGTCGGAGAGACGGACCTGCAGCTCCGAGTGGCTGTGGGCGTCTTTCTCCCTCTCCAACTTGAGCGCGGCAACCTTCTCCTCGCTCGTCCTCAAGTTGAGCTCCAACTGTGCCACCCTCGCCTCCAAGTCTCTCTTGGCGGTCTCTACAGCTGCAGCGGTGTCCTTCGCTTCCTGCAGAGCCCCGCCAAGGGACTGCTCGCGCGCGGTGAGGTCGTCCTCATGGCTATCGAGGTCGACCTTCCGCTGCCTCAGCTCTCCTTTCCGCCGCGACAGATCTTCGGCGGCAAGCCGTTGCTGCTCCTTCGCTTCAGCCTTCTCGAGGATGAATGCTTGGTGCGCCTCGGCGAGCTCTTCCCGCTCCTCCGCCAAGGACCGGAGGGCCGCCTGGTTGGCGGCGCGGAGCTCCTCGGCACGCTTTTCCAATCGACGCCTGCCTTGGCAGCCAGAGTCTCTCGGGACTCCAGCTTGGCCTGCCTGGCCCGGTACAGGGCCAGAAGCCGGCGCAGAAGCTGCTCCTCCTCGGGCTCGTTGCTGCTACCGGGCGCGTCGACGAACTTCAGCCCCGCGGAGGCGAGGACTTCTCCATCGAAGACCTCCCCCTCCGCGGGCGCCCTTGACGAAGAAGCCCACGGAAGTTGGATGAAAACCCTGTTTCCGGCCTCCAAGTATGCGCCAGTTCCGGCCGCGGCAGCGGCGGGGTCGGCGGTTGGCGCAGCGTCAAACGCTCCTGCGGCCTCGGGGCCGTCAGTTGGACCACCGGTCCCCTCCTCGGCCGCCGCGTCGGCGTCCCTGGATGCCTCTTCGACGACGGGCTCCTCGGTGCCAATCGCCTCCTCGGTGGCCGCGGTGTCACCAGCATTGCCGCGCGCTGGCTCCTCGGTGGTGGCCTCCGTCTCCATAGGCTCTGGAGCGGACAAGTCTGAAGACAAGAAGAAGAAAGACGAATGATCAAGCAAATATCCAAAAAGAAGAAATCAAAAGAAGAAAGCTACAAGGGTTACCTGCGCGGGCCTCTTCTTCGACGAGGTCCCTCGCCGGGGGGTCCTCCCTCGGCGGCGTGGTAGTAGCCCCCGCCGGCGGAGGGCCGCTGGCACCTTCCCTTGGCGGGGTGCTCACCCTTGGCGGGGTACTCGCCCTTGGCGGGGTACTCGCCCTTGGCAGAGTACCCACCCTTGGCGGAGTACTCTCCCTCGCCGGGGAGCTTCTCCTTGGCGGGGAGGTTGGGGCGTGCGGCTCATCGGGAGCGGTTTCTTGGCGCTCCTGAGGCTGCGGCTCTGCTTCTGCACAAATCAACAAGCAAACAAGACGATTAACATGGATGAGAAGCCCACGCGCGCCCGACAAGCGAAGAAGTAGACAGAAGACTTACGCTGGGGGCTGCTCTGCGGGGCAGCCGGCTGGTCCGGCAAGTTCGTCGCTGGCGCATCCCCCGCTACTGCGATGGGCTCGTCCTCGAGGTCGACCACCGGGATCTTGGCCCTCTTCGCCACCCTTTGGGCCAGGGTCCTGGAAGACAGACATCAAACAGAATCAGACAAAGAAGATTCAAAACAAAGAGCAACAAGTGAAGGAAACAAGAATTGCAAGTGCTTACTCTTCCTCCTCCTCGTCGGAACTGAGAACGGAAAAGTCGAAATCTGCCTCGCGCGGTCCGGCGCGGGGAGCTGGAGGAGTAGGCGCCCTCGGCTGCTTGCCGGGAGCGGGGTCGGTGGTCTGCGAAGACCCCGATCCGGTCGTCGCCGGGGCTCGAGGAGCGGTGGAGCCCGTGCGGGAAGATCCTCCCCCAGCCGCTGCGGAGGCGCGAGGCGCCCCCTTGACGGCCTTGCTCGTCGTCGTGGCGCGCGTTGACCGACGCTGCGGCTGCTGGCCCGCCGGCTGCTTTGCCGTGTCTGCAGCCTTGCGGAGACGCTTCTTCGGTTGAGGCGGAGGACTTGGTGGTGGCGGAGAACTCCCCGAGGATGAAGAGGAGTCGTCAAGGCCCAGAGACCCGCCCGAGTCTTCTGAAGAGTCGCCCGATTCGTCGCTTTGCTCGGCGGGCTCGCTCGACTCTGTGCCTTGCGCGGCAGCCTCGCTCGTCTCGGCGGGCTGCCCGGCAGGCCTTATCAGCTTGAGGATCTCTTCCTCCTCGGCCCGACTCACTGCGTCCGCTGCATCCGCCTCGTCCAAGGAGTACCCAAACTCGCCCGCGGCCTCGGCTACGGCTGCCTCCTCCATCCTGGTGGCAATATACGCCACCTCCCGGTCGGTGGTGTCGCGGGTGAGACCTTTCTTCTCATCGAGATCGATCGGCAGCTCCACCAAGTTGTCGAAGAAGGTTTGCGCGGCTTTAGCAGAAGGCGCCAGCCAAGTGGGGTCAACCCCGTGGGAGTCGCACAACGGCATCACCGCATGGATAGCACTAAGCGACGAATTGTTGCATAGTGGAACTACCCTCCGCGGCGAGGCGAACCACTCCGGGTGCTTGGCGTCGTGCTTGAACAGCTCACGGAGCATCCCTTTGAGCTCCAGGACAGTGAAGTTATAGTTAAGGCCGGGGCGCAGCCTCATACAGTCTGCCGCGTTGCCGAAATCCCAAGCAGGCCTCTTCCTCTCCTGCAAGGGAGCGATGCGCCGGCGAAGGAAATCTGCCCCGACCTCACCTACGGTAAGATTGGCTTGCCGGAGGCGAAGAATCCTAGTGAGAGCTATCTTCAGCTTCTCGTCCTCCGGGGCCAGATCGCTCCAATCCTTGCCGCGCACTATTGCAGCCCGGCGCGGGGAAGTAAACTGCTGGGGTCCATCCTCCATGATCCAACACCAATCGGCCCTCCACTCCTCCCACTTGCCGCGGAGCTCTCCAATCAAGTATGCCTCTTTTTTACTGAGCCTAAAGATCCAAGAAATCCCACCGGACAGGGGGGACCCAGACTCTACCCGAGGCGTAAAAAAATGGCGGAAGAGGGCTACGTTGGGGTGGACTCCGACAAAGTTTTCGCATAAATGTGCGAAAACGGCCATGGTTAAGACTGTGTTCGGGGTGAAATCCAGAAGATGGAATCCATACGTGTTCATGGAGGGCAGAGTCCGCAATGGAAGAACAGGGCGAAGTAAGGATAACCTCCCGGGAACATGTCGCAGGCTTCGGCGGGGAGAACCCTGGTGCGCGGGTGAGCTTTCGTTTCCCTAGACCAGAAGAGGTAGAACTTGTCCTTCAGCTCCCTCGCGCCGAGCCTCGGCGGGAAGACCACCATCCTCTTCCGCATTGCTGCGAGCTTCGCCGCCCGTTCGGTCTTCGCGGCTTTCGCCTTGTCGCCCTTCGGGGCCATGGCGGGGACGGCGAGGAGGGCCGGCGGCGCTGGGGAGGCAGGCGGCGGCGGAAGAAGGGCGGAGCGCTGCTCTCTTTCAACCTTCGGGGAGGAGGGGAGCGGCGGGGGTTTCTGGAGGTTGAAGACGCAATGAAGCAATGGGGGAAATTGCCCCTGTTTCCTCTGCTTTTAAGGGGGAGTGGGGGACGCTCCGCATTTTCCCATTAAAGAAACCGGCCACGATCTCTCCCACTACGCCGCAATCGACGCGTGCCGTTAGGGAGAGACGCGGCGGATACGGAGTGGGATACGGCGCACTGCGGGCCGCGCGTGCCCGTGCACTGTTTTGGGCCTGGCCCAACAGCGCTCGGCACCGTGTGTGGCCCAGGCCCGGGGGCTCCTGTCGGTGTACTAAAGTAGGGGTACCTTAGTATCCCGACTTGTGCACGAGCAGTAGCAGCATCCCGTGGTCGGGCTCGCCACGCGCCCGCCAAGGCCCGCTCTGGATCCTTTAGAGCCATGCAAGAACAAAGTATTCAAGTTAAAGAAACAAGACCCCGGGAAGAGGAGCTTGCCGGGAAGGCCGTACCAGGCTCAAGACCACCCCTTTGGCACAAGACCCTGGCAAGAGGAGCTTGTCAGGAAGGCCAAACATGGCATTTCAGAAGACTTGCCGTGGCGCATCGTGCGCCCCGGCAAGGCCCGGAGAGCGACAAGCTTCCAGGCACAGCAAGGTAGCGACCACGGCAAGGCGCTTGCCGCAGCAAGCTCCCACTACATACCCGCGCTCCAGCTCATCCGGCCACGCGTCGCCCTGGGGCCCTTCCAGGTGCACGTGGCGGAAGGCTGTGCAGCCTGGGGTACACCATGGCGAGCCGCGATGACGAGGTCACCTTCGTGGCGAACGGAGACGCCCTAACGGACACTTTTTGCACTGTTTGGGGGCGACGGCGACGGGCATTCAATGCCCTTGTCCCCCGCCGTCAGAGTTAGGTATATACCACTGTACATACACTGTTCCAACTACCACCATTTTTTACATTTTACCCTCATCTACGTTGCCACCTGTCGGTGACCCCTTTGACCTATAAAAGGAGGCCCATGCACAACGTAGAGGGGGGTTCCGACTCTCGATCACTCCCACGCTCGGTGTTGTAAGCGGCAAGTACTGTAGATCTTCTCGCTCCTGAGCCAAGAACACAATACAAACCAAGGCAGGAGTAGGGTTTTACGCATCGGTGCAGCCCGAAACTGGGTAAACTGCTCGCGTGTGCGCCTCGATCCGCTCTTTGTGCTTCCTCCGCTCCCTTGCCGTACCGAAAAGGGGCTCCGTTCCCATAGGTGTTCGTGGGCGATCAGTTTCCCCGACACACCCTTTAACGAGAAAGGAAATAGCTTAAGGGTATAGTAATAACGAATCTTTTCATCGTTGGTAAACAGGGTGGCTATATCATTCAACTTAGTAAGATGTGCCACAACAGTTTCAGACTCATAGCCATGGAAAGGATCAGATTCAACCAAAGTAATTAACTCAGGGTCCACAGAGAATTCATAATCCTTATCAGTGACACAGATAGGTGAAGTAGCAAAAGCAGGGTCATGTTTCATTCTAGCATTCAAGGACTTTTCTTTCAGCTTAGCTAATAATTTCTTAAGATCATATCTATCATTGCACGCAAGAAAGTCTAGCAGTTTCTTCATCCATAACATAACCCTCAGGAACAACAGGAAATTCATATCTATTGGGAGTAGTTTCATCATCACTGTCATAAATATCATCAGTTTCAACATTAGCACTCTCCTTAACCTTAGCAATTTGTTCATCTAGAAATTCACCTAGTGGCACAGTATCAGGCATAGAGATAGTTTCATCATACATAGCAGAAGTAGCATCATCAAGAACATACAACATATCAGATTCAATAGCAGGAGTAGGTGTCGCAAGTTTACTCATAACAGAAGGAGAATCAAGTGCAGAGCTAGATGGCAGTTCCTTACCTCCCCTCGTAGTTGAGGGTAAGATCTTGGTTTTTGAGTCCTTCAAATTCTTCATAGTGATCAACAGATATAAATCCCAAGTGACTTAAAGAATAGATCTATGCTCCCCGACAACGGCGCCAGAAATTCTTCTTGCTACTTATCGAGCTTGCGTTGTATTCCCTCGAAGAGGAAAGGGAGATGCAGCACAATAGCATAAGTATTTCCCTCAGTTTTTGAGAACCAAGGTATCAATCCATTAGGAGACCACCGGCGAGTCCCTCGCATCTGCACAAACAAATAAGAACTTCACAGCCAACGCGAAAAGGGGTTGTCAATCCCTTTACGGTCACTTACGAAAGTGAGATCTGATAGAGATGATAGTTTATATTTTTGGTATTTTGGTTTATAAGAACGGAAAATAAAAGCGATAAAAGTAAAGTAGATGTAGATTGATATGTTGAGAATAGACCCGAGGGCCATACTGTTCTCTAGTGGTTTCTCTCATGATAGCGATATTCTACGGTGGGTAAACAAATTATTGTCGAGCAATTGATAGAAAAGCGAATAATTATGAGACTATCTAGGCATGATCATTGTATATAGGCATCATGTCCGAGACAAGTAGACCGATACGATTCTGCATCTACTACTATTACTCCACACATCGACCGCTATCCAGCATGCATCTAGTGTATTGAGTTCATAAGAACAGAGCAACACCTTAAGAAAGATGACATGATGTAGAGGGATAAACTCAAGCAATATGATATAAACCCCATCTTTTTATCCTCGATGGCAATAATACAATATGTGCCTTGTTGCCCCTACTGTCACTGGGAAAGGACACCGCAAGATTGAACCCAAAGCCAAGCACTTCTCCCATTGCAAGAACTATAGATCTAGTAGGCCAAACCAAACCAATAATTCGAAGAGACTTGCAAGGATATTATGAGCACACATAAAAAGTTCAGAGAAGAACCAAATATTTCTCATAGATAATCTTGATCATAAACTCACAATTCATCGGATCTCGACAAACACACCACAAAAAGAGATTACATCGAATAGATCTCCTCGAAGACCGAGGAGAACTTTGTATTGAGATCCAGAGAGAGAGAAGAAGCCATCTAGATACTAGCTATGGACCCGAAGGTCTGTGGTAAACTACTCACAACTCATGGTGAGGGCGATAATGATGATGATTAAGAACTCTGTGATGGACCCCCCTCCGGTGGAGCTCCGGAACAGGCTCCAAGATGGGATCTCACAGGAACAGAAGGTTATGGTGGTGGAATTAGGGTTTTCTCTCTGTTGTCGAAGGTTTCGGGGTACGTAGACTTATATAGGAGGAAGGAGGACACCGTGGGGTGCTCGAGGGGCCCACGAGGCAGGGGGCGCGCCCCCACCCTCATGGACACCCCGAGGCTCCCCTGACGTGGTTCTCAAGTCCCATGTGCACGATTTTCTCCAAAAATATCTCTCGTGAAGGTTTCATTCCGTTTGGACTTTGGACTCCGTTTGATATTCTTTTTCTGCAAAACCTTGAAATAGGCAAAAAACAACAATCTGGACTGGGCCTTTGGGTTAGTAGGTTAGTCCCAAAAATGATATAAAAGTGTATGATAAAGCCCATTAAACATCCAAGACTTCATAAATAATAGCATGGAACAATAAAAAATTATAGATACGTTGGAGACGTATCAGCAACCCATACTAAAGTGCCTCATACTCAGCTTCATTGTTTGAAGAATCAAAATGAATTTGGAGGACATAGCTGAGCCTGTCGCCTATGGGGGACACCAAAACTACACCTGCACCAGATCCACTCAGCATCTTGGATCCATCAAAAAACATAGTCCAATGAACCGACTGAACTTGGCTCTTGTTCAATCCATTCGGCAACGAAATCTGCTATTGCCTGAGACTTGATGGCTTTCTTAGCTTCGAACTTGATATCTAACGAAAGGAGTTCGATCGCCCATTTAGCCACTCGACCGGTTACGTCCCGATTGTTCAGAATTTCAGATAATGGAGCATCGCTGACGACTGAAATTGAGTGATCTGAGAAGTAATGCACAACTTTCTTGGCGGTCAAGTAGATTCCATACACAAGCTTGTGATAATGCGGATATCTCTGCTTGGATGGAGTCAAGACTTCAGAAATGTAGTAGACTGGACATTGAACTTTGTAGGCCTTGCCTTCTTCTTCCCACTCGACCATGAGCACTGTGCTGACAACTTGTCTAGTGGCTGCGATATATAATAACAGAGACTCTTTGCTGACTGGGGCAACAAGCACCGACTGGGTGGAAAGCAGGGATTTGAGCTCCTCAAACGCTGCTTCAGCTTTGGGATTCCACTCGAACTTGTCAGACTTCTACATCAGTCGGTAAAGAGGTAATGCCTTTTCACCGAGACACGAGATGAATCGACTCAATGCAGCCAAGCAACCAGTAAGCTTCTGAACGTCGTGCACACGCACAGGGCATTTCATTCGGAGGATTGCGCTAACCTTTTCTGGGTTTGCGTCGATTCCCCGTTTGGAAACGAGAAAATCGAGTAACTTTCCACCTGGGACTCCGAATGTGCACTTTGATGGGTTGAGATTGATATCATAACTTCTCAAGTTTGCAAATGTTTCTGTGAGGTCAGACAGTAGGTCGGAACCTTTATGTGACTTGACCACGATGTCGTCCATGTATGCTTCCACATTGCGACTGGTCTGTTTTGGCAGACACTTCTCAATCATGCGCATGAATGTTGCGCCAGCATTCTTGAGGCCAAAAGGCATGGTAACGTAACAAAAACACCCGAATGGGGTGATGAAGGCCGTTTTTATTTCGTCGGGCCCAAACAGTCGAATATGATGGTACCCAGAATATGCGTCCTGAAAGGACAAACGCTCACATCCCGCAGTCGAGTCGAAAATTAGATCTATGCGGGGGAGAGGGAAGTGATCTTTTGGGCAGGCCCGATTGATATGTTTGAAATCAATGCACGTGCGGAGTGACTTGTCCTTCTTGGGGACCATGGCAACGTTGGCGAGCCACTCGGAGTGGTGTATCTTGCGGATGAACTCAGCTGCCAGAAGCCGAGCCAACTCTTCACCAATCGCTTTTCTCTTCTCGGCGGCGGACTGACGGAGATGCTCTTATATAGATTTTGCTTTAGGGTCGACTCGCAAAAGGGTTCTCAGCCAGTCCACTGGGTACACCCGGCATGTCGGATGGTTTCCATGCAAAGATGTCCCAGTTCTCAAGGAGGAACCGGATGAGCTCTTGATACGTCTCCAACTTATCTACTTTTCCAAACATGTTTGCCCTTGTTTTGGACTCTAACTTGCATGATTTGAATAGAACTAACCCGGACTGACGCTGTTTTCAGCAGAACTGCCATGGTGTTGTTTTTGTGCAGAAATAAAAGTTCTCGGAATGACCTGAAAATCAACGGAGATTTATTTTGGAATATATAAAAAATATCTGCGGAAAGAACCTGACCAGGGGGCCCACACCCTGTCCACAAGGGTGGGGGGCGCGCCCCCTGCCTCGTGCCCCCCCTGATGCTCCACCGACATCACCCCCGACCCCATATATTCACTTTCGGGGAGAAAAAAACCAGAGAGAAGGAATTATCACGTTTTACGATACGGAGACGCCGACAAGCCCTAATCTCTCTCGGGAGGGCTGATCTGGAGTCCGTTCGGGGCTCCGGAGAGTGGAGATCATCGCCGTCGTCATCATCAACCTTCCTCCGTCACCAATTCCATGATGCTCACCGCCGTGCGTGAGTAATCCCATCATAGGCTTGCTGGACGGTGATGGGTTGGAGGAGATTTACCATGTAATCGAGTTAGTTTTGTTAGGGTTTGATCCCTAGTATCCACTATGTTCTAAGATTGATGTTGCTATGACTTTGCCATGCTTAATGCTTGTCACTAGGGCCCGAGTGCCATGATTTCAGATCTGAACCTATTATGTTTTCATGAATATATGTGTGTTCTTGATCCTATCTTGCAAGTCAATAGTCACCTACTATGTGTTATGATCCGGCAACCCCGAAGTGACAATACTCGGGACCACTCCCGGTGATGACCGTAGTTTAAGGAGTTAATGTATTCACTATGTGTTAATGCTTTGATCTGGTACTCTATTAAAAGGAGGCCTTAATATCCCTTAGTTTCCAATAGGACCCCGCTGCCATGGGAGGGTAGGACAAAAGATGTCATGCAAGTTCTTTCCCATAAGCATGTATGACTATATTCGGAATACATGCCTACATTACATTGATGAACTGGAGCTAGTTCTGTGTCACCCTATGTTATAACTATTACATGAGGAATCACATCCGACATAATTATGCATCATTGCTGCAATGCCTACGAGCTTTTCACATATTGCTTGTTGCTTATTTACTTTTCCGCTGCTACTGTTACAATCGCTACAAAACTACTATCGCTACTTTTGCTATCGTTACTTTTACTTCCATATTACGTTGCTACTAAATTACCTTGCTGCAGATACTAAGTTTTCTAGGTGTTATTGAATTAACAACTTGACTGCTAATACTTGAGAGTATTCTTTGGCTCCCCTTGTGTCGAATCAATAAATTTGGGTTGAATACTTTACCCTCGAAAACTGTTGCGATCCCCTACACTTGTGGGTTATCAAGACTATTTTCTAGCGCCGTTTCCGGGGAGCATAGCTATATTCTTGAAGTCCTTTGGGATTTATATCTGTTGATCACTAGGAAGAACTTGAAAGACTCAAAAACCAAGATCTTTCCCTCAACTACGAGGGGAGGTAAGGAACTGTCATCTAGCTCTGCACTTGATTCACCCTCTGTTATGAGTAAATTTGTGACACCTACTCCTGCTATTGAATCTGATATGTCGCATGTTCTTGATGATGCTACTTCTGCTATGTATGATGAAACTACTTCTATGATTGATAATACTGTGCCACTAGGTGAATTTCTTGATGAACAAATTGCTAAGGTTAGAGAGAATGAAATTGTTGAAACGGATGAAAGTGGTGATGAAGATTCTCGTCCTAGATATGAATTGCCTGTTGTTCCTGAGGGTTATGTTATGGATGAAGAAACTGCTAGAGACTTTCTTGCTTGCAATGATTGATATGATCTTAAGAAATTATTAGCTAAGCTGAAAGAAAAGTCTTTGAATGCTAGAATGAAATATGACCCTGCTTTTGCTACTTCACCTATCTGTGTTCCTGATAAGGATTATGATTCCTCTGTCGATCCTGAGTTAATTACTTTGGTTTAATCTGATCCTTTCCATGGCTATGAATCTGAAACTATTGTGGCACATCTTACTAAGTTGAATGATATAGCCACCCTATTCATCAACGAGGAAAAAATTCATTACTACTATATCCTTAAGTTATTTCCGTTCTCGTTGAAGGGTGATGCTAAGACATGGTTTAATTCTCTTGATCCTGGTTGTGTGTGTAGTCCCCAGGATATGATTTTTATTTCTCTGCTAAATATTTTCCCGCTTGTAAGAAACAAGATGCCTTACGGGAAATATATAATTTTGTGCAAATTGAAGAAGAGAGTCTCCCACAAGCTTGGGGGAGGCTTCTCTAGTTACTTAATGCTTTGCCTGATCATCCTCTTAAGAAAAATGAAATACTTGATATCTTTTATAATAGACTAACCGATGCTTCCAGAGACCACATGGATAGTTGTGCTGGTTGTGTTTTTAGGGAAAGAACTGTTGAACAAGCTGAATTGTTATTGAACAATATGTTGACCAATGAAAACAATTGGACACTTCCTGAACCAGCCCCTAAGCCAACTCCGAAGAAAAGGGGTGTTCTATTTCTCAGTCCTGAAGATATGCAAGAGGCAAAAAAATCTATGAAAGAAAAATGAATTAAAGCTGAAGATGTTAAGAATTTACCACCTATTAAAGAAATACATGGTCTTGATAACCCGACACAGGTAGTAAAGGTAAATTCTCTTTATAGATTTGATGAAGGTGATATTCCTCGTTATAAGTCTGCTAGCCAATGTTTAGATGAGTTTGAGAACTTCATTGTTAAACAAGAAAACTTCAATGCTTATGTTGGTAGACAATTGCAACGTAATATTTATATAATTGAACGCTTGAGTGATTATATGTCTAGAGTTAAAGGGGAATTGAAACTCATTAGTAAACATGCTTCTATGGTTACCACTCAAGTAGAACAAGTACTTAAAGCACAAAATGATTTGCTCAATGAATTAAACAGTAAGAAAAATGATAATGCTATTAGAGTTGTGACTAGAGGTGGTAAAATGACTCAGGAACCTCTGTATCCTGAAGGCCACCCTAAGTGAATTGAGCAAGATTCTCAGAGAGCTAATGTAGATGCACCTAGTTCTTCTAAGAAAAAGGAAAAGAAAAGTGATAGGACTTTGCGTGCTTCTAGTGAACCTGTTGATGACACACCTGAGAATCCCAATGATATCTCTATCTCTGATGCTGAAACACAATCTGGTAATGAACATGAACCTAGTGATAATGTTAATGATGATGTTCATGATGTTGCTCAACCTAGCAATGATAATGATGTAGATATTGAACCTGCTGTTGATCTTGATAACCCACAATCAAAGAATCAACGTTATGATAAGAGAGACTTTGTTGCTAGGAAGCACGGTAAGGAAAGAGAACACGGGTTCAGAAACCCATCCCTTTTCCTCCTAAACCATCCAAGAAAAAGGATGATGAGGATTTTGAGCGCTTTGCTGAAATGATTAGACCTATCTTTTTGCGTATGCGTTTGACTGATATGCTTAAAACAAATCCTTATGCTAAGTATATGAAAGACATTATCACAAATAAAAGAAAAATACCTGAAGTAGAAATTTCCACCATGCTTGCCAATTATACTTTTAAAGGTGGAATACCTAAGAAACTAGGAGATCCAGGAGTACCCACTATACCATGCTCCATTAAAAGGAACTATGTTAAAACTGCTTTATGTGATCTTGTAGCCGGTGTTAGTGTTATGCCTCTCTCTTTATATCGTAGACTTTATTTGAATAAGTTGACACCTACTGAAATATATTTGCGAATGGCTGATAAATCAACTGCTATACCTGTCGGTATTTGTGATGATGTGCCTGTTGTGGTTGCAAATGTTACTATTCTAACGGACTTTGTTATCCTTGATATTCCCGAGGACGATAGTATGTCTATTATCCTTGGTAGACCCTTTTTGAATACTATAGGGGCTGTTATTGATTTCAACAAAGGAAATGTCACTTTTCATGTCAATGGTAATGAGCATACAGTACACTTTCCAAGGAAACAACCTCAGGTCCACAATATCAATTCTATTGGAAAATTTTCAACAATTACTATTGGAGGTTTTGAATTTCCTCTTCCTACTGTCAAGAAGAAATATGATATTCTTATTGTTGGGGATATGCATATCCCCATTGAGGTAACCTAGTGTTATTCGAAAATTCTCTGGTTTCATGTTATTCAGAAAGAGTTTGTTAACAAGACTTGATCAACCTTGTTAATGGATTCCTTTTGATGAGCATGAGATGGGTGAATCTAGAAAGCACAACCTTGTGTACCCTCCTTTTACTTTATGTTAATTAGATTAAATAAAGCAAAAATAGTGTTATCTATCTGTTTTCAGAGTTACCGTGTAATAAAAAATACCCCGAAAATAAAAGTTCTCCAAATGCCCTGAAAATGAAATATGATTTTTTCCAGAATATTTGAGAATATTTGGCACTGAGAACACAACAGGGCGAGCTAGCACCTGGCCACGAGAGTGCAGGGCGCCCCCTGGGCACGCCCCCTGCCTCGTGGGCCCCACTCCACTTAGTCCAGCACCCACACACTCCTTCTTCCTCCCCAAAAAATCACCAACCAGCTCAAGCACGAGTTCTAGCTCATCTTGCTGCCATTTTCGATCTCCTTGCTCAAAGCTCCATTCACAAAACTGTTTGGGGAGATTGTTCTTCGGTATGTGACTCCTCCAATGGTCCAATTAGTTTTCATTCTAGTGCTTTATTTATCGCAAATTTCTGCTGCTTAGGTGACCCTGTTCTTGACCTTGCATGTCAAATTTATGTGGTTCCAAGTAGTTCTAATGCATGATATAGTCTCTAGGCACTTGTAGGAGTAGTTGCTATCAATCTTGTTGAGTTTGGTTCAATTTTATTTTGAGTCACTAAAAATTTCAGAAATTTTTAGAGGAAGAAAATGATGAGGGGATTGCTGAGAGGCTCTTCTAGTCAAAGCTCAAAGGATAAGCAGAAGGAAGAGAATAAGAAGCCCAAATACAATCTTCCTCGCACTGTGGAAGTTCGGCCGTGTGACTGGCCTTGCAATGAGTTCCTGGAAGCCGCCGGGATTTATAAAGACTTTTATTATTTAGCAGAGAATGTAGGCCTCACCGACTTCCTCCACGTCCAGCTAATATTTTTCTTGATCACTAATATTTTCACGCAAAACTTTCATTTTCATGCTAAGAAATCACCACCTTCAGTGGAGTTTCATTTATACGATGAAGTTAAGGAGATGTCGTTCTATGAATTTTGTCAAGTATGTAAGATACCCTTTGCTGGTAGTCCAGAGGAACCACGTCGTAGGATGTTGAGGGGTTTATCGATATGATAGCTGTAGGGGAAACAAGACAAGTTTCAGGGGCAAGAATTACTAGTATACATTTTCCTGTTCTACGCTACTTTGCGATATTTGCTAGTAGATGCTTAATTGGTCGCGGGAACAGTGGGAATCTTAGTGCCCCTGATATTGTTATTTTGTGCCATGCTTTGTTTCAAGACACAACTTTTAGCTTGGGTGATGTTGTTGCTAAACGATTAAGTCTGACCGTACCAAGGGTCCCATCTTTGGAGGCATCTTTGCTTCACGCCTAGCTGAACACTTTAGAATATCTATTAGGCATCATGAGAAGGAAGAAAAGTTGCTGGCCCCGGCTTTTCTAAACTATAAGAGTATGATAGCACATGATTTTATTGTTAAAGATAAGAAGAAGTTGCTTAAGTATAAATTGATGTTTGATGAAAAATATTGTGAGATTATTACCTTGCCTGCACCATCTCTGTTTGATCTACTTTCAGGCACGTACCTCGTTCTTCCAGATGCCGTTTATGCATACTGGAACCAAGTACAAGCTTCAGAGCCGGAGCCGGAGCCACCACTTGACCAGTCGGTTTATCAGTGGGATCCGGATGAGATTGCCAACCAGTAGCACCCAGAGGACGCTCCTCCGTGCACCGGAGAAAGTAGCTTTGATCCGTGGCAATAAGACCAACTTAGGCCAAAAGCCTAAGCTTGGGGGAGTACGTATTTCTCACCGACATTACATTCATGTTCACACACTTATTCCAGTAGTCGGTGCTCATACTTTTTCATTGTACTATCCATGCTAGTTTCATTTCTTTTCCTAGTCTTTTATTGTGTGTTAGAAAAACCTTAAGCAAAACAAAAAAAATTAGTTGTAGCTTTTTAGCTAGTTTACTTTTCATGCCAGTAGTAGTAGTAATTAAAAGAAAACCCCAAAAGATTTCTCGTTCTTCTTTTGCTTGTTAGGAGCTTTCCCGTGTAAATAGTTTCTTTTCTTTTCTTTGGGGGTCAAGAGGAGAAGACCATGATTGAAAATGCTTAGTGGCTCTCGTATGCATTACTGTTGATTTAACCATAAGCCATATTACTTTGTCTTCTCTCTTGTATAAAAATGCTTGCAGATTCCAGCTTAGTCCAACGCAGGTGCACTATTATTATTATTCACACCGTCGTCATCAACCTTCCTCCATCACCAATTCCATGATGCTCACCGCCGTGCGTGAGTAATCCCATCGTAGGCTTGCTAGACGGTGATGGGTTGGATGAGATTTACCATGTAATCGAGTTAGTTTTGTTAGGGTTTGATCCCTAGTATCCACTATGTTCTAAGATTGATGTTGCTATGACTTTGCCATGCTTAATGCTTGTCACTAGGGCCCGAGTGCCCTGATTTCAGATCTGAACCTATTATGTTTTCATGAATATATGTGTGTTCTTGATCCTATCTTGCAAGTCAATAGTCACCCACTATGTGTTATGATCCGGCAACCCCGAAGTGACAATAATCGGGACCACTCCGGGTGATGACCGTAGTTTGAGGAGTTCATGTATTCACTATGTGTTAATGCTTTGGTCTGGTACTCTATTAAAAGGAGGCCTTTATATCCCTTAGTTTCCAATAGGACCCCGCTGCCACGGGAGGGTAGGACAAAAGATGGCATGCAAGTTCTTTCCCATAAGCACGTATGACTATATTCGGAATACATGCCTACATTACATTGATGAACTGGAGCTAGTTCCGTGTCACCCTATGTTATAACTATTACATGAGGAACCGCATCCGACATAATTATCCATCACTGATCCAATGCCTAAGAGCTTTTCACATATTGCTTGTTGCTTATTTACTTTTCCGCTGCTACTGTTACAATCACTACAAAACTACTATCGCTACTTTTGCTACGGTTACTGTTACTTCCATATTATGTTGCTACTAAATTACCTTGCTGCAGATACTAAGTTTTCCAGGTGTGGTTGAATTGACAACTCAACTGCTTATACTTGAGAGTATTCTTTGGCTTCCCTTGCGTCGAATCAATAAATTTGGGTTGAATACTTTACCCTCGAAAACTGTTGCAATCCCCTACACTTGTGGGTTATCAGCGCTTCTTCCTATTTGCCGTCGAGTGTTGTTGAGATGTGAGTCGGAGCAGCATTGGGATCAGTCAGGTAAATATGCACATGCTTCGTTTCTCCGGCCGACTGAAATGTAGACTCGGAAGCACGTTTCTTGGCTCGCAACAGATCACTCGGATTTGCGTTCTTCTGATACTCTTCCATCTCTACTGCCGCCATCTGCTCATCAGCAATTTTTGAGCCCTTCTGGAAGCACTCTTCTGCTTTCTGCCGATCTCTAGTGACTGTGATCACGCCCTTGGGACATGGCATCTTTAGCTTGAGGTACATATAGCACGGTCGAGCCATGAAACAAGCATATGCTGGCTTGCCCAGAATAGCATGGTAAGCATTGTGGAAATCCACCACCTCAAACGTCAACTTTTCCCTGCGATAATTGTTCGAATCGCGGAAAAGCACATCAAGAGTGATCTGACCGAGTGAGTCGACTTTCTTCCCAGGGATGACACTGTGGAACCTCATATTGCTCTCACTCAGCTTGGACATCGGAATTCCCATCCCACGGAGGGTCTCACCATAAAAGATATTCAGACCACTGCCGCCATCCATCAGAACCTTGGTCAATCGAGTGCCGTCAACAGCTGGATCGACCACCAACGCTTGCCGCCCAGGGGTAGCAATGTGCACTGAATGGTTGGACTAGTCGAATGTAATGAGAATCTTTCACCATTTCAAGTATGTCGTCGTTGCCGGAGCAACCATGTTGACTTCCCTGTTGAAGACTTTCACTCGACTCTTGCTCTCGATGTCAACAAAAATCATCAATGTGGAGTTGATATGGGGGTAACCCCCATCCTCGTCTTTGTCCTCATTCTCCTCAGATTCCTTCTCCTTCTCATTGGGCTGACCCTTTTGGAAGCTATGAATCAGGAGTCGACACTGTCGAGTGGTATGCTTGGGGTAAATGAAATTCCCCTCTTCATCCTTCTTGGTGTGTATGTGACACAGCAAATCAAGCACATCATTTCCTGCTTGATCCTTCACTTTCTTGGGGATCCATGGACCTTTAGGTTTTCCTTTGTTCTTCCCCTGATTCACGACTACAGCCTCTCCAGGAGCTGCGTGTTCGGCTTTGCGCTTCGGCTTTCGATTGGAATTTCCATCATCATGGGTGACTGGTTTCTTTTCGCCGCTGCAGAGCCGGTCCGCTTCTTCGCCGTTAGCGTATCGACTGGCTATTTCCATCATCCGAGCCAGAGATGTCTCCTGTCCGACCGAATTTCAGGTTTAGCTCTCTATACCGTACGCCCTCTTTAAAGGCACAGACTGCCTGATGCTCCGACACATTCTCCACTGTATGATGAAGAGTGGTCCATCTCTAGATGTAATCTCTCATAGTTTCATTCAGCTTTTGGGCACAATCCTGCAATTCCGCCAGTCCGGCTGGATGTTGGATGTTTGCAAGTGCCTTCGAAGGTCCTGACAAACAGTCGGGCCAATTCTTCCCAGCTGAATATGCTACCAGGAGCCAACTGATTTAGCCAAGCCCTGGCCGAGCCTTCCAGCATCAGAGGGAGGTGCTTCATCGCTACATCATCGTTACCGCCACCAATCTGCACCGCCACTCGGTAATCCTCTAGCCAAGTATCTGGTTTCGACTCACCAGTGAACTTGCTCACCCCTGGTGCCAACCTGAAGTTGGGAGGTATCTCAGCGGCCCTGATGGCTCTGCTGAAACATTCGGGCCCAGAAACATGTACTCTGCTGCCACTCGGACGGTCTTTGTCCTGTCCTTCTCTGTGTGCCCAATTTCTATCGACCAGACCTTGCACACGAATCGATCTTGCATCAAAGTCGGGTTTTCTGGGATCTACAGGGTTCCTCCGCTCTTCACCAGGCGGGCACCTTCCATCGTACCACCGGGGCGAGTACGATCCACTCCCCCGAGGTAGCGTGGGCACTCAACGGCGGTCATCTCGGCCGAGTCGATGGTCATACTGATCATAGTTCGGACCCAGATGTTTCTCTTGGCGGGACCCACGACCTTCACGCAGCGGGGGCGATCTTGGGCTGTGAGCCGAGCAGACTATGTCTGCTGCCATGGATATGCTGTGAATTCTGTTGCATGATTGGGAAATGGCTGGATTTTGTTCACCTACTGCTCGGAGCAGCGCCCGAATCTGCAGCAAACCTCTTCTAGCTTCTGACTGGGATGGCTGAATTGACTCTGCAATACGGGCTGCATCTATAAGATTCTGAATCAGAGCGCGGTATACCTATGGTTCATGGGGAAACAACTGTCGCTGCCGTCGATTGGATTTGGGAATCACTCAGCGGGCTTGTTCATCGAGTGAACGCTGAAGTTGTCCAGACGTGCACGTTCGGCCACGGTGGCCAGGCGCGCGGCTTCTAGGGCCCGAGCCTCTGAAGTCTCTCCTAGGATGGGGGTCTGAAGTGCTTCGATGTTACGGCGACACAACTCTTCCCTTTGCTCTGAAGTGAGGGGCTGAGGCACGTACCCATCGTGATCGTACGACTAACCATCATCGCTACCACCGCCATCACAGCGAGGGTACCCAGGCGGACTGCGACGAGAGCCGACCATGAGGACCTCCACCGCGGGGTCGCTGCTCCCGCACTCGGAAAGCGTATCTACGGAACCAGTCGACAGGTACTCGTCGGGCTTGATTGCTGCGACTTGGGGGTGGACAACTGGCGAGCCACCGTGTGCTTCACCCACTGCTGGAGCCGTGATCGACCGGACAACTTGCGACGGCATGTGGCGGGGAGAGCAGATGACGAGGAAGCCGACCGATACTGGGTCGACGACTGCCGGAGAAGGACGCCACAAGCACTCGTGCGAAAGTGCGCCGCCCCACGGACGAGAAGGGCCTCGATGTCGAGGGGGGCCTCTTGAAGCCAGGTGGAGTCATCAACGATGAAGATGAGTGCGTCGAGTCGGATCTCGCGGCCCAAAGCCAGACCACCGCCGGAAACCATGCTGATGAAGATCGGAGAAAAACTTGCAACCTCACCGGAAGTCGCTAAGACACCTGCCCCATGGTGGGCACCAACTGTCGTGGTACTAATCCTGACAGTGAGAGTAGGGGGTACGTAGGAGGAGGCAAGGTCTCAGCTACGGTAAGGTTGTACACACAAGTTTTATGAGTTCAGGCCCCTCTCGGAGGAGGTAAAAGCCCTACGTCTCGGTGCCCGGAGGCTGTCGATTGGAATATGGTGTGTGTGTTACATGGGGTGCGAACCCTTGTACCGAAGGAAGGGGGTGGATTATATAGAGTGCGCCAGGACCCCAGCCGTCCCATGTTACAGAGGGTTCAATGTACATAAAGATAGGACATTACTTATAACACATGTAATAAAGAGTTATAAATGACCTTTAAGGCTACAGAGTGAATGCCTGACCGTTGCCATACAGGGTAGCCTTTGATCTCCTATGCTCCAAGTGGTTCCTTGTTTGATCGAGTGACTTCATCTTGGTCGAATGGAATTGGGGTATTCGAGTAGGACACATGGTCAAGTGGATTGCACTCTTAAGTCATTTCAGTCAATATCTTTTGTCATCCTTGGAATGTCTTCGATCCTAGGGTAGTGACCTTGGGTAGGGCGTCTAGGTCAGGCCTATGACCCTACCCTAGGTCTATGGTATCGTCAGTACACAACATGTCATACATAATTGAGCCTATGGCTGAGGCATAGGGAATGCCTTTCATCCTTTCTCTTTCTTCTGCCGTGTTCGGGCTTTGAGTCTTACTCAACTTCACACCTTGCAATACAGGCAAGAACCCTTTCTTTGACTGTTCCATTTTGAACTTCTTCCAAACTTTGTCAAGGTATGTGCTTTGTGAAGTCCTATTAGGCGTCTTGAGCTATCTATATAGATTTTGATGCGCGATATGTAAGAAGCTTCACCGAGGTCTTTCATTGAAAACTCTTATTTAAATATCATGTTATGCTTTCTAGAAATTCTATATCATTTCCAATCAATAATATGCCATCCACATATAATATTAGAAATGCTACAGAGCTCCCACTCGCTTTCTTGTAAATACAAGCTTCTCCGTAAGTTTGTATAAAACCAAAAGCTTTGATCACCTCATCAAAGTGAGTATTCCAACTCCGAGATGCTTGCACCAGTCCATAGATGGATCGCTGGAGCTTGCATACTTTGTTAGCATCTTTAGGATCGACAAAACCTTCTGATTGCATCATATACAACTCTTCCTTAAGAAACCCATTAAGGAATGCCATTTTGACGTCCATTTGTGAGATTTCATAATCATAAAATGCGGCAATAGCTAACATAATTCTAACAGACTTAAGCATTGATACGGTGAGAAAGTCTCATCGTAGCCAACACCTTGAACTTGTTGGAAACCCTTTGTGACAAGTCGAGCTTTATAAACACTGACATTACCATCAATGTCTGTCTTCTTCTTAAAAATCCATTTATTCTCAATGGCTTGCCGATCATCAGGTAAGTCCACCAAAGTCCATACTTTGTTCTCATAGATGGATCCTATCTCGGATTTCATGGCCTCAAGCCATTTGTTGGAATATGGGCTCGTTATAGCTTCTTCATAGTTCATAGGTTTGCCATTGTCCAACAACAAGACTTCCAGGACTAGATTATCGTACCATTCTGGTGCGGAACGTACCCTGGTCGACCTATGAAGTTCAATAGTAACTTGATCTGAAGTATCATGATCATCATCATTAGCATCCTCTTTGGTTGGTGTAGGCATCACAGGAAGTGCTTTCTGTGATGTGCTACCTTACAATTCGAGAGAAGGTACAATTACCTCATCAAGTTCTAGTTTCCTCTCACTCACTTCTTTCAAGAGAAACTCCTATATAAAGGACCCATTATTGGCAACAAAGATCTTGCCCTCGGATCTGTGGTAGAAGGTATACCCAATGGTCTCTTTAGGGTATCATATGCAGACACACTTCTCCGCTTTGGGTTCGAGGTTATCAGACTGAAGCCTCTTGACACATGTGTCGCATTCCCAAACTTTAAGAAACAACAGCTTAGGTTTCTTGCCAAACCACAACTCATACGGTGTCGTCACAACGGATTTAGATGGTGCCCTATTCAAAGTGAACGTGGCTGTCTCTAATGCATAACCCCAAAACGATAGTCGAAAATTGGTAAGAGACATCATAGAACGCACCATATCCAATAAAGTACGATTACGATTGTAACAACGGGATAATTAAGCTACAGTAATCTCCCCTCTAATCTTGTCAAGTCATCATGATTCTCAAGATTAAGTGCCACTTGCTCAAAATCAAACTCAATTCAAATTTAAATTGAAGTTCAAATTTCTATTTCTTCAAACTGTCCAACAAAAATGTTCGTTGGGTTGCAAATAATCACTAAGTATTTGTCATGTAGAAACCAATATTATTTGAAATATTATATTACCCCAACCTATTTAAATCAGTGCCCAAATCGGCCTATTTAATCCTTTTGTTTTTAAAAGAAATTCAAACAACTTCAAATCACTCCCAAACTTTTTGGTGGCAGTGAGGTATGTTGCATACTAAAATTTGAGGCCAGCCACATACTTTGCAAAAGTCATTTGGTGCTCCAATTAAAAGCAAGTGGTATAGAAATAAATAAAATAGAAAATAAAAAGAAAAAGAAGAAAATGCCTAAAGCTATGGTGCAACTGGGCCTTAGGTGCACAGGAGAGGCCCAACCCACCTCCTCCTTATCCCCACCCATGCACTACTCCCCCGTCCCGCGGCGCTACAGGGCGCGGTCGCCGCCCGACCACCTCGCCGACCCCGCCGCCACAGGGATAAGGATGCCCCCACCTCGACCCCTCAGGCTCCTCCCCTCCACCTCGCCCAGATCCACTCTCCTCTCGCTCAGTCTGCCTTCACTGCCCGCGCCCGAATCTGCACGACCATGGCCGTCCCCCACTGGAGTCTGCGGCCACCAACCGCCTAGTGCCCCGCCGTCGAGTCCAGGAGCTCCTCCGCGTCCCACTACGTCGCCTACGTCATCTACGAGGCCGGACCGGCCCGGATCGCGCCTTCATCAAGGCCACCGTGTTGCTTCTTCTCGTCGGCCCCGCCACTGCCTCGTCGTTGTCCCGCTACTCCAGCGCCTCCCCGACTTCCGCGAAGACACCAACCACCTCGCCGGGAGTCCCTCCTCTGATCCCCCCTTCTTCCAGCTCGGTTCCATCATCGTAACGCTATGCCCCGCGCTTTAGTCACCATGGCAGGGAGCTTGCTCCTCCCGCGTGCCCCTGTTTGTCCTGTCTGCGCCCGCCTTCAATCCCCAGGCCGCGCTCCCCTACATCGCCGCGTGTGCACGTCGCCTCGACCACACCCTCCTCTTCCTTGCCATGCTGCTCTGCTGTTGCAAGTTGCTGTCTGCTAATACGCTGCCTTTTATGCCTTTGCTTTGCTGCTCCGCTGCTGCTCTAGCTAGCTGCTACTGCTATGCGTTGCTGCTGCTACTAACTGATCTGCCTTTCTAGCTAGCTTTTCTAATTCTACAATAACTAACCCTCTAGACAGCCCCTAAACAGTGCCTAAATGACTGTAAACAGGAGCAAAAATATTATGTGAAGGTAGTATATTTGGCAAACTCCATTACATCCCACTGGACCAAATCCATTTGATGCATAGATTAAATCCTATGAAAATCACAAAATGCTACTACCTCCATCCCAAAATAAGTGTCTTAGCCCTTGTACAACTTTGTACTAAAGTTAGTACAAACTTGAGACACTTATTTTGGGACGGAGGGAGTATCTTTTGTTAACAAGGAACATATTTAACCTCTAGCATGTGTGTTGCGTGCCGTGGGTGTGGTCGGCTGGGTTCTGCCCAGTAGTGACCAACCCTTGTTAGTACTAGGTTTAGCTAGTAGTATTAATTAGTGCCAAGTTAGTCTAGTAGTAGATGACATGTAGGCCCCATTAAATAAGTTAAGTTTATTTAATTAGTTAGGTAAATAGTCCATGACATGTGGGTCATAGCTCTCCTTTTGACTAGTCAAATTGACCAGGTCAACTCGAATTAAAAGTAATTTAGAAAATTAGAATATTATTAATACTTTAAAATCATATAAAATAATTCGTAACTCTGATGAAAAAGTTTTATACATGAAAGTTGCTCAGAAAAATTAGACGAATCTGAATACGACCTCCGTTCGTCTGTCACATATCCCTAGCATAGCGAACATGGAACCGCCCCCCTCCGTTTCATCTGCACAAAAATGCCTAACACCGGGAATACTTTCCTGGATGTTTTACCCCTTCGTCAGTATCACCTAATACCACGTAAGGGCACACCCAACACCATTTATTGCCATGTCATGCATTGTATTTATTTTTGCTTCCCCCTCTTCTCTCCGGTAGACTTCGAGACTGACGCCACTGCTGCTGCCCCGATCGACTATGGTGTTGACGACCCGTCCTTCTCTGCCGAGCTTCCAGGCAAGCCAACCCCCCTTGATCACCAGATATCACCCATTCTCTTCTCTCTTATTCTTGCATTAGGTTTGCTACTGTTAATGATTCGATAGCTCCTATGGTTGCATAGCCTGTCCTTGTTGCTACAATTGTTATTACCTTTACCTGCTATCCTACATGCTTAGTATATGATGCTAGTATACCTTTAGTGGCCCTACATCCTTGTCCGTCTGCCATGCTATACTATCGGGCCGTGCTCACTTCGGGAGGAGATCATGGGTATATACTATATACATACTTTACATGATAGATGATGTGACTAAAGTCTGGTCGGCACGTAGAGTACCCGTAAGTGATTCCAATGTGGGGGATGAAAGGACATGTGGTTCCATCCAGGTTGTGGTGGGCCTGGGTTCCCGACGCTCCCCGAGTGATTCTTTATGGCAGAGCGACAGGGCAGGTTGAGACACCGAGGAGAGAGGTGGCTTGGTCCCTGGTCGTTGTCCGCGATTATTTCATAATAACATGCTTAACGAGTATGGATATTTGATCTGAGTTGGGTCGTTGGACTTATACGCACTAATTGCCACGCGGGACAAGATATGGGCAAACAGCGTCGTAGTATCAGCCGAAGCCTTCCGGACGTCAGCATCTGCGCGGCGCGCACCGGGTTGGACTGGAATGCCTGCACTTTTATAAGGGGGCTAGGTCTGCTCACCGGCCGTGTTCGCAACGTGCATGAGTGCAAAGGGCGATGGGCCCAAGACCCCCGCGCGCTTAGGATTTAGACCGGCATGCTGACCTATCTGTCGGGCCTAGGTAGGGCTGCGACATGTTGACCTTCCGAGGCCGGGCATGACCGAGGAAAGTGTCTCCGGCCAGGGATCGAGCATGCCGGGTTATGTGGTGCACCCCTGCAGGGAAGTAATCTATTCGAATAGCCGTGTCCACGATAACAGGACGACCTGGAGTTGTATTCCGACCTCATGACAACTAGAACCGGATACTTAATAAAACACACCCTTTCAAGTGCCAGATACAACCCGGTGATCGCTCTCTCGAAGGGTGACGAGGAGAGGATCGCCTGGTAGGATTATGCTATATGATGTTAGTTGGTGAACTTTCTAGCTACTCTCTTCTACTGCTGCAAGATGGAGGCTGCCAGAAGCATTGATACTTGTAACTATTCCAGCTACTCTCTTCAACTGCTGCAAGATGGAGGCTGGCAGAAGTGTAGTCTTCGATAGGACTAGCTATCCCCCTCTTATTTTGGCATTCTACAGTTCAATCCACCGACATTACCCCTTTTATACAAATACCAATGCATATGTAGTATAGATCCTTGCTTGCGAGTACTTTGGATGAGTACTCACGGTTGCTTTGCTTCCCCTCCCCCCCCCCTCTCTCTTCTTCTCGGATGATGCAACCAGATGGTAGAGCCTAGGAGCCAGATGCCACTGCCGACGACTACTACTACCCCGCCGGATCCTACTACTACGTGGAGTTTGCCAACAACCAGGAGTAGTTTAGGAGGATCCCAGACAGGAGGCCTACGCCTCTTCGATCTGTAGCCATGTTTGTGCTAGCCATCTTATGGCACCTTGTTTAATTTATGTCTGTGCTCAGATATTTTTGCTTCCGCTGACTCATTTAAGATCGAGTTTATGTATTCGAGCCTTCGAGGCCCCTGGCTTGTAATATGAAGCTTGTATGCTCTTTAATTTGTGTCTAGAGTTGTGTTGTGATATCTACCCGTGAGACCCTGATCTTGGTCGTACACATTTGCATGCATGATTAGTGTACGGTCAAATCGGGAGCGTCAGAAGTTGGTATTAGAGCCGAATGCCTGTAGGAATCCCCCTTTCCAACTCCTTGGCCGAAGTTGAGTCTAGTCATTGAAAAACTTTTACTAACATGGTTGTGTGGCTTACGGGCCCACGCTGCCATTGGGTGGTATTAGGATATTTTATTCCTCGCCTATACTCTGGGATTCTTATCTCTCTTCTATTCAGGTTAAATGATTTTGCTAAAATCTAACTTTAGGTTCTCGAAAATACTTTCTCCCGGAGAGCCCCTCATTCCAGATGGTCGCTTGATGCACGAGAAGATTCCGAAGCTACTCTTCGATGTTTTTCCGAGACCCTTGTGCGCTTCGCCTTGCAATCCCTACCATCGACAAATCCTTATGGATAACTACATACATTTTTCATTCATACAATCATTTCCCAATGATCTTATTGTGACAAAATACAACGAAATCCTCTATATTGTTCCGAGAATGCTTTATGCCTACTGCCTTGCAGTACCTTGCCACATGAATACCCCTACGGATAATTCCTCGCACTTACCGAGTATCCGCCCATCCCCACTTGTTCATATGTTTCACAAAAGTCTTCGAAATACCATTTGATCTTCCAAAAATCATCATCAGCCTATTGCTCTTGAAATTCTTGCTTGCTTGCATTGTGGATAATCCCATAAGTCAAGTAATCTTATTGACATCCTTTGTCATTATCATTTTGAGTCTACTGGTTCGTTATGATTGCGAATGCTCGCAATCCTGAATCAGGTCCTAGAATTCATCCTTCCCGCCCAGATATCGTTTGAAAGCCGAGTTGGATCTCGACCAATCAAATTGCCACCGGTTGTACCCCTAAGCCTACTCAACTTATCCATCCTTAATCAGAGCGTTTGCTTCTGATCCCTTGAATTGGAAATCATAATTCCTTCACACTTGAGCTTTGAATTAGTCAGTTGTTTCTGTGATCCAATGCCTTTGCATTGTTTCTTCCTCTGGTTGCGTGCCGATGCTCACATCAACTCTATTATGGATTGTCTGATGCTTTGTTGAATTATTATTCGACATTGCCCTTCATATTCTATGACTTTGTGAGTCTTTACTCGGATACATAATGCGTTTGGTAAATTGTATCCTCTTCTTTGTCAACCATGCTCTACTATCGAGCTTGTGATAATTACTCCTAAAGTTTGTGGTATATGCTCCTAAGATGCATGCCCTGATGGGTTGAACCTATGCCCCATAAATCCGTGTGAACCCGAAGGTCATACTCATCTGGTATTTCACCAGGTAAAACTTTCAACACTAATGCCATTTCCGAAACAAGAAGTGAATGAAAGGTTATGCATTTGGAGAAGTGGAAGTCGACCTTGAACTTTGTGTTCATGCCCATGGACACGATGCAGATCTTATCATGAAAGCTTCTCATAGAAAGAATTATCCCCTTGATATAAGTTCATCTTATATCTGGGATCTGGCCTTTTGCAATCGTGGTTCCTACCATATTCTCCTTTAAATACCATTTCTTGTGTAAGTTTAAGCACTTGTCTTCTGCAGAGCAATACCCCAGTCCAACCTTTACTTTAATTTTTCATCGAGTATTACCCCCGTGGTATGTTGAGATTATCACGAAACTGCATAACTTCTTATGAGTTCTTCATCAAGTACTACATTCTCATTGATTCCAATTTTTTTCACGGCCTCTGAGTTATTAAACACTCAAAGACACCGATAACGGAATCGAGTCATAACTTATGAGTTTGAACTTGATCAAGTCATTCCTAGCCTGCTCGGCTATATCAGTATCGTGCCGATTTTAACTGTGCTACTTGGTCCTTCTTCCCAAAGCATAACTTTCAATGATGAGCTAAGATTACGTCGAATTCCTCGTCTTATCGTTCCACCTCGAACATCAAGCTTGGTTCTGAGTTGGTGACGTATCCGTAGATCCAATAATCATTTGCTGCATCAGCAATTTTGCTTGATGCAGTCATTGTTCGATTACTTCTTCATGGAGCCTCTCGATAAAATTTGTCGTGATCATCATCAACATTTTGACTCTTTCCAGAATATTAATCAAATTCATGATGATAAGTGCCAACCTTGTTGCTTCCTCGCTGCTTTCCCGAGGTCACGTTGGTGTTTCCCTTGAAGAGGAAAGGGTGATGCAGCAGATTAAAGTAAGTATTTCCCTCAGTTTGTTGAGAACCAAGGTATCAATCGAATAGGAGATTACACACAAGTCGCCAAATACCTGCACAAACAATCAACAACTTGCACCCAACGCTATAAAGGGGTTGTCAATCCCTTATAGGTTATTTGCAAAATTGAGATCTGATAGAGATAGATAAACAAATAAAGTAAATATTTTTGGGTTTTTGTTTTATAGATTGAAAACTAAATGATTGCAAGATAGTAGATCTGAAACTTATAAGATGTAAAAGAGACTCGGGAGCCATAGGTTTCACTAGTGGCTTCTCTCATGATAGCAAGTTTACGACGGGTGAAAAAATTACTATCAAGCAATTGATAGAAAAGAAAATAATTATAATGACATCTATGGCAATGATCATGAATATAGGCATCACGTTCGAGACAAGTAGACCGACTCTTGCCTTCATCTACTACTATTACTCCACACATCGACTGACTCCTGCCTGCATCTAGAGTATTAAGTTCATAAGAACGGAGTAACACCTTAAGCAAGATGACATGATGTAGAGGAATTAACTCAAGCAATATTATGAAAACCCCATATTTTTATCCTCGATGGCAACTATACAATACTTGTCATGTCCCCTACTGTCACTGGGATTGAGCACCGCAAGATTGAACCCAAAGCAAAGCACCTCTCCCATTGCAAGAATTATCAATCTAGTTAGCCAAACAAAACCGATAGTTCAAAGAGAATTACTAAGATATAAGATCATGCATAAAAGAATTCAGAAGAAACTCAAATATTATTCATAGATAATCTGATCATAAACCCACAATTCATCGGATATTGACAAACACACCGCAAAAGAATATTACATCAGATAGATCTCCAAGAACAACAAGGAGAACATGGTATTGAAGATCAAAGAGAGAGAAGTAGCCATATAGCTACTAGCTATGGACCCGTAGGTCTATGGTAAACTACTCACACTTCATCGGAAGGGCAATAGGGTTGATGTAGATGCCCACCGTAGTTGATTCCCCCTCCGGAAGAGTACCAGAACATGCATCCAGATGGGATCTTGCGAGAACATAAGGTTACGATGGTGGAAAAGTGGTTTCGATGGATGTTCTGATGTTTCTAGAATATATTGGCATTTATAGGCGGAAGAAGTCGGTGGGGGGAGGCACGAGCGGCCCACAAGGTAGGGGGCGCGCCCTACCCCCTCGGGGCGCCCCCACCCTTATGGCCGCCTCGTGGATCCCCTGGCGTGTACTCCAAGTCCATTTGATGTCTTCTAGTCCAAGAAAAATCTCCAAAAAATTTCGTTCCGTTTGGACTCCGTTTGATATTCCTTTTCTGTGGAACTCAAAAACAAGGAAAAAAAGAAACTGGAACTAGGCTCTAGGTTAATAAGTTAGTCCCAAAAATCATATAAAATAGCATATAAATGCATATAAAACATCCAAGATAGATAATATAATAGCATGGAACAATAAAAAATTATAGATACGTTGGAGACGTGTCAAGCATCCCCAAGCTTAATTCCTGCTCGTCCTCGAGTAGGTAACTGGTAAAAACAATTTTTTTTGATGTGGAATGCTACCCAACATAATTACTAATGCAATCTTGTTTATTGTGGCATGAATATTCAGATCCATAAGACTCAAAACAAAAGTTTATCAATATCGAAACAATAATAATTCAAGCATACTTGAAAGTAATCTATGAAGCTTCGAAAATAACATGGCTAAAGAAAGTTATCCCTACAAAATCATATAGTCATTTATGCTCCCTCTTCTTAACACAAAGTAAAAATCATGCCTATCCCAGTGTCAATCAAGCAATTGTTTTCATACTTTAACATTCTTAAACCTTTTCAACTCTTCACGTAATACATGAGCATGAGCCATGGATATAACACTATGGGTGGCATAGGTGGTAATAGACAAATGGAGGGAGAAAGCCTCACATCGACTAGGCAAATCAATGGACTATGGAGATGTCCATCAATTGATATCAATGTGAGTGAGTAGGGATTGCCATGTAACAGATGCACTAGAGCTATAAGTGTATGAAAGCTCAAAAAAGACAACTAGTGGGTGTGCGTCAACTTGCTTGCTCATGAATACCTAGGGCATTTGAGGAAGCCCATCGTTGGAATATATAAGCCTAGTTCTAAAATGAAAAGTTCCCATTAGTGATACATGAAAGTGACAACATAGGAGACTCTCTATCATGAAAACATGGTGCTACTTTGAAGCACAACTGTGGAAAAGGATAGTAACATTGTCCCTTCTCTTTTTTTGTAGCCTCCTCTCTCTTTTTTTGGAGACCCTTTTTTTAAGAGTCATTCGGCCTTATTATTGATAACCTTACATGGGACAATGTTCTAATAATGATGATCATCACACTTTTATTTACTTACAACTCGATAGTACAACTCGATGCTAGAACAAAAATATGACTCTATATGAATGCCTCTAGCGGTGTACCGGGATGTGCAATGACCAAGAGTGACATGTATGAAAAATATGAACGATGGCTTTGCCACAAATACTATGTCAACTACATGATCATGCAAAGCAATATGACAATGATGAAGCGTGTCATAATGAACGGAACAGTGGAGTTACATGGCAATATATCTCGGAAAGGCTATGGAAATGCCATAATAGGTAGGTATGGTGGCTATTTTAGGAATGTATAAGGAGGGTTTATGCACTGGTGAAAGTTGTGCATCACTAGAGTGGCTAGCAAGGTGGAAGGGTGAGAATGCGTATAATCCATGGACTCAACATTAGTCATAAAGAACTCACATACTTATTGTGAAAAAATTATTATCCTTTGAAGAAAAGTACTACGAGGCATGCTCCTAGGGGGGGGGAGGTTGGTAGGAGTTAACCATCGCGTGCCCCCAATCTTCACGCAAAGACAAACACTCGAAATACAAAGTGCTCCAATTCGGTTACATGGTTAGGAGACCATACGTGCATGCTATGGGAATCACAAACTTTAACACAATTATTTCATTAAACTCACAAACTACCACTAGCATGACTCTAATATTACCATCTTAACATCTCAAAACAATTACAAGGAGTCAAACTTCACATAGTATTCAATGCTCTTTATATGAAGGTTTTTATTATATCTCCTTGGATGCCTATCATATTAGGACTAAATTCATAACCCAAGAAAATTACCATGCTGTTCTAAAGGACTCTCAAAATGATATAAGTGAAGCAAGAGAGTTCAACAATTTCTATAAAATAAAACCACCACCGTGCTCTAAAAAGATATAAGTGAAGCAGTAGAGCAAAATTGCCTAGTTCAAAAGATATAAGTGAAGCACATAGAGTATTATAATAAATTATGATTGAAGTGTGTCCCTCTCAAAAGGTGTGTATAGAAAGGATGATTGTGACAAACTAAAAAGCAAAGACTCAAATCATACAAGACGCTCCAAGCAAAACACATATCATGTAGTGAATAAAAATATAGCCTCAAGTAAAGTTACCGATGGATGAAGACGAAAGAGGGGATGCTTTCCCGGGGCATCCCCAAGCTTAGGCTCTTGGTCGTCCTTTAATTTTACCTTGGGGTGCCTTGTGAATCCCCAATCTTAGGCTTTTGCCACTCTTTATTCCATAGTCCATCAAATCCTTACCCGAAACTTGAAAACTTCACAACACAAAACTCAATAGAAAATCTCGCGAGCTTCGTTAGTAAAACAAAGAAAATAACCACTCAAGGTACTGTTGTAATCTTATTATAATATTATATTGGTGTAATATCTACTGTATTCCAACTTTTCCATGGTTTATACCCCCCTATACTAGCCATAGATGCATCAAAATAAGCAAAAAACACATAGAAAATAGAATCTGTCAAAAACAGAACAATATGTAGCAATCTGAAAACTTCGCATACTTATGTAACTCTAAAAATTCTGAAAATATTGGAAGACGTGGGGAATTTGTATATCAAGTTTGTGTAAAATTTTCAGAAGGTTTTGATGTTCCAGTGAATTATTCAATTTTCTATACTGGACGTAAAAGCTTCTGTTTTTCAGCAAAATCAAATCAACGATACTCGTAAGCCATCACAAAGGTCTTACTTGGCTCAAACACTAATTAAAATGCCAAAACACAATTACTACAGATGTAACAATGTGTAAAACTTGCAAAACAGAACTAGAAAGTAAAAAGCAAAAATGAAATCGGGTTGCCTCCCAAGAAGCGCTATTGTTTAACACCCTTAGCTAGGCATAAAAACGCAAATAGATCTAGGTATTGTGAGCTTGGTATGCAATTCTTTAATCATACCTCTATTTTCACTAGGAGATTCTTTGGTTTTGTCAATAATCAAACTCCTGGGCAAGAAATCAAGAAATTCATCCATAGTAATTGGTCCCTTAATTATATTAAAAAGATCGGGGTGAATGCTTAATGATTTAAGATCTTCTTGACTAGAAGATTCACCCCTTTCCTTAGGAACATAGATAAATTTGACAATCTTAGTAGGATGAGTAGGAGTATTTTCAACGGAGGAAAAAGCAGAACCCAAATCGGTAATAATATTTTCTAGTTTGCCAATCCTAATAGAATCTTGATTTATTTTTTCATTGACTATGGGTTCTTTTTCCTTAAGATTCTTTATAGTAATCCCTACTTTAGATCCATATCAAGTAATTTGATTATGAACTTTCTTACCTAGATTTTCAATTAACTCAATAGTAGCCATTTTTTCAATAATATCAAGTCTTTGCATCACATGTTCCAAAGATAAAACAATCACATTAACCAAAAGAGGTGGTGGCCCTAACAAATCTATCATGGCATTATAAGAATAAAAACTGTGACTTCCCAAGAAATTCCCTCCAGTAATGGTATCTAGAACGTATCTATTCCAAGGAGTAACTCCCACATAGAAATTATGGAGATGAACGACAGTAGATTGTTTCCTAGTAGATCTATTTTCAGCATTGCAAATTCTATACCAAGCATCTTTTAAATTTTCCCTCTCCCTTTGTTTAAAATTGAGAACTTCATTGTCGGGAGTGCTACTAATGATAGGAGGACTAGCCATGAAGACGAGGCAGATGGAGTGCAACCACAAAGAAGGGCGAAGAAAAAGGCGAAGGAAAATCTTTCAAAAATCATTTTAGAAGTGGGGGAGAGAAAAAGGAGAGGCGAATGGCAAATAATGTAAATGCAAGAGATGAGAGTTTAATGAAGGTTACTCGGTAGGTCTTGACTTGGCGTAGATCTCCCCGGCAACGGCGCTAGAAATTCTTTTGCTTCCTCGCTGCTTTCCCGAGGTAACGTTGGTGTTTCCCTTGAAGAGGAAAGGGTGATGCAACAGAGTGAAGTAAGTATTTCCCTCAGTTTGTTGAGAAACAAGGTATCAATCCAGTAGAATATTACACACAAGTCGTCAAATACCTGCACAAACAATCAACAACTTGCACCCAACGCTATAAAGGGGTTGTCAATCCCTTCTAGGTTATTTGCAAACGTGGGATCTGATAGATATAGATAAACAAATAAAGTAAATATTTTTGGGTTTTTGTTTTATAGATTGAAAACTAAATGATTGCAAGATAGTAGATCTGAAACTTATAAGATGTAAAATAGACCCGGGGGCCATATGTTTCACTAGTGGCTTCTCTCATGATAGCAAGTTTACGATGGGTGAACAAATTACTGTCAAGCAATTGATAGAAAAGCAAATAATTATAACGACATCTATGGCAATGATCATGAATATAGGCATCACTTCCGAGACAAGTAGACCGACTCCTGCCTGCATCTACTACTATTACTCCACACATGGACCGACTCCTGCCTGAATCTAGAGTATTAAGTTCATAAGAACGGAGTAACACCTTAAGCAAGATGACATGATGTAGAGGAATTAACTCAAGAAATATGATGAAAACCTCATCTTTTTATCCTCGATGGCAACAATACAATACGTGTCATGTCCCCTACTATCACGGGGATTGAGCACCGCAAGATTAAACCCAAAGCAAAGCACTTCTCCCATTGCAAGAATTATCAATCTAGTTGGCGAAACAAAACCGACAGTTCGAAGAGAATTACTAAGATATAAGATCATGCATAAAAAAATTCAGAAGAAACTCAAATATTATTCATAGACAATCTGATGATAAACCCACAATTCATCGGATCTTTACAAACACACCGCAAAAGAAGATTACATCAGATAGATCTCCAAGAACAACGAGGAGAACATGGTATTGAAGATCAAAGAGAGAGAACAAGCCATCTAGCTACTAGCTATGAACCCGTAGGTCTGTGGTAAACTACTCACACTTCACCAGAAGGGCAATAAGGTTGATGTAGATGCCCTCCGTGGTTGATTCCCCCTCCAGCAGAGTATCGGAACAGTCCTCCAGATGGGATCTCGCGAGAACAGAAGGTTACAGTAGCGGAAAAGTGGTTTCGATGGATGTTTTGATGTTTCTGGAATATATTGGTATTTATAGGTGGAAGAAGTCGGTCGGGGGAGGCACAAGGGGCCCACAAGGTAGGGGGCGCACCCTACCCCCCTAGGGGTGACCCCACCCTTGTGGACGTCTCGTGGATCCCATGGCGTGTACTCCAAGTCCATCTAATTTCTTCTGGTCCAAGAAAAATCTCCAATAAGTTTCGTTCCGTTTGTACTCCGTATGATATTCCTTTTCCGCGAAACTCAAAAACAAGGAAAAAAAACAGAAACTGACACTGGGCTCTGGGTTAATAAGTTAGTCCCAAAAATCATATAAAATAGCCTATAAATGCATATAAAACATCCAAGATAGATAATATAATAACATGGAACAAACAAAAATTATAGATACGTTGGAGACGTATCACTCATCCCTTGGTAATTTGAGTTACCATCGACAACATCCTTACCTTCCTTTCATCACAAACTTGTTCATGATATGGATGCAACTTGCTATCCATCTTGTATTATGTTCTACCTTGAAGTATTACTGTCTCATACATCAAGGATGTTGTGAGGAATGCTCCACCTCTTAAGAATCCTTGGTATAGTGATACGTCTCACCATCACCATTCTTCTTGGTCACTATGCTACTTCTAACCGGAATAAATATCAATAAGTGAACTCTGTTGTGAGACTTTTGTATTTCTAGCAATCCCATTGCTTCGGAGTTAATGGTCAATAATTCCAATTTAGTGTGCTGGTTGCTAAATCGCCATTCTGACATTGGTCGTGCAACCCTGCCCATATTTTGGGTGCCCTGTTCAACCAATGATTAATTGTGGATGTTTTCTTCGAGCATACATCATTATAGCATTTGACCTGACATATGTTATCTCCTTGTTCACATAATTGTGGAAATCCATCTTTTTGGAAATCTCGATGAATTGTCGATGAGTCCATCATCCACCTCCTCATCTTATCCTTGGTTTAATGATGAACTCTTGATTGGGAACTCGCTTCCATAGTGCATTCCCGAGAATGTTACAATGTCATCTTGTCAATTTGTGTTTCACCTTTTCTTCCCGGGCATCCTGAGCTGGAGTTATCCTGATACCAATCAGATCTGAATCTCGTTCAGATATGATGGTTGGAACATTTTCCAAGAGTCATAACATTGGAATTTATATAACCCAGTAAGGTGATGTCATGCCTAGCACACCTGGGTGGAGGACCTATTGTTATAGTTTCCTTTTTGGCAAGGTTAGCCACTCTTCCATGAGGAAATTGTAAGGCTTATTCCATGAACTGTTCCTGATGGATCCTTTGTGTATCCAAAGTCTAACCTTTGCTTGAAGACCATGTCAATGATATCTCGAAGCATGTCTGTAGTACCCTGCTTTTTCTATAAGAGCATTTGAAGCACAATACTAAATTTTCCTTATAAATTATCCAAACACCATTGTATGGGTAATGCCATGAAAATTATCTCCCCTTACCTAAATGGTTTTCTACCTTATATCCTGTCATGGATATCATGCTCTGCTTGTCCTTGGGAAGGATATACCCCTGAAATATGTGTTTAAACACATTTTCCTGTCCATTGTTCTATTTAATTTGATAATCACATTTTCCTTTCCATTGTTTTGTTAAACCTTTCTGTGGTGTGTATGATCTAAGCAGTAATATTCTCATGCTTATGTGAACACCTTAGTGCACGACCCTATCAGTAAGACCTATTGCTGATGACATTTCGGTAACCACTGATGGACGAGAACTTTGCCTATTGGTCTGCCTCGTTCAACGAGCAAGAAAATGGTCCTCTTCGTCCCTGGCCCTTCGTATCGATGTGGTTGCTGACATAATTGACATGCTATCCTCTGGCATGCCTTGCTTTCATGACCGCACAAGATGTGAGTGCCCTTCCTTCTTTTAACCCACATGGTGGGCCCATAACCACAGTTCCACATGATCGAAACCCGACTATCCTGTACACCCCCAGTTTCCAAAGCTATTCCTTGCGCATGGCCTCATATGTAATTCACGAGCCACCTTCTGAGAGATCATCAATTCTGGTATCAGACACACCATTGCACTGAACCCCTTTCCCCCTCTGTCTCAGGCAACAAACGATTGCCTATCAGCGAGAAGCTTCTTATTGCACCTTCGTACATTGCTCCCGATGACTTTCTTGAATTTCAACTCGAGAGATGCATGTATGCCATGTTCACCAAGATAGCCCCAAGGCACCTAACATGTATTGAGCTCCGTATTTTCCAGAGAACCTTTGAACCGGCGTATAATCTATCAAAGTTGGTCTTCTTTTGCAGGATAAGTTGTACCATGGATAAATCCAAGCTAAACTAGGGGCTAATGTCGGGGATATACTCCGCGGTATGAACCGGCCGGAATTATGACCCGGCCGGACTTGGCGACTCACCAGAGACCCGACTGGAGCTTGGCAACTCACTAGTGACCCGGCGGGCGGATCAGACGGACGACAAGGCCCAAGGCCGAGCAGGCCGGCTTATATTCTTGTGGGCCGGCTTAAGATGAAAGGCATGAGTAATATTTCTTTTACAAGGAAGCAAGACCCGTACTTGTATCCCATTTGTCATATAAGATAAGTTAGTCCTAATCCTACTAGGACTCCATATGTAACCCGCCCCTTCAACATATATAAGGACGGGCAGGGCTCCCCAAAGAGGGATAAGTAACAAGCAAGAAGAAACAATCTGTAGGGTTAGACACAACTAGAGGATAGCCGGCGGATACGGCGACTCCCTCACGATCATAATGAGACCTAGCCACAAACAACATGTAGGGCTATTACCGGATGATGTTTCCCGGGGCCCGAAGCTGTCTAAATCCTTGTCTTGTGTTGCATCTGTCGATTCCGCTCAACCCCTCTCAAGCTACCACATAGATGTGTTGGCCTCGCGACTAAGTCCTCACCCTAAGGACATCTGCCGCGGCAAATCCACGACAGTTGGCGCCCACCGTGGGGCTGGCGTACGGTGGCGTTGAGTTCTTGGAGGGATCTTTCCCAGGATTTTGAGAAGTTCGTGAATTTCTGGATCAAGAAGAGCCGGTTTGGAAGGGTCTGCACTTGCAATCTATGAAGATTTGCGTTCAAAGAAAAATTAGGGTTGCATACAACGCAACAGATCATGACCCGACGATCTGTCGAGTCAGAAGATGAATCGGCAATAGTGCGACGGAAAGGATCAAGATGAGTTTTTTAATATCAGTATTTGAGAAAGACGGCTGAGTGGTCCTGTGGTATTGCCTGAACGATAAGATGGGTTGTTGAGCTGCCGCACTTTGGGTTGGTGAACCGCCTCGCTGTGCGCCTCCGCCGGCCTCTGCCATGATGAGCCGTCGTACATAACATTGTCGATCCGACAGTCCGAATAAAGATGATTTTTACCAGAACGGCCGGTGCGGTCCAGCAAAACCGAAATTGATTCAGAGTACTTCATCGCGTGAAGAAACAGTTGCTTGAGCCTCGTGAAGTATCCGGATCGACCTAGCACACGCACAAGAATCAACGGGTCCAATTGCTGATCAACGCAAAAAAATCAAAGCTTGATGGATTCCCTAGCTCCGGCACGTCAAGAGACATCAACTAGTACATCGCCACTCAAAATCAGTGGTCAAAGTCAATTACCATTGTTCACCTCATGGCAAGCCGCCCATTAGGTAGCGTGGCAAGCCGGCCCACCACCGGGGTCGCGTTGAGTCACCTCTGCCGTATTGAGCTGCCGGAGATTATGTTGAGTTGCCGGTCTGCCTGAGCCGCCTTTGTTGCGTTGAACAAATCATCCATCATCGGAAAAATTAGGTGATATTCATCCAAATTTATTTTATTAGAACATATTATTTTTGTCAAAGAGCGGTTTATCTTTTCCTTGGTCTGCAATATTGTTTATGCAGGACAATTGTTCACTACAAGAGCAATGGTTGTATCATGGATGTATAGCTCACACCGCCATTATAATGCATTGTGTCCGTGCCATGCTACTTGACGGGCATCCATGTGAGCCGCCGTCTTCGCGGCCCAGTTTACATTAACATAACACGGCTGACTCACCCGTTCGAACCGGCTTACAATGCCACGGCTGACTAATCTGTTGTCCGGGTGAAACAGTGTTTATTGAGCCACCAAGGTCGCATTGAGCCACCCCTGCTGTGGTGAGCCACCTTGTTGAGCCACCCGATGCTTCACGCCTCTGCCATCGTATCATCCTTGCGGCCTTCTCGGCCGCCACTACTTCAGAGCCGCCGCAACTGTTTATCGGCCTTGACCCGCCCGGTGCCACGTTTTAAAGCCGCCACCTCTGTCATTGTGGCTGCAACCTCTACGGCTGATGATTCTTGATAAAACATATCAGGTGAAGTCCATCCTATCAAGTTTTTATTAATACATTTTTATTTTCTTCGAGAATAATTACTCCCGTTTGTGCAAATTCTTCTGCAGAAATTCATAATTGCAAAGGAGACCATCAAGCTATGGCCCTAGCCTACATCGGATGGATCAATGGACAGGGTCATTTATAACCCGGAGAGATTCAACATATTTTAGCAATCCGCTGTTCAACTATATGCCGGTTCATATCATGGTCAAGTATGGAGAGTCTCAAGCCAACTCCTCGAGTAGTCTCAAGACTCGGGGGCTACAATGATATGACTCAGCAAGTCTTGCCAGTTTCAGCAAATTCAAGAACCCCAGGACAATGGATGGAGAAAATAACCCGGCCCCGGAGGCAATTGCCCTGTTGGTGAAAATTTCAATACCGTCAGAAATATTTCCGGCAAAAAATGAAGATTCTGGCTCAATATCCTGCTTCCAAATCCGTCTCAAGGAAAAACTGCCTTTCAACAAACCTCTGAAGCTCAATATCCGGTTTAAAATCCGGCTCAAGGGAAATCTGTCTCCCACAAAAGCTCCAAAGCTCTCAATATCATGTTTACAATTCCGGATCAAGAAGAATATCCATCTCTCGCAAGTTCGAGTTCTTAGGAAAATTACGGGGACCACAGAGAGTTGGATGCATATCACAACTCAAACATAGGTCCCCGATGAGCACAATTTGCAAGTATGTCACTTGGGGGCTTCCTGTTCAAACATAGGCGTATTCGACCAAAGAGAACATAGCGTTACTACCCTTTTGACCAGGTTATGTTCAAACATAGGTGTATTCGACCAAAGAGGACATAACATGTGGGTCATCCTACCTGTACCCAGCTGCTTCAACTCCATCAGGTCATCCTGATTGACCCGTCGAACTCTTAGCAATCAATCTTTTACGACGTATTCGACCAAAGCTTTTGAGCTTGCTAAGGTTCAAACACCGGCTGTCATGTGAGAGAACGACTTACAGATAGTCAGGATAGATCTAGCTAAAGCCGCCTTCATTGAAACTTGGTTAAACCTGCCTGTTTGCTTGATGCTACTCCGACCTCGTGTACTATCAATAGTCATATCTGAACTTATCCAGGTTCAAACATCGATTGGGTCGCCTAAGAGCCGGCTACAGATGTGAGGATCTCCAGTGGCTCAGGCTAGTTTCATTGAAGTATTCCGTCATCGTACACATACATCATCATACATTGCATCATACACATACATCATCATACATTGCATCATACACATACATCATCATACATTGCATCATCATTACATCATCATAGCATCCATCATATATGTATAGATATACTGGTTTATATTGCAGGAACCGGTTTTCAAACCAGATTATATTATTCAAATCTTTAATAGCCAACATGGCTAGATTTTTATTATGGTTATCAATAACCAGTATTATGATGGAGGTTCTCAAAGTCCCTTTAGCGCAATGGCTATTATTTCTTTATCAATGGATATGATTTATTCTACAATGGAAGGAATAGTCCCGAATCATTGCAGGCTTACGACCCGGCACTTGGGGGCTACATTATTCAAATTGAGGTTACATCAAATACGCAAGTCCCATGTCATTGCCAGCATGCACCATGGCACTTGGGGGCTAATGCAAAGAATTTTTTGCTCACCTTATTGAAGACCCGAATCATCACATTGTAATGAGCCGGCCCTTGGGGGCTACCAATTGCTCCTTTCAACAATTCAAGGTACACAAGTCTTAATCCATTATATTGAAGGGTCCACTACTCAGTTGGTAAAGCACAAAGCTCTTAACCTTGTGGACGTGGGTTCAAGCCCCATGATGGGGGTTATATCATATGATGTTCTTTTCGAAGGAGTATATATAAAGTCCCAGCTCAATATTATCTTACTGAGCCGGCCCTTGGGGGCTACACGTTGCTGTTCAAATCTACATGATCATATTTATAATGTCCCTACTCATTATTGCATAAATGACCCGGCCCTTGGGGGCTACACTGGTTGAAGCTTTTATGAACATAAGGCAATTACAAGTCCCAGTTGCTGCAAGCATGACAACCCGGCACTCGGGGGCTACATATGTGGAATATTCAGTTTTGACTAGTGACTGATATGAACAATCTGGATTTCTTTAAGGTTGCAACATTTATATTGAAACAAGTCTTAAGCTATCACTATGTTCTCCTCTTAAGACTTGGGGGCTACAGGTGATATGAATATAATGGAGGAACATCTTCAAATTCTGAGTTTTGAGCAAACCAGGAAGATCAATTGTGTGACCCGGCATTGGCAACAGTCGTGACCCGGAATCATCAGTTTTTTATAACCCGGAGATTTTGGAAATTATAACTCGGCAAGTTCTACATCTTTATGCCGACTGAAAATCAGGTGAGTATTTCAAGACCAATATTTTTTTCAACCTAGAGCATTGGAAGACAAGTCAAGTGGATTATTCTTTATAATATTTTTTCTACAAGTAACCAATGTCAGCAAATTGATTATGAAGCTGGCCTATTGACCCAGATTTTTCAGAAGAAGTGCCCGGATTTTTTGCATTGGCAAAGTTTGAACATATCTGCTAAGGAGATTTGCTATTCGATCATGGATACATATCAAGGAGGAAATGACAAGGACTTACGGATATTCAGGTGCCGGCTTACAAGAATATTTAACCCGGAGCACAACCTCTCAAGTTTGTTCTTGTGTTTATTCTACAGGATTAGTTTAACATGGATAAATCCAAATTAAACTAGGGGCTAATGTCGGGGATATACCCCGCGGTATGACCCGGCCGAAATTATGACCCGACCGGACTTGGCAACTCACCAGAGACTGGGCTGGAGCTTGGCGACTCACTGGTGACCCGGCAGGCGGATCAGACGGACGATAAGGCCCAAGGCCCAACAGGCCGGGTCATATTCTGGTGGGCCGGCTTAAGATGAAAGGCGTGAGGAATATTTCTTTTACAAGGAAGCAAGACCCAGACTTGTATCCCGTTTGTAATAGAAGATAAGTTAGTCCTAATCCTACTAAGATTCCATATGTAACCCGCCCATTCAACATATATAAGGAGGGGCAGGGCTCCCCAAAGAGGGACAAGTAACAAGCAAGAAGAAACAACCTGTAGGGTTAGACAAAACTAGAGGAGAGCCGGCGGATACATCAACTCCCTCACGATCATAATGAGACCTAGCCACAAACAACATGTAGGGCTATTACCGGATGATGTTTCCCGGGGGCCGAAGCTGTCTAAATCCTTGTCTTGTGTTGCGTCTCTCGATTCCGCTCAACCCCTCTCAAGCTACCACATAGATGCATTGGCCTCGCGACTAAGTCCTCACCCTAAGGACATCTGCCGTGACAAATCCACGACAAGTACGATGGATGTCCTGAAGAAAGGGCAACCAAGACCGAGAAGACCAGTTAGAATTCCGTAACCAAATCCCTTCCCCTTACTCCCCTCCTAAATCTCATGATGAGATTTCTTGTAGTGGAGGAGATTTGTAACACCCGGATAATTAAGCTACAGTAATCTCCCCTCTAATCTTTTCAAGTCATCATTATTCTCAAGCTTAAGTGCCACTTGCTCAAAATCAAACTCAGTTCATATTTAAATTGAAGTTCAAATTTCTATTTCTTCAAACTGTCCAACAAAAATGTTCGTTGGGTTGCAAATAATCACTAAGTATTTGTCATGTAGAAACCAATATTATTTGAAATATTATATTACCCCAACCTATTTAAATCAGTGCCCAAATCATTCTATTTAATCTATTTGTTTTTAAAAGAAATTAAAAAAACTTCAAATCACTCCCAAACTTTTTGGTGGCAGTGAGGTATGTTGCATACTAAAATATGAGGCGAGACACATACTTTGCAAAAGTCATTTGGTGCTCCAATTAAAAGCAAGTGGTATAGAAATAAATAAAATAGAAAAGAAAAAGAAAAAGAAGAAAAGGCCTAAAGCTATGGTGCGACTGGGCCTTAGGTGCATAGGAGAGGCCCAACCCACCTTCTCCTTCTCCCCCACTCATGCATTGCTCCCCTGTCCCGCGTCGCTACTGGGCGCGGTCGCCGGCCGACCACCTTGGTGACCCCGCCGCCGCAGGGATAATGATCCCCCCACCTCAACCCCTCGGGCTCCTCCCCTCCACCTTGCCCAGATCCACTCTCCTCTTGCTCCCTCTCCCTTCGCTGCCCGCGCCAGGATCCGCACGACCATGGCCATCCCCCACTGAAGTTTGCGGCCACCGACCGCTCCGTACCTCGCCGTCGAGTCCAGGAGCTCCTCCGTGTTCCACTACGTCGCCTATGTTGTCTACGAGGCCGGATCGGCCTGGATCGCGCTTGCATCGATGCCATTGCGTCGTCTTGTTCCCATCGGCCCCGCCACTGCCTTCCCGTCGTCCCGCTACTGCAGCGCCTCCCCGACTTCCCCGAAGACACCAACCACCTCACCGTGAGTCCCTCCTTCGATTACCCCTTCTTCCCGCTCCGTTCCGCCATCGTAACTCTATGCCCCGTGCTTCAGTCACCATGGCAGGGAGCTTGCTCCTCCCGTGTGCCCCTGTTTGTCCTGTCCGTGCCTGCCTTCGATCCCCATGCCGCGCTCCTCTACACCGCCGCGTGTGCACGTCACCTCGACCACGCCGTCCTCTTCCTTGCCATGCCGCTCTGCTGTTGCAAGTTGCTGCCTGCTACTGCGCTGCCTTTGATGCCTTTGTTTTGCTGCTCCGGCTAGCTGCTACTGCTATGCGTTGCTGCTGCTACTAACTGCTCTGCCTTGCTAGCTAACTTTTCTAATTCTACAATAACTAACCCTCTAGACAACCCCTAAACAGCACCTACGACTGTCAACAGGAGCAAAAATATTAAGTGAAGGTAGTATACTTGACAAACTCCATTTTATCCCACTGGATCAAATCCATTTGATGCGTAGATTAAATCCTATGAATATCACAAAGTAATAGATGACATGTAGGCCCCATTAAATAAGTTAGGTTTATTTAATTGTTTAGGTAAATAGTCCATGACATGTGGGTCACAACTCTCCTTTTCACTAGTCAAATTGACTCGGTCACCTTGAATTAAAAGTAATTTAGAAAATCTAGAATATTATTAATACATTGAAAAATCATATAAAATAATCCGTAACTCGGATGAAAAAGTTTTATACTTGAAAGTTGCTTCGAAAAATTAGACGAATCCAAATACGCCCTCCGTTCGTCTGTCACATGTCCCTAGCATAGCGAACATGGAACGGCCCCTCTTCATTTTATATGCCCGAAAATGCCTAACATTGGGAATACTTTCCCGGATGTTTCCCCCCTTCGTAAGTATCACCTAGTACCGCGTAAGGACACACCTCGCACCATTTATTGCCATGTCATGCATCGCCATGCATCTGTTTGCATTGTATTTATTGTTTCTTCTCCCTCTTCTCTCCCGTTGGCTTCGAGACTGATACCACTACTGCTATCCCGATCGACTACGGTGTTGATGACCCGTCCTTCTCTGGGCTTCCAGGCAAGCCAACCCCCCTTGATCACTAGATACTGCCCATTCTCTTCTCTCTTATTCTTGCATTAGGTTTGCTACTGTTAATGATTCGATAGCTCGTATTCTGTTGTATAGCCTGTCCTTATTGCTACAGTTGTTGATAGCTTCATCTGCTATCCTACATGCTTAGTATAGGATGCTAGTATACCATCAGTGGCCCTACATGATTGTCCGTCTTCCATGCTATACTAACGAGCCATGCTCACTTCGGGAGGTGTTCACGGGTATATACTATATACATAGTTTACATGATACATGATGTGACTAAAGTCGGGTCAGCTCATAGAGTACCCGCAATTTATTCCGACGGCCCCCTGAGTGATTCTTTATGGCGGTGTGACATGGTAGGTTGAGACACCAAGGAGAGAGGTGGCCTGGTCTCTGGTCATTGTCCACGGTTATTTCATAATAACATGCTAAACGAGTTTGGATACTTGATCTGAGTTGGGTCATTGGCTTTATACACACTAACTGCCACGCGGGATAGGATATGGGCAACTGGCATCGTAGTATCAGTCGGAGCCTTCCGGACGTTAGCGACTGAGCGGCGCGCGCCGGGTTGGACTAGAACGCCTGCACTGGTATAAGGGGGCTAGGTCTACTCACCGGCCGTGTTCGCAACGTGCAGGAGTGCAAAGGGCGATGGGCCGAAGACCCCTGCGGGCTAATGATTTAGACCCGCGTGCTGACCTCTCTGTCGGGCCTAGGTAGGGCCGCGACGTGTTGATCTTTTGAGGCCGGGCATGACCCAGGTTAGTGTGTCCGGCTAGAGGGATCAAGCGTGTCGGGTTATGTGGTGCACCCCTGCAGGGAAGTAATCTATTCGATTAGCCGTGTCCAGGGTAACAAGGTGACCCGGAGTTGTATTTTGACCTCATGACAACTAGAACCGGATACTTAATAAAAAAACCTTTCAAGTGCCAGATACAACCCGGTGATTGCTCTCTCACAGGGTGACAAGGAGAGGATCGCCGGGTAGGATTATGCTATACGATGTTACTTAGTGAACTTTCCAGCTACTCTCTTCTACTGCTGCAAGACGGAGGCTGCTAGACGCATTGATACTTGTTACTATTCCAGCTACTCTCTTCTACAGCTGCAAGATGCAGGTTGCCGGAAGCGTATTCTTCGATAGGACTAGCTATCCCCCTCTTATTCTGCATTCTGCAGTTCAGTCCACTGATATTACCCCTTTTATACAGATACCAATGCATATGTAGTGTAGATCCTTGCTTGGGAGTACTTTGGATGAGTACTCACGATTGCTTTGCTTCTCCTTTCCCCCCTTTTCTTTTCTTCTCGGATGATACAACCAGATGGTGGAGCCCAGGAGCCAAATGCCACTGCCGACGACTACTACTACCCCACCGGAGCCTACTACAACGTGGAGTCTGCCGACGACCAGGAGTAGTTTAGGAGGATCCCAGGCAGGAGGCCTGCGCCTCTTCGATCTGTATCCATCTTTGTGCTAGCCATATTATGGCACCTTGTTTAACTTATGTCTGTAATCAAATATTGTTGCTTCCACTGACTCGTTTATGATCGAGCTTATGTATTCGAGCCCTCGAGGCCCCTGGTTTGTAATATGAAGCTTGTACGATCTTTAATTTGTGTCTAGAGTTGTGTTGTGATATCTACCCGTGGGACCCTGATCTTGGTCGTACACATTTGCGTGCATGATTATTGTACGATCAAATCGGGGGCGTCACAACGATGTTCAGATACACTATTACGATGTGGTGTTCCAGGTGGCATGAGCTGTGAAACAATTCCACTTTGTCTTAAATGCATACCAAACTTGTAACTCAAATATTCACCTCCACGATCAGATAGTAGAAACTTTATTTTCTTGTTACAATGATTCTCCAATTCACTATGAAATTCCTTCAACTTTTCAAATGTTTCAGACTTGTGTTTCATTAAGTAAATATACCCATATCTACTCAAATCATCTGTAAAGGTAAGAAAATAACGATATCCACCGCGTGCTTCAACACTCACTGGATCGCATACATCGGTATGTATTATTTCCAATAAGTCACTAGCTCGCTCCATTGTTCCGGAGAACGGAGTTTTAGTCATCTTCCCCATGAGGCATGGTTCACATGTCTCAAATGATTCATAATCAAGAGATTCCAAAAGTCCATGGGTATGGAGTTTCTTCATGCGCTTTACACCAATATGACCTAAGCAACAGTGCCACAAGTATGTGGTACTATCATTATTAACTTTGCATATTTTGGCATCAATATTATGAATATGTGTATTACCACGATCGAGATTCAACAAGAATAAACCATTCAAAAGGGGTGCATGATTATAAAAGATATTACTCATGTAAATAGAACAACCATTATTCTCTGACTTAATTGAATAACCGTTTCACAATAAACAAGATCCAGATATAATGTTCATGCTCAACGCAGGCACCAAATAAAAATTATTCATGTTTAAAACTAATCTCGAAGGTAGATGTACAGGTAGCGTGCTGACAACGATCACATCAACCTTGGAACCATTTTCGACGCGCATCGTCACCTCGTCCTTAGCCAGTCGTTGTTTGCTCCGTAGCTCCTGTTTCGAGTTACGAATATTAGCAACCAAACTAGAATCAAATACCCAGGCGCTACTACAAGCAGTAGTAAGGTACACATCAATAACATGTATATCAAATATACCTTTCTTGACGTTTCCAGCCTTCTTATCTGCCAAGTACTTGGGGCAGTTCCGCTTCCAGTGACCATTCCCCTTGCAGTAGAAGCACTCAGCCTCAAGTTTGGTCCAGCGCTTGGGTTTCCTCACGGGAGCAATAATTGTCTTACCATTTATCTTGAAGTTCCCTTTATTTCCATTGCCTTTCTTGAAACTAGTGGTCTTTCTAACCATCAACACTTGATGCTCCTTCTTGATTTCAACCTCCTCGACCTTGAGCATTGCGAAGAGCTCGGGACCACTACAAGGAGTGCACCCACGATGTGGAGGCCTCGCCCTCTTCCAAGTCAAAGGAGCCAATCGTCATCGATATCTCTGACGATGAGGAGTAGCTTGTCTAATTACCTCACTATAAGGGCCTATGTTCAGTTAGCTAGCTATGTAGGTTAAGCATGTTCGGTTTACCTGTTGCATGTGTTGCTCTTGCCTTTCCTTAACAAATTCCAGTGAATTGTCCTATGCACTCTTGCCATGCAATCTGATCCTCTAGTATATATGTTCTATATGTCACGCAATGTGGTGCTCACTTATTAACTGTTTGGTTAATTTGTTGTCGTGTTCATTTAATTGTTTGGTTCAATTCTGCAATGTGATGTTCAATTCTTGTGGGTGCAATTTTGTATTGTCTTCCATGTGAGAAATAAATCAAATTTCGCTGTGCAAAATACATGAGAAACAAATACAATTGCTATATTTCCAAGTTGTCAAGCATATATAATTGGTTTGGTTAACTGTCTGATCTTCTAGTATGTTATATATTGTGCAATGTGGTGCTGAGTTAATGTTTGGTTCATTTGTTGTGGTGTTTAGTTAACCGTTTGGTTCAATTCTGCAATGCAATGTTCAATTGTTGTGGGTGCATTTTTATTATTATCTTCCATGTGAGAAATAAATCAAATTTAGTTTTACTAAATACATGAGAAACAAATGCAATTCCTATATTTCCAAGTTGTTAAGCATGCTTGGTTTGGTTAACTGTGTGGTCTTCTATTAGGTGTATGTTATATTGTGCAATGTGGTGTTGACTTAATGTTTGGTTCATTTGTTGTTGTCTTAGTTAACTGTTTGGTTCAATTCTGCAATGCGATGTTCAATTGTTGTGGGTGCATTTTTATTGTCTTCCATGTGAGAAATAAATCGAATTTGGCTGTACTAAATACATGAGAAACAAATACAATTGCTATATTTCCAAGTTGTTAAGCCTGCTTGGTTTGGTTCACTGTCCGATCTTCTATTAGGAGTATGTTATATTGTGCAATGTGGTGCTCAGTTAATGTTTGTTTCATTTGTTGTGGTGTTTAGTTAACTATTTGGTTCAATTCTGGAATGCGATGTTCAATTGTTGTGGGTAAATTTTTGTATTGTTATGCATGTGAGGAATAAATTGAATTTCGTTGTACCACATACATGAGAAACATATACAATTGCTATATTTCATAGTTCTTAATCATGGTTGGTTTGGATAAATGGTTTTTGCATGTGTCTTGAATTAATCTGTTGAATCTGCAATGAGCTTATTTTTCATCAACATATTTTACTGATAGTATGTAGTTCATCTAAGTTATGCTTAACAATTAGATTCCTCGATTGTACAATTGCTTCCGTCTATACAACTCTGGAACCTAAGTCGAGAACACTTAGTGAATTGCGTCAAGATAATAAGGGTCAATTTTCTCAACTGGTTTATTTTAAAACTTTCGGAGAACGCATGTGACTCTTCCCAATTTCCTTGCAACTGTACTCTGTTCATAGGTACAAATGTATGCCGGCGAATCACTTGGTTCTCATCAAATTAATTCATTTGCACCATTGCTTGAGGAAAATCTTCAAAATTCTTCAAAGCCCTCATGAGTTCAAAAACCTCAGTTGAAGAAAACGGCCGATGGCAAAAAGCCTTAGAAGGAAGGCAAACGTAAAGAGGAACACACCTCTTTCAAGATTCCGGATGACTTATAGTCAAGGTACTGCACGCCTGATGAAAATATACATGGCCCTGAAACTAAGAAGCGGTGCAAAACGCGCACTCAGAAAATCAAGAGATACTAGTCATATGAGTGGAGAGATTACAGATACATCACTCCCAAGTATATGAAGGACTTTGCTGTGAAGCCTCCTTGCAATGGGCCGACGCTTGCTGAAGGTCAAGTTGCTCATCCCACAGGTATCATAAGGGGTGAAGAATTCCCCAAGGAATGGGCAAGGCGGTAGGCTAAACTGCCGAAACAGGCCATTGATGAATTCAACAGGACCATAAAGGCCTCAACTGAAGCTGGTGCTAGCGCTCCCAAGAAATCAATGCCTAACAAGCCTGCTCACTAGCCCCAGTCATGTGATCCTAAGCCCTTTGTGGCCAGGCCAGCTGCTTCAAAGGCCTTAGCATCCAAGGTGCCAAAATCTTCAGTGCCTCCTCTTGCTACAAGTTCTTCAATGGCTGCAACAAGAGCATCAACACTAGTCGTGCTCGCATCTTGCCAGCGCAGCAAGGGCTTTCCAACAGCCGCTATAGCTGCATCAAGTGCCTCGGCTAGTGGGAAACCTTCATCTCTGCCCAACCTAAAGAAAAAGGTCACTGCTGGCCGTGGCATCAGGTCAAGCCCCAAGGGAAAACCTTCAGTGCCAACTGTTGGCGAACATGAGCTTGCTGACATGAAAGTAGTTAGTATACACATGAAACATAGTCCCTGAATATTTGGCGTAGCACATGGAAGATGACCCCTAAACATGAATTTCTTAAGTGAAGAATTTGGTGATGAAATTGGTACGACCTTTGAAGAAATTGATGTGAAGACTTTGAAGCTTGAAGACTTTTATTTTTGTAGTTTCTCTTCTTCTTATTTGAGTCATAGGAAAAACCGTACTATTAAAGGGGGTCAAGGTGAATCACATTTCACATTTCCAAATTGATGCTCAAACTTACTCAAACCCATACACAAAAACTGCTTCGAGTGAAGCCTTTGGAAATCTCCACTACAGGTGACGCATTTGCTAAGCGATAGTGTCAGGACCCCGATCCTAAGTCACACCGATCTAGCTGTAACACGTCATATCACTTTGCGGCCTCACGCACGGTAACCCCACGGGTGCCACCTTACCTGGCCCGGGACCGTTTGCGCTTTTTGGCTCACGTATATGACAGTGTCGCTAGCATCCATATGACAGAGAACCCGGGCCGACATGGCTAGTTATAAATCAAAAGTGGCACTAGATTACAGAGACATGCATCCATGACCCAGCAACGAACGTGTCGGTCATCAACGTATGAACCCAAGTCGTAGCAAGCTACATGGACTTAAAGGAACAACGCGTGACATTTCCCCTAAGGAACAGTCACAGGAACGAAGAAGGACACATGCCGGCCAGCCTACGTGTTCCGAGCAGTAGCAAGCTACCAAGGCTCATTGGAATCACTAGGAGGCATTTCCCTGTAAGGTAGGCTACCAAGGGAAAACAACTAGGTGTCGGATCCCACACATACCAAGCATTTCAATCATACACGCAATATGCTCAATATGTGCAAATACAACATTGCATCACAACAGAACTCTATGACTCAAAGTACTTTATTTAAGAGGCTCCAAGAGCCATACATAACATATCCATACAGGTAGGGGTCACATGACCCAACACTCAAGTCATACAGTCATACAAGCACAAGCGGAAGCTACATGTCTGAGTACAGAAAACTTAGAAAATAAAATAGGCTTGGTGTAGCCTGACTATCTACAAGGCCCTTCACAAGCTCCAGATCTCCGTCTGGGTGTCAAGCTACTCGTCGACGTCAACGTCTATGTAAAACCCATCAGCAGGGGCAGGGTTCTCCTCTGCAACAGTTATTAAGCAAACATGAGTACAAAGGTACTCAACAAGTCTTACCACAGAACCTATCATACATGCAACATTATCAACAGGGGGGGGGCAGTGGAGTTTATAGCAGAAAGCCAGCTTTGACTCTTGGCTAACCTATACTACAACTCTCAACAGATTGCAAGATGTTATTACGAACACGAGTCCTCTACTCACCACATCAATACACTACCGAGGATCCTCTTCCGTCATCCTACGGAAGGCCATCCACGGCACTCACACTTATCTTGAGGCTTTTAGTAGTATCCATCAACTTGTCTATGAACTGTAAGAGTAACCAAGTAGTCCGTACCGCGAACAACGGCTATTCGAATAGATTGATAACTCTGCAGGGGTGTACCTCTTCACATACGCTTCCACCACTTATCGCCGTTTACTCGACGTGTACTCGGCAACCTTCAAGCGGAAGCCCAGCGAGGGTGTCGGACACGACCTGACCAACTACTCAAGTCTCTCGTCCAGGTTTATCGCCTATTTGGGTTCCATCCGTGGGGAGATCCGGCCTGGGTGTCGCTCACGGCCCCAAACGATGTGTACAGGGTTCCCGAGTCACCAAACGGGCGATTGGTACACCGTGCCACGTACCTGTCGCATCACAACCCACCCCGAGGGTCAGCGCTGTGCACGACCTCCAGTAAACTATAAACACCAGAAACTAGTTGCAACTCCTGGACAGAGATCGAGGGTAATTAATAAGCCGAGAGGGTCCATTGGTTTCGGGCCCAATGCGTGGTAGTAACTGCAACTTGAACCACACATACAGATCTCGGGTCCTATGGACGATTCCAATGAAACAACCCACCATGTACTCCTACATGGCCTTTCATCGATACATTTACCAAGCGTATTCCACACTTCCTTCTCTTTATCGGTATGATCATTTCACTCTGATCCATCACCTAGATGAACCAAACCTGACACAACTCTAAGCATAGCAGGCAACATAAACAAATAGCATGGTGGATCACACATCACATGGCTCAATCAACTCCTACACATGCTAGTGGGTTTCAACTATTTACTGTGGCAATGACAGGTCATGCAAGGGAATAGGGTTCATCTACCGCAGCAAGTAGCAGTTCACACGCTGTTGCCTTAATGCAGTAAAAGAGAGCAGGAGCGAGAAGATTGGGTTTGTATCGGAATGATCAATGATTGCTTGCCTGACAAAGTAGTTGTCGGGTACTGCTCTTCAACTGGATACGCAGCAGTATCCTCGGGAGCAGGACCTAACACAGAGAATACCGACGATACAATCATTAACAAACAAATGCAACAATATGATGCATGCTCATGACATGGCAAGATGCATGTGTGTTGGCTAATGCAACTAAAACCAGAAGGGTTTGAGCCTATTTGAATCAAAGATTCAAATTGGCATTTTAGCTATTATTTAAATAAGTGCATTATCATGTTTTTGATGTATACAGCAAGTTAACTTGTTCAAACATGCATGAAACCAGTGCCATTGGAAAGATTGGATTTTTCTGATCATTTTTCATATATAAATCTTTTCCATCTGAGCTATGGTTGATTTTATATGATTTTTTAGAAGTTTTGGGTATTTTCTGGAATTTCCTGAATTATTTTTAATCTAAAATCCCAGAAAAACCTTTACTGCGTCAGCATGACATCTTGCTGACGTCAGTCAGTCAACAGGAGCTAGTCCAAGTCAAACATGACATGTGGGCCCTGCATGTCAGTGTCACAGCTAATTAACTAAGTTAATTAGAGTTAAACTAAAACTAATTAGTTGTCAGTGGGGCCTGGGCCCACGGGTCAGTGACTAAATTAATTTACTAATTAAATTAACAGAAACTTAATTAAACTAACTAATTAGTAAAAGGTGGCCCACACGTCAGTGACCCAGGGGTGGTCAACCCCCCGGTCAAATAGGTCAAACCCGCCGGCGACGTGACGCCGGCGAGGCCAAGTACGGCGGCGTGCTTCGAAAATCGTCTATGGGGCACGGCTCGAGCTGCGGCTAGGCGCATTGGAAAGCTCTTGCCATCGCGCGTCGGATGGTGGTGGTCGCTGGACCTGGGGTGGCCGGAGATGACGGCAACAAGCTCGACGGCGGCGACCGGCGTCGGGCGTGTGTGGAGAAGCAGCTACAGAGGCCTGGGCGTTGCGTGCGTAGCACCTATCGCATCTACGCGCTGCGGTGAGTATGATGGACGGGTGCCAGTGACCAAATGGTCACCGGAACGTCACCGGCGGCGAGCACGGCGACGGTGAGTTACGGTGATCAACGGAGCGACGGCTACATGGTGCAAACGAGGCGGAGAAGAGAGGGGAACGGCGTAGTGGCTCACTGTGGTGCTAACGAGCTCGACGGAGGGGTCGGGGACGCGCTGTAGCTTCGTAACGGCGACGAGGTGCTCCGGCGATCCGAGGAAGGGGACGGCGGCGTGAGGACGTTGCAGGGCTTCCGGCGGCTCGTGGCTCAGCGAGGAGGAAGAGGACGACGCGGCGGATCTTCTGGACACACTCACGGGGCGAGGGGGTGGCTCTAAGTGCGGCTACGGCAAGCGGCGGCGACGGCAGCTCGGTGATGGAAGAGGAGAGAGCCAGGGGAGGGCGATGGAGACGAGGGGAAGAAGTGAGAGCGGTCGGGGCAGCTGCGTGTCGATTCATGGAGTCATCCAGGCCATCGGGGAGGCAGGCTAGCAGGGTGGAGGTGGCCGGACGCGTGCCGGCGCGCGGTGGCCACGCGCGCGTCCTTCTGGCGCGAGGAGGAAGGCGACAGAGGAGGGCTGGTGGGCTGGGCCTGGCCTGCAACAGTGCTGGTCCCAAGGTAAGTGCTTTCTCTTTCTTTCTTTTTCCTATTTCTTTTTCTGTTTCATTTCTTTTGCAGCTTTGTTCAACTATTAAAAATGCCAAAACATTTTTATAACTCATGAAACTTGTCATGCCCACTGTATACAATATGAACAGTAGGAAACATTATAGTTCATGATTATTTGAGCATTTAAAATATTTTAAAGTATTTAAATGCCCAAATACAAATACCATATGATTTAATCCAAAGCCCTTGAGTGTCCTAGAAAAATGTGCACCATTTTTGGCAGAGGTTTAAGACCAAGGCAGAAATGATGAACATTTTTGAAGGGCATTTTGGGTACATTGGAAAATATTTTAACAAACCCTAGTTGTTAGGAGAGGGGTGCTGGGGTTTCTGTTAATCCCATTTCAAGTTTCTTTGAAAGTAAACATGATGCACACTCTAGCTAGGTCCTAATGCAAGTGCTAACTAGGGATGTGACAACTCACCCCCACTTAAAAGAATCGCGTCCCGAGATTTGGGTTCCTCCGGAAAGAGGGTGGGGTACTCAAGTCGAAGACGATCCTCCCTTTCCCAAGTAGCTTCACTCTCGGAATGATGTGACCATTGAACCTTGAGAAACTTGATATTGTGGCGTCGAGTGGTGCGCTCAGTTTGATCAAGAATACGAACGGGGTATTCTCGATATGTGAGATTGTCCTGGAGATCAAGCGTTTCGTGGTCCACTCCGCGGATAGGATCCGAGAAGCAACGCCTGAGTTGAGAAACGTGGAAAACATCATGAACTCTGGAGAGGTGCGGAGGTAGCTCCAATTGGTAGGCAACTTCTCCTCGTTTGGCAAGAATGCGAAAAGGACCGATGTAACGAGGGGCCAATTTGCCTTTGATACCGAAACGGTGGGTTCCCTTAAGAGGAGTAACCCGAAGGTAAGCCTTATCGCCGACTTCAAAAGTCACAGCCTTATGATGACTATCATATTGGCTCTTTTGGCGAGACTGGGCTGTTTTCAATCTCTCACGAATGATGCGAACCTGCTCTTCTGCTTCCTGGATCATATCCGGGCCAAAGAATTGTCTTTCCCCGGTCTCTGACCAGTTAAGAGGTGTTCGACACCTTCGTCCATATAGAACTTCGAAGGGAGCTTTGCCCAAGCTGGCTTGATAACTATTGTTATAAGCGAATTCGGCAAATGGAAGACATTTTTCCCATTCCATACCGAAAGAAATGATAGAGGCTCGAAGCATGTCTTCCAGAATTTGATTGACTCGTTCCACTTGACCACTTGACTGGGGATGGAAGGCGGTACTGAAGGAGAGATGAGTTCCCATAGCATTCTGGAAACTTTCCCAAAATTGTGAAGTAAAAAGACTTCCACGGTCTGAGTTAATCTCCAACGGCACACCATGAAGTGATACTATCCGAGAGACATACAAATCTGCTAGCTGGCTAGAGGTAATACTCTCTCGAACAGGCAGGAAATGAGCTACTTTAGAGAGGCGGTCGATAACGACGAAGATAGCATTATTCCCTTTCCTGGTCCTGGGAAATCCGATAATGATGTCCATACCGACTTTGTCCCATTTCCATTCAAGAATAGCTAAAGGTTGAAGGGTGCCAGTAGGCCGTTGATGCTCTGCTTTGACTCGACGACAAACGTCGCAGTTAGCAATGAATTGAGCGATTTATCTCTTCATCCTAGTCCACCAGAATCTCTGGCGTAGATCCTGATACATTTTGGTACTACCGGGATGAATCGTGAGAGGAGATTCATGAGCCTCCTTAAGGATCAAACGTCTCAGGTTTCGTACTTTAGGAACCACTAAACGGTTGCTAAAGAATACGACTCCTTGATCATCAATTGAAAAACATCCTGCAACTCCTTTCTTGATGTTCCTCCTAATACGGGAAATTCCCGGATCAACCTTCTGTGCTTTGATGACCTAATCCGTAAGGGTAGGTTTCGCCACCAAGGTGGAAAGGAATCCTCGAGGAACAATGTGAAGGTTAAGCTTACGAAATTCCTCGTGGAGAAGTGGTTGACCTTGTTGTAACATCAAGTTGTTACAATATGACTTACGACTTAGTGCATCAGCCATGACATTGGCCTTTCCAGGGGTATAAGTGATTCCTAAGTCGTAATCTGTGAGCAACTCAACCCAACGTCTTTGCCTGAGATTCAAATCCGGTTGGGTGAAGATATACTTCAAACTTTGGTGATCAGTGAAGATTTCACAGCGATTACCAAGGAGGTAATGTCGCCATGTTTTGAGTGCATGGACTACAGCTGCAAGCTCTAGATCATGAGTGGGATAGTTATCCTCATGTGGACGCAACTGTCGAGATGCGTATGCAATCACTTGACGATCTTGCATGAGTATGCAACCTAGTCCTTGTCGCGAGGCGTCGCAATAGATTATAAAGTCCTTGGAAAAGTCTGGTGGTACCAGTACAGGTGCAGATGTCAGGCGTCTTTTCAGTTCCTGAAAACTGGACTCGCACTGTGGGGTCCACTCCAACTTTTTATCTTTCTTGAGGAGTTTAGTTAGAGGTTTAGCAACCTTGGAGAAATTCTCGACGAAGCGCCGGCAATAGCTCGCTAAGCCAAGAAAACTCCTAACTTGCTTGACCGATTCAGGGGGAGTCCAATCAAGTACGGCTTGAACTTGCTCGGGATTGACAGCAATACCCTTGCCAGAGATCACATGACCTAAATAGGTTACTTCCGGCAACCAAAATTCACATTTAGAGAATTTGGCATAAAGGCGGTGCTCTCGAAGTTTCGTCAATACCAGCCTTAAATGCTCGGCATGATCTTCCTTGTTCTTGGAATAGATGAGTATATCATCGAGGTATACCACAACGAATTTATCCAAGTACTCCATGAATATAGAATTCATTAACCGAGAAAAGGTAGCTGGGGCATTGGTTAATCCGAAGGACATGACGGTGTACTCATATTGGCCATAACGAGTAACAAAAGCCATTTTAGGAATGTCCCCGTTCTTGATTTTGATTTGATGGTAACCCAACCTCAAATCCATCTTAGAGAAGACTGAGGATCCAGCGAGCTGATCATACAGGTCGTTGATCCTGGGGAGCGCATACTTATTCTTTATGGTGACCAGATTGACAGGTCGGTAATCTACAACCATCCGCTCCATTCCATCCTTCTTCTTGACGAAGAGGACGGGGCAAGCCCAAGGGGAAGAACTAGGACAGATGAAACCTTTTTGCAAGGACTCATCGAGCTGTTTCTTTAGCTCAGCTAATTCTAGTGGTGCCATCTTATAAGGTCTCCTAGAGATTGGGACAGTTCCAGGGATAAGATCTATCACGAACTCGACATCTCTGTCAGGTGGAATTCCTGGCAGTTCTTCTGGAAAAACATCCGGAAAGTCACGGACTACCGAGATATCTTCGAGTTCTGGTAGAGGGCTGGCATTAAGAGAGTAGAGCTGACGTTCAGCCATTCGGGCCAAGACATTGACTATCTTGCCGGATGGATGTGTAAGTTGAACGGTCCTAGTATAGCAATCAATTTTGGCGTAATGAGTTGTCATCCAATCCATACCCAAAATGATGTTTATGTCCAAGGACTTGAGAGCGATTAGAGATGCTAGGAAAACAAGTCTATCGACAAGGATTTCATTTCCATGGCTTACCCTAGAAGTTTGCCACTTTGAACCAGGAGTTAGAATAACCATGGAAGTAGGCATGTCACAAAAAGTCATGTTGTGCAATCGAGCATAGCTCTCAGATATGAACGAATGGGATGCTCCAGTATCGAAAAGAACAGATGCCGGATGGCAGTTAACGAGAAGCGTACCAAGGACGACGTTAGGATCCTCATAAGCTTCTTCAGCAGAGACATAGTTGACATGACCACGTGCAGTGGGGATTGGCTTGACATAATTCACCTTGCCGGTTGGCTTACCACGGCCAACGGGTTTTCCTGGTTGGTTCTGAGGACACTCACGCATGTAGTGCCCCGGTTCTCCACACTTGAAGCATGTCACAGTGGTAGTGCGTGGAGCAAAGTTGGAAGGTGGTCCTCCATAGGTCTTAGCAGGTGCAAACTATTGAGTTGGGCGAGGCGCCTCATAGGATGGCCTCGGTGTGTACTTGGGTGGCAAAGCAGTATTAGGAACCCACACACGACGCTTGTGAGAGCCAGAGCCGGATGAGGAACCAAGGTCTCGGGTATGCTTGCGTGTGGCCTCGAAGTCGGTCTGGCCTATTTCAGCACTGATAGCCTTGTTTACCAACTTCTGGAAGGAAGTGCACTCGTGCAGACGTAGATCTCGGCGGAGTTCAGGGCTGAGTCCCTTGCGGAACCTCGCCTGCTTCTTGGCATCGGTGGATACTTCCTCAGGTGCATAGCGTGCCAAGTTGCCAAACTCGCGACTATAGCCATCCACAGTTAAACGGCCCTGGGTGAAGTTGAAGAATTCCTCCCGCTTGCGATCCATGAGACCTTCCGGAATGTGATGTTCACGGAATGCCTCACTGAACTCAACCCAAGTAGTGACTTGGCCAGCAGGACGCATAGCTTCAAAGTTTTCCCACCAAAGACTAGCAGGGCCCTCAAGATGGTAGGCGGCGTAGGTAACCTTGTCAGCTTCGGCCACACGGGCAGAGTGTAGCTTGTGGGTGATACTACGTAGCCAGTCATCAGCATCCAGAGGTTCAGTGGAGTGATGGAACTTCGGTGGACACATCTTGATAAAGTCATTGATTGACACCACGTCATTCCTCTGGCGGAACCCAGTGTTCTGCTCTATGCGTTCCAGCAGACGGTTGGTCTCTCTCTTGTTCCGTTCTGCTTCGAGCATAACTTCCGCCAAGGAGGGTGGCTGGGGCAGATTCCCATCTCTAGCCCCACTAGCCTCACCCTGCTCCTGAGCAGCAGGAGTGTTGCGAGTGTTGACCATCCTAGGAAAACAAAACAACGGTTTAGACAAGGATGGCAAAAATTTGACATAGAAGTGCAGAATGTAATGGATGACACGGAATGCAAGGATGTTCATCCGTACGACATGGTAATATAGAAACTGCTATATATACACCAGTGGTCATACACACCATACATAGTTCAGTACAAGCCAAGGCTAAAGTAAAACTGCGGTGAAAGACAATACATCCCATCAGAGGCATTCCAAGCTCCTATACATTATTTAACTACACCTCCGGAACTCAGTACACACTAAGTCATATTCCACAAGACGCGCAGGACTGTGGAAATACAACTACTACGATACTACTACTACCACGGTCTAGCTCAGACATTCGCGTAGTAATCCTCATAAAGATTACCACCGTAGCCTGGAAGTGGAACAGATGGATCTTGAAACTCGCGAGCACTTGAAGGCTGTGGACCATAAGGACATGGGTGTGGCCTCGGTCCCGATGCTGGTGGTAACCGACGCCCACGTGGAGGTGTAATACCCCCAACGTCACGCCAATCCATGCGATCAGGCAGACGAGTCCGCACGGGGTACAAATCCCGCATGTCCAGATATCCGGCGTGCACAGCAGGTGCAAGCCGTGTCAAAGTAGTCCAGTGGGCGGCTCGAGTGTTATACAGCTCCATTCGGAGGGCACGGACCTCACGGTCCCTATCCTCCAACATCTGAACAATGGTCTGAAGCAGTGGCTCTTCATGAGCAGCATCAGTATACAGACCAGTGTAGTAGCCTTCCTCTCCGGGAAGTGAGGCTGGCATGTAACAGAACTCAGTGTTCAGCAACAGGGCATGCCTAGCACGGAGAATGGTCATCATCGAATAAGCGGCATCCTGCACTGCCATCTCGATGGTAACCCCGAGTCCATAAGACCAATGGATGGGGTCGTTAGCTCCAGGATATGAGGGGTATATCCGGACTGTGCAGAAATACTGACTCTGATTGAAATCCCGGTACTGTTCCTCCACAGTGTATTCAGGATACCAGCGATAACCGGTCTCAGTCAGCACACGGACTAGCATGGCCGTGTGACCGGGCACATTAATGCACCGAGTCAAATGAACCACTTGGTGAGGGATGCGACCAGACATCTGAAACACGGAATAATGCAAAGGCATTAGTGTTTCTGGAAGAAATCGGGTAGCATAACAACTGTAAATGCTCAAACAAGGATTTGAGACATCATACAGATGATAGCATAGCCACTCAACAATCCATATCAAGGTTCCGGTCCAACAATCATCATACTAAAAGGATAGAAACTGAACTGAGGCTTGAAACCAACAATCCTAAGAGTCTACGGATTAGTAACACGTGAACCTAATAAGGATAAGAGGCCTAGTCCTAAATCCCTGTAGAAAGAATAGACTGACTTAGATCAGAAGGGCATGAGGTAAAGGAGTAAAAAGAGCCTTACGTTCCCTTCCACAATCAATTCCCCTACATATAACTAAGAATTTTTCTAGACTCAACATCGACCAGTTTGGCTTGAGAAACCTACAGGCAGTCCAGCTCTAATGCCAACGCTGTCAGGACCCCGATCCTAAGTCACACCGATCTAGCTGTAACACGTCATATCACTTTGCGGCCTCACGCACGGTAACCCCACGGGTGCCACCTTACCTGGCCCGGGACCGTTTGCGCATTTTGGCTCACGTATATGACAGTGTCGCTAGCATCCATATGACAGAGAACCCGGGCCGACATGGCTAGTTATAAACCAAAAGTGGCACTAGATTACAGAGACAGGCATCCATGACCCAGCAACGAACGTGTCGGTCATCAACGTATGAACCCAAGTCGTAGCAAGCTACATGGACTTAAAGGAACAACGCGTGACATTTCCCCTAAGGGACAGACACGGGAACGAAGAAGGACACATGCCGGCCAGCCTACGTGTTCCGAGCAGTAGCAAGCTACCAAGGCTCATTGGAATCACTAGGAGGCATTTCCCTGTAAGGTAGGCTACCAAGGGAAAACAACTAGGTGTCGGATCCCACACATACCAAGCATTTCAATCATACACGCAATATGCTCAATATGTGCAAATACAACATTGCATCACAACAGAACTCTATGACTCAAAGTACTTTATTTAAGAGGCTCCAAGAGCCATACATAACATATCCATACAGGTAGGGGTCACATGACCCAACACTCAAGTCATACAATCATACAAGCACAAGCGGAAGCTACATGTCTGAGTACAGACAACTTAGAAAATAAAACAGGCTTGGTGTAGCCTGACTATCTACAAGGCCCTTCACAAGCTCCAGATCTCTGTCTGGGTGTCAAGCTACTCGTCGACGTCAACGTCTATGTAGAACCCATCAGCAGGGGCAGGGTTCTCCTCTGCAAGAGTTATTAAGCAAACATGAGTACAAAGGTACTCAGCAAGTCTTACCACAGAACCTATCATACATGCAACATTATCAACAGGGGGGGCAGTGGAGTTTATAGCAGAAAGCCAGCTTTGACTCTTGGCTAACCTATACTACAACTCTCAACAGATTGCAAGATGTTATTACGAACACGAGTCCTTTGCTCACCACATCAATACACTACCGAGGATCCTCTTCCGTCATCCTACGGAAGGCCATCCACGGCACTCACACTTATCTTGAGGCTTTTAGTAGTATCCATCAACTTGTCTATGAACTGTAAGAGTAACCAAGTAGTCCGTACCGCGAACAACGGCTATTCGAATAGATTGATAACCCTGCAGGGGTGTACCTCTTCACACACGCTTCCACCACTTATCGCCGTTTACTCGACGTGTACTCGGCAACTTTCAAGCGGAAGCCCAGCGAGGGTGTCGGCCACGACCTGACCAACTACTCAAGTCTCTCGTCTAGGTTTATCGCCTATTTGGGTTCCATCCGTGGGGAGATCCGGCCGGGGTGTCGCTCACGGCCCCAAACGATGTGTGCAGGGTTCCCGAGTCACCAAATGGGCGATCGGTACACCGTGCCACGTACCTGTCGCATCACAACCCACCCCGAGGGTCAGCGCTGTGCACGACCTCCAGTAAACTATAAACACCAGAAACTAGTTGCAACTCCTGGACAGAGATCGAGGGTAATTAATAAGCCGAGAGGGTCCATTGGTTTCGGGCCCAATGCGTGGTAGTAACTGCAACTTGAACCACACATACAGATCTCGGGTCCTATGGACGATTCCAATGAAACAACCCACCATGTACTCCTACATGGCCTTTCATCGATACCTTTACCAAGCGTATTCCACACTTCCTTCTCTTTATCGGTATGATCATTTCACTCCGATCCATCACCCAGATGAACCAGACCTGACACAACTCTAAGCATAGCAGGCAACATAAACAAATAGCATGGTGGATCACACATCACATGGCTCAATCAACTCCTACACATGCTAGTGGGTTTCAACTATTTACTGTGGCAATGACAGGTCATGCAAGGGAATAGGGTTCATCTACCGCAGCAAGTAGCAGTTCACACGCTATTGCCTTAATGCAGTAAAAGAGAGCAGGAGCGAGAAGATTGGGTTTGTATCGGAATGATCAATGATTGCTTACCTGACAAAGTAGTTGTCGGGTACTGCTCTTCAACTGGATACGCAGCAGTATCCTCGGGAGCAGGACCTAACACAGAGAATACCGGTGATACAATCATTAACAAACAAATGCAACAATATGATGCATGCTCATGACATGGCAAGATGCATGTGTGTTGGCTAATGCAACTAAAACCAGAAGGGTTTGAGCCTATTCGAATCAAAGATTCAAATTGGCATTTTAGCTATTATTTAAATAAGTGCATTATCATGTTTTTGATGTATACAGCAAGTTAACTTGTTCAAACATGCATGAAACCAGTGCCATTGGAAAGATTGGATTTTTCTGATCATTTTTCATATATAAATCTTTTCCATCTGAGCTATGGTTGATTTTATATGATTTTTAGAAGTTTTGGGTATTTTCTGGAATTTCCTGAATTATTTTTAATCTAAAAATCCCAGAAAAACCTTTACTGCGTCAGCATGACATCTTGCTGACGTCAGTCAGTCATCAGGAGCTAGTCCAAGTCAAACATGACATGTGGGCCCTGCATGTCAGTGTCACAGCTAATTAACTAAGTTAATTAGAGTTAAACTAAAACTAATTAGCTGTCAGTGGGGCCTGGGCCCACGGGTCAGTGACTAAATTAATTTACTAATTAAATTAACAGAAACTTAATTAAACTAACTAATTAGTAAAAGGTGGCCCACACGTCAGTGACCCAGGGGTGGTCAACCCCCCGGTCAAACAGGTCAAACCCGCCGGCGACGTGACGCCGGCGAGGCCAAGTACGGCGGCGTGCTTCGGAAATCGTCTACGGGGCACGGCTCGAGCTGCGACTAGGCGCGTTGGAAAGCTCTTGCCATCGGGCGTCGGATGGTGGTGGTCGCCGGACCTGGGGTGGCCGGAGACGACGGCAACAAGCTCGACGGCGGCGACCGGTGTCGGGCGTGTGCGGAGAAGCAGCTACAGAGGCCTGGGCGTTGCGTGCGTAGCACCTATCGCATCTACGCGCTGCGGTGAGTATGATGGACGGGTGCCAGTGACCAAATGGTCACCGGAACGTCACCGGCGGTGAGCACGGCGGCGGTGAGTTACGGTGATCAACGGAGCGACAACTACATGGTGCAAACGAGGCGGAGAAGAGAGGGGAACGGCGTAGTGGCTCACTGCGGTGCTAACGAGCTCGACGGAGGGGTCGGGGACGCGCTGTAGCTTCGTAACGACAGCGAGGTGCTCCGGCGATCCGAGGAAGGGGACGGCGGCGTGAGGATGTTGCAGGGCTTCCGGCGGCTCGTGGCTCAGCGAGGAGGAAGAGGACGACGCGGCGGATCTTCTGGACACACTCACGGGGCGAGGGGGTAGCTCTAAGTGCGGCTACGGCGAGCGGCGGCGACGGCGGCTCGGTGATGGAAGAGGAGAGAGCCAGGGGAGGGCGACGGAGACGAGGGGAAGAAGTGAGAGCGGTCGGGGCAGCTGCGTGTCGATTCATGGAGTCATCCAGGCCATCGGGGAGGCAGGCTAGCAGGGTGGAGGTGGCCGGACGCGTGCCGGCGCGCGGCGGCCACGCGCGCGTCCTTCTGGCGCGAGGAGGAAGGCTACAGAGGAGGGCTGGTGGGCTGGGCCTGGCCTGCAACAGTGCTGGGCCCAATGTAAGTGCTTTCTCTTTCTTTCTTTTTCCTATTTCTTTTTCTGTTTCATTTCTTTTGCAGCTTTGTTCAACTATTAAAAATGCCAAAACATTTTTATAACTCATGAAACTTGTCATGCCCACTGTATATAATATGAACAGTAGGAAACATTATAGTTCATGATTATTTGAGCATTTAAAATATTTTAAAGTATTTAAATGCCCAAATACAAATACCATATGATTTAATCCAAAGCCCTTGAGTGTCCTAGAAAAATGTGCACCATTTTTGGCAGAGGTTTAAGACTAAGGCAGAAATGATGAACATTTTTGAAGGGCATTTTGGGTACATTGGAAAATATTTTAACAAACCCTAGTTGTTAGGAGAGGGGTGCTGGGGTTTCTGTTAATCCCATTTCAAGTTTCTTTGAAAGTAAACATGATGCACACTCTAGCTAGGTCCTAATGCAAGTGCTAACTAGGGATGTGACAGATAGTGACGAAGTTCATCTGCTCGTTGACGAATTTGGTCAGGCTGAGGAGTTAGGAGTTCGCCAGTGCAATTTTCCTAAAAGTCACGAAATTTAGTGCCCCAATGAATTTGAGAGTTCAAATTCCGACCATTGCTGAGTCGTGTGCCAGCTATCGAGTGGATCCTTATCCTAACAACGGTCAAATCAGAGAAGGGCATTTATGACAATTCATGTTGGGTTGCACCCTCACTATAAATAGCCGCCCCCACAACCACTTGTTGGTTGGCTGCTTTGAGAGAACTTGACACTTGTCATTTGAGATCAACCCATCCTCTGACGACTTTGAGAAAATCCTAAGTGCGCAGAAACCCAGAGCTAAAGTGATTGAGAATCACTAAAGAGATTGATCTGTGTGATCCGACACCTGTTACCTTTGAAGACTGTCATTCTTCTAGACGGTTAGGTGTCAAGTTTTGAGTACACCAAGAGTCATTGTGGTGTACCGGTGAACAAGTATCTGAATGTTTTGGAAGTCTACCTTGGTCTGCAGGCCTTAGCTCGAGAGGAATACTGTGAGAACTGTGTGTCCTTTGAGTTGTGACTTAGCCGCTGAGGGAGTCCTGGATTAAGGGGTCCTCTAGTGACCAGATCATTCATTATGGGCCGGACTGGTGGGCCGTGAAGATTATTGATGAAGACTATCTCCCGTATCTGGATAGGACTCCCCGTGTGCAAAATAGCAAGTTTAGAGTCCGGGTGTAGTACTTTCTTTCCTCTGCAAGGTGATCATGTACTACCCTAGGGCCCTCTAGTGCATATATAAACAGGAGGGTTTAGTCCGTAGAGACGACAACAGAATCATATCAATCACATAGGCTAGACTTTTAGGGTTTAGCCATTACGATCTCGAGGTAGATTAACTCTTGTAACTGATATTCATCAAGATCAATCAAGCAGGAGGTAGGGTATTACCTTGATCAAGAGGGCCTGAACCTGGGTAAACATCATGTCCCCTGTCTCCTGTTACCATCGATCCTCAGACGCATAGTTCGGGACCCCCTAACTGAGATCTGTCGGTTTTGACACTGACATTGGTGATTTCATTGAGAGTTCCACTTTGTCGTCGACGGAAGGATCAATGGCTTGCTTCGTCACCAACGACACCACCATTGAGGGAGTTTTTCTCCCCGGCCAGCTCTTCGTGTTTTGCGGCTTCGTGCTTCGTGCCAACACTGAAGGCCACCTCGAGCAGGTTGACAGCTATGCCCCTGGTCACCACATCAGGTTTGGAAGCTTAAACTATGTTGCTGACGTCTGTGGAGATTTGATCTTTAACGGATTCACACCCATGGCAGCTGCTCCCTGCCACCATGATGAACATGCTTAGATCTGTCATCAGACCCCGTGTAGGGGGTAATACTTACAACAGCTCTGGTCTTAGATCCGGAGCAGGTCACTTCATCTGAGGACGGGAAGATTAACCCCGCCACGGAGATCGTAAGATCAGCGGCACTTGAGGTGCACACAGGTCTGGCCTTGAGCGGGACTTCCCTCATCGGATCTCCAGACTCGTTTCCATGTACAAGTTCTGAACTCTCAGGATCTGCATCTTTTGGGCTCGATCGAGAGGCTATTGCCGAACTCAGCCCTGCAGAGATCCGAACACATGCCCAACACACGCCTTTAGATGAAGCGTTGGAGTTACTGAGATCTCTCTCCCTAGCGGAGGATTCCCAGCCGAATTATGCCCAGTTCGAACTGGGGGCTGAGGACAGGGAATTTTGCTTCCCACCCACCACCCACTTGGTAGCCACGGTCGAGGACTTAACCGACCTATTAGATTACTCTTCCGAAGACATCGACAGGATGGACCGCGATGCCGAAGCCGATCTAAGTACAAAGCCACCCGCAACCGGGCGGTGGACGGCTACTTCTACATATGATGTATACATGGTGGACACACCTCACGAAAAGGAGGGCGACAGTGATATCAATCCAGAGCAGGACAAGCCTGTCGATGAACTTGCCAAACGCAAGCGTCAGAAGCAACGATCTCGATCCCGTAAAGGGAAAAAGAGCAACACTATCACTGAAGACAATGACGACCCGGAACAAGCCGATGACACCGTGGAGCCAGCGATAGAGCAGGACGAACGGGAGGATGGCGAACATAGTCCAAATGAACGGCTAACTGATCACAACGACGTAGATGACAGCAGCTATCAACCTGTCTCCAAAGAGGACATTAGTCTGGGAGACGAAGATTACATCGTCCTAGAAGAACCGCTCAAACAGAAGCGTTTTCAACAACAACTCATTGCCACAGCAAGGAGCCTGAAAAAGCAGCAACAACGACTTAGAGCCGAACAGGATATGCTCAACCACAGATGGAACGATGTACTAGACGCCAAAGAATGGTACGCCTCTAAAGGCCAAACAAAGAGCTATCCTAAACGCAAACTGATGCCTCAATTTGACGACGAGGCCTGATACGTCCAAATCGTATCTATTATTTCTGCTTGCTCCATGCCTCTTTTGGGTGATATTGCTATGATATTTATGCACTTCCATACACTTTTGATCATATTTGGACTAACCTATTAACTCAGTGCACCCCAGTGCCAGTTTCTGTTTTCTGCTGTTTTTGTATTTCAGGTTTTCCCATTACGAAAACTGCCAGAAAAATCCCGGAAAAATTATATAAAAAATCAGCGTTCCAGAAGCTTCCCGGCACCCGAAGTAGAGCCGGAGGGGGGCCACCAGGGCTCCAGGCGCCCTGGTGGCGCGGCCCCCTCCTGGCCGCGCCGGGGGGCGCCTGGGCCCCCCAGGCCTCCGCTGATGCCCCCCTTTGGCATATATTTATATCGTGTCCCGAAACCCTCGAGACGGGAACCCTTTTTCGCGATCTCATCTCTGTTCCGCCGCCGCCGCGCTTCCAAGATCGGGAGCACCAGGAGAACCCTTCCCGGCACCCTGCCGGAGGGGAGGATCACCACCGGGAGCCTCTCCACCACCATGGACGCCTCCCGGATGAGTTGTGAGTAGTCTCCCTTGGACCATGGGTCCATGACCAGTAGCTATGTGATGTTCTCCTCCCGTTCTTGTGCTTCACTAATTAGTCCTCGTGAGCTGCCCTACATGATCGAGGCACATATGTAATCCTTATGCTGTTGCTATGATGAGTTTGCTGGGATCCGATGGATTGTGAGATTATGTTCAGATTGTGTTTGAGTAATATATTTGATTTACCACTTTTATATTTATGTTCATAAGTAATTCTTGCATGTTCTCCGTTGCTATTTATTGCTTTGGCCAAGTATATGTAGTGACTCCAAGAGGGAACGTTATGTTCGATTGTGGGTTCATGCCCCTCGATGACTAGCTTGAGTGATAGAAACATGAGTCTAGGGGATGTGCTGTTGCCACAAGGGGGAAAATAACGGTGCTTGTGCCCGCGGGTGCAAGGATTGTTTACTTTACGCGAAGTTCTTTTAATGCAGTTGTCTGTTGCTTTGAGTTTACACTATGGGTGGGACTCGCAACTTAATACCAGCGAGATGTTCTGGATAGATATCTCAAGGTGGATGATTAGTAGTAGATGCAGATGGATTTCGGTCTACTTGCCTTGGCGTACCGCCCATGCTTTGAACCTCTACCTTTCTTGCAACATAGTTAGCATTGGTTTGCGCACATAATTCTGTCAATTGCCCAGCTGTAATTCGTTTACCTCACATAGCTGTTTTATCGTCTTTTGGGAGAGAGACATCGCTAGTGAACATCATGGGACCCCGGTCCATATTACCATCATTGATCACATCCGCTATTTACTTTCCGCTTTTACATACTATTGCAGCAATACCTATCACTATTATCACTTGCGTTTGATCCTTTGTAATCGACAAGACCGGAGGGATTGACAACCTCTCTGTACTCGTTGGGAGCAAAGTTATTTGTATCTGTGTGCAGGTCCACGTTGATTGCTAATATCTGGCGCCGTTAGCAGTTGACACCTTCTTGTTGAAACTGGGAGTCTCAGGGGAAATCGATCCTTGGTATCTTTGCCAAGGGAAAACTTCCGCTACACTGCATCTCAAACCTTCCACTTGGGGTAACCAACGAGGGGCGAGAAGCCATCAAGCAAAGTTTTCTGGCGCCGTTGCCGGGGACTCCACTCTTCAAGATAGGGGAGTTGCACGCTATCTTTTATCTTTGCTTTTTAGTCTTGTTAGTTTACCTTCCAGTTTTATTTATGTCTTTTCACTAGTTTTGCTTAATGGAAAACAACAAAAATATGAGAGAGCTTTATAAGCTCTACCTTGCTTTGGGACATGATGTGTTTGAAGAGAAAATTAAAAAACCTATGGAACTTTATTATTTGCATAACAATCATGATGGTGGTGATGTTATTAGTATGCTTTCTTTGAATATCAATATTGCTAATGACATGGAAAGCTCTAAGCTTGGGGATGACACGTTTGATGAACATGATATTTTTAGTCCCCCAACTTTTGAAGAGAAAAATTTACTTTGATGATACTTTGCTTCCTATACATGATGATTACAATGATGAATATGATGTTTTCAATCCACCTACTATTGAGGATAAAATTTATTATGATTATGATATGCCTCCTAAATACAATGATTACCATGATGGTTATGATTGCTTTACTCTCACTATTCCTAATAAGAAAGATTTTGCTTATATGAAGAGTAATGATACCTTTTTGCATGTGGATCATGGTAACAATGCTTTATGTGATGCTTATATTGTTGAGTTTATTCGTGATCCCACTAAAAATTATTATGAGAAGGGAACATATGCTTATAGATATTTCAATAATATCAAGTTCCCTCTCTTTATGTTGAAGGTTTTGAAGCTGCACTTGTTTTGTCTTCCTATGCTTATTGCTTTGTGCTTCAATGAATTATTGTATTGCAATATTCCTATGCATAGGAAGCATGTTAGGCTTAAATGTGTTTGGTATTTGCTTCTTGATGCTCTCTTTTGTTCTTCAACTCTTATTCCTACGAGAGCATCATTAAAGTCTTAAGCCTATCTTTATGGCTATAAAGAAAGAGCTCTAGGGAGACAACCCTTGTTATCTTTGCTTTCAATTTGTTCTTTCAGTTTTAGTGGTCTTAATGTTTGTTACTACTGTAGCAACATCATTGTATCTTTATTTTTCAGCTTTGTGCCAAGTTTAGCCTCCGATTGCAAGAAAGTTCAAAAGTTGTGACGCGCAGTCCAGAAAACAGATTCTGTCCTTGGCCAGAAAAATTCGTATAAAATCACCAGATCATCTTTTTGGTCTGAATTTTTTCGACAGCGTGCTCTATACAATTGTATTTCGTGCGTCTGTTCTGAGTTTTTTGATTAGAGTTGCAGAAGTGCCCCGAAAAAATCATTTACTACCTGCTGGTCTGTTTTTCACAGATTCTGTCCTGTTTCGCCTTTTCTTTGTTTTGCAAACCTTGAGCTTGCTTTTTCTTTGCAAAAACCTTTTGGCAATCTTGAGAAACAGTAGACCTTCAAGAATATCTTTATTTCCAGCAAGGAACAATTATTTTATTAAGGGTACTAACCTCGCTAATCAGATTATGATGAGTTATGTATGAAGGGAGTGTTCAAGTGTGCGAGGGAAGATGATAAAAAGATTCAGGAGTGTCAAACGCTCAAGCTTAAGGATGCCCCCATGCACCCCCAAGAAATATTCAAGGAGACTCAAGCGTCTAAGCTTGGGGATGCCCCCGTGCATCCCCTTCTCCATCAACATTATCAGTTCGTCTTTCGTTCCACTATATTTTTATCACTTCATGTGTTATGTGCTATGCTTGGAGCGTCTTGCTTTTAGTTTCCTTTTTAGTTTTCTTTAGCTTTTCATAACGAGTCGGAACTCAGCTTTCTTTATGTGGGAGAGAAACACGCTCCACTTCTACCTAGAACATAACATAGAATTTTCATGTCTATCTTTGCTGTGTGTGTTCTTTGTCTTTCAATAGCTACTATCATGCTTAGCTTTTAGTTTTCATGCTTATCTTTTTAAAGAGCTTTTGTTTAGTTGGTTGCTTGAACTCTCTTTAGTTATCATGCTTATCTTATTAAGAGAGTTTGCTTCTGTTGCATTGGTTGATATGTCTATGATAAAGATGCTACGTGCATAATGGCGCTTAGTAGTTCATGTTTTCTTATGGTTAGTCTCAAATAGCTGGGTGGTTCCCAATGTGTTATTGGAGTACCAACATGATTTGTTTGCCTATGATGTGGTATGGTTTAGTAATATCTTCCTTCAAGAATTTATTTTGATTGACTTGGCGTATGCTCACGCATATTTAAGACTGTAAAGAAAGTCTGTCAAGCCTTGATGATCTTTTGTTTCTGAGTAGCGATATAACTTCCATGCCTGATTCAATGTTGCTTTGTCGCTCTGCATGATTATGACCGCCATTGCTCTCTTAGTTGGTCGCTCCCAGTCTTTTGCTAACCTCCACCTGTACTAAGCGGACTGACTGCTTGTGCATCCAAAATCCTTTAAACCAGTTATGCCATATGAGTCCACCATACCTTCCTATACATGGTATTTACCCGCCATTCCTAACAAAGACTTTCATGTACCATCTCGAAATTATTCAAAGAAAAAAATGCATTCCTATTTTGTGCCTCTGTTTTAGCTCATGAGGAAGTAGTAGTTAATTCATGATCTTTTTAAGTTGGACAAGCTTCACCCCGGGATTGCATGTCTAATGTGCAAACCCATAATACGAGAAGGAACTGGCATTGAGTGCGCCCGGCTCAAAAATAATATAACAAACAAACCCTCCTTCACGCTTTGTTCATGAGAAATCAGAAAACTTTGGCAGTGATAAACACAGGAGATTAAGAGGATGTGATCGTCCTCATTCGGGAGCCGTTCCTCGTAACTTGTCCATCTCAAGAAGTGATTGAGTTGTCTGCTAGCATTCGTTGACGGAACATGCATAATCTAAAAAAATATATTATTACTTCTGTTTTTTAAAACCAAGAGCTCTGGTACATGCTTTGTCTTTGTTTCCAACTACGGGTTTTCAACCTTGCCAACAAAAGCCACGGTTCGAGAGTCTCCACCTTCTTTTAAAGCACCAACTACTGAGAGCATGATTGTCATTCTGAGTGTAATGTGCATTGTCCCAAAGTAGCATTGTCTTTTGCATGATTATGATATCGTTTATTTCGAAATCATTGTATCTACTCATCACTTAAACCTTGGAGGTGCCCCTGCATTTATGTTTTGCTTCACTAAAGGGGGCAAGCGAGATATCACTTTATCATATTTGCACACCATGCTCATTACAAATCTATTTGATGTTTCAGTATCATGTTGTAAAACTTTCAGTTCTTTGTGATTTTCTCATGAGGCAACTTAATTACTACAGATTCATTGTCTCAATAAGCTTTTGTCATGTGACTATGAAAAAGTCCTATATGGTTAATAGCATGTCACCACAGAAATTATTCTTGTTATCATTTACCTACTCGAGGATGAGCAGGAATTAAGCTTGGGGATGTTGATACGTCCAAAACGTATCTATAATTTCTGCTTACTCCATGCCTCTTTTGGGTGATATTGCTATGATATTTATACACTTCCATACACTTTTGATCATATTTGGACTAACCTATTAACTCAGTGCACCCTAGTGCCAGTTTCTGTTTTCCGCTGTTTTTGTATTTCAGGTTTTCCCATTACGAAAACTGCCAGAAAAATCTTGGAAAAATTATATAAAAAATCAGTGTTCCAGAAGCTTCCCGGCACCCGAAGTAGAGCCGGAGGGGGGCCACCAGGGCTCCAGGCGCCCTGGTGGCGCGGCCCCCCTCCTGGCCGCGCCGGGGGGGGCGCCTGGGCCCCCCAGGCCTCCGCTGATGCCCCCCTTTGGCATATATTTATATCGTGTCCCGAAACCCTCGAGACGGGAACCCTTTTTCGCGATCTCATCTCTATTCCGCCGCCGCCGCGCTTCCAAGATTGGGAGCACCAGGAGAACCCTTCCCGGCACCCTGCCGGAGGGGAGGATCACCACCGGGAGCCTCTCCACCACCATGGACGCCTCCCGGGTGAGTTGTGAGTAGTCTCCCTTGGACCATGGGTCCATGACCAGTAGCTATGTGATGTTCTCCTCCCGTTCTTGTACTTCACTAATTAGTCCTCGTGAGCTGCCCTACATGATCGAGGCACATATGTAATCCTTATGTTGTTGCTATGATGAGTTTGCTGGGATCCGATGGATTGTGAGATTATGTTCAGATTGTGTTTGAGTAATATATTTGATTTACCTCTTTTATATTTATGTTCATAAGTAATTCTTGCATGTTCTCCGTTGCTATTTATTGCTTTGGCCAAGTAGTATGTAGTGACTCCAAGAGGGAACGTTATGCTCGATTGTGGGTTCATGCCCCTCGATGACTAGCTTGAGTGACAGAAACATGAGTCTAGGGGATGTGTTGTTGCCACAAGGGGGAAAACAACGGTGCTTGTGCCCGCGGGTGCAAGGATTGTTTACTTTAAGCAAAGTTCTTTTAATGCAGTTGTGTGTTGCTTTGAGTTTACACTATGGGTGGGACTCGCAACTTAATACCAGCGAGATGTTCTGGATAGATATCTCAAGGTGGATGATTAGTAGTAGATGTAGATGGATTTCGGTCTACTTGCCTTGGCGTACCGCCCATGCTTTGAACCTCTACCTTTCTTGCAACATAGTTAGCATTGGTTTGCGCACATAATTCTGTCAATTGCCCAGCTGTAATTCGTTTACCTCACATAGTTGTTTTATCGTCTTTTGGGAGAGAGACTTCACTAGTGAACATCATGGGACCCCGGTCCATATTACCATCATTGATCACATCCGCTATTTACTTTCCGCTTTCACATACTATTGCAGCAATACCTATCACTATTATCACTTGAGTTTGATCCTTTGTAAACGACAAGGCCAGAGGGATTGACAACATCTCTGTACTCGTTGGGAGCAAAGTTATTTGTATCTGTGTGCAGGTCCATGTTGATTGCTAATATCTGGCGCCGTTAGCAGTTGACACCTTCTTGTTGAAACTGGGAGTCTCAGGGGAAATCGATCCTTGGTATCTTTGCCAAGGGAAAACTTCCGCTACACTGCATCTCAAACCTTCCACTTGGGGTAACCAACGAGGGGCGAGAAGCCATCAAGGCCCCAGCGCGAATTCCGCCAAAGTATGATCAGGCCGATCAACCAGACCGACCACCCCGTGGATGGGACAAAGCGGCCAGTAACACCATACACAAGCCCACACCTCCTCATCGTAAAGTCAAGGATACATCGGCTCAGGCTCATAAGTACGACCTATGTCAGGACCTGGATAAAAAGGCTGGCCAGACTAGATCAATCTACGGACCAAGGGAACATACACACACACGAGGCGGTGGCTATCAAGCCAGACAGACCGGTCACATTCCAGTTCGGAGTTAACACCGAACACCAATACCATCCGAACTACGCCACAAAATCGCAAAATACAGGGGTGCTTCACACCCTCTGTGCTTCACCGATGAGGTGATGGGTCATGAATTTCCGGAAGGGTTTAAACCCGTAAACATCGAGGCGTACGATGGAACAATAGATCCAGGTGTATGGATAGAAGACTTTATTCTTCAGAAACACATGGCTTGGGGAGATGATCTCCACGCCATTAAATACTTACCCCTCAAGCCAAAGGGCTAGCTCGGCACTGGCTTAATAGCCTCCCAGAGAACTCTATAGGAAGCTGGGAAGAACTTGAGGTTGCTTTTCGGTCCAACTTTCAGGGGACTTATGTCCGACCCCCGGATGCTGACGATTTAAGTCATATAATCCAGCAACCCGGGGAGTCAGCCCGCAAGCTTTGGAATCGGTTATTAACTAAAAAGAACGAGATTGTAGACTATCCGGATGCCGAAGCCTTAGCTGCATTCAAACACAGTGTCCGGGACAAATGGCTGGCCAGACACCTTGGCCAGGAGAAGTCGAGAACAATGGCGGCCCTAACCACACTCATGACACGCTTTTGCACGGGTGAGGACAGCTGGCTGGCTCGTAGCAGCAATAGTACCAGCGACCGTCGCACATCTGAAGTCAGGTATGGCAATGGCAAGCCACGGCGCAATAAGAATAAGAGTCGAAACAACAATGTAAACACAGAGGATACAGCGGTAAACGCCGGATGCAGTGGCTCCAGGCCCGGTCAATGGAAGAAGCCATTTAAAGGCAACATGGATAGTCCATCCAGCTTGGACAAGATACTAGACATGTCCTGCCAAATCCATGGCACCCCTGGCAAACCTGCAAATCACACCAATCGTAGTTGTTGGGTCTTCAAGCAGGTCGGCAAGCTAAACGCCGAACACAAGGGAAAAGGACCCCGGAGTGAAGACAAGGATGAACCTCGTCAGCCGAACACGGGGGGGGGGGGCAGAAATTTTTTCCACCAGAGGTAAACACGATGAACATGATCTACGTCACCCACATCCCCAAGAGGGAGCGCAAGCGCACACTCTGGGACGTATATGCCATCGAGCTTGTCGCCCCCAAGTTCAACCTATGGTTGGCGTTTCCCGATCACCTTTGATCGTAGGGATCACCCAACAAGTATCCGCCACGGAGGTTCGGCAGCCTTAGTGTTCGACCCCATAATAGATGGATACCATATTACTCGAGTCCTTATGGATGATGGCATCAGTCTCAATCTGATATATCAGGACACTATCCGCAAGATGGGGATCGACCCATCAAGAATTAAGCCCAGCAACACTACCTTTAAAGGAGTGATTCCAGGCATCGAAGCCCGCTGCACGGGTTCAAGCATCTCGATTCTCAAGCGAAGAACATCATATGTGGACATCTCAACAAAGGGCGGTATGGCAGAGTGAGTGTAGTGGAAACATCAGAACTGATCTGAGATTGGCTCTCTAAAGTTAATGAGGGACTTTCCACTCAATGTGACTCTCGAGTTGATGTTCTTTGAAATCTCTTCAATCGCTTCAAGAGGTTTGACAATGAAAATTTTCAGCAAACTTTCGACCACCTCACAGACAACTCCAATGAACTACAAGCACTTGGTGCCACTGACATCATTGACTACGAGGTGGTGAAGAAAATGCTGAGATCTCTTGACAGCTCCTTTGACACTCTTGCCTTGATGCTTCAAGAACCTCCTGATGACAAGTCACTTGACCCCATTGATTTTCTTGAGAGGCTCAATACTCATGAATTTCAACAAGCTGAGAAGAGGGATATGTATGGTCCCAGCTACGAACGACCTCGAGATCTGAAGGCAAAGGCCAAAGGAAAATCAATTTATTCATCTGAAGAAGAAGAAGATGAGTCAGAATGTGGTATTGATGATGCTGAGGAAATTGGCAGAGAACTGGCTCTGCTTGTGAGGAAGTTTCAGAAGTTCTGCCTGGTATGACCACTTACCAAATGGCTTCGCAAGCCAGGTCTAAATTTGGCAAGCCTTTTTTTACTGAAGTGGTTTTCACTACTGCATGGAACATATGGATCATCAGAAATGGGAAAGTCTTTAGAAATGAGCAACCTTTTTTCAAGAAGTGGAGACACAATTTCATCCATGACATGACTCTTTTATCTCACAGGATAAAATGTAAATTCAGGGATAGTTACATGGACTGGCTAGCTAACCTTCGTTAGGTATTTTGTATAGATATCATGTGATGTAAATATTTCTAACAGTAGATGTCCCTAAACTTTGTATTTCTATACCTTTTATGCTTTTAATAAAGAGGGCTGTGAGGCTTTTGCCTTGCAGTATATAGTCAAAAAAGTTTCAGAAGTTCGCCAAAAGGAACCGCTTTGCAAAGTCCTCAAAGTATGATTCAAAGAACACGGAAGCTTTGATACGTCTCCGCCATATCTATAATTTTTTATTGTTCCATGCCAATATTCTACAACTTTTACATACTTTTGGCAACTTTTTATACTATTTTTGCGACTAACATAGTGATCAAGTGCCCAGTGCCAGTTCCTGTTTGGTGCATGTTTTTTGTTTCACATAATATCCATATCAAACGGAGTCCAAACAAGATAAAAACGGATGGAGATTGTTTTGGAATATTTATGAATTTTGGGAAGAAGAATCAACGCGAGACGATGCCCGAGGGGGCTACGAGGCAGGGGGCGCGCCCCAGGGGGTCAGGCACGCCCTGGGCCCTCGTGGCCACCCTGTAAGGCGGTTGGTGCCCTTCTTTCACCACAAGAAAGCTAATATCCGTATACAAATGGTGTCAAAATTTTAGCCCAATCGGAGTTACGGACCTTCGGGAATATAAGAAACGGTGAAAGGCCAGAAGGTGATAGTGCGGAAACAGAGAGAGATAGAGAGACAAATCCAATCTCGGAGGGGCTCTTGTCCCTCCGCCTCCATAGAGGCCATGCACCAGAGGGAAAACCCTTCTCCCATCTAGGGAGAAGGTTAAGGAAGAAGAAGAAGGAGGGGCCCCTCTCCCCCTCTCTCCCGGTGGCGCCGGAATGCCGCCGGGGCCATTTTCGTGCGACGGCGATCTACACCAACACCTCCGTCATCTTCACCAACATCTTCATCACCTTCCCCCATCTATCTACAACGGTCCACTCTCCCGCAACCCGCTGTACCCTCTACTTTAACATGGTGCTTTATGCTTCAAATTTGTCGGAGTAATTGACCACGGGTACCCCAAAGACGACAAGACAATATTTCCAGACATCGGGGATAACAAAGCCCCTCAGTGCAAGTGCTTGGGCCGCCCAGGCGGCCCCCTGTCCGACTGCACGGGCCGGCTCTCCACCCGGCTGCCCGGCTCTAGATGGTAGTCGGACGGGGCGCCCGCCCGCTCAGTCCGACTGCTCCCCCGACCGACTGCTCCAGCCGGCCTGCAGCGCAGAGTCAATCGCTGCTCCGACCCGACACCAACGAGGCGGCCATACCTCCGACGAGACGGCCATACCCGGCACTGCTGAGCAATAGTGGTGCACTATAGCAGGCGTAACGCGTCGCATGACATCACAAATAGTGTAGTTGGTGGGTGGGCCACCACCCACCATGCCCATGCCTACCTAGCTTACATACTAAGCTAGCTCCCACTATATATAGCTAGCCATCCATCCCTCCTCACACTGACGGGGCACACATGCTCACGCATGGAGACACATGCATAAACACTCTCACGGTAGCATGAGGCTCTCATACCACCACGCCTCACTAGCTAGCAAGCTCCCTCCTACTGCTAGATATATGATACAGCTCCAGGAGCACTCTATACCAGATATACCACATATACTCAGACATGCAGGAGTAGGGGTGTTATCTCTCCGGAGAGCTCTGAACCTGGGTAAACCACCGCGTGATACTCGCATACCCGTCCCTGGATATTCCGGCTGTAGTCTTGCCCTCACACGAAGCCACCTCGTGGCATCTCTCGTCTTGCAACCCCCTCGTGAGAATACCACGACAGTTGGTGCCCACCGTGGGGCAAGCTGTTGTTGGTTTCGCAGTCCGGGCAGGACCATCTTCGTCTTCACCGCCGCGGCGTTGTGCCGTCTCTCAAGTAGCGGTCGGGGGCTCGACATCGACTCGTCCCCAAAGCGACTGCGTGGGGCGGTGCATCTTTGTCGTCGGCCTCGCCATCTTCATCGCCTCCGTCGTTGTGTCGTGTCATCTCTTCAGTAGCGCTCGGGGGCTCGACATCGACCCACCCCCGGAGCGATCGCGCGGGATGGCACATCCTCATCGTCAGCCTCGGCCTCTTCGTCGGCACTGTTGCGACGCCGACCGTCAGTCCTCGCGCGCGCTGGGCCGCCTTGCTTCGGTCATCCACGCCGATCCGTCCACTGCCCTCCGTGCCGCATCTCGCTCCGGCCGGAGCTTGCGGCCGCTCCTACATACATTGCTCATGCAGTGTTCAGATACACTACCCATATATTAGCCGGATAATCCCCATACCATAGCCAAACCATTCCCCGTACATGTCCTAGATAATGGTCGTATACTGCATGTACACTTCCTCGTACACTAGCCACGCACTATCCATACAATAGTCAGATGTTACTCACACTATGCCCAGACAATGTTCGAGTTGTGAGCAGCAGCAGCGGCCGAGCGCCTGCGCCCGCGGCCCCGTGGCTGCTCATCGTGACTCCTACCCGCAACTCCGCAGCCGCTGCGCCCCGGCCACGTCACGGCCACTTGCTCCGCACCAAGCGCAACTGGACTGATGTGCCCGTGTGCAGAGGCCGACAGCTTCGTCCGCGTGCCCGTGTCGTCTTAGGCCGGCTGCTGCTCCGCGTTTGCGGCCCCGTGGCTGATCATCGTGCCTCCTCCGCGTGGCTCCCACGACACGCGCCCGGCCGAGCTCTCCTTCACCTCAACAGCAAGCCGGCCCCGCATGCGCCTGCGGTCCGCCCTCGCGCCCCGCGCGCCTACGTCCGGCCGCAGAGCCGGCCATCCCCGTGCCGCCCTCCACTCTTGCCGGCGACCCGGCCACCTCCCTCGCCTCCTGGACGGCTTCGCCAGCTCCGGGCCACTGCGTCACTAGGGTCGCGCTGGCCGCCCTACCGCTTGCACCACCGTGCTGCCCCGTCAGCCTCCTGTTCAGCGGCCCCGGTCGCCTCCCGCGCTGCCATGCCGGGTGCTGCCGTCGCCGCCTGCTCCACAACCGGTCGCCAGCTACTGCTCCGCGCCTGCGTCCCATGCACCGGGCCTCCTCCGGCGCCGTCTCTGCTCCCGGCCGGCTCCACGCCTCCCAGGCACCGGCTGCCCAGCTCCCGGCCCCGGCTGCTCCGCCACACGCCACGCCGGCTGCCGCCCCGGCCGCCTGCTCCGCCTCGCGCCATGCCAGCTGCCGCCTCGGCTGCCTGCCAGCTTCCGCTGCTCAACGGCTGTAGCCGACTCCTCGTGGAGAAAAGTGAACAAGGCCAACTGCCCATAGCCAAAAGAAAAAAGGGGGAGAAAAGAAAGATGCGGGCCGGCTTTCCACAAGCGCCAGGCCGGGTTCCCATGCCGCCCAAAAGAAAGTCTGACTACCCATGAGACTGAGATAAAAGTAATGGGGCCGACTAATAAAAAAGAAGGGAGCGGGGGCCGGCTGCCCGCGTAGAGCCGACCAGAAAAGTCTGCGAGCCGGCTGCCAGAAAAAGAAAAAGAAAAGGAGAAGAGGAACGTCCGGCTGCCAACAGCCGGTAGAAGAGGTAAGTGTCCGTCCGGCTACCAGCAGCCGGCCGAGAAGAAAGAGGAAGAAACAAATGTTCGCTTGTCTGAGAAAAAGTTCTGTCCGGCTGACAGCAGACGGTAGAAGAGCAGAAGATAAAATATCCATCCGGCTACCAGCAGCCGGTCGAAGAAGAAAAAGAAGAAAACACAAGATGCCTCCGTCCACCAGCGGTATCGCTCCGCCGGCGGCCCCGCCTGCCCGCGTGAGCGCTCGGTCGGCTGTGCCAAGCCGACCAGGCCGCCTCGAGGCATCGCCGGCTGTGCCAAGCCGGCTCGGCCGCGTCCCGCTCGCCGCCTGACCGGCCGGGCCCCCCTAAGAGCACCCAGAGGCTCGAAGACTTCACCCAGCGGGTGCACCGGCGCGCTCCGCCAGCGCTGAGCCGCACCGGCTGTCTTCGGCAACCTTCGCCTCGCGTACGTGAAAATCAATGTGAGCTCATCACCCGCATATTTTTGCACCACACAAGCATAGATAATCCCGAGCAATGCTCGAGGGGCTATCTCCGCATTTTATTACAGTCGCATCACTGTTGGCCCCGGCGCCAGCCAGAGTTGGCCCGGAGGTAGGTCGATTGGCCTGAGACGTTCATTCCCGCAGATGGCTTAGTAGCGTGCGCGGTACTGAAGGCCTACTCTTAGCCACAGACCGCAGAGCGGCTGTCCGGCTAGTAAGAAAAGATGCTGGAGGCCACCCACGCGAAAAACGTTTGGGAGAAAATGGTTCGGGCGACCCGGCCATTTGATTTATGAGTATCTGCTCGGTCGAATCTGCTCCCAGAGTCTGAGTATTGTACACTCCACTCCACGGCCTACTCTCAGTCACAGACCGCAGAGAGGCTGTCCGGCTAGCAAGAGCAGAAGCCAAAGAGCGGAGGGAACATGAAAAAAATTGAAGGGGGCTCGGACGAAACCGAGCAGCACCCTCCGCATAAAACTTGCAATGCTAAAAGCTAACATTTGATATATCTGCGTGGACTAACTTTGTCTTTTGCATGATCATTTCCGTGGGGAACCCACCTCCTCGCTCGAAGGCTTGGAGGCTACAACCAGTGGGTGCGCTGGCGCGCCCCACTAGAAGCAAGCCGCGCCGGCTGCAGCCCGCAGCCGGCTGTCATCGGCAGCATCAGTTGGCGGACTCCGCGTCCACGCACGACGACACTAGTCGGCGGACCCCGCGTCCGCGCACGACGACACCAGTCGGCGGACCCCGCGTCCGCGCCCGATGACACCACTCGGCGGACTCCGTGTCCGCACCCGACAGCATCAGTCGGCGGACCCATGTCCGTGCCCGACGACACCAGTCGGCGAACCCCGCGTCCGCGCCCCATGACATTAGTCGGTGGACCCGCGTCCGCGCCCGTCGTGGACCCCGCGTCCGCGCCAGACGACACCAATCGGCGGACCCCGCGTCCGCGCCCGACGACACCAGTCGGCGGATGCCGCGTCCACGCCCGACGACACCAGTCGGCGGACCCCACGCCCCTGCCTGACAGCATCAGCCGACGGACTCCGTGTCCGCGCCCGGTAGCCAGCAGACTCCGTGTCCGTACCCGGCACCCTCGACGCTATCGTCTGCACCAAGAACCGCAAAAATCTTCGCCCAACTTTTCCAAGTTGCCCGGAGGCTAAGAGGCTACACCCAGCGGGTGCGCTTGCGCGCCCCCGCCAGAAGCAAGCCGCGCCAGCTACGGTCCGCAACCGGCCTTCATCAACACCCGCTAAAGAACCTCCGCCCAACTTTGCCAAAGTTGCCCAGAGGCTCGGAGGCTAGTGTATGAGTAATTGGCCACGGGTACCCCGAAGACGGCAAGACAATATTTCCAGACATCGGGGCTAGCAAAGCCCCTCAGTCTGACTGCTCGGGCCGCCCAGGCGGCCCCCTGTCCGACTGCCCGGGCCTGCTCTCCACACGGCTGCCCGGCTCCAGATGGCAGACGGATGGGGCGCCCGGAGAGCTCCGAACCTGGGTAAACCACCGCGTGATACTCGCATACCCGTCCCTGGATATTCCGGATGCAGTCTTGCCCTCACACGAAGCCACCTCGTGGCATCTGTCGCCTTGCTACCCCCTCGTGAGAATACCACGACAATATTATTATCCAATGATGTTTTGCCATCCTATGATGTCTGAGTAGATTTTCGTTATCCTATCGGTAATTGGTGAATTGCTATGATTGTTTAATTTGCTTGTGGTTATGTTGCTGTCCTTTGGTGCCCATCATATGAGCGCGCGCGTGGATCACACCATAGGGTTAGTTGTATGTTGATAGGACTATGTATTGGAGGGCAAGAGTGACAGAAGCTTCAACCTAGCATAGAAATTGATGCATACGGGATTGAAGGGGGACCAATATATCTTGATGCTATGGTTGGGTTTTACCTTAATGAACATTAGTAGTTGCGTATGCTTGCTAATAGTTCCAATCATAAGTGCATAGAATTCCAAGTCAGGGATGACATGCTAGCAGTGGCCTCCCCCATATAAAACTTGCTATCGGTCTAGTAACGTAGTCAATTGCTTAGGGACAGGTTCGCAACTCATATCACCACTTTTCCACACTCGCTATACTAACTTTATTGCTTCTTTACCTAAACAGCTCCTAGTTTTTATTTACATGCTCTTTATATTCTTGCAAACCTATCCCGTTACACCTACAAAGTACTTATAGTTTCATACTTGTTCTAGGTAAAGTGAACGTCAAGCGTGCGTAGAGTTGTATCGGTGGTCGATAGAACTGGAGGGAATATTTGTTCTAACTTTAGCTCCTCGTTGGGTTCGACACTCTTACTTATCGAAAGAGGCTACAACTGATCCCCTACACTTGTGGGTTATCAAGACCTTTTCCTGGCGCCGTTGCCGGGGAGCATTAGCGTGGGGTGAATATTCTCGTCTGTGCTTGTTTGCTTTATCACTAAGTAGATTTTATTACCTGTTCTAAGTTGTTCTCTTTTTTTAGCTATGGATATGGAACACGAAATACCAAAAAAAAAATAGGTGTACTTGCTACTCATGGAGATGGGGAACCTCCTCAAACCCTCGATGCTCATTATGTGAAAGATATTATGTACTACTTTGGTAATCCTGAGAAAACCCCGTTCAACTATATAATGGGAGTAACGTTGGATCAACGTGAATACTTTAGGGATTATCGCTTGACACAAAATGGGAAACTATTATGGGATCAAATTTATATGTTGCGTTGGTATGCTCGGGAATTATGCTTGAGATATGATTATACTTGTTGCTCTAGGATGAAGGATCCACACCTTCCCTTTTCATGCAAATTTAATGATAATGAAACCTTAGCATCTTATGCTAATGGTATATATGATTACTATGATGCTGAGCAAATAGAAGAATTTGTTGCTTTTATGGGTGCTTGTGAAATTAAATGTTTGTTTGAAGAGTATGAAAATTTATATGATGTTGTTTATAGATCTGAAAATCTTGCTATATTTAAATATTGATATTTGAATTATAAATACAATGCCAATATTGATGCTTTTATTGAGAAAGTCTCCGCTGTCCAAGATGAGACTGATATTTTGCAGGAAACTATGGAAGAAGGAATTGATGACACTGTGAGCTCATTAGATGAAAAAGATGACGAGGAGAGCGAAGAACAAAAGGGGGAAGAGTGGATTAGCTACCCGTGCCCACCTTCTAATGAGAGTAACTCTTCAACTCATACATTTATTAATCCCTTCCTGCTTACTGAAAGATGAATGCTATGATGATTGCTATGATCCCTTGAATTCGTTTGAAATATCTCTTTTCGATGAAATTGATGCTTGCTATGCTTGTGGCCATGATGCCAATATGAATTATGCTTATGGATATGAACTTGCTATAGTTCCTTATGTTATGAATGAAATTGTTGCTATTGCACCCACACTTGATAGTCCTATTATCATTTTGAATTCTCCCGACTACACTATATCGGAGAAGTTTGCCCTTATTAAGGATTATATTGATGGGTTGCGTTCACTACTACACATGATGATTTTAATAGATATAGTATGCATGTGCTTGCTGCTCCTACTTGCAATTATTATGAGAGAGGAACTACATGTCCGCCTCTCTATGTTTCCAATATGATAAAATTGCAAGAAACTGTTTATACTATGCATTGGCCTTTACTATGTGTGCATGAATTGTTCTTTTATGACATGCCGATGCATAGGAAGAGAGTTAGACTTCGTTGTTGCATGATATATGTTACTTTGTGCTCACTACTAAATCACAAATAATTGTTAATTAAAATTGGCTTCGATATACCTTGGGATCCGGGTGGATCCATTACTTGAGCACTATATGCCTAGCTTAATGGCTTTAAAGAAAGCGCTGCCAGGGAGACCACCCGGAAGTTTTAGAGTCATTTATTTCTGTTGTGTGCTTTTATAAATTTTAAAAACAAAAAAAATAGAGAGGGGAACCTAAAACTTTTTCAAAAAGAAAAGATAAAATGAGAAAGACAAGCATTGTTAAAGTGGGAGTTAGCCTTGAACTTTGTTCATGCCCATGGAAACTTTGTGAACCTTGATTACAGAAACTTTTCAACAAAAATAATTATCCCCTTGTACAATTCCTTGTGTTATAAAAATAATGTGCCAAGAGTTCCCTTTAGGATGATTAAACTACTTGTTGGTTTGTGTGGTGCAAAAACAGGAACTTTGGTTGTAGTGTGTGATTTTACATTTTTTAGTGGAATGTCAAAAGGATTTGAAACGTTTTGCAAAGTCTTCCTATACAAATTGTTGAGTTTTCCTATTTTTTCCAGAATTTTTAGAGTTACAGAAGTATGGTTAATTTTCAGATTACTACAGACTGTCCTATTTTCACAGATTGTTGTTATAGCTTCATTATTTGCATATGTTTGAATTCTTGTTGAAGCCTAATTGATTTGGGGCCATAGAATTGTGATAACATATAGTGGGTAATGTTTGTTCATAATTATACAATAATGTTAGAGCAGTACATGATGGGATTTCATTGATCATATGCACTAACCCCGCCACTAAAAGTTCAGTTAAGTTTTGTATGGATGAAGTGTTTGAAGATCAAGGAAGTCTTGATGTGAGAAGAAGGAGGAGAGGAAAGAACTCAAGCTTGGGGATTCCCAAGGCACCCCAGGTAAATATTCAAGGAGACTCTAGCGTCTAAGCTTGGGGATGCCCCGGAAGGCATCCCATCTTTCTTCAACAAGTATCAGTACGTTTTCGGATTCGTTTCGTTCACATGATATGCGTAAATTCTTGGAGCGTCGTGTGCTTTTTATTTTTATTTTAATAAATGCACCATGCTGGTATGAGATAGTCCTTGGTTGATTTATAGAATGCTCTTTGCACTTCACTTATATCTTTTGAGTATGGCTTTATAGAATGCTTCATGTACTTCACTTATATCATTTGAAGTTTGGATTTCTTGTTTCTCTTCACGTAGAAAACCGTCATTTGAAGAATGCTCTTTTGATTCACTTATATTTGTTAGAGCAGGGCATATCTTTTGTAGAAAGAATTAAAACTCTCTTGCTTCACTTATATTTATTTAGAGAGTTGACGGGAATTGGTCATTCACATGGTTAGTCATAAAATCCTACATAAACTTGTAGATCGCTGAATATGATATGTTTGATTCCTTGCAATAGTTTTGCAATATAAAGATGCTAATATGTGGGAGGTACTAGTGAATGATTGTGGTTTAGTAAAAATATTGGTGTTAAGGTTTGTGATTCCCGAAGCATGCACGTATGGTCTCCTAACTATGTAACCAAATTGGCATGCATTGTATTATGATTGTTTATCTTTGCGTGAAGGTCGGGGGCGCGCGATGGTTAACTCCTACCAACCTCCCCCCTAGGAGCATGCGTCGTAGTATTTTGCTTCGAAGGCTAATAGATTTTTTCAATAAGTATGTGAGTTCTTTATGACTAATGTTGAGTCCATGGATTATACGCACTCTCACCCTTCCACCTTGCTAGCCACTCTAGTACCGCACAATTTTCGTCGGTGCATCAAACCACCTTATACCCTTCCTCAAAACAGCCACCATACCTACCTATTATGGCATTTCCATATCCATTCCGAGATATATTGCCATGTAACTCCACCGTTCCCTTTATTATGACACACACCATCATTGTCATATTGCTTTGCATGATTGTAAGACAGCTAGCATGATGTTTCCATGGCTTGCCCGCTTTTGATGTCATTGCTGCACTAGATCATTGCACATCCCGGTACACTACCGAAGCCATTCATATAGAGTCATATTTTTGTTCTAGTATTGAGTTGTAATATCGAGTTGTAAGTAAATAAAAGTGTGATGATCATCATTATTAGAGCATTGTCCCTTGAAAAAAAGAGAATAGCGAAAAAAAGAATTACCAAATTAAAATGGAGAAAGGCCAAAAAAAGGAAGTCCCAAAAAAAAGGGGGACAATGCTACTATCTTTTTTTCCACACTTGTGCTTCAAAGTAGCACCATGATCTTCATGATAGAGAGTCTCCTATGTTGTCACTTCCATATACTAGTGCGAATTTTCGTTATAGAACTTGGCTTGTATATTCCAACGACGGGCTTCCTCAAATTGCCCTAGGTCTTCATGAGCAAGAAAGTTGATGCACACCCACTAGTTTTCCTTTGAGCTTTCATACACTTATAGCTCTAGTGCATTCGTTACATGGCAATCCCTACTCACTCACATTGATATCAATTGATGGACATCTCCATAGTCCATTGATTTGCCTAGTCGATGTGAGAATTTCTCCCTACTTTTTTCTATTACCACCTTCTATTCCACCCATAGTGCTATGTCCATGGCTCATGCTCATGTATTGCGTGAAGAGTTGAAAAGGTTCGAAAAAGTAAAGTATGACAACAATTGCTTGGCTGACACCGGGATGGGCATGAGGGGTACCTTGTGTTAAGAAAAGGGAGCATAAAAGACTATATGATTTAGTAGGGATAACGTTCTTTAGCATTGATATTTTGAAAGACTTGATTGTTTGTTGGGATGCCCGAGTATTCAATTCTTTTATGTCAAATGATAGACTATTGCTTTGAATCACTCGTGTCTTAATATTCATGCCATGATTAGATTACATGATCAAGATTATGCTAGGTAGCATTCCACATCAAAAAATATCTTTTTCATCATTTACCTACTCGAGGACGAGCATGAATTTAGCTTGGGGATGCTGATACGTCTCCGCCATATCTATAATTTTTGATTTTCCATGTCAATATTCTACAACTTTTACATACTTTTGGCAACTTTTTATACTATTTTTGGGACTAACATATTGATCCAGTGCCAGTGCCAGTTCCTGTTTGTTGCATGCTTTTTGTTTCACAGAATATCCATATCAAACGGAGTCCAAACGGGATAAAAACGGATGGAGATTTTTTTGGAATATTTATGAATTTTGGGAAGAAGAATCAACGCGAGACGATGCCCGAGGGAGCCACGAGGCAGGGGGGCGCGCCCCAAGGGGTCACGCGCGCCCTGGGCCCTCTTGGCCACCCCGTAAGGCCGTTGGTACCCTTTCTTCACGGCAAGAAAGCTAATATCCGGATACAAATCGTGTCAAAAATTCTGCCCAATCGGAGTTACGAATCTCCGGGAATATAAGAAATGGTGAAAGGCCAGAATCTGAGAGCACGGAAACAGAGAGAGACAGAGAGATAGATCCAATCTCTGAGGGGATCTTGCCCCTCCGCCTCCATGGAGGCCATGGACCAGAGGGAAAACCCTTATCCCATCTAGGGAGAAGGTCAAGGAATAAGAAGAAGGAGGGGGCCCGTCTCCCCCTCTCTCCCGGTGGCGCCGGAACGTCGCCGGGGCCATCATCATGCGACGGCAATCTACACCAACACGTCCGTCATCTTCACCAACATCTTCATCACCTTCCCCCATATATCTACAACGGTCCACTCTCCCGCAACCCGCTGTACCCTCTACTTTAACATGGTGCTTTATGCTTCATATTATTATCCAATGATGTGTTGCCATTCTATGATGTCTGAGTAGATTTTCGGTGTCCTATCGGTAATTGGTGAATTGCTATGTGGTTATGTTGCTGTCCTTTGGTGCCCATCATATGAGCGCGCCCGTGGATCACACCATAGGGTTAGTTGTATGTTGATAGGACTATATATTGGAGGGCAAGAGTGACAGAAGCTTCAACCTATCATAGAAATTGATGCACACGGGATTGATGGGGGACCAATATATCTTAATGCGATGGTTGGGTTTTACCTTAATGAACGTTAGTAGTTGCGGATGCTTGCTAATAGTTCCAATCATAAGTGCATAGAATTCCAAGCCAGGATGACATGCTAGCAGTGGCCTCTCCCACATAAAACTTGCTATCGGTCTAGTAACGTAGTCAATTGCTTAGGGACAATTTCGCAACTCCTGTCACCACTTTTCCACACTCGCTATACTAACTTTATTGCTTCTTTACCTAAACATCCCCTAGTTTTTATTTACATGCTCTTTATATTCTTGCAAACCTATCCTGTTACACTTACAAAGTACTTCTATTTTCATACTTGTTTTAGGTAAAGCGAACGTCAAACGTGCGTAAAGTTGTATCGGTGGTCGATAGAACTGGAGAGAATATTTGTTCTACCTTTAACTCCTCGTTGGGTTCGACACTCTTACTTATCGAAAGAGGCTACAACTGACCCCCCTACACTTGTGGGTTATCAAGCTTCTGCTCGAGACTATGACGAAAGAACTTGCCACAAATGCAAGAAACCAGGCCATTACATCGCTGATTGCCCCCTCTAGAAAACCGGCTCAAGGGAAAAAGTCTAGCAAGGATGACGACTCTGGTAGCAAAAAGAAGAAGTCGTCAAAATCTTCATCCAAGTCCTCGTCGAAGAAGAAGAGAACCTCCAACAGAGCTCGTGCATTCTTCGGGAAGGAAATGGATTCTGAAGAAGAATCAGACCAAGATGATGCCGAAGAATATGAGGAGTCTAATTCTGGAGGTTCAAGCTTGGCCCTCGCTATGGAGTTCATCAGCAAGTCCTTCTTCGACCATGAAGAAAAGGGTGCCTCCACCAAGTGTGAAGACTTTGCTGATGACTACACTCCCACCTATTGCTTCATGACAAGAGGTGCTAAGGTTACCTCACGAGAAGCTTATTTCAATACCTCTAGTGACGATGACTCTAAATGTGAAGAAAAACCAAGCTAAAGAAGTTGGCTAAAATTCCTACTGCTCAACAAACTACTATGGAAAAGATGCAAGAATATTTAGACAAAAGTGATGATCTGCTGGATGAGGAAATGGAGCGATGTCAAGAAATGTTTGAAGATCTCAGATGCCTAAAGTCACAACAAACTTGAAAGTCAACATGTGGTCCTCTCAGCTAAACACGAGAAGCTTACCTATGAATTTTTTCAAAGGAAGCAAGAATCGAGAAGTCAAGAGCGTCTCATGATGATCTTCAAAAGGACAACGATTCACTACTCGCCCAACAGATCAGCACGGCCGAGGAAGAATTTGTTGCCCCATGCTTAAAATGCCTTGAACGTGAAAATGCAAATTCTGCAGCTGAATGTTCAATTGCTTCAACTGATGTCGTATCTTCAAATGTCTCCGTGGTTTCAATTCCCTCATATGAGGAAACCACAAGTGCCACTGACAAAAATGCAGGTCTGAAGGAATTGTATGTCATAGGCATGTACAAAAGCCTCAAAGGGCACCAAACTCATTGTGATGTGCTCAAGAAGCATATTCTAAACATGAACCATGGAAAAGAGGGTATTGCTTTTGAGAGAAAGCTAAACGCAGATGGTTCTTACTAGAAACTAGAGCAGTATCCCAAAACCACATGGGTTGCTGCAAAAGGACCTCCAGTTGACCCATCCACTCTATCTTGCTACAACTGTAATACTTCACTTTCTTCTTCTGATGAGTCATTTGACTCTAAATATAAGATGTTCAAAAATCAGAATGGTGAAGTATATGCTAGATTTGTTGGTACTAACGGCAGGAATGGTTCCCAAGTGAAGAAAATCTGGGTGCCCAAAAGTGGTCTTCAAAATCTTGACGTGAATGTCATCATGACACCACTTAAGAAAAGGAACAACCCTAGGGCAAAGTCTTCACATGGACTAAAGTCGTCAAATGGACACAGACCCTCAAATACTCGTACTAACACTTCCATGCAGGGAAACAGACATCGATCTGGCGAATATGTGCATTATTCTTCATATCACTATGTGCACAAAAATTCTAAGAATTTCTTTGCATATCCTATGAGTAGCATACGCCTCCTATGAAGAGAAATGCATATTCTTCAATGCGTAAGTTCTTAGTTAATGCCTTATGTTACATTGCTTCTCAGCCACCCATTCAGATGTGGGTGGTTAAGAAGACGAACTAATCTCTTCTATAAGGTCGGGTCTTCAGACACAATATATGTCTGATGAATTTGCTGATGGCCTGACATGATGCTTGTTGGGATGCAAGCTAATCATGATGAAATGAATCCTCGTTTCACACATCCCTATGATGCTAGTTATATGCTTATTGATGGAATTCACTGATGAAATTGATCATCATATTCATCAACTTAAGTATATGAATTTGTAAGTGAGCCTAATGCTTCTACATGGTGATACTTTAAAAGCTAATGAATGGGTTCTGGACAGTGGTTGCACCAATCACATGACTGGTGACAAGAATCTCCTCACCAATGATCAACCTCAGCAAGGCCCTTGTCCAACTCATCCACAAGTGGCGAATGAAGTGCAGATTGAGAAGATCCTCGACAACATAAATGCACCTAGTCCCCTCACACGCTCAAGAGCTTCACGTCTAACTAACTTTTGTGGGCATTTTGCGTTTGTCTCAATCACAGAGCCCACGAAAATTGATGAAACATTTCTGGAGCCTGAGTGGATTCAAGCCATGCAAGAAAAATTGCAAAAATTCGAGATAAATAATGTGTGGAAGCTTGTGAATCATCCTGATCCACGCAAGCACAATATCATCGGCACTAAGTGGATCTACCGCAACAAGCAAGACGAAAATGGATGTCGTGGGAAAACCACAGCCGCCTATGGGACGGAAGTCCCTTTTGGTTTGGTGGGGGGGATGGGCACATTGCACAAAGAGCAGAGAAGCGTACCGCACCACGACAGAGATCACACGGGCGGTTTTTACCCAGGTTCGGGCCATCGTGAGGCGTAAAACCCTACTCCTGCTTTGGTGGATTGATGGTGGAATGTGGAAAAGAGCATGGTGCTCTTGCCCGGCAAGGTTGCCTCGGGGCGAGAGTTGCTACACACGTATGAGTGTGTGGGTTCGAATGGCACAGTTGCCATGGGCCTCCTTTTATGGATTAAGGGGTAAGCACAGTGGCAAATCAGTCTTTCCATGCTGATTAGATAGCAAACAATGATATCATACCTAACTCTACAGGTTGACAGAGCGCATTAAATGCGCCACTCAGTGTCACATCACGGCTCGCCCGGCAGGCCTTGCCGGGCTGTTTTGCCAGTTTCACACCTACTTTCTTGACATGTCTCAGGACGGGTGTCATTTGGAGGTTCTTTCCATAGGAAGTGGCTGCCATGTGGCAGGGGGCTGTCACTGAGCCACTTAGGAGCTTGACACCGCACTGATTGACGATGGATGTCGTTGTGAGGTGGTGGTATGCCTCCGCGAGCGCCCGACAGGCCTGCCAGGGCGATGTTGGAGGCTTGCTTCCGGAGCGATCCAACCCCGCCAGGCTGGCCTACCCGACAAGGAAGGCCCTTCTTCTGGTGATATCTTGCCTCCTCGACTGGTCTTGGTTGTCTTGATCTCCTCGACCAGCTCTCTTATTCCTCAAAGAGCAAATCCCTTTGCGCCTCGGTCTGATCTTGGTGTTGTAAACTTGTCCTTGGGCCCGTTGGCTTGTTGTCTAGGCACAAATCAGGAGAAGACACACACCATGGTTTGTGTACCCCGACATAAGCCCCCGGGCCTGAGCCATACGTGCCGCTGGGCATGTTGGTTTTGGCATCAACAGTGCACAGACGCATGGCGGAAAAAGGGGCAGCGCGCACAGCGGTTCGTCACGTGACCAAACCATCCAACGTCCACTTCGTGTAATTATCACGAGTTGTGGGGGCGTGGGACTGTAGCAGTTAATGTAAAAATGGTAACTTTTCTGAAGAGCCGCACTATATCCCCGTCGCATCCCATAAGAAGGGGAAAACGCGGAATGGTGCAACACTTTTGTCTCCTACCTCGCCTTTACATCATCTTTCTCCGCAAGCCAAGCAACTACCCACTTTTTTCTTCCTGCATTCGCCGTCGGTCCCCTTTTGGGGAAGAAGCCTACATCCAAGGGGAAGTCAGTGGCCGCCGCAAAGGAGGTGGCTGCTGAGGGGAGGAAGAGGGTGACGGAGCTGGACAAGAAGCGGAGAGGAGACGTCGTATTCTTCCTGTAGAATCTTGTCAGCAATATCATATAGGCGAGGTATGGGTACTTGTGGGGGAGGGCCGTCCCGCAGGGGCACAACGCTCCCAAGGTTCCGGCGGAGGGGAAAGAGGAGCCGCCAGATTCATACAGATTTTTCTGCGCATATTTCATCTGCGGTCTCTGCCTTCCCTTCTCGGATTTCTTCGAAGTGATGATGGCGGTCTATGGATTCCATCTCTTTGATTTCACGCCAAATGCAATGGCGTGCATGGCGATCTTCACCCATTTGTGCGAGAACTTTCTTGGGGTAGCCCCGAGTGTTGATCTGTTTCGGCACTACTTCGTCCCGTGGGTAGAGAGCAAAACCCACCGCTCAAGCAACATAAGCTGGATGCCGTGGGTGGTGCCGAGGGAGAAATGGGATTAAATCTCTGGCAGTCAGCACATCAGATGGGAGGAGTGGAGGGGAGATTGGTGCTGGATTCAGGACGAAAAGGCCCCCGAATTCTGCCCGGCAAGAACAGAATGCCTCGACCATGACAATGTCTGGAGGGCATTCGGTATCTCCAAAGACATATTGCGCCCGACAATAAACAGGATCACCCACTTAAAGGCTGCATGGCTGACTGTTGAGCATGTAGGGGCAAATTTTCTCCTTTGCCAGATTGCTCCTTTGCAAAATAGGGATAGATTTGCCTGGGAGTATGGGAATGCTGGAGACAGGATGAGATTGCTTCCGGCCTTGGCCAACAACTTAACAGTTTATGGCCACGCCTGGTTATGCGATCAGTTGTTTGGCCGCTTCGGGTTGTTTCTGCTACCAGCAAACATCATACCGCTCAACATCAATTTTGCCAGGAGTCAGATTTTGAAGTGGATGCCGAAGTGTAATGTTGATGGCGTCTCGAGTGACTGGCAGTTACCCACTCTTGATGAAGAGCTGGCATGGTCTTCCACATTAGTAGAAAGGGTCACTAAGGTGGAAACTAAGATGTACCAACGCACCTCCAAGGTGGAGGTGGCGTATATCAAGAAGCGGCTCGAAGAAGACAAGGCAGCCCGAGCCGCGGCAGCGACGAAGGCTGCGAAGGAAGCAAAGGGAAGGGGAAAGGCTTGAGGTGAGGGCTCGTCCCCAGGCAAGGGTGGGACCGAAGTCCCGGAAGAGGTTGCCGGGGAGGAGTCTGCCGGGGGTGAGCCTGCCGAAGACGGGCTTTCCGGGATCGAGGCTCTGTATACTGCGGCAACAGTCCTTGGAGGAAGAAGGGACTGCAGAAGTGGAGGTACCTGAGGAGGCATGGCTCGCAGAGGGCCCCCAAGCTCCTGAGCCGATCTTGGACCCACGTCCTCGCAAGCGGGCAGCCAATCGAGGAGTGGCATCACCTGATCCTGCGCCATCCGCAACGAGGACGAAGGAGACCGCCTCCAAGGTCAGCGTTTCCGAGGCCGCGCGTTGGCATTTTCCTTGGCTCTCCGGGGCTGGGGCTCTCCCCGCCGAGAAATTGTTAACCTTGGGGGGAGACTTTGGCGCCCAGTTGAGTTCGAGCTCTTCGCAAAGCTCGTCTTCATCGAAGCCTCCTGTGTCCCGGCAAGGCTCGAAGTTGACGAGAAACTCTGTCCCCTTTCCCCAGAAGAGGAGCATGGCCTCCACACCGCCCATGGAGTTTGAACTGAACTCCATGCTCATTGATGAAGAGTAAGAGAAATTGTATTCTCCTTCCCTTACTTCCTTGTGTCTTCTTTAGTATGATTGCTTTCATTTACTAACTGATCTGGCTTGCCGGTTGCCATCAGGGAGGAGGAGGAGGAGACTCTCATCCACCGGTCCAAGCGACTCAAGCATGCGAAGCCATCGACAAGGGTGGAGGAGACGCGCCCGACAGGGAGCAACACGAGTGCCCCGACGGCAAGCCCACAACTTAGCCCCCGGCCCACAAGCGCGAAAGAGATTCCACTTGTTGGCAATGGTGGTGAAGAGCTCCCTCTCGTGGAGGCTGCATGGGGAGAGGGGACCATTCAATACGAGCCCCTTCAAGAGGGGCCCATTGTCGGTGTCAAAACCGGCGGATCTCGGATAGGGGGTCCCGAACTATGCCTCTGAGGATTGATGGTAATAGGAGGCTGGGGAAATGATGTTTACCCAGGTTCAGGCCCTCTCTATCGAGGTAATACCCTACTTCCTGCTATATTAATATGGATGAATATGAATACAAGAGTTGATCTACCTCGATATCGTATTGGCTAAACCCTAAAGTCTAGCCTATAAGGATTTGTGTTTCTCTATTAACCTCTATCGACTAAACCCTTCGATTTATATACATACTGGAGGGGCCTAGGGTTTGTACATAGCCATCTTGCGGAGGAAGGAAAGATTACACCCGAACCTAAAACTTACCATTATACAAATATAGGAGTTGCATCCGGATACGAGAGACGATCTTCACGGCCCACCAAGAGTTATATGGCCACCCGAGGACCCCTCGATCCAGGACTCCCTCAGTAGCCCCTGAACCTGTCTTCGATGTTGATGAATTCGGCTTCCGTATTATCTTAGGCATTGCAAGGCGGGTTCCTTCTTCCGAATATATCTTCTGTAAAAAGGGTGTATTGTGTTCGACTCTGCAAGGTTAGTACAACCCTTAGCCTCGAAGGCAAGGCTCTTAAAAGAAAATGAATAGTGTGTCTTAATGACAACTTTTTGGTGAAGCATCACGTCCATCCCACTAACATATTGAACCATTTTATTTGGTCCTAGTTTCGCGTTTCAAGGTATATCCTCATTGACACGTCTTGTCAGAATAGAGATCGTGCCCGCTTATTGTGGGATCCTTATCAATGTGAAGTGATCATCCACACCGTGCATTACGCACATCCTCTTTGGGAACCGGTGAGGTTTATGGCTAAAGTGGGAGGACGTTCTGTATTCACAGCATTATAAAAAGATACCAATCCCTTTCATCAGCCCCACGCTTTCCTCAAGCTCGAGCTCCCCAATCTCCCTAGCTCCAGCACCCTCATCTCCTACGCCCACCGCTCCTCGTTCCTCAACCACTACTCCCTTCCCCAGCAATGGCTGGATCCGGTGCCAGGGGCAAGTGGGAGGCCTCCACAGTCACTGAGAAAACCGTGGAGGATCTTCGGAGCGCGGGTTATCTCGCCGCCGATATCACGCACTGAGTCCCCACCAAGGGCCAAGTGATTCCCGTCCCTGAGGCGGGTCAGAGAGTTGTGTTCACTTCACATTTTGTTAGGGTCTAGGGTTTCCGCTCCACCCCTTTGTTTGGGGTTTTCTATTCTTCTACGGACTAGATTTCCACGATCTAGCCCCGAACTCAATCCTTCACATCTCCGCTTTCATAGTGGTGTGTGAAGCTTTCCTCCGCATCCCTCCACACTTTGACCTATGGCTTAAAACCTTCAACGTGAAGCCGAAGGTGGTGGATGGGCAGCACGCGGAGTGCGGTGGTGCTACGATTAGCAAGGTCCCAAATGCGACTTGGCCCAAAGGGTCGTTCGTGGAGACAAACAAGGTCTGGCAGCAGGAGTGGTTTTATATCACCGAACCCCGCGGCGCCAAATGGGCGGCTGAACCTGCTTTCAGATCTGGACCCCCAGAGAGGTTGACCTCCTGGACCAAAAAGGGTTTGGACTGGGGGTCTCAAGTTGAAGTGACGACACTCCAGAGTCGTGTGTCCTGCGTGATTTCCATGGGTCATCAGCTCTCGTCCGTGGTCTAGGTAATGCTTGCCCGGCTTGTCCTTCCTTGTCAAAGCCGGGACTCCTCCCTATGGGTGTTCGATCTGGCAGGAGATAAGCCTCTGAAGCATCTCTTTGGCTTTTCGCACAAAGAGATCTGGAAGCATCTCTTCAAGATCCAGAAGGAGTGGCCGGAAGAAACCGAGGACGCGGGCTATAGTACTGCGTTCTCCGCCCTAGAGGTAACAGAAAATTTCATCGAACATATATCCCTTCTCTTATTTAATGATAACAAGAATTGGAGTTTTTGCGTGTTATACAGGGCTGGACGAAGAAGGCAAGCCAGATGAAGTGTCCGGCGCCTTTGCCCGAAGACCCAGAATCACCTTGACTGACGGCAATGCTGGTCCCGGCACTGTACAAGGAGCCGGTTAAGAAGCCCAAGAAAAAAGGCAAGGAGGCTGGAGACATCCCCCGCCCAGTGGACAAGAAGTCCGAGGAGATCAACATCCTCTCCTCCGAAGAGGAGGAGGATGACCAGAAAAAAGAAGAAGAAGAACTCCCTGCGCAAGGCAGGGGGACGAAGAGGGGGGCCGCTGTTGACGCGGGCACGGCCGCACCCTGGAGGAAGCTGAACCTCGCTGCTAGTTCGGATTCAACATCCGAACATAGCTTCGTGGTGAAGCCCAGGAAAAAAAACCTGCCCGAAACGTAAGTTTGTCCGGATTAATTTCTACACCTTTGTTTGTTTAGCTTTTTGGATGCTTACTTAGTATTGCTCACCTGCTGACCTTCAGCCCTCCCGGAGGACACCCCGACGCCTCCTTATCAGAGGGGAACTCTCTAGTGCCTGGAGAGATGGAGAGTGACCTGCCGGTTCGAGCTCCATCGCCCATGATCGGCGGGGACCCGAAGTGTCCTCCCAGCAGGTGTCCTCCACCCAAGGAGATGAGGGCAGGGCAGGTGACGGGGCGACTGGGGGTAATACCTTGGCCGCCGCTGACCATGGGGAAACAATCCGGGGCCCTCCCGAACATTGACCCGGAGCCTAGTGCGGCTCCGGGGTCCGAAGACCAGACCCCCAAGGCGGGGGTGGATGCGACGGCACCCGGAGTCAATCCGGATGCGCCGGACCCTATGGAGGGAGCACTGCAAAGTGGTTCCATCGTGAAGGAGCACCGCACCGTGATGGGTGCGGTGATGAAGAAGATTCAGTCCGTCAAGGGTAGACTGAATGAAGCCTTCAATAGCCTGTTAACGGGCTTTGAGGTAAGCAATATAATGCTCTTTATGGAACCTTGTTTGTATTAAATACACATGTATAGCCAGTAGCCCCTGATGCTTTGTGTGATTCTGAACAGAATTGGACAATGTATCCATAGTATAGCATGTTTAGAGAGCTGAACTATTGTGCTTATGTTATTTGAGCAGGCTTCATTAGTTACGGCAACTGCACGAGATGCAGAGGTTGCCAAACTAAAGCGGAAGCTCTTGTTGGCCAACGCGGACCTCGATCGCGTCAACCAGCGTTTAGATGAAACACAAGGTATGCAGATTTAAAAAATTAAAATGTCAAGAATACTAACAATATAAATTGAGTATGGGTATAAAATCTTTTATGTTATTCTGTATTAAACAGTTGGCGCCACTGAGCTCGAGGCCCTCAAGGGCGAGCTCTCGAAGGACAAGGAGGACGCCAAGGCGGGCAAGGCAATTGTTGATAAAGCGGTTGCCGAACTAGAGGCCGGAAAGGCCGAGTGCGAGAAACACCAGGCTCGGGTGTCCGAAGTCGAGGTTGAGCTCAAAGATGCCATTCTCAAATGTGAGGCATTGGAAGAGAAGACTTCGGAACAGGCGTCCGAGCTTACTGTGGCAGTTAAGGCTGCCCAGGATGTGCGAGGCGAGGCGCGCAGCGCCTGTGAAGAAATCAAGCAGGCACGCCAGATAGCATCTGGTAAGGCTTTTCTCTTATAGAGCATCTTCGGAGGGCGGAAGTTTCTTGGGCTGACAAAGTTATGGAGTTCTCCAGGCGTGTTTGCTGATCTTCCGAGGAGCAGTGTAGACGCCGCACAATACTTCCGAGCCCGGGAGGGGAACGACACGGAGAAGTTGTTTTGGTCACAGTTCTATGCGCCAAAACATCCGGTGCCCCTCAACGACCAGATGAAGCAGCTGGTCGAGCTACACAACATGACGGGTTCGGCCATGAAGGACTTGATAGTCCAGCTATGGCCCGCTGATCCAATCCCGAGTAGTTACTTCGGATTGGTGAAGCGGCTCATCGAAGCGAGTTCGTGGGTTGACGCATTGACGCGTTCGGCCTTCATAGAAGGTGCTCGGATAGCCTTCGCTCGTGTGAAGGTGCACTGGGCGAAGATGAGGGCGCATGACATAGCTACTGCTGGCCCACCCGCAGGCAAGGAGCACCGCAAGACAGAGAAGTACTTCGAGGACGTCATAGAAGGCGCCCGCCTTGTAGCAGGCCAGTGCTCGAAGGATATTATCTTCAAGAAATTATATTCGGCTGTAAAGACTTAAGCTTATGAATCCGATGTATATAACTTTTATGCTATTATAATACGAGCGTCTTTTACGTCCTGCGTGACTGTTTATGTAAATCTGAAAGTTTCCAGTCGTTGGCTTCAGCCCCCATGTACATAGTACTGGGGTGTTCGGTCATATGCATATACACTCTTTATCCAACATCTTGGTCCGTACAGGAGGTGTATGCGGAGCGAACCAGGCAATCAGACTATGCGGTGTTATTGCTTTCACTTAGTCGTAAGAGTTTGACATGTGGGCTAGGTACTAGCCCCTGGTGCGGATATGATATTCCTTACTTAAGGTATCCAATTGCACCTGGCTGGGCGAAAAACCAACCCTTCGTATAACACGGGGTAGATCTCTATCGATCATAGTATAAAACTAAGTCAGCAGATTGCGGACCAGGTTCTCGCCTATCATGATGGTCAGTTTTCGGCTTTCTCTACTGAGGTACTTGACTGGACGAGCCAGAAGTACAATTGTAGTAGTTCTCCCTTTACACCCTAGCCGAACAATCGGGAACCTCGGGGTAAGCACAGGAGCCGGGCAACCCAACTATTGACCCAAGACATGATTCAGAACTTATGCATATAAGGCAAACATCCAGGATGTCGAACACTCCCTATAGGTGTTCGGTATTTTCGACATATATCGGGCTGAATATAGCCCCTGGTAATAGACCCTGTTGACAAGGCACATGTGGCAATCTGATGTGGGGAGAGAACATTTATGATGAGTGAATAAAACTCCGAACATATTGCGAGTCAAGCTGCTCTATTAGTATCCCTTTATAGTATGGCGAGCCGTAAGCTTACAGATAATGCCGATAACCTTCTTGGACATTTTACATGCCAGAAAGGTATATAACAAGAAAGAGAAAAAAGGTTTACACAGGGTCTTAATCTAAAAAGAAACCTTAGCGCGGGTCCCTGCTGCACGTCTGCGTCGTTTCCTCCTCTGTAATGTGTCCTTGAAGGGGGGGAGTATGATGGCTACTACCTCTTGAGCTTGCATTGTATTCCCTCGAAGAGGAAAGGGAGATGCAACACAGTAGCGTAAGTATTTCCCTCAGTTTTTGAGAACCATGGTATCAATCCAGTAGGAGACCACACACGAGTCCCTCGCACCTGCACAAACAAATAAGAACTTCACAGCCAACGCGATAAGGGGTTGTCAATCCCTTGACGGTCACTTACGAAAGTGAGATCTGATAGAGATGATAGTTTATATTTTTGGTATTTTTAGTTTATGAAAACAGCAAATAAAAGCGGTAAAAGTAAAGTAGATGTAGATTGATATGTTGAGAATAGACCCGGGGGCCATAGTTTTCTCTAGTGGCTTCTGTCATGATAGCGATATTCTATGGCGGGTAAACAAATAACTGTCGAGCAATTGATAGAAAAGCGAATAATTATGAGACTATCTAGGCATGATCATTGTATATAGGCATCACGTCCGAGACAAGTAGGCCGACTCCTGCCTGCATCTACTACTATTACTCCACACATCGACCGCAATCCAGCATGCATCTAGTGTATTGAGTTCATAAGAACAGAGTAACGCCTTAAGCAAGATGACATGATGTAGAGGGATAAACTCAAGCAATATGATATAATCCCCATCTTTTTATCCTCGGTGGCAACAATACAATACATGCCTTGCTGCCCCTACTGTCACTGGGAAAGGACACCGCAAGATTGAACCCAAAGCCAAGCACTTCCCCCATTGCAAGAACTATAGATATAGTGGGCCAAACCAAACCAATAATTCGAAGAAACTTGCAAGGATATTATGAGCACACATAAAGAGTTCAGAGAAAAACCAAATATTTCTCATAGATAATCTTGATCATAAACTCACAATTCATCGGATCTCGACAAACACACCGCAAAAAGAGATTACATCAAATAGACCTCCTCGAAGACCGAGGAGAACTTTGTATTGAGATCCAGAGGGAGAGAAGAAGCCATCTAGATACTAGCTATGGACCCGAAGGTCTGTGGTAAACTACTCACAACTCATGGTGAGGGCGATGATGATGATGATGAAGGCCTCCGTGATGGATCCCCCTCTGGTGGAGCTCCGGAACAGGCTCCAAGATGGGATCTCCACGGGAACCGAAGGTACAGCGGTGGAATTAGGGTTTTCTCTCTGTCCACGGAGTTTCTGGGGTACGTAGACTTATATAGGAAGAAGGAGGGCACCGAGGGAGTCACGGGGGCTCCACGAGGCAAGGGGCGCGCCTTGGGAAGGGGGCGTGCCCCCACCCTCGTGGGCCCCTCGTGGCTCTTCTGACGTGGTTCTCAAGTTCTTCGTGCGTGATTTCCTCCAAAAATATCTCTCGCGAAGGTTTCATTCCGTTTGGACTCCGTTTGATATTCTTTTTCGGCAAAACCCTGAAACAGGCAAAAAACAACAATCTGGACTGGGCCTTTGGGTTAGTAGGTTAGTCCCAAAAATGATATAAAAGTGAATGATAAAGCCCATTAAGCATCCAAGACTTCATAAATAACAGCATGGAACAATCAAAAATTATAGATACGTTGAAGATGTATCAAGCATCCCCAAGCTTAATTCCTGCTCGTCCTTGAGTAGGCAAATGATAAAGAAAGAATTTTTGATGTGGAATGCTAACCAATATAGTTTTTCAATGTAATTCTCTTAATTGTGGCATGAATGTTCAGATCTGAAAGATTCAAGATAAAAGTCTATATTGACATAAGAAATAACAATACTTCAAGCATACTAACAAAGCAATCATGTCTTCTCAAAATACTATGGCTACAGAAAGTTATCCCTACAAAATCATATAGTCTGGCTATGCTCCCTCTTCATCACACAAAATACTCATATTATGCACAACCCCGATTTCAGCCAAGCATTTGTTTTCATACTCTATCTTTTCAAACCTTTCATTTTTCACGCAATACATGAGCGTGAGCCATGGATATAGCACTATGGGTGGAATAGAGGTGGTTGTGGAGAAGACAAAAAAAAGAGGGAGATAGTCTCACATCGACTAGGCGTATCAACGGGCTATGGAGATGCCCATCAATAGATATCAATGTGAGTGACTAGGGATTGCCATGCAACGGATGCCCTAGAGCTAAATATGAATGAAAGCTCAACAAAAGAAACTAATGGGTGTGCATCCAACTTGCTTGCTCACGAAGACCTAGGGCATTTGAGCAAGCCCATCGTTGGAATATACAAGCCAAGTTCTATAATGAAAATTCCCACTAGTATATGAAAGTGACTAAGCATCAGACTCTCTACAATGAAGAACATGGTGCTACTTTGAAGCACAAGTGTGGAAAAAAAGATAGTAGCAATTGTCCCTTCTCTCTTTTCTCTCATTTTTTGGAGGGGCTTTCTCTTTTTTTATTAGCCCCTCTCTATTTTTTTTGGGCCATCTTTTTTTATTGGCCTTTCCTCACATGGGACAATGCTCTAATAATGATGATCATCACACTTTTTATTATAACTCGAAATTACAACTCGATACTACAACAAGTATGACTCTACATGAATACCTTCGGCGGTGTACCAGGATATGCAACGAATCAAGAGTGACATATATGAAAAATTATGCATGGTGGCTTTGTCACAACTACGATGTCAACTACATGATCATGCATGGCAATATGACAATATGATGCATGTCATATAAACGGAACGGTGGAAAGTTGCATGGAAATATATCTCGGAATGGCTATGGAAATGACATGATAGGTAGGTATGGTGGCTATTTTGAGGAACAATATGGTGGCCGTTTTGAGGAAGGATATATAGTGGGTTTATGGCACCGGCGAAAGTTGCGCGGTACAAGAGAGGCCAGCAATGGTGGAACGGTGAGAGTGCGTATAATCCATGGACTCAACATTAGTCATAAGAACTCATATACTTATTGCAAAAATCTACGAGTCATCAAAACAAAGCAATCAACACATACTCCTAGGGAGGTCGCTGGTAGGAGTTAACCATCGCGCGCCGCCGACCTCCACACAAAGGTTGGCACTCTACAAATACCTCATGCTCTAACTTCGTCACATAGCGGCTCACCATACGTGCATGATACGGGAATCACTAACCTTAACACAAGTATTTCTCAATTTTATAATAACTCCACTAGCATGACTCTAATATCACTATCCTCATATCTCAAAACAATTATCAAGCATCCAACATCTCATTCTATTCAATGCACTTAGTGCGTTTTTTTACTACATTGACATTGGATGTTTATAATGTGAAGACTAGTTTCTTTAGCCTAAACACATTACCATGTTGTTTTAATAGACTCTCAAAAGGATATAAGTGAAGCATGAGAGTTCAACAATGTCTACAAAATATTACCACCACTGTGCTCTAAAAGATATAAGTGAAGCACAAGAGCAAAACTATTCAACTCAAAAGATATAAGTGAAGCACATAGAGTGTTCTAACAATTTCTAGGCCATATTTAACTCTCTCAAATAGGTGTGTCCAGCAAGGATGATTGTGCCAAACTAACAAGCAAAGACTCAAATTATACAAGACGCTCCAAGCAAAACACATAACATGTTGCGAATAAAAATATAGCTCCAAGTAACGTTACCGATGGATGAAGACGAAAGAGGGGATGCCTTCCCGGGGCATCCCCAAGCTTAGGCTGTGTCCAGCAAGGATGATTGTGCCAAACTAACAAGCAAAGACTCAAATTATACAAGACGCTCCAAGCAAAACACATAACATGTTGCGAATAAAAATATAGCTCCAAGTAACGTTACCGATGGATGAAGACGAAAGAGGGGATGCCTTCCCGGGGCATCCCCAAGCTTAGGCTTTTGATTATCTTGAATTTACTTGGGGTGCCATGGGAATCCCCAAGCTTAGGCCTTTGCTACTCCTTGTTCCATAGTCCATCAAAGCAATACTCAAAACTTGAAAACTTCACAACACAAAACTTAGACAAAAATTCTCGTGAGTTCCGTTAGTATAAGAAAGCAAACCACTACTCAAAGGTGCAGCAATTAATTCATTATTTGTTTATATTGGTGTTAAAACTATTGTATTCCAACTTCTCTATGGTTCATATCCTCCAATACTACTCGTAGATGCATCGGAATAAGCAAACAACACACAAAAAACAAAATCTGTCAAAAACAGAATAGTTTGTAGTAATCTGCAGGTTTCGCCTACTTCTGGAACTCCAAAAAATTCAAACTAAACTGGTAAATTTGTGGAATTTGTCTACCAATCATCTGCAAAAAGAATCAACTAAAAATCACGCTCCAGTAAAATCTGAAGACTACTTTAGCAAGCTCTAATGATTCTATTTTTCATAGCAAGATCATATAAACTTCACACAAGTCTTCCCAAAGGTTCTACTCGGCACAAACACTAAAAAAACATGAAACCACATCTAATCAGAGGCTAGATGCTATATTTATTCCCTAACAGCAACAAAAATAAAAAAATAAAAAATTGGGTTGCCTCCCAACAAGCGCTGTCGTTTTACGCCCCTAGCTAGGCACGATACAAGATAAATCTAGGTATTGCCATCTTTGGAAGGCAATCCATAAGTGGCTCTCATGATATATTCATATGGTAATTTGATTTTCTTTCTAGGAAAGTGTTCCATGCCTTTCCTTAACGGAAATTGGAATCTAATATTTACTTCCTTCATATCAATAATTGCACCAATCGTTCTAAGGAAAGGTCTACCAAGAATAATAGGACATGAAGGATTACAATCTATATCAAGAACAATGAAATCTACGGGCACATAATTCATATTGGTAACAATAAGAACATCATTAATTCTTCCCATAGGTTTCTTAATAGTGGAATCCGCAAGATGAAAATTTAAAGAACAATCATCAAGCTCATGGAACCCTAGCAAATCACACAAGGTTTTTGGGATAGTGGAGACACTAGCACCCAAATCACACAAAGCATAGAATTCATGATCTTTTATTTTTATTTTAATAGTAGGTTCCCACTCATCATAAAGTTTTCTAGGGATAGAAACTTCCAACTCAAGTTTTTCTTCATAAGATTGCATCAAAGCATCAACTATGTGTTTGGTGAAAGCTTTATTCTGACTATAAGCATGCGGAGAACTTAGCACGGATTGCAACAAGGAAATACAATCAATCAAAGAGCAATTGTCATAATTGAATCCCTTGAAATCCTAGGTAGTGGGTTCATCACTATGCAAAGTTTTAATCTCTTCACTCCCACTTTTAGCAATTTTAGCATCAAGATCTAAAAACTCCGAATCATTGGGACACCTTAAAGCAGAATTATCTCCAATCCTATTCAAAGAATCAACACCAAGAGTAATTCTATCCACACTTCTAACCAATTCATCAACCTTAAGCAATTTCTCTTCAAGAAAAGCATTGAAATTCTTTTGCGAGATCATAAAGTCCTTAACACTAGTTTCAAATTCAGAAGGCATCTTTCCATAAGAGTTGTTGTAGGAATTACCAAAATTATTAGAGGAATTACCAGGAAAAGGCCTAGGATTAAAATTGCCTCTATAAGCATTGTTACCAAAAATTATTCCTACCAACAAAATTCACATCCAAAGATTCATTGTTATTCTCAATCAAAGTGGACAAAGGCATATCATTAGGATCAGAAGAAGCACTCTTAGTAGCAAATAATTTCATAAGTTCATCCATCTTTCCACTCAAAACACTAATTTATTCGATAGCATGCACTTTTTTACTAGTAGATTGTTCGGTGTGCCACTGAGAATAATTAACCATAATATTATCTAGGAGTTTGGTAGCTTCTCCTATGGTAGTTTCCCTGAAAGTGCCTCCGGAGGCCGAATCTAAAAGATTTCTAGAAGCAAAATTCAAGCCAGCATAAAAGTTTTGAATAATCATCCATAGATTCAAACCATGTGTAGGGCAATTACGTATCATCAATTTCATTCTCTCCCAAGCTTGTGCAACATGCTCATGATCTAGTTGCTTAAAATTCATAATATCGTTTCTAAGAGAGATGATCTTAGTAGGAGGGAAATACTTAGAGATAAAAGCATCTTTGCACTTATTCCACGAATCAATACTATTTCTAGGCAAAGAAGAAAACCAAGTTTTAGCTAGATCTCTAAGTGAAAACGGAAATAACTTCAATTTACAATATCGTTATCGTATCCCTTTTCTTTTGCATATCACACAAATCAACAAACTTGTTTAGATGGGTAGCGGCATCTTCACTAGGAAGGCTAGAGAATTGATCTTTCATGACAAGATTCAACAAAGCAGCATTGATCTCACAAGATTCATCATCGGTAATAGGAGAAATTGGAGTGCTAATAAAATCATTGTTGTTTGTATTGGAGAAGTCACACAATTTGGTATTGTTCTGAGCCATAGTGACAAGCAAGTAATCCAACACACACAAGCAAACAAGAAGCATGCGAACGATAAACACACGGCGAAAGAAGGGCAAATAAAATGGCAAGGGTGAAGTGGGGGAGAGGAAAACGAGAGGCAAATAAATGTAATGCGAAGGATAAGGGTTTGTGATAGGTACTTGGTATATGACTTTTGCGTAAGCCTCCCCGGCAACGGCGCCAGAAATTCTTCTTGCTACCTCTTGAGCTTGCGTTGTATTCCCTCGAAGAGGAAAGGGAGATGTAGCATAGTAGTGTAAGTATTTCCCTCGATTTTTGAGAACCAAGGTATCAATCCAGTAGGAGACCACGCGCGACTCCCTCGCACCTGCACAAACAAATAAGAACTTCGCAGCCAACATGATAAGGGGTTGTCAATCCCTTTACGGTCACTTACGAAAGTGAGATCTGATAGAGATGATAGTTTATATTTTTGGTATTCTTAGTTTATAAAAACAACAAATAAAAGCGGTAAAAGTAAACTAGATGTAGATTGATATGTTGAGAATAGACCCGGGGGCCATAGTTATCTCTAGTGGCTTCTCTCATGATAGCAATATTCTACGACGGGTAAACAAATTACTGTCGAGCAATTGATAGAAAAGCGAATAATTATGAGACTATCTAGGCATGATCATTGTATATAGGCATCACGTCCGAGACAAGCAGACCGACTCCTGCCTGCATCTACTACTATTACTCCACACATCGACCACTATCCAGCATGCATCTAGTGTATTGAGTTCATAAGAACAGAGTAACGCCTTAGGCAAGATGACATCATGTAGAGGGATAAACTCAAGCAATATGATATAAACCCCATCTTTTTATCCTCGATGGCAACAATACAATACGTGCCTTGCTGCCCCTACTGTCACTGGGAAAGGACACCGCAAGATTGAACCCAAAGCCAAGCACTTCTCCCATTGCAAGAACTATAGATCCAGTAGGCCAAACCAAACCAATAATTCGAAGAGACTTGCAAGGATATTATGAGCACACATAAAAAGTTCAGAGAAGAACCAAATATTTTTCATAGATAACCTTGATCATAAACTCACAATTCATCGGATCTCGACAAACACACCGCAAAAAGAGATTACATCGAATAGATCTCCTCGAAGACCGAGGAGAACTTTGTATTGAGATCTAGAGAGAGAGAAGTAGCCATCTAGATACTAGATATGGACCCGAAGGTCTATGGTAAACTACTGACAACTCATGGTGAGGGAGATGATGATGATGATGAAGGCCTCCGTGATGGACCCCCCTCTGGTGGAGCTCCGGAACAGGCTCCAAGATGGGATCTCCATGGGAACAGAAGGTACGGCGGTGGAATTAGGGTTTTCTCTCTGTCCATGGAGTTTCTGGGGTACGTAGACTTATATAGGAAGAAGGAGGGCACCGGGGGAGTAACGGGGGCTCCACGAGGCAGGGGGCGCGCCCCCACCCTCGTGGGCCCCTCGTGGCTCTTTTGACGTGGTTCTAAAGTTCTTCATGCGTGATTTCCTCCAAAAATATCTCTCGCGAAGGTTTCATTCCGCCTGGACTCCGTTTGATATTCTTTTTCTGCAAAACCCTGAAACAGGCAAAAAACAGCAATCTGGACTGGGCCTTTGGGTTAGTAGGTTAGTCCCAAAAATGATATAAAAGTGAATGATAAAGCCCATTAAGCATCCAAGACTTCATAAATAATAGCATGGAACAATCAAAAATTATAGATACGTTGGAGACGTATCAATGGCCATCTGTAAAAAAGAAAAAGAAACTTGGAAAAGAAAAAGAAATCCAGTGTGGCCATAACAAGACTGGTTCGTTTAATGAACCTGAAAAGATAACTTTAGATTCCGAATAGGGTCGACCCGAACTATGGACTATATGCAGTGCGCCCCCATCATCACCCAAGGGATTTTTAGGGCATAATTATGTACTCGAGGTACATGTGCTATCACCTTATGGGGCAGTCGATGGGGGGGTACTCGAGGTTCATCTGAGTTGCCGCACTAAGGCCTGTGCCGGACACGTTTAGTTATGTCCGCGGCCGATAGGTTATCTGGCTTGAATAGGCTGTTTTGGACTTTGGCTGCTAAGGCCGCAGTGTCCTCCTTTGTGCGGAGAGAGCACTCCATATTTCCATTGACCATGATGACACCACATAGTCCGCGTATTTTGAGCATTAGATAAGCATAATGCGGGACTGCATTAAAGCGGGCGAAGGTCGTTCTTCCGAGTAGTGCATGATAGCCACTTCGGAATGGAGCTATGTCGAAGATTAACTCTTCACTTCGAAAGTTATCAGGAGAGCCGAATACGACCTCTAATGTTAAATAGCCCGGACAGCGGGCTTCAACGCCCGGTATTACTCCTTTAAAGGTCGTGCTGCTTGGCTTCATTCTTGATGGGTCAATCCCCATCTTGCGGACAGTGTCCTGATATATCATATTGAGACAGCTGCCTCCGTGCATAAGGACTCGAGTAAGATGGTATCTGTCGATTATTGGGTCGAGCACTAGGTGCAGCCAAACCCCCATGGTGGATACTAGTCGGATGATCCCTGCAATCGAAAGTGATCGGACAGGCTGACAATGGGTTGAATTTGGGGGCAACAGGCTCGATGGCGTAGACATCTCGGAGTTCGCGCTTGCGCTCCCTCTTTGGGATATGAGTGGCATATATCATGTTCACTGATTTGATCTCTGGTGAAAATTTCTTCTGCCCCCCTATATTCGGCTGGCGAGGTTAATCTTCGTCTTCGCTCTGAGGCTCCCCCCCTTGTATTCGGCATTGAGCTTGCCGACCTGCTTGAAGACCCAACAATTACGGTTGGTATGGTTTGCAGGTTTTTCTGGGGTGCCATGGATTTGGTAGGGCCTATCTAATATTTTGTCTAGGCTGGATGGACCATCTTTGTTGCCTTTAAATGGCTTCTTCCGTTGACCGGGTCTGGAGCCGCTGAATCCGGCGTTTACTATTGTATCATCTGGACTACCAGCATTACTTTGACATTTGTTTTTGTTACGTCGTGGCTTTCCATTGCCGTCCCTGACTTCAGATGTTCCAGGGTCACTCGTGCTGCTACGAGCTAACCTGCAGTCCTGCGGGTCATGAGTGCAGTTAGGGCTGCCATTGTCCTCGACTTTTCCTGTCCGAGGTGTCTGGCTAGCCATTCGTCCCGGACACTGTGCTTGAAGGCCGCTAAGGATTTGGCGTCCGGACAATCGACGATTTGGTTCTTCTTAATGAGGAACTGGTTCCAAAGCTTACTAGCTGACTCCCCGCGTTGTGGGATGATGTGACTTAAATCGTCAGCATCCGGGGGGCGGACATAGGTCCCTTGAAAATTGGCCCGAAAAGCATCCTCAAGTTCTTCCCAACTCCCAATGGAGTTCTCTGGGAGGTTGTTTAGCCCGTGCCGAGCTGGTCCTTTTAGCTTGAGGGGTAGGTATTTAATGGCGTGGAGATCATCTCCTCGAGCCATGTGGATGTGAAGAATGAAGTCTCCTATCCAGACGGCAGGATTCGTCGTTCCATCGTACGCCTCGATGTTCATGGGTTTAAACCCTTCTGGAAAATCATGATCCAGTACCTCATCGGTGAAGCACAGAGGGTGTGCGGCGCCTTTGTATTTTGCTATATCATGACGTATATCCGATGGTTGTGATGTTCGGTATTGACCCCGAACTGTTATATGACCGACGCGATTGGCTTGATAGCCGCCGTCCCGTGCGGGGGCCCGGTCCCTAGGTCCGTAGATAGACCTGGTCTTGCTAGCTTTTTTGTTCAGGTCCTCACGCAGATCGTGTTATCGGACTTGAGCCGTATCCTCCTTTCCTTTACGGGGTGGGTGTACGGGCTTATGTACGCCATTGCTAGCTACTCTGTCCCGTCCGCGAGGTGGTCGGTCCGGCTTATCAGCGGTGTTATTCTTCGGCGGCATGGGCGCAATGGCTTCGTCGTCGAATTTGGGCAACAGTTTACGCTTAGGATAGCCTTTGGTTTGGCCGTTATAGCCATGTTTTTGCTCAGCGTCTAGCACCTTGTTCCATCTATCGTTGAGTGTGTCCTGTGCGGCTCGAAGCTGTCTCTGCTGCTTTTTCAGGCTCCTTGTGGTGGCAATAAGCCTCTGATGGAAGCGCTTTTGTTCTGAGGGTTCTTCTGGGACGATGTATTCGTCGTCACTCAGGCTAACTTCTTCTTCGGAGAAAGGTTCGTAATTACTGTCTTCGGCATCGCTGTCATCGGACAGCGGCTTCGGACTATGTTCGCCGTCCTCTCGCTCCTCCTGCTCCATCGCTGGGTCTGCGGGGTCTTCGGCTTGTTCCGGAATATCATCGTTGATAGTGACATGTTGCTATCCTTTCCTTTACGGGATTTGGTTCAGCGCTTTGGACGCCGACGTTTGGGAGGTTCTTCGATAGGCTTGTCCTCTAAGGGATCATTTTCGCCGTCGCCCTCCTTCTCCTCAGGTGTATCCACCATGTACACGTCGTATGAAGACGTAGCTGTCCACCGCCCGGTTACGGGCCGGCTTTGATCTGGATCTGCTTCGGCTTCGAGGTCCATCCCTTTGAAGTCTTCGAAAGCGTAGTCAAGTATATCGGTTAGATCTTCAACCGTGGCTACCAAGTGGGTGGTTGGTGGGGACTAAAATCCTCCATCAGCCTCTAGTTCGAACCGGATATAATTCGGCTGCATGTCCCTGTCCAAGGAGAGGGATTTTAACAATTTTAACATGTCACCAAAGGGTGAATGCTGGAAGATATCTACGGCGCTGAATTCGGCGATAGACACCTAATCGAGCTTGAAGGGCGTAGATGTGCGTGATTCGGAATCTGAGGCCGGAGTTGAGTCCGGGGTTCCAGTAACACATATCCCATTCAAGGTCGGGTCCGTGTGTGGATCCAACACTGTTGAGTCTGCGGCTTCCGGGGCGGGGTTGAGCTTCCCGTCCTCGGGCGACACGATATGTTCCGGATCTAGGGCCAGAACTGTTGCAGGTGCTATTTCCTGATTCGATGATAGAGTTACGTCTTGTTCATCGTGATGGCAGATAGAGGTTGCCGCGGGCTCGAATCCATCGAAGATCAAGTCTCCGCGGATATCAGCAACGTAGTTTAAGCTTCCAAAGCTGACTTGCTGGCCAGGGGCGTAGTTCTCAATCTGCTCAAGGTGACCTTCAGTGTTGGCATGGAGCGCAAAGCCGCCGAACACGAAGAGCTGTCCGGGAGGGAAGATTCCCTTGGTGTTGCCGTCGTGGTTGATGACGCGATCCATCAGTCCTTTGGTCGATGACATAGTGGAACTCTCAATGAAAGCACCAATGTCGGTGTCAACACCGGCGGATCTCGGGTAGGGGGTCCCGAACTATGCATCTGAGGATTGATGGTAACAAGAGGCTGGGGACACAATGTTTACCCAGGTTCAGGCCCTCTCGATGGAGGTAATACCCTACTTCCTGCTATATTAATATGGATGAATATGAATACAAGAGTTGATCTAACTCGAGATCGTATTGGCTAAACCATAAAGTCTAGCCTATGAGGATTTGTGTTTCTCTATTAGCCTCTACGGACTAAACCCTCCGGTTTATATACACACCGGAGGGGCCTAGGGTTTGTACATAGCCAACTTGCAGAGGAAGCAAAGATTACACCCGAACCTAAAACTTGCCATTATACAAAAATAGGAGTCCCATCCGGATACGAGAGACGAGCTTCAACAACGATCTTCACGTCCCACCAGTCCGGCCCACCAAGAGTTATCTGGCCACCCGAGGACCCCTCGACCCAGGACTCCCGCACCCATCCTGTCGGCCACTGGAGCTGACTGATCTCCGCCAAGGGCCCCCCATGGAAGAGCCCACTCGGGGCGGCACCGTGGTTTCCGAGGGAAGAGACGACAATTCGAGCCCGGCAGCTGATGTTGCCGAGGAAGCTAAACCCTCTGCCCGGTAGACCTCTCTGGGTAACTTATCAGTTTTTCTCTTTAGGCTTTTCCTGGCTAGTCTGCTTCACATCTTTGCCTCCTTATTCTTGCTACTGATCACTGGATCTGCTTGCAGCTCCATCAACTAAAGAGCTAGATTTGCTGGAGGAGGTGGCTGACATAGGTAAAGATGCCGTTGATGAGGCCGCCAAGATTGCTGCCACTGAGAAGCAGGAGCAAGCTACCGGGGGCACCCTGGGCCCCCTAAAGGAGTCCAAGGAGATCACCGGCAGCGTGCCTGGATCAGGGGTCGTGGTTGAGGAGAAGATACCCCTCCAAACTATGGGCCCCCTCCACTCGTTTGGCACTTCAGTGGGGGTTCCGCCACTGTCTTCAAATAGCCTGGCGCTGGTGCTGGCGCAGCCTGGACTTGGAGCCCTCGGCCTGTCAATGGATACGAGGATGGAGTTCAATGAAGAGCTCTAGCGTATACTGATGTCGATGCACCAGGGAGTCGAAGAAGCATATGATTCTGCCGTCGTCGCCATGGACTTGTCCTTCATGGAATCTGTGGCGGTGGGCCTCAAAGAGATGCAAGAGCGGTACAGCCAGAAGTGGCAGGAGCTCAAGGAACAGTGCCAGTCCGCCAACAAGGTGCACCAGAAGCTGAAGGACAAGGGAATAGAGCTGCACGGCTGGCAGGGCAAGCAGTTCTGGGCCCTCTTGAGGTAGCAGATAACAATCTCGATGGAAAGGAGGATGTTATCGCTCGGGAGATGCGCTTGGAGGACCGCAAGGCTCTTCTGGATACCAGGGAGCAGGAGATTTCCCTCCGGGGGGAGAGGCTTGAGGCCAGTCTTCAAGACAAAGATGACGATCTGGAGGCCCTTGTGCAGCAGCGGACTAAGGAACTGAAGGACGAGCACAAAGCTGCCCTGGAAGACCTTACTGCTGACTCCACTACCCAGTTGGAGAAACTCACTGGTGACCTTGCCGCTGCATCCTCCGCCAAGTCTGCCCTCGACTAACAGGTGGCCAAACTGACTGAAGATCTTGCCGAGAGCGCCCAAGAGGTAGAGACCCTAAAGGAGGAGGCGCGGAAAGCATATATCCTTTTGGAGGATGTGCAATCGCAGCTCTCTTCCAAAGTTCAAGAACTCGAGGGGGCCACAGGTACTATCGAGGACCTGAAGACCTGGGTTGGCACCTTGGAGGGCTCGGCAGAATCCAACGAAGCCCGTGTGCAGTAGCTGACAAAGGATTTGGACACTGTGTGGCGCCTTTGGAAGGATGATGATGATAAGCAAGTCGACCTCTAGATCAGAAGCTTGGTTGATGCTGCTGAATGTCTTGGTGCCCAAGCTGCATTCATGGGCATGGAGGGGCCAATCCTCTCTTCCAGCAAGCAGGAGGTCCCCAGCGTCAAGCTCGGCGTCTTCTTCAACGAGCTGGTCGACAAGCTGAAGGTGCATGAAAAGGGGAGGGCCGGCCACTTTGTGACTAAGTCCCGGAAGCTTGCCCGCGATGCCCTCCTCATGGTTCTGAGCAACCTAGCATGTTGCCACCCAGATCTCGATCTCAACGACGGCTTCAGGAAGCCGCCGTCGGGCGCAGACATCTTTGCCGCCGAGACTGCCCCCTTGTTGACAAGGTCCTTGGCATCCCCGCCACTTCACGAAGCTGCCAGGCCCGGCGCTGAATTATTCCCTCCACCATGTTGGCCTGTAACCGAAACAATGATGCATGACCTGTGTTTAGGCGGCGTCCTGTTTGTGCCCCACGTGGAGCTTGAAAATCTTGTTTAATCCAGATTGCGTGTTAATTCCTCCTGGGTATTATTTATATAGTGTTCGTAAGATTAGCCTCTGTGCACTTTCATATAGCTTGCCAATATCATATTGCTGCAATGGTCGTAAGGGGCTGGCCCTTGACGGTTATTTTGGCATGGATGCGTCCGGCAGATTTTTCCTCAGTAGTTTCCGGCGCAGCCTCTCGTTCCGTGAGCAGGCTCTGATCGGAACGAGGGTGCAAACAAGAATCTAGTAGAGGTACCATCATGTGCAAGACTCTTTCATACGAACACTCAGATACTCGAGGAATAAATAAGCACGCAAATCCAGAAATTTATAACGAAGGAAAGGTAGCATGAACTTAGCTGTTATTTGTGTCTTCATCTATCCCTTTCCTAGCTGCGGCCGCTTGCACATCTCGCGTGTGCCGGAAAGGATTGTATTTCTTGTATATTAGCCTCTAGCCCCCGGTACGGGTCGGTTAGAAGCACATACAACTTGGGGCGGCAAGGTGCGACATCAGGTACGGTTGGTTTCTCTCTCTTCCCCTCTACACCTCTTGACCAATCCACCAGCAGATGGCACAACAAACCATGCGAATGTAAGCAGATGGCACAACAATCCACCATTAGTACGTACTTACCGGGGCGTCGATAAACGGACTCGCACTGGCGATTTACTCAGGATTTCCCTAAGCAGGGTAAATGCTAAACCAAGCATCACGCGGGCTTGTCGACGTTGATGATGCTGAGCCCGGAGTAGCGTGGCTGTCAAAGAGTGGGAGTAGTCAAGAGAGGAAACCTAGTACCCTTGCACGTCACCTCTTCCCCCCGAACGAGATTTACAGGAACTTCTGTCACCTTGTCTACTCGCGGTGGAATCGTTGCCATTGCTGCTAGTCTCCATCGTCGTCATGACCACGACATGTGGAGGTGGAAGAGAGCGGGTGAAGCCAGCGTGGAAGCAATGTTGCTCCTCCTCCTCGCCTCAACCACCCCCTTGGGCGTCGCAAGGGGCGACACCTTTGGTGCATACGACGCGCCGCTTACGCCTTCGGATTCGCGCACGTGATCCCCCTAACTGGTGCGCCAAAGATGTTGCGGGAAAACCATGACCACCTATGGGACAGGAGTCCCTTTTTGTTCGACGGGGGGATGAACACATGGCACAAAGAGTGGAGAAGCATAGCGCAGCACGACTGAGATCAAACACGTAGTTTTTACCCAGGTACGGGCCACCGCGAGGCGTAAAACCTTACTCCTGCTTTGGTGGATTAATGGTGGAATGTGGAAAAGAGCACGTCGCTCTTTCCTGGCAAGGTTGCCTCAGGACGAGAGTCGGCACGCGCGTATGAGTGTCTGGGTTCGAATGGCCGAATCCAGTTGCCATGGGCCTCCTTTTATAGATTAAGGGGTCACCACAATGGCAAATCAGACTTTCCATGCTGATTAGATACCAAACAGTGCTATCATACCTAACTCTGTAGTCTGACAGAGCGCATTGAATGCATCGCTCAGTGTCACATGATGGCTCACCCGGCAGGGCTTACCAGGCTGTTTTGCCAGCTTCGCCCCTGCTTGCTTGACACGTCTCAGGACATGTGTCATTTGGAGGTTCTTTTCGCAGGAAGTGGCTGTCATATGGCAGGGGGTTGTCACTGAGCCACTTAGGAGCTTGACACCGCGCTGATTGACGACGGGCGGCATTGTGAGGTGGCGGTTTGCCTCCACGAGCCCCCGACAGGCCTACATGGGCGATGTTGGACGCTTGCTTTCGGGGAGATCCAACCCCGCCAGGCTCGCCTGCCCGGCAAGGAAGGCCCTTCTTCTGGTGATATCTTGCCTCTTTGGCTGGTCTTGGTTATCTTGATCTCCTCGGCCAGCTCTCTGATTCCTCAAAGAGCTGAACCCTTTGTGCCTTGGTCTGATCTTGTTGTTGTAAACTTGTCCTTGGGCCTGTTGGCTTGTTGTCCGGCACGAGTCAGGGGAAACACACACCCTAGTTTTTGTACCCCGACAATGGCCAAGTGGTACAAAATAAGGCCCGTCTTGTGGCACAAGGCTACACATAGGTTGAGGGTATTGATTTTGGTGAAACTTTTGCACCTATTACTAGGGTTGAAGCTATTCATATATTGCTTGCATATGCTAGCCATCATAATATTCTCTTATATCAAATGTATGTGAAAAGTGCATTCCTCAATGGTAAGCTTGAGAAAGAAGTACATGTTGCTCAACTACCAGGTTTTGAGGATCCAAATCATCCTGACAAAGCCTTCAGACTGAACAAGGCTCTATATGTGTAACATCCCAAAATTCTAAATTTTGGAATGTTATAATAAATAGATAGATTTGATTGCTTGTTTGATATGCTAAGTGAAACTGAGTGAAATTTGAATCTTTTGAAAGTTAAAATGAGAGGGAATAAAATGACTTTCCCAAAATTTCACTTTGCATTTTGATCTCCGGGAATTCAAATTCTTTTCAACACAAAACCCTAGAGTGAAGATAATATGACTTCTTCCATTTATTTTAAATGATAAAGGGCTTTGAAAGGATTTTGAATTTCATTCTCGAAATATTTTCAAATTCAGAAACTTTATGCGACTCAATGATTTTCCCGAGAGAACATAAAATGACTTCTTCAAATTATAGGAAATATGAGTTGGAAGTTTTCCGAAATTTTCTTTAAACTCATTTTCAAAAATTGAGTTATTGGGTTTTATTCAAATTATTTTTCTCCAAAAACAAAATATATGGAAAATAGGGTAACATGATTCCCTACATCAGAAAATTGGAGAGAAATAAATTTGGAGGCATTTTGGTATTTTTAAAATGATTTCTACTGGATTTTATTGCAACAGTAGCACCTTTTGATTTATTAGAATTTTGTGGATTTTATTTGACTATAGAAAAATGTTCATCTTGTAGGGTTTGTTTTTATGAAAATTTTGATATATTATATGCCTATATAATATTTATATTTATTGGGTTTTTATTATTTTTTCTGTTGTTTGGAAAATAGTTATTTAAAAAAAAGAATCCTCCGCCGACTGGGCCGGCCCAGCTCCAGCCGGGTCCAGCCCAGCCCACTCCCCGCCGCCTTCCTCCTCCCGACGGAGACCGCCGCCACGCCTCGGCGTCCGTGCTTGGCACGTCTCGCCGCCGCCTTTCCCCCGACCCCTCCTCCACGCAAAGGCCTCCCCCTCTGCCTATTTAAGTCGTCGCCCCACTGCTCCTCGCCTCGAGCGCCGCCATCGCAAACCGCCGCCGCCGCTGCTTGCTGCTGCTGCTTCCCTCGCCGCCCCGCACCTCACCCCTCCCGCAGCACCGCTCGTCCGCCGCCCCGCGCCACGCCCGCCGCGACGGAGGTGGCCGCCGTCGGAGAGATCTCGCCCGAGCTCCGAGCTCCACCACGCCGGACCCGATCCACCCCGCGGAGAACCACCCGAACCGCCACGGTATAATCCCGCCGGTTTTTCCGTTTTCTTTTAGTTTAGGTTTTCTTTTAAAACCAGATCGGTTTATTTTTGGTTTTATTTTGAAAACCCTAGATCTAGATCTGTTTTTTTAGGTTAGTTATTTAGAGATCGTTCGCTGTTTAGGGTTCAGTAGTGAACGTTCGTTCTTTAGTTTTTTCTTTTTCTTTTAGTTTTCGTCCAGGGACCTATCTGTGAATATTTATTTCACAATTTAGCCCCTAAACTTCAACCGGCCACAACTTTTTACTCGTTGGTCCAAATCCAGCGAAACCAACGCCCACGTCTTCGTTACGACCCCCTCTTTCCAGTAAAACAACATATACATGTTTTTGAAAGTTTTAAAATTTGAATTCAACTAGATTTGAATTGAGCTTCGTTTGATCATAACTTGAGTTTTATAACTCCGTTTGAGTTGATTCTTTTTGCAAACCGAAGCTCTTGACCTAAACTTTCTGATAAGGCCAAATTCACATAATTTTGGTACTGTTGGAAATTGTTTTATGTTTCAAGATTCATTCGTTTGTTTTCGAAGTTTTCCGAAGTGTTTTATTCGTTCTGTTCGATCTTTTGAGTGATTGCTTATGTGTGGTTACTATTGTTTGCCTACGATAGATTGATCGGAGTGTGACGAGTAAATCTATCATGAGTTCTGAGTGCGAATCTTCTACATCATCAGTACAAGGCAAGTTCACACTTTGATCATATTTTTCCAATACCCAATTTTCATTGCATTAGTTATATCCTCAAACACTTGCATGAGTAGGACTGGTTACATAATATGATGCTTTGTAGTTCATTAGGTAGGAACCCAATGACTTGAGGTCAACCAAAGGGGGTATACGCTTTGTTACTTATTGCTTAGCCATGCTCGTAGACGTGGATTGGTATGAGAGTTTCATGAAAGATGTGAGTGATATTAAAGGGAAACTTTAAGGTGGCAATTTAATACACATCTGGGTGGATTGGTTGGGGCACCCTGGGAGTGAACCAGTGGATTGCCCGGACACCTGGGTTTGCCAGTGTTGTCCTAGGAAATCCCGTGGTTCCGTGTGATTGTCCTATTGGAATGCCACCCAGGCTCAAAGGGATCATATAATATTTTCATGCCTAGAAACTTCCATGTGCAGCCACAAGCCATTATGGGCTCTGGCATAGTATGAGTAAGTTGTGTGACCTTTTTAGTGGTGGACTAGCAGATGTAGCGGATGTAGGTGTACGGGTCCACCCGGGGTAAAGAGTTAATGCTTCTGAAAGACTGTGTCTCGGTCATCCGTTTCTCAAACACCATGCAGTGCGAGAAATTAAACGGAGGCGATCGAGTCTTGTGGGGAAAAGTGCACAAACCTCTGCAGAGTGTACAAACTATTCATGAGTAGCCGTGTCCCCGGTTATGGACATCTTTGAGTATCTAGAAGTGGATTATTTGTTGATCTCAACACTCTATTCAATTAATTAGTTGGGTTAATAATGACTTTGGTTTGGGATTGAGATGGGGGTACCATTCTCAATTGTTCATGTTTTAAATTTAACAAAGTAGTTAAATAAAATGCATTCCTTTGTGGTAGGGAAAAATCAGCTTTATGCAAAAACAGCCTTACAGCCTCCACCAGCCAAATATGCATGTAGTTGTAGGCATTGTTCATCATTACTTCTACATTGTGAATTTGCGAGTACATTCAATGTACTGACCTACATGGCTGCAACATCTCATGTTGCAGGAATTATTCGACGAGTAAGTGTTACGTTAGGGTTGCGCTGTCTACACTCAACTTTGCCGTTGGTGTTGATGGAACTCCACAACCTTTGTTGCTTCCGCTATGATTGATTGAGGTAATAGTATTTACGTTACTTAATACATGTGATTTACCTCTGTTATAAATCCTCAAGTACTGTGTGTGTCAGCATACCGATCCAGGGATGACACTTAAGCACAGAGACTTGATCCATTCAGGTCGGGTCGCTACAAGATGGTATCAGAGCACATGTTGACTGTAGGACGTGACCCTAGAAACTAGCCAGACCATAGGAAATGTTTTTTCTAAAACTATCCTTTCAAAAAGATTCTATACCTCTCTTCTTTTCTGAGTTTTGTCAAACCTTCCCTTTGACCTTAAATAGTTAGACAACCCTTTTCCATTGGATCACTTCGGAGTAAAGAGGATTTCACCATGCATTGGAAGTGTTGAAGCTACAACTATAGATACTCCGAAGGTTTGAAGAGTTGACAATTTTGAGGAGATGTTGACCTTTAGAAGACCAAAACCCTGTTATGTGCATACGTTAGATGCGACGATTGTGAGCTGTCAATTGTTTGATGTTTTTCCGACGGCCACAAAACAAAACCTGTCTTTTCAAAAAAAATGTTTGTGTTGAGTGTATCTCTCCCCCTTCTGAATCTCATCCCAAAACTCTTGGACCCAATAGAGGATGATTGAAGATAGACTTGTATTCTCTAGACCAATGACCCAGCCTGAGGTAGAGCTATTGATACAAAACATGGAGGATCACTTCAGGGAAAATTTGGTTGCAAGGAAGTATGAGGTTCAATACGCTCTTCGGTACTTTACAAAAAGTGCTTCAACATGGTGGAAGATGCATCAAGCCATACAGGGATGTAATGGAGCAGGAAGTTGGGAGGAATTCAAGAAGACTCTGTTAAGACCCCGTCTCATCCGAGAGCGTGGTGACAACCCGAAGAAGAAACTTTGTGCCTGCAGGATTTGTGGAGAAATAGGACACACCCAGGAGGAGCACAAGGATGAATGCCCTAGATGTGAAGAAAGTCACCTAGCTGAAGAATGCCCAACTAGGTAGATTACTTGTTTCTTGTGTGAAGGGACTACCCACTACCCTGCTCAGTGTCACATTTACCCCATGGTACAACAAACTGTCCAGCAGAAGAAAGAAGCAATGAAAGAAGTCCTCGGGGAAACCTTAAGGGAATCCGTGATGGAAGAAGATATTGACAACCCTAATGGAGAAGGCTTAAATAGATTTTTCTCATGTGCTTGCTATTCATGCGGAGAAGGACACCTTTCACAGTATTGCACAAAGGAAAGCCATGAGTATCTGGGAGACTTCCCGACAGAAGAAGTGGAGTTTGATCCACGAAAGATAGAAGAATTGATTGGAACAAGGGAGTCGAGGAAGATAAAGAACATGTGTCCCCAGAAGAACCCAATTTCTACGGAAAAGGACCTGAGTCACATCACATGTTACCGGTGCAAGGATTTAGGTCATTATGCTAGCAACTGCCCAACCAGGAAGCGAAGAACCTAGTGAACCAGCATAGTCACCATTAAGTCCTTAGATTTGTCTTATGTCATTAGTTTACGCTACAAGGAAGTAGAGCTTTTTGCCAAGAGAAGGTTCAGACCGGAGGAAAGATGATCAGAGTAGTTGAGATCTAGATAGTAGAATGAAGCATGTAACTAAATGTGGAATACACCTTTATTACAATGTTGAGTTGAGTATGGAAATAACATTGTAATAGTTCGTGAAGCAATAGAAGTTGATATTTCTTTGGAGTCTAAGAAGGAGATGTTATGAGTTGTTGGATGATTGTGAGTGCCCCTCACCCAGACCAAAACCTAGGACCCATGGACCAGCTGCCCAAACCTTTCTCGAACAAACTACCCCGTTTTACCCAAGGATGTCTGTATGTTGTCCTGAGAACCCCTTTTGTCTTATACCCATAGATGACAACCCTTTACGAGTCCTTTCTCAAGGGCCCGGAAACAATCATGACCCTGACTAGCAATTAGGATTATCCAAAGATCCTGAAGGACATGATGAAGCATATTCACCTTGAAGGAGATGCAATTTACAAGGGTTATCTCTTCATGGAGAATGAAGTTGAACTCAGGAATGCCTGAGTAGGATGCATGCACAGATGATGAAGATAAAACACACGACCAATAGGATGAAGCAAAAGATTGATGATTTTAAGAATCACATTGCACAATTCCCGTGGGACTAAAGCATCTTTAGCTAAGGACGAATGAATAAAGATGGAAGTAGTGCCTGACCCTATCAGACCATGTGGATGGCAACATTCATAGTGAAGCACCTTTGTAACTGGAGTGTTGAATAGTGGTTTAGGAAGTAATAAAAGATTTGATATGAGGAGAATATGGATTAGGGATGGACCAGTGCATTTTGTTTAGTGGTACCTTACTGAGTGAACCCTGGACCCATAGAAACGAAGTTGTTGCCCCAAGGAATAGAGTTGCACAAATAAGTTGGAGTTTAGTTATGATGCTTACCCCAAGGATATGAAGGAAATAAGCAGAATTGGATTTAAAGAGGGTGTAATGCTGAAGTGTGGAGCAATAGTGACTCCAAGGATGATTTAAGGATATACATGTTCTGAAGTGGACCCATAAGTCGAGGACCTAAGGAGGCTACATAATCACAAGGGAAACCACGAGACTTGTCAGTAGTAATATGTTCTGCTGAAGTGAAGCAGGGCACCTTGCTAAAGACTGTCCCCATGAGATGGAGTTTTGTGCTAAGTATTGGAGTTGAAGCAAGAAAATGGAAGTGCAGTAGATCCTGTTAAGTTGAGAAATCAATACAATTGGCATCATGGTATTGATTTTTAAATTTAATGAGTTGGTACTATATAAGTGATGAGTGAAGACATGATACATGGATCAAGCATTTGAAGAAACTAGTGGTATTCATTTTAAGTGTGGTAGAATCCAACACCGTTACCCGAATACACTAGCTGGTGGTTAGTTACGTCAGACTTGGAATTGACCGCCCAAGGATGAGTGTGAGTAATTACACTCAATTTTGTACCCAAAGAAGAAAGGGATACCAAACAAATTGGATGGATTTAAGAAAACCAAGGAAGTTGGATGTCGGAAGAATGATCAGTGGCAAACCAATGATGAGACCAAGTGTTACTAGTGATGAGATGAGCCATAACCCACAGGCCCCAGGACATGTCAAGAATGCAAGCACACTCTTGCGAAAGGAAAACCCCTGGAAGAAGTTACGACCTTGTCAACAGATGATCTTATAGGTGGTTATGTTAAGCCCGAGGGTTGTGAAGAAACGATAGATGTTTTATTCAGCTTGTAGAATCAATGGATTTATCCGAACTTAGTTCGTTGACAAGAGAAATTCCGCAATGCTTGTGAGGATGACCGAGTGTTAGAATGCGAGATTCACTAAACCATTTACAAGGTAATGATTTGGGTGCGGGATGGATTGATCACCATACCGACTTACTCTTATTATTCGCCTCTGTTATACGGGATGGTAAATCTGAGTGACTTACCTATAGTAGAGAGACGACGATGTCAAAACTTTGTTTAAACCTTAGAATGGTATAGAAATTTTTTTCCTTGTACACGGCATGTTGTTGCCAACCGGAGGATATACGGTGAGGATGAAGCCCAGACCCGTTTTCTGCAGGGACCCAATAAATTGGTTGATGACCACCATGAGATATCGGTATTTGTTAGTATTGGCGCCAGACCTGTCAGCTAAGAAGAACTAGTCTCAAAAGAACCTTACCAGGATGAAGGACACAAGAAGTGAGGACAAAGGGTTATGGCACTACCAGAAGAGCCCAGAGAAGGATTTATGCTGAAGATCTGAGAAGACCGGCCCTGTCAACAATAAGGGCGAAGTATTTGAGCTCTTGAAAGAACCGTGACCTTTCTTCTAAGTGTGGTAGCACACCAGACCATACCAATCAGTGATTTGTTAGGAGACCCCAAACCCTAACCTATTTCTTGCTAGCCTCTCCGAATCTCGAGGACGAGATTCATTTTAAGTGTGGTAGATTTGTAACATCCCAAAATTCTAAATTTTGGAAAGTTATAATAAATAGATAAATTTGATTGCTTGTTTGATGTGCTAAGTGAAACGGAGTGAAATTTGAATCTTTTGAAAGTTAAAATGAGAGGGAATAAAATGACTTTCCCAAACTTTCACTTTGCATTTTGATGTCCGGGAATTCAAATTTATTTCAACACAAAACCCTAGAGTGAAGATAATATGACTTCTTCCATTTATTTTAAATGATAAAGGGCTTTGAGAGGATTTTGAATTTCATTCTCGAAATATTTTCAAATTTAGAAACTTTATGCGACTCAATGATTTTCCAGAGAGAACATAAAATGACTTCTTCAAATTATAGGAAATATGAGTTGGAAGTTTTCTGAAATTTTCTTTAAACTCATTTTAAAAAATTGAGTTATTGGGTTTTATTCAAATTATTTTTCTCCAAAAACAAAATATATGGAAAATAGGGTAACATGATTCCCTACAGCAGAAAATTGGAGAGAAATAAATTTGGAGGCATTTTGGTATATTTAAAATGATTTCTACTGGATTTTATTGCAACAGTAGCACCTTTTGATTTATTAGAATTTTTGTGGATTTTATTTGACTGTAGAAAAATGTTCATCTTGTAAGGTTTGTTTTTCTGAAAATTTTGATATATTATATGCCTATATAATATTTTTATTTATTGGTTTTTTTCTGTTGTTTGGAAAATAGTTATTTAAAAAAAGAATCCTCCGCCGACTGGGCCGGCCCAGCTCCAGCCGGGCCCAGCCCAGCCCACTCATCGCCGCCTTCCTCCTCCCGACGAAGACCGCCGCCGCCACGCCTCGGCGTCCGTGCTTTGCACGTCTCGCCGCCGCCTTTCCCCCGACCCCTCCTCCACGCAAAGACCTCCCCCCTCTGCCTATTTAAGCCGTCGCCCCGCTGCTCCTCGCCTCGAGCGCCGCCGCCTCAGCTTCGCCGCTGCCGCCGCTGCTTGCTGCTGTTGCTGCCCTCGCCGCCCCGCACCTCACCCCTCCCGCAGCGCCGCTCGTCCGCCGCCCCGCGCCGCGACCGCCGCGACGGAGTTGGCCGCCGGAGCTCTGAGCTCCACCATGCCGGACCCGTTCCGCCCCGCGGAGAACCGCCCGAACCGCCACGGTATAAACCCGCCGGTTTTTCCGTTTTCTTTTTAGTTTAGGTTTTCTTTTAAAACCAGATCGGTTTATTTTCGTTTTTATTTTGAAAACCCTAGATCTAGATCTGTTTTTTAGGTTAGTTATTTAGAGATCGTTCGTTGTTTAGGGTTCAGTAGTGAACCTTCGTTCTTTAGTTTTTTCTTTTTCTTTTAGTTTTCGGCCAGGGACCTATCTATGAATATTTATTTCATAGTTTAGCCCCTGAACTTCAACCGGCCACAACTTTTTACTCGTTGGTCCAAATCCAGCGAAACTAACGCCCATGTCTTCATTACGATCCCCTCTTTCTAGTAAAACAACTTAAACATGTTTATGAAAGTTTCAAAATTTGAATTCAACTACATTTGAATTGAGCTTCGTTTGATCATAACTTGAGTTTTATAACTCCGTTTGAGTTGATTCTTTTTGCAAACCGAAGCTCTTGACCTAAACTTTCTGATAAGTCCAAATTCACATAATTTTGGTACTGTTGGAAATTGTTTTATGTTTCAAGAGTCATTCATTTGTTTTCAAAGTTTTCCGAAGTGTTTTATTCATTCTGTTCGATCTTTTGAGTGATTGCTTATGTGTGGTTACTATTGTTTGCCTACAATAGATCGATCGAAGTGTGACGAGTAGATATATCACGAGTTCTGAGTGCGAATCTTCTACATCGTCAGTACAAGGCAAGTTCACACTTCGATCATATTTTTCCAATACCCAGTTTTCATTGCATTAGTTATATCCTCAAACACTTGCATGAGTAGGACTGGTTACATAATATGATGCTTTGTAGTTCATGAGGTAGGAACCCAATGACTTGAGGTCAACCAAAGGGGGGTATACGCTTTGTTACTTATTGCTTACCATGCTCGTAGACGTGGATTGGTATGAAAGTTTCATGAAAGATGTGAGTGATATTAAAGGGAAACTTTAAGGTGGTAATTTAATACACATTTGGGTGGATTGGTTGGGGCTCCCTAGGAGTGAACCAGTGGATTGCCCGGACACCTGGGTTTGCCAGTGTTGTCCTAGGAAATCCTGGGGTTCCGTGTGATTGTCCTATTGGAATTCCACCCAGGCTCAAAGGGATCATATAATATTTTCATGCCTAGAAACTTCCATGTGCAGCCACAAGCCATTATGGGCTCTGGCATAGTATGAGTAAGTTGTGTGACCTTTTTTAGTGGTGGACTAGCAGATGTAGCGGATGTAGGTGTACGGGTCCACCCGGGGTAAAGAGTTAATGCTTCTGAAAGACTGTGTCTCGGTCATCCGTTTCTCAAACACCATGCAGTGCGAGAAATTAAACGGAGGCGATCGAGTCTTGTGGGGAAAAGTGCACAAACCTCTGCAGAGTGTACAAACTATTCATGAGTAGCCGTGTCCCCGGTTATGGACATCTTTGAGTATCTAGAAGTGGATTATTTGTTGATCTCAACACTCTATTCAATTAATTAGTTGGGTTAATAATGACTTTGGTTTGGGATTGAGATGGGGGTACCATTCTCAATTGTTCATGTTTTAAATTTAACAAAGTAGTTAAATAAAATGCATTCCTTTGTGGTAGGGAAAAATCAGCTTTATGCAAAAACAGCCTTATAGCCTCCACCAGCCAAATATGCATGTAGTTGTAGGCATTGTTCATCATTACTTCTGCAGTGTGAATTTGCCAGTACATTCAATGTACTGACCTACATGGCAGCAACGTCTCATGTTGCAGGAATTATTCGACGAGTAAGTGTTACATTAGGGTTGCGCTGTCTACACTCAACTTTGACGTTGGTGTTGATGGAACTCCACAACCTTTGTTGCTTCCGCTATGATTGATTGAGGTAATAGTATTTACGTTACTTAATACATGTGATTTACCTCTGTTATAAATCCTCGTGTACTGTGTGTGTCAGCATACTGATCCAGGGATGACACTTAAGCAGAGAGACTTGATCCATTCAGGTCGGGTCGCTACAATATGGCCTCAGGCAAGCCCCACGGGCTTGGTATGGTACTCTGAAGGAATACATGAAGAAAAAGGGATTCAAGCCCGGTTCACTTGACCCTACTCTTTTCACTAAGTTCTATGATGGTCAACTGTTTGTATGCCAAATATATGTTGATGATATTAGCTTTGGTTGCACTAACAAGCGTTTAAGTGACGAATTTGCGTACAGGATGCGTGAAGAATATCAGATGTCAATGATGGGAGAATTGAAATTCTTCCTTGGTCTTCAAATTTGTCAACAAACCAATGGCATCTTCATTTCTCAAGAGAAATACCTCAAAGATTGTCTGAAGAAATTCGGCATGCAAAATTGCAAAGGCCTCAAAATTCCTATGCCTACAAATGGTCGATTTTGCATCGCTTAAAATGGTAAAGATTTCGATCACAAGGTATACTGCTCCATGATTGGTTCTCTTATTTACTTATGTGCATCTAGGCCAGATGTTATTCTTAGCATTTGCATGTGTGCCAGATTTCAAGCAACTTCTAAGGAATCACATTACCAGGCTATGAAACGAATTCTATGATACTTAGCTCACACACCAACACTTGGATTATGGTATCCCAAGGGCTCATCTTTTGATCTACCTGGAATTTTTGATTCTAACTACATTGAAAATCGAGTGGATCACAAGTCTACATCGAGCACATGCCATTTCCTCGGACGATCTCTTGTGTGTTGGTCCTCAAAGAAGCAGACCAGCATGGCACTTTCCACAGCTGAGGCTGAATACATTGTCATTGGTGCCTGCTGCTCCCAATTGCTACGAATGGAGCAAACTCTCAAGGATTATGGCGTCAACGTGAAGAAAATCCCTCTCTTCTATGACAACGAGAGTACTATCAAGATCTCCCACAACCCTGTGCAACACTCCATGATGAAGCATATTCAGATTTGTCACCATTTTCTTTGTGATCATGTGGTGAAGGGAGACATTATCATCGACCATGTGAAGACTGAAGACTGGCTTGCCGATATCTTCACTAAGCCCTTGGATGAAAAGAGGTTCTGCAAGTTGCGGTGTGAGCTAAACATTTGAGAATCTTCGAATGTCCTCTCAAGTGGACACACACATCCTAAAGCTTATGCATATTTGATGACTTTGATGCACAACACACGTATTACCATTTTTCTTCAATCAATGAAGACTAACCCTCTAAGTTGAAGAAATTAATGAAGAAGTTGACTCTCAGAACCCTACAATAATCTTACGCGGTGTTTGAAGTCATCACCGTTCTTATACTGTGGGTAACGCCACCACCTCTCTATGACATTCTTCAAATTTGAGTGTTTCATCATTTGCAATTTCGTCAAACTTTTCAAATTTGTCATGTGAGGCAATTCTTCATTGTTTTATTTTCTTTAGTTGACCAAGCTTTTTATGTCCGCAACAGGATCCACATATTGCTAATTCTTCAATTTGAGTTCTTCGTCTATGTGGATGTGATCGGACCTGCTCCCCCTATGCTAAGCTCGATCCACTCTGTTCACAAATTCTTCATATGCGTTCTACTTGACACTGTTCAATGTCTTCTTATGTCCTTGACAGCTGAAGAAATTGCTAACACAATTTAAAATATTCAAAGTTTTTGGCAGTTGCCACATTAACTTCATCTTGCGCTTCACACGCATGGAGAAGTGCGAAAATGCATGTATGACACGCGTCACCTAGATGCAAATGGTTAGGGGATTATGTGTCCAATATTTTTGGACCCATCAGTTTTCACTACGGCTATAAATAGCCTTGCCCCATCAAAGCTCTTCCGCTTCGCCTCCCAATCGCTCTCAGTCCTAAAACCCTAGCGCCCCCGCAAGATCTCATCGCCGTCGTAGAAGAAGAGCTTCACTGCCTCCACTTCTTCGTCGTCGTACTCACATCGGATGCGGATTTCTTCACCTCCGCCGCCACGGTAGACATCTTTTGTCGCCAAGTTAGGGCATGAAAGATCTAAGCTGATGATTTCCTTCACCTTGTCATCAAGTGCATCTAGTTCATCTCTGGGGTAATTAAATGCTTATTTGCTGCCCCGCTTTGATCTTCACTCTACTCAAAAATCTTCAAGTGTTGTTTTTACCACTCTTCCAAAATTCCTCAACACTTCCTTTTGGCCAGTCTTGTGTATTTCAGCAATGTTATACTTGAAAACTAGTTTCCTCAATTGTGCAAATTGCTTCAATCTGTACAACTCTAGAACCTAAATGTAGAACACTTGATGAAATTCTTCAAGACGATATGGGTCAATTTCCTAAACTGGATATTTTGAAAATCCGTGAGAATGCATGTGAGTCTTCCCATTTCCTTGCAACTATACTTTGTTCATAGGTACAATGTCTGCAGACAAATCTCTTGGTTCTCATCAAATTAATGCATTTGCAGCACATCTTGAGGAAAACCTTCAAACATCTTCGGAGTCCTCGCGAGTGCAAAATTCTCAGTTGAAGAAAATGGTTGATGGAAAGAAGCCACAAAAAGGTGGCAAAAGGAAGGAAGAACATACAACTTTTGAGATTCCTGGTGACTTATACTCAGAATACTGCACACATGACTAAAATGTTCGTGGCTAGGAAACTAACAAATATGCAAGACTCGTATGCAGAGGATAAAACACAAATGGGCATACGAGTGGATAGCTTACAGATACGTCACTCCCAAATACATAAAGGAATTCGCTGTTAAGCCTCCTCGAAAAAGAGCTCCACTTGCTCTAGGACAAACGACTGATCCATCAAGTATCAAACGTGGTGAAAAATTCCCCAAAGAATGGGCCAAGTGTCAAGCTAAATTAGCAAAACAGGCAGAGTAGGTTGTTGATGAATTCAACAGAGCCTCAAGGGATTCAACTGAAGCCGGTGCAAGTGGTAGTGCGAGCACTAATGTTCCCAAAAAGGCTACGAAGAATAAGCCTACCACTAAGCTAAAGCCCTATGTACCAATGTCTACAGAGGCCCTGCCAGTTGCTTCAAAGTCTTCAACACCTCCTCTTGCTTCAAGTTCCTCATTGGCTGGAGCTAAAGCTTCAACACTAGTTGTGCTCGCATCCTATCAGTGCACCGAGGGCTTCCCAATAGCCACAACTGCTGCATCAAGTGCCTCAGCCAGTTGGCAACCAATTTCATCAATGCGCAATCTAAAGAAAAAAGTCACTGCTGGTCGTGGATCTAGGTCAAGTCCCAAGAACAAGGCCGAAGTGCCTCGGGTTGATGAACATGGGCTGGAAGATGAGGATGAACTTGCTGCATTCCTCACAAGAAAGTAAGAGCAAGCTGCAATTGCCAAGAATTCTTCAGTTCCCTTTCTGCTAGATCCGAACAAGCTGTTCGACTTCATTGATGTCTGGTGCACTAAACCAGACACACCTCTTGACGACCTTGACCTCCCTCCTGGTCCTGGTCATATGCTAACTGCCTTTATCATGAATGAAAGGAACGAGATTGATCAAGCTAAGTTGTTGAAGAAGCAACAACTACAGAAACAGAAGGAGCTGAAGAAGAACATGCTCTCAATAACTCCTCGACAGCTTGTTACGCTTCAGACTAAAATCAAATAGTTGTGCGGCGAGTTTGAAAGACAGTCCAGTCACTATTGTGGTGTGCGCTATAGATTAATCACTACCTCAAATCAGGTAGTTGAAGACCACAATAAGAGAGAAGCTGCCAAGTTTGGCATGGCACTACTATCAAGTTCCTCGGCTCCAACCATTGAACCCCGGGCCAGTGAATCTGCTCCTTCATCTCATCTAGAGACTGCCAGGGCAACTGAAGAAGTTGCACATGAAGAAACTAAACAGACAACTGCTAATGTTGTGATAGAAGAAATTCATAGGGCTACTGCATCAGTCACACTTGATGAAACTGAACCATCAAGATCCTCACCAGTAGCTCCGTCAATGCCTTAATCTTTGAAGCTTATCACCCTTCCTTCTGCATCAGAAGCGAAGAAGACTAAGGCTTCCAAGCGTGAAGCAACGAAGAGAAAGGCATCAGCTCCACCTGCGCGTGAACCACTGAAGAAATTGAAGATGGCTTCATTGTCTTCAATTGTCATTCCCATTTATGCAATTCCAAAATCATCAGCGCCCTCGACACATAATCTAGAAAATCTTCAGATGGTTCCATATGTAGTGGATTATCAAATCCCTCAGATTGATGATGAAAAGAAGATACCCATTCTGCTGCTACCATAGAGCAAGTGGATGATGAAATTGAGGTACATGATGATGTATCAATTCCTCAAGATTCTCCTCAAACTCCCCAGGGACTCCGCTCTGTGACAAGTGTTTGATGTTCTTCTGAAGAAAATCAACCTCCAACCTGTTCCTCAAATGCCAAAGATTGGTAGAGTCCTCATGCGGCCTCGGTTCAAAAATGCCAAGTTCTTCAAAGAGAAGAATTTCTCCGTTGGTGATTCTCCTTATGATTCACCAAAGATTAGGCGCCTGTGATTCTGGACAACGACTCAGATGAATTTCTATACATCATTGCTCTTCGAAAATAAGAAAGTATTCCCGCATCGTCATATTCCTCATGTGGATATGTAGTCAATTTCATGTTTAGGCCAGTTCTCATTGTTCTTCATGATGCCGGTCTAGTCAGTTTCTGCAGTAACGACCGTGATTGGAATGAAGAGCTAATTCTTCAATTCATGGCTACTGTGTGTTTCTCTTGCAACAATGACGACACTGCAACTTGGGCTCTGTAATGGATGAGTGAAGACACTCACTATAAATCTTCGATTGATGAATTACTTAGAGCTCTTCCTGTTGTACCATCCCAAGAAGATGCAAAGAGAATTTATGAGGAACCTAAGCTGGCAAATCATTTGATGCAAGTACCGATGAAGCCAATAGTTGAAGAAAATGCTCCAAGGATAACCTTCCTGGTGAAGGGTTTGCTTTATGTTCCAAGGACTGTCTATCGCATTTTGATGAAAACCCTCAGTCCAATCAAAGGTCACAACTGAGATACTGAAGAAGTTGTGGGAATTAGGAAGAATTTGCTATTCCACATGTCGGGGAACATAGACAGGGGTATGTGTTTTCCCCTGACTAGTGCCCGGACAAAAAGTGCACATGCTCAAGGGAAAGTTTGCAGCGCCAAGCACCAGACCAAGACACGAAGAGATCGGCTCCTTCAGGAATCAAGGGGCTGGTCAAGGAGATTAAGACAACCAAGCTGCAAGACGCCACCAGAAGAAGAACCATCCTTTCCGGGCATGCGAGCCTGGCGAGGAGACGGATTCCCCCGGCAACAAGCCACCTGGATCGCCCCGGCAGACTTGTCGGGGCACGCTGAGGTAAAAATCCACCACACAGCGACGCCCATCACCAATCAGTGCGATGTCAAGCTCCAAGGTGGCTTAGTGGCCGCCTCTTGCTACGTGGCAGCCATTTCCTACCACAAGAACCACCAAATGAAACCCGTCCAGAGACGTGTCAAGCAAACAGGAACGCAGCTGGCAAGACAAGCCCGTTAAGGCTTGCCGGACGAGCTATGATGTGACACTAAGCGGTGCATTTAATGCACTCTGTCAACTGTAGAGTTAGGTATGATAGCACTGTTTGCTATCTAATCAGCTTGGAAAGACTAATTTGCCACTGTGGTGACCCCTTAACCTATAAAAGGAGGCATGTGGCAACCGTAGAAGGGATTCGGCCATTCGAACTAGTACACACTCATACGCGCGACCACTCTCACCACAAGACGACCTTGCCGGGTAACAGTGGCACGTCCATGTTACACCTTTCCACCATCAATCCACCAAAGCAGGACTAGGGTTTTACGCCTCGCGGCGACCTGAACCTAGGTAACAAACTGCTCGTTTGATCCCCGACGCACTGATCCGCGCTTCTCCTCTCTTTGTTCAACGTGCCCCTCCCCTTGCCGACCCAAAAGGGACCTCCGTCCCATAGGTGGCTGTCGTTATCCCACGACATCTTTGGCACGCCAGGTAGGGGGATCGCTTGCACGAACCTGAGAGCGCAAGTGGTACGTCGCACTCACCAGAGACGTTGCGCCCCACGATGCCCATGAGGATGGCTAAAGCAGGGCGGAAGAGCAACCTCACTCTCACACCGACCTCGCTCATTCTCCTCCACCTTCAAGCGTCGTGGTCATAACAATGACAGAAGCTAGCAACATGTGGGGACCCCGACTTAGAAGTTGAGATCACCGAATGCACGTGTACAGTGATCCCAGAGATCAATGCTCACTGAACACACAGAAGCTGAATAACAAGAGTCTTACATCCATACAAATAGTCTTACACGAATTAAGGCCATTATGGCCAAGTCTTACATAGATAGAGCCTCACGGGCTGAATAGCAAATAACTCAAATAGCGGAAGTCTTTGATAACGGGTAGAACCCATGCCATCTGCCTTAACCCTACAGGCATTCTGACTGGGATAGCGTCCTAGTTCGCATATTCGTCTCCAAAGAATTCTTCCTCATATTCCTGTTCTTCCATGCCTGGCCAATTAAATAACCAGTGGCAAGCCAATGAGTACTTTGAATGTACTCGCAAGCAACCCATGATGTGGTTCAAAGTAACAATGCAATGGAACAATAATGAACAATCTAGCAAAAGGCTAGAATAAATATTCTATCATCAAGTTTATGCATCAATAATTTCGCGTAACCTCGAAGACAGGTTACTGATATCAACATGAATAAGATTCAACTCATCGAGTCAAGTCACCATCTTGACTCATCACACACAATCTATCACCGATGAAGTAAAATTCTGGACATAGTTTAAGTAGCACCACCCAACTGTCCATGACCGTGGACACGGCTATTCGAATAGTTTTACACTCTGCAGAGGTTGCGCACTTTACCCACAAGATCCGGGGAACTTCCGTGTCATCCACGACCCGCGGTATGTCAAGTACCCGGGGTAAGCACCCGGTCATTATCTTTCCTTAGACGACACTAACATAGAGTCCACTCATTGGTACACGGCCCTCGGGTACAACAATAGATCACGGGACTTGCCCTAATTCAATGTCACACGTACCCGAAGGGACCAACGGTGTGTCCGGTGCCCTGTAAAAACAGTCATGGCCGTCTATCCAAGCACGACCCCGTCTCGGAAAAGATCTCAAGTCTTCCCGTCACTAGTAATGCGGGCACCATGCTAGTATCGACCTAGGTAATCAATAAAGCCCTGTCCCATAAGGGGTAGTGTGGTTGCACATGTTTGGTTGGGCCGGTAGTCACACAAAAATCTAATCCATCATTTCACCATGCACATGATTTTACTAGCACATCACTTCTTCCTCAAGTGATGACCTAACACATCATCACCCTCGGGCATTAGGGGCACCCGATGGGTTCATGCAAAGATTTCAACTACGGAGGTTAAAATCACACATGCATTATCTAAGCATCATGACCAACTATTTGCATGTCATCTAGCACTTAGCAAGATCAAGATCAGCATGCATCATGTGGTGGTTTCAACTAGGTCACCACTGTGAATCTATTATCATGCATCGGGAACAACGGGTTCCGCAAAACAAGTGTATCATGGTCAAAGGGCTGCTTGCCTGGATTGGCTTGGTCTTCAAAGTCTTCAAATTGTTCTCCTTCTTCTTCCACAGCAACTTCGTCAAATACGGGATCTATACGTCGCATAATAACCACGGAAAAAATAAGACCACAAATAAAACAGAAAAATCAAAGTGCTCAGAAAAATGTCAACTTATTTTTATAAAATACTAGAGGGATTTCTAAGGTGGGGAAAAATCTTAGTTGGAGTTTTGGAGTAACAGAATGGAATATATTGATTTTAGAACAGGGGTTTTACTGCTCAAATTTGAATTTAAATTTGAACAGAATAGAAAAGTTTCATGGATTTGAGTGAAAGTGGTACCATTAAATAGGTTGGAATATTACAAGATTTTAGGAGTTGGAATTATTTTATTTGGACCATTATTCTTTTCTATAGAAATGTTTAAAACATTTACAGAAAAAGAAAAAGAAAATGTGTCCTGTGCACTGGGCCAGAGAAGGCCACAGTGCACGGCCCAGGCGGACCAGCCCAGCCGCACGGGTGCCTGCGCGCGCACGTCAGGTTTTTGAACCTGACGGGCGGGGCCCGTGGGTCAGTGGCAGAGAGGAGGGCAAGAGAGGTGTGGAGATGACAGGCGGGGCCCGCCTGTCATCTCCAACCTTGCGGCCACAGCGACGGCGAGCTCACCGGCGAGGTTTCCGGCCACGGCGACGGCAACGGAGGCCAGAATGGACTCAGCGTCGAGTGGCGGTTGCAGTGGTGGTGGTGCGGCACGCCGGGGAGGTCAGGTTCGCCGGCGGCGAGGTGGGACGGCGGAAGCTCGTCGGGAGGTTGTTGCTCCGGTCGTTTCCGACTGCAAACGGAGGGGGAAATAGGGGGGAAATGGTCAGTGGAGCACGGCGGTTTCAGATCGGGCGAAAGGAAGGGCAGGGGAGGCTCGTACTGCGGGATCACCGGCGGCCCAACGTGGCGGAGCTCCGGTCGATCCCGAGCACTGGGATGACCTGGGGAGGAGTGGATGGTGCTGGGGGGCTCAGTGGAGTGAAGTGGAGCTGCTGATGCTGTTGGAGAGGCTCGGGAGGGGCTATATATAGGAGGTCGACGGAGGCCCGTGGTCCAGTGCGCCGGCGAGCTCCGGCTCGAGGCTACAGCGCACGGGAGGCCAAGGGGATGAGTCCACGGAGTTCCTGGACGAGCTCTACGTCCAGTAGAGGTGAGAGGAGGAGCGAGGGAGCTTCTGGAGCGTGCGCGCGTGCGAGGCAGAGGAGTGGCCGTTGCAGGCGGCCAGCGCGCGTGCGTCGACGACCACTGGAGGGCGCAGGAGGAGGGGGGACAGCGCCGGGGAGGTTGCGGACGTCGAGAGGCCTCAACTGGCGCGAAGGGGAGGCCCGAGGCTGTCTGGGGAGGCTGATTGGCTGGAGCCACCGTGCGAAGGTGCACTGTAGCGTGCTCCAGAGCGTGCGTATTGCTGGCATCATCGCGCTCTCGCCGTTCTGGTCAAAACCAACGTGCCACAGAGTGTCTAGAAGGTTGAGGGAGGAGTAAAGAAATGGCCTGCGGCCTTGGATGCCTTGGAGAAGCTGGGAGAGAGTGAAGATGCTGGTGACTTGGTGAAAACTTGCTGTCCAGCAGGGTAAAACAGGGTTCTTACCCCTCAATCATGGAGCTGGGGTGTTGGGGAAGTTACTGGAGGTAGCTAGTAACTCAATGATCATGTGGTAAAAAGTACAGGCCATGGAGAAGAGTAAAAGTGATCAAGATGGAGGTTTTAGTAAATCTGCAGAATGTGTTTGATCAGTGTTTGGTCAAGCAAATGACTTCCACTTGATATGGCACTTAACAAGGTTGTAAGACATGAGAAAATAGGGTGCTTCACCAAATTTGGGCTCATTTGAAGAAACTAGCCAATGTAACTTTGGTGAACCCTAGAAATCAACAGAAACAGCTTCATCTTGTTTGAGTCAAGCTAATCATCTCCCCTTGATGCACCACTTGGTGTAGCATCATCATTTGGGGTATTGATCATGCCCACAAAGTTTGAAGCTCCAGATAAAAAGTTGGTAATGTAAAGTTGTTCAAATTTGCATTTGAACAGAAAGGGTTTTGAGGTGATCTGATCAAGTTGCTCTATTCCAAATCTTGTGCCATTTGTTCTAGATGCCTTATTAGGTCATTCTAGCATGTGCACCAAGTTTGAGAGCATTTGGACAAGTTTGGCAATGTAAAGTTGCTCAAACTTCAAATATGGACAGAATGGTTATGAAGGGGTTTGAGGATGTTTTCTTGCTTCCCAAGGCATGGGACTTGGCAAGATCATCACATATGTCATATATGGCATGATAGAATTTCCCTGGAATTTTTGGAGAATATTTCCTTCGTAAATATTTCAAAAGCTTGAAATATCCAGAAAGGGTTTTAGAGGGTTTAGCCCATAATTTTGAACATGACCAAGTGTTTAAACTAATATATATGGACAATATATGTCCTCTGAGTCTCTCTGAATTTTGGCAAATATTTTTGAAACAGTTAAATAATTTTCCCCTATTAAAGACCATTTCTGGCCTTAAGAAAAAGCCTTTAAATAAAATAGGAAAATAACTAAAAAAATTATACCTTTGTGGTTTCTGGAAGTCCTATGACTACTAGGTTTCAAATAAACCTTTTGAAATAATTTTCTCACCCTAAATCAAGTACTTGCAGTGCAAATCTCAATTAAGGGGTTTTTGGAAAAACTAAATTTATAAAATACCTTTTTGGCCACATTAATTTTGTAAGAAAATACTATACTGTTATATAACACTTGGCATGATCATTGGGCAGATGTTTTGAGTATGGAGATGAATTCTACAAGAGGTCATAGTTGACTTTAATGAGCACAAGAAAAAGCACATGAAGAAAACTCAATTTCAAATAAAAGCCAAATGATGCTAAAAAAAATTGCTGGTCCAAATTTTCATGTTTCAAAGTTACAAATAACATGTTACAAAATGCAGGGTGTGACAGACCTACCCCCCTTACAAGAATCTCGTCCCCGAGATTCCTAAACTAGGTCATAAAATAGGTCGGGAAACTCGGATCTAAGATAGTCTTCTCGTTCCCAGGTTGCTTCTGCTTCGGTGTGATTGCTCCACTGGACCTTGAAATACTTGATGGTACAGCTCCGCGTACGTCGTTCTGTTTCGTCCAGAATGCGAATGGGCTTCTCGCGGTAGGTCAAATCAGGCTGTAGATCAATGGCTTGGTGATCCACATCCTTGTAGAGATTAGGCTTGTCCGGAACTTGGAGACATTTCCGGAGTTGTGACACATGGAATACATTGTGCACATCGGATAGCTCAGGTGGTAGTTCCAACTGGTAAGCCACTTCTCCTCGTCGTGCAGTGATCTCAAAGGGTCCAATGAACCTTGGTGCGAGCTTCCCCTTGACATGGAAATGCTTGGTTCCCTTCAGAGGAGTTACCCGCAGGTACACACGGTCCCCGACATGGAAACTCAAGTTCCGACGGTGAGTGTCAGCATAACTCTTCTGCCTTGACTTGGCTGCCTTTAATCGCTCTCTAACTAGTTGGACTTGCTCTTCTGCTGCGTGGAGATTATCCGGTCCAAAGACTAGTCCTTCTCCAGTCTCTGACCAGTTGAGGGGTGTGCGACATCTGCGTTCGTACAACACCTCAAATGGTGCCATCTGAAGGCTTGACTGGTAACTGTTGTTATAGGAGAACTCGGCAAAAGGGAGACAATCTTCCCACTTGGCTCCATACGCCATGACACAGGCTCGGAGCATGTCTTCGAGAATCTGATTGACTCGCTCTGTCTGACCTCCGGTCTGTGGGTGGAAAGCTGTGCTGAAAGACAACTTGGTTCCCAAGGCTTCTTGGAACTTCTTCCATAACCTTGAGGTGAACTGGGTTCCTCGATCTGACACAATCTCCTTGGGAACACCGTGAAGACTTATGATTCGGTCGATGTAGAGAGCTACCAGCCGGTTGCCATCATAAGTGGTCTTGACAGGAATGAAATGGGCCACCTTGGTCAAATGATCGACTATGACCCAGATAGAGTCATGTCCTCTATTCGACCTTGGTAATCCAATGATGAAGTCCATTCCTACTTTATCCCACTTCCACTCAGGGACCTTGAGTGGTTGAAGCAATCCAGCAGGTCGCTGATATTCAGCCTTGACCCTTTGGCACACATCACACTTTGCAACATAGGTTGCAATCTCTCTCTTCATCCCGTGCCACCAGAATCGTGCCTTCAAGTCTTGATACATCTTGGTTCCTCCGGGGTGGATGGAATACGGAGTGTCGTGGGCTTCTTGCAGAATCAGCGTCTTCAGCTCGGTGTTGTTTGGTACGCAGATGCGACCTTTGTACCAAACAATCCCGTGCTCGTCTTCAGAGAATTCTGGGGCCTTGCCCAGCTTCATCTTCCTCTTGATGCCTTCAATGCTTGCGTGTCCATCTTGTGCCTTCTTGACGTCGTCCAACAGGGTCGGTCTGACTTCCAAATGATCCAGAAATCCAGGGGTGACCAATTCCAAACTGAATTGTTCGATCTCCTTAAACAAGGCTGGTTGCCTTTCTTGAATAACGGCATTCAAAGAGCAAGCCTTCCTGCTTAAGGCATCGGCCACCACGTTAGCCTTCCCGGGGTGATATTGAACACTGAGGTCATAGTCTTTGATGAGCTCTAACCATCTCCGTTGCCTCATGTTCAATTCCTTTTGGGTGAAAATGTACTTCAGACTTTTGTGGTCTATGTAGATCTCACACCGTTTCCCTAGGAGGTAATGCCGCCATGTCTTCAAGGCATGAACTACTGCTGCTAGCTCAAGATCGTGAGTAGCGTAGTTCTCCTCGTGGGGTCATAGCTGCCTGGAGAGGTATGCTATGACGCGGCCTTCTTGCATCAGAACGCTTCCCAATCCGGTTCGAGAGGCATCACAATATATCACGAACTCCTTGTGAATATCAGGTGTTGCCAGAACTGGGGCGGTGGTCAATCTCTTCTTGAGCTCTTGGAAGCTCTCTTCGCATTTTGGCGTCCACTCGAACTTCTTGTCCTTCTTGAGGAGCTGAGTCATTGGTCGTGCAATGCTAGAGAATCCTTCCACGAACTTGCGGTAATAGCCTGCTAGTCCGAGGAAGCTTCTAACTTCCTTGACGGTCGTTGGAGATTGCCATTGGGTCACAGCTTCGATCTTTGCAGGATCAACAGATAATCCTTCCTCGGTCAAGACATGACCTAAGAATCCAACTTTATGCAGCCAGAACTCACACTTGCTGAATTTGGCATACAGTTGGTGCTCACGAAGCTTGTCTAGGACCATCCTCAGATGCTGCTCGTGCTCTTCCTCCGACTTCGAGAACACAAGAATGTCATCAATGAAGACAACAACAAACTTGTCCAAATATTCCATGAAGACTTTATTCATGAGATACATGAAGTAAGCTGGGGCATTGGTTAACCCAAAAGACATGACCGTGCACTCGTACAGGCCATATCTGGTTACGAATGCCGTCTTCGGAATATCTTGGGGTCTGATCTTCAGCTGGTAGTACCCAGATCTGAGGTCGATCTTGGAGAATACTTTGGCTCCACTGAGCTGATCAAACAGATCTTCGATCTTGGGAAGTGGATACTTGTTCTTGATTGTAACTTCATTGAGGGAACGATAGTCAATGCATAAGCGGATGGTACCGTCCCTCTTTGCCACAAACAGAACAGGAGATCCCCAAGGGGAGGCACTTGGGCGAATAAATCCCTTCCTTAGCTGCTCTTCCAGCTGCTTCTTCAACTCGGCTAATTCTTCCGTCCCCATTCTATAAGGCTTCTTATAGATGGGTCCTGCTCCGGGCACGAGCTCGATGATGAACTCAATGTCACGGTCAGGGGGCATTCCCGGCAGTTCATCCGGAAAGACATCAGGATACTCACAAACCACCGGTACTTGATCTAGCCCAACTTCAGACAGACAGTTGACTTTAGCGGCTTGAGCGGAAGAGGAGTTGGGAGCAAACTTGACTTCGACTCCTTGGTCATTGGTCACAGTGACTGTCCGATTGGCACAGTCTAACAAGCCTTGGTGCTTGCTGAGCCAATTCATGCCTAGGATCACATCCAAGCCTTGCGATCTCAGGACGATAAGGTCTGCTAGGAAGTCTACACCGTTAATGGTAATACCGACTCCTTTACAGCCTATCTTGGCTCTCATCTCGGCTCCGGGGGTCTGTACCACCATAGGGTTATTCAGGGGTGTAGGGGTCATGCCACTTTTTAATGCAAATCTTTGAGTGACAAATGAATGCGTTGCTCCAGAATCAAACAAGACAGTTGCAGGTGCTGAGTTGACAAGGAACGTACCCAGCACGACGTCCGGGTCTTCCTGGGCTTCTTCAGCAGTGACGTGATTCACACGCCCCTTCCCATGGTTAGGTGGATTGCGAGGAGCTGGGTTCCTTGGTGGCATTCCACGGCCTTGTCCCTGGTTCTGCGCATTGGGGCGCGGGGCATCAGGCTTCTTGTTGGGGCACACCCTTGAGATATGTCCGGACTGACCACATCCAAAGCAAGTGACTTGGTTTGGATTGATCTTGTTGCCACCACTGGTATTGGGGTTGAAAGCTGGCCTGGGGTTGGCATACTGCTGAGGCTGAGGGTTGGCACGAGGTCCAGGAGCTCTTGGTTGCTGATAGGTTGGCTTGGCCGGGGCTGACTGCCACGGACGAGGTTTCTGGTTACTGGAACTTCCCTTACTGACCAACTTGCGCTTGCGAGTATCTTCCAAAGCACGCCGCTTGTCTTCAAGCATAAGTGCCTTGTTCACCAGGTCAGGGAAAGACGGGCAGTCGCACACGACAAGCGAGTATTGCAGAGTCTGATTGAGGCCTTCCATGAAGCGCTCCCTTTTTGCAGCATCAGTGCTGACATCTTCAGGGGCATACCTTGACAGAATGCTGAACTTCTGCATGTACTCCTTGACAGTGCCACTTCCTTGCTTCAGGGATCGGAACTCGCGCTTTTTGATAGCCATGATTCCGGAAGGAATGTGGGCCTTGCGGAATTCTGCCTTGAAGTTAACCCAAGTGATGTCTTGTTCAGCATGCATGACCTTGAATCCATCCCGCCAAGCTCTAGCAGTTCCCCCGAGGCAGTGGGCTGCATAAGCCCTTCTCGCGGTCTTCGGTGCATCCGACTAGTTCTAGTATCTCCTCAATGGAACGGACCCAGTCGTTTGCATCCAGGGGTTCAGCAGTCTCGATGAAGGTTGGCGGCGCATGCTTCTTGAACTCTGCCAACGTGGAACGTCCATTGCTATTCCCCGCCGGCTGGCGGTTGTTGGTGACAGCTTGAGCAATCAGCTGGAGAGCTGCAGTGTTGGCTTGACGTTCCTCTCGGAAAGCTTGGAGAAGCTGAGCCATGTCCATGCTTGGAGGAGGTGGTGGTGGAGCTTGGTCGTTGGTTTGGTCGTGGCCTGCCTCAGACTAAGCGGATGCTCCGGCTTCAGGCTGCTGGGTAGAGGTACCAGTACGAGTTACAACAGGCATCCTGTTGGAGCGGTAAAAGGTCTCATGACTCGGAAGAGGGAAAGCAAGATAGATGGGTGCCTAGTAAGGGGGTGGGTGTGACACTAAATCAAATCATGCAGGGCCGTAAGGCCAAAACACATCCATTAAAATCCAAATGGGTGATGTAGTCATTTACACATTCCCCAAGGAAGAATACGACATACATCCAGACACAACAAAAGTAAACACTAGATGGTTTCATATGAACCATACAAGGACTCGACTGTGCATAGGGGTTACACGACCTATCCTACCGTAGAGGTTACAACTGGCATATCCGAGTAGCGAATAATGCCTAAGCGGCGGAATGCTCGGTCGCGTATTCCGGCTCTTCTGGGTCTTCCTCCTTGTCTTCATCTGTCTGGGCCCCCTTGTCACTTGAGGGTGTGGGGGAGTGGAGGAGTTGGATACGACGGTGCTTCGTTGGTGGTGCAGGGAAAAGCTTGCGATATTCCCTTGCAGTCATCCGGCGTCGCCGAGGTGGTTCTTCATTCTTGGAAGACACATCCTCGGAGGGCCTTCCGCCTCGATATGCGATAGCGGATTGTCCAGAAGGTGCTCCTTCCTTCTTGATCCTATTTGCCTTCTCTTGAGCTCGACGAAGAAGTGCCTTGGTCTTCTGAAGTTCTTCTCGAAGCTTCATTGATTCCGAGGCCAAGTCTTGTGCCAAGCTGTCGGCACATAGACTGAAGTAGGTCTGGAACCGAAGCGAGAGTCCTTCCTTCAGTGGAGGGGCTAGAGCGCTGCTTTCTTCTTCACCTTCCTTCCGGTAAGGTAAGAAGCGAGTTGTCATCTTGGCTGCCATCTCCGGAAGAAGCTCGCGGAGACGGGTTAATGCCTTGAGTGCAGCAGCCTCGACAGCGAGTGGTAGTGTTGCCATCTGGGGTCCCTCGAAGAACCAACTTGTGGGAGGATCGTTTGCCTTCACGATCACGTCCACATGGTACTCCACCTCAGTGTCGCTAACCCAATGCTCAAGGTAGGTGAGAATGGGTGCTCGGTGGAACTGACACTCCTGGAGGCTATCCTCGAGAAGTAAGGGAAACCCAGTGGTCAGGTGCTCTTCGGGTATAGCGGCCATCTACAAAGGTGGAATAGGAGGGGTTAATAAGCTGATGAAATCTCAGGTTTAGAAAAGAAGAGAGGTTCAGAAGGTTTTTTTGAAAAAGGGTCTCATCTAACTAACGCCCATGCTAACTAAGGCTTCCTACAGTTAGGATGGCTCTGATACCAGCTCTATGGGGACCCCGACTTAGAAGTCGAGATCACCGAATGCACGTGTACAGTGATCCCAGAGATCAATGCTCACTGAACACACAGAAGCTGAATAACAAGAGTCTTACATCCATACAAATAGTCTTACACAAATTAAGGCCATTATGGCCAAGTCTTACATAGATAGAGCCTCACGGGCTGAATAGCAAATAACTCAAATAGCGGAAGTCTTCAATAACGGGTAGAACCCATGCCATCTGCCTTAACCCTACAGGCATTCTGACTGGGATAGCGTCCTAGTTCGCATGTTCATCTCCAAAGAATTCTTCCTCATATTCTTGTTCTTCCATGCCTGGCCAATTAAATAACCAGTGGCAAGCCAATGAGTACTTTGAATGTACTCGCAAGCAACCCATGATGTGGTTCAAAGTAACAATGCAATGGAAAAATAATGAACAATCTAGCAAAAGGCTAGAATAAATATTCTATCATCAAGTTTATGCATCAATAATTTCGCGTAACCTCGAAGACAGGTTACTGATATCAACATGAATAAGATTCAACTCATCGAGTCAAGTCAACATCTTGACTCATCACACACAATCTATCACCGATGAAGTAAAATTCTGGACATAGTTTAAGTAGCACCACCCAACTGTCCATGACCGTGGACACGGCTATTCGAATAGTTTTACACTCTGCAGAGGTTGCGCACTTTACCCACAAGATCCGGGGAACTTCCGTGTCATCCATGACCCGCGGTACCTCAAGTACCCGGGGTAAGCACCCGGTCATTATCTTTCCTTAGACGACACTAACATAGAGTCCACTCGTTGGTACACGGCCCTCGGGTACAACAATAGATCACGGGACTTGCCCTAATTCAATGTCACACGTACCCGAAGGGACCAACGGTGTGTCCGGTGCCCTGTAAAAACAGTCATGGCCGTCTATCCAAGCACGACCCCGTCCCGGAAAAGATCTCAAGTCTTCCCGTCACTAGTAATGCAGGCACCATGCTAGTATCGACCTAGGTAATCAATAAAGCCCCGTCCCATAAGGGGTAGTGTGGTTGCACATGTTTGGTTGGGACGGTAGTCACACAAAAATCTAATCAATCATTTCACCATGCACATGATTTTACTAGCACATCACTTCTTCCTCAAGTGATGACCTAACACATCATCACCCTCGGGCATTAGGGGCACCCGATGGGTTCATGCAAAGATTTCAACTACGGAGGTTAAAATCACACATGCATTATCTAAGCATCATGACCAACTATTTGCATGTCATCTAGCACTTAGCAAGATCAAGATCAGCATGCATCATGTGGTGGTTTCAACTAGGTCACCACCGTGAATCTATTATCATGCATCGGGAACAACGGGTTCCGCAAAACAAGTGTATCATGGTCAAAGGGCTGCTTGCCCGGATTGGCTTGGTCTTCAAAGTCTTCAAATCTTTCTCCTTCTTCTTCCACAGCAACTTCGTCAAATACGGGATCTATACGTCGCATAATAACCACGGAAAAAATAAGACCACAAATAAAACAGAAAAATCAAAGTGCTCAGAAAAATGTCAACTTATTTTTGTAAAATACTAGAGGGATTTCTAAGGTGGGGAAAAATCTTAGTTGGAGTTTTGGAGTAACAGAATGGAATATATTGATTTTAGAACAGGGGTTTTACTGCTCAAATTTGAATTTAAATTTGAACAGAACAGAAAAGTTTCATGGATTTGAGTGAAAGTGGTACCATTAAATAGGTTGGAATATTACAAGATTTTAGGAGTTGGAATTATTTTATTTGGACCATTATTCTTTTCTGTAGAAATGTTTAAAATATTTACAGAAAAAGAAAAAGAAAATGTGTCCTGTGCACTGGGCCAGAGAAGGCCACAGTGCACGGCCCAGGCGGACCAGCCCAGCCGCACGGGTGCCTGCGCGCGCACGTCAGGTTTTTGAACCTGACGGGCGGGGCCCGTGGGTCAGTGGCAGAGAGGAGGGGAAGAGAGGTGTGGGGATGACAGGCGGGGCCCGCCTGTCATCTCCAACCTTGCGGCCACGGCGACGGCGAGCTCACCGGCGAGGTTTCTGGCCACGGCGACGGCAACGGAGGCCAGGAATGGACTCAGCGTCGAGTGGCGGTTGCCGTGGTGGTGGTGCGGCACGCCGGGGAGGTCAGGTTCGCCGGCGGCGAGGTGGGACGGCAGAAGCTCGTCGGGAGGTTGTTGCTTCGGTCGTTTCCGACTGCAAACGGAGGGGGAAACAGGGGGGAAATGGTCAGTGGAGCACGGCGGTTTCAGATCGGGCGAAAGGAAGGGCAGGGGAGGCTCGTACTGCGGGATCACCGGCGGCCCGACGCGGCGGAGCTCCGGTCGATCCCGAGCACTGGGATGACCTGGGGAGGAGTGGATGGTGCTGGGGGCTCAGTGGAGTGAAGTGGAGCTGCTGATGCTGTTGGAGAGGCTTGGGAGGGGCTATATATAGGAGGTCGACGGAGGCCCGTGGTCCAGTGCGCCGGCGAGCTCCGGCTCGAGGCTACAGCGCACGGGAGGCCAAGGGGATCAGTCCACGGAGTTCCTGGACGAGCTCTACGTCCAGTAGAGGTGAGAGGAGGAGCGGGGGAGCTTCTGGAGCGTGCGCGCGTGCGAGGCAGAGGAGTGGCCGTTGCGGGCGGCCAGCGCGCGTGCGACGACGACCACTGGAGGGCGCAGGAGGAGGGGGGACATCGCCGGGGAGGTTGCGGACGTCGAGAGGCCTCGACTGGCGCGAAGGGGAGGCCCGAGGCTGTCGGGGGAGGCTGATTGGCTGGAGCCACCGTGCGGAGGTGCACTCTAGTGTGCTCCAGAGCGTGCGTATTGCTGGCATCATCGCGCTCTCGCCGTTCTGGTCAAAACCAACGTGCCACAGAGTGTCTAGAAGGTTGAGGGAGGAGTAAAGAAATGGCCTGTGGCCTTGGATGCCTTGGAGAAGCTGAGAGAGAGTGAAGATGCTGGTGACTTGGTGAAAACTTGCTGTCCAGCAGGGTAAAACAGGGTTCTTACCCCTCAATCATGGAGCTGGGGTGCTGGGGAAGTTACTGGAGGTAGCTAGTAACTCAATGATCATGTGGCAAAAAGTACAGGCCATGGAGAAGAGTAAAAGTGATCAAGATGGAGGTTTTAGTAAATCTGCAGAAGGTGTTTGATCAGTGTTTGGTCAAGCAAATGACTTCCACTTGATATGGCACTTAACAGGGTTGAAAGACATGAGAAAATAGGGTACTTCACCAAATTTGGGCTCATTTGAAGAAACTAGCCAATGTAACTTTGGTGAACCCTAGAAATCAACGGAAACAGCTTCATCTTGTTTGAGTCAAGCTAATCATCTCCCCTTGATGCACCATTTGGTGTAGCATCATCATTTGGGGTATTGATCATGCCCACAAAGTTTGAAGCTCCAGATAAAAAGTTTGTAATGTAAAGTTGTTCAAATTTGCATTTGAACAGAAAGGGTTTTGAGGTGATCTGATCAAGTTGCTCTATTCCAAATCTTGTGCCATTTGGTCTAGATGCCTTATTAGGTCATTCTAGCATGTGCACCAAGTTTGAGAGCATTTGGACAAGTTTGGCAATGTAAAGTTGCTCAAACTTCAAATATGGACAGAATGGTTATGAAGGGGTTTGAGGATGTTTTCTTGCTTCCCAAGGCATGGGACTTGGCAAGATCATCACATATGTCATATATGGCATGATAGAATTTCCCTGGAATTTTTGGAGAATATTTCCTTCGTAAATATTTCAAAAGCTTGAAATATCCAGAAAGGGTTTTAGAGGGTTTAGCCCATAATTTTGAACATGACCAAGTGTTGAAACTAATATATATGGACAATATATGTCCTCTGAGTCTCTCTGAATTTTGGCAAATATTTTTGAAACAGTTAAATAATTTTCCCCTATTAAAGACCATTTCTGGCCTTAAGAAAAAGCCTTTAAATAAAATAGGAAAATAACTTTTAAAATTATACCTTTGTGGTTTCTGGAAGTCCTATGACTACTAGGTTTCAAATAAACCTTTTAAAATAATTTTCTCACCCTAAATCAAGTACTTGCAGTGCAAATCTCAATTCAGGGGTTTTTGGAAAAACTAAATTTATAAAATACCTTTTTGGCCACATTAATTTTGTAAGAAAATACTATACTGTTATATAACACTTGGCATGATCATTGGGCAGAAGTTTTGAGTATGGAGATGAATTCTACAAGAGGTCATAGTTGACTTTAATGAGCACAAGAAAAAGCACATGAAGAAAACTCAATTTCAAATAAAACCCAAATGATGCTAAAAAAATTTGCTGGTCCAAATTTTCTTGTTTCAAAGTTACAAATAACATGTTACAAAATGCAGGGTGTGACACAACAAGAGCTACAATCCTACCCCGAGCGGGCCGGGCAGCCAAGGCGCCCTATGGATCCCACTCGAAAGGAAGGAGCGATATGTTACGGTACGAGGTTTCCTCTCTTCTTTGTTCTCACTCTTCGATGATCCTACTGCTCCGGGTTTCCATGTCATTAACGTCGACGAGCTCGCGTGATGCTCAGTTCGGCATTTACCCTGCTTAGGGAAATCCTGAGTGAATCGCCAGCGCAAGTCCGCTGATCAACCACCCGGCAAGTATGCACCGACAAGGCCGCCCACGCTGCATGGTGTTTCGTGCCCTCTACTATCAGATCGGTCAAGACGTGCAGAAAGGAAGAGAGGAACACCAACGTCACCTGACATCGCTTCTTATCACCCCAAGATATACCTATGCTTCTAGCTGACCTGTGTCGGGGGCTAGAGGTCGATATGTACCGGCCATGATGTCCTTTCGGAAGCATGAGATCCATGCGGGCGATCGCCGTCGGGGGAAGAATAGATGAAGATACAGATAAGAGCTAAGTTCATGCCACCCTTACATCATTATGACCTTCTTAGTTTACATATTTGTTTATCCCCGAGTATCTCAGTGTTCGTTTGAAGGAATCTTGTGCATAATGGTACCTCTACTAGATTCTTGTCTGCACCCTCGTTCCGCTCAGAGCCTGCTCGCGGAACAAGCGGCTGCGTCGGAAACTACTGAGGAAAAACTTGTCGGGACGCATCCACGCAAAAATAACTGTTAAGGGCCAGCCCCTTACGACCATTGCGGCAATATGATACCGGCAGGCAGCCTGAATATACATAGAGACCAATCATACGAACACTGCATAGATAAAACTCACAGGGATAAACATTCAGCTTAGATAAAATAAAAGTTTTTATGCTCTGTTCGGAGCGCCGATAGTATGATGCCTAAACACAAAAACACAAATCATTGTTTTGATTACAGGCCAGTACGGTGGACAAATTGGTTCAGTGCCGGGCTTGGTGGCTTCGCGAGGCAGCTGGGACCTCGAGGACCTTGGCGGCAAGAGGTGTGGCCTTCTTCTCAGCAGCAGCGACATCCGCACCCGCCGGCAGCTTCCTTAAGTCGTTGTTAAGATCGAGATCTGGGTGGCGGCAGGACATATTGCTCAACACCATGAGAAGGGCACCATGGGCAAGTTTACGGGATTCAGCTACGAAGCGGCTGGCCCTCCGTTCTTCGTGCATCGTCAGCCTGTTAACTAGCTTGTCGAAGAAGAGTTTTAACCTAACGCTGGGAGCCTCCTGCTCGCTAGATGATAAGACCGGACCCTCCATGCCCATGGCCGCGGCCTGGGCACCGAGATGCTCAGCAACGTCAATCAAGATCTTGGTCCAGAGGTCAACCAGTTTCGACTGATTTGCCAGCGTGTCTTCAGCATCCTTTTGAAGGCGCCTTGCGGCGTCCAAATCCTTTGTCAGCTGCTGCGTGCGAGCTTCACGGGATTCTGCAGCACTCTCCAAGGTGCCGGTCCCGCCCTTCAAGCTTACAAGAGCACTATTGGCATCTTCAAGCTCTTGGCCCTTGGAGGAGAGCTGCGATCGTAGACCTTCTAGGAGGGTCTCCACTTTTCGTGCTTCCTCCTTGAGGGTCTTGACCTCCTTAGCGCTATGGGCTAGCTCTTCAGTCAGTTTGGCCACCTGCTGATCAAGAACAAATTTGGCGGAGGACGCAATGGCAAGATCATCAGCAAGTTTCTTCATCTGGGCGGAGGACTCAGCAGTAAGGGCATCCAGATGTCCTTGTGTGTATCCCCTAGTTCCTTGGTGTGTTGCTGCACAAGGGCCTCCAGCTCAACATCTTTGGCATGGAGGGCGGCCTCAAGTCTCTCCTCCCAGAGGGAAATTTCCCGCTCCCTGGTGTCCAAGTGCGCCTTGCAGTCTTCAAAGCGCACTTCCCGAGTAATGGCATCCTCCTTCGCCATCAAGACCGTCTCCTGCTGCCTCATGAGGGCCTGGAACTGCTTGCCGTGCCAGTCACACAGCCCCGCTCCCTTATCTTTCAGCTTCTGGTCTACCTTGTTCGTGGACCGGCCGGTGCTGCTCCTTAAGCTCCTGCCATTTTCGGCTGTGCCACTCCCGCATCTCCTTGAGGTCCGCTACCATGGATTCCATAAAGGACAAGTCCATGGCAATGTCAATAGAGTCATCCACTTCCTCGACTCCTTGGTGCAGCGATGCAAGTATGCATCGGAGTTCTTCGTCGACCTATGCGCTCGTTGTCATCAACGAGTGGGAGCTGCGGAACCATGCTATGCCCGCACCAAAGACAAGCTGTGTGAAGATGATGGTGGGGCTGCCACTGGAGTGTCGAGCAGGGGAACAGGACCCATGATTTGGAGGGGGATCTTTTCCTCGATCATGACCCTTGATCCAAATCCGCTACCGTGGGTCTCGCTAGGCTCCTTTAAGGGACCCAGAGGTCCCCCGGCAGCCAGTCCCTGCTCCTCCGTGGTGCCAATCTTGGTCGCCTCCTCGACGGTGTCCTCCCCTATGATGGCCACCACCTCTAGCAAGTCCGGCTCTTCACTCGAGGGAGCTGTACACATAATCAACAGACAGTAGCAAGAGTACAAAGTTAGGGATATCAGAAAAGATAATCGGAAAAAGTTCGAAGAGAGAGATCAATGGATTACCTAGAGAGGTCTGCCGGACCAGAGATTCGGTTTCCTCGGCAACATCAACTGTCGGGCCAGAGTTGCCGCCCTCTTCCCCGGAAGTTTCAACGTAACCCTGGAGGGTCCTTCCGTAGAGGCCCTTGGTGGTGATCCATCAGCTCCAGCAGGCGGCGAGGCGGGCTGCCCTTGGGAAAACCCGCCTCGGGCCATTTCTTCTCCCCCCGTGACCTCTGTAAGGAGGAGCTCTCCGCCACCATCACCAGTAGGTGTTGTCTTCTCTGCGCTTCCATGCCAGGGGCTGAGCTGGGGTGTTAGCATCAGAGCACTCGTGTTACTCCCTGTCGTGCATGTCTCCTCCCCCATTGCCGGCGAATCATTGCACCTGAGTGGCTTGGACCTGTGGATGAGGGTCTCCGTATCCTCCTCCTCCTCCCTGGTGGCAATCAGTGAAGAAGATCAGTTAAAAGACGGGAGTAGGGGGCCAAAGAAGATGCAAGGGAAAGAAAGAACAGAAGGGAGGAATGATCTCTCTTACTCTTCGTCGATGAGCATGGAGTTTAGCTCAAACTCCATGGGTGGCATAGCGGCCCTGCTCCTCTTCTGGGGCAAAGGATCGGAGCTTCTCGGCGGCTTCAGGCCTTGCTGGGGAACAGGGGGTTCCGATGAAGATGAACTCTGCGAAGAGCTTGACTGATTTCCCGAATCATCATCCGAGGATGGAAGACGCTAGGCGGGCCATGTCATGGCTTCGGAGAGACGAGGAGAATGGCGGTGGACGGCTTCAGAGACGCCGGTCTTGGCGGCGGCATCTTTCGCTCCTCTACCCGCTGGCGCAGGGTTGGGGGCTGTTGTTCCTCGACTGGCCGGCCGCTTGCGGACACGCAGGCCCAAATGTGGCTCAGGGGCTTGAGGGCCCTCCGCGAGCCACCCCTCTCCAGGTATCTCCACATCTTCGTCCCCCTCTTCCGCAAGAGACTCTGTCGCCGTGGCGTATAGAGCCTCGATCCGGAAAAGGCCATCCCCGGCAAGCTCTTCCTCGGCAACCTCCTCCGAGGCTGGCGTCTCGCCCTTGCCGCAGGAAGAGGTCCATCCTCTAGCTTTCCCCTTGCCCTTCACCGCCTTCTCGGCTTTGTCTGCTGCCGCAGCTCGTGACGCCCTATCCTTCTCCAATCGCTTCTGGATGTACGCCACCTCCACCGAGGAGGTGCGCTTGTACATTTTAGTCTCCACCTCGGTAACCCTTTCTACCAGAGTGGAGGACCATTCCAGTTCTTCGTCGAGGGTGGGAACTGCCAGTCACGCGAGACGCCAGCGGCATTGCATTGGGGCATCCATTGCGGGATTCGGCTCTTGGCGGAGTTGACGTTCAGCGGAATAACACCCGCCGGCAATGGAAACAACCCGAAGCGCCCAAATAGCCGGTCGCACAGCCAGGCATGGCCATAAACCGTTAGGTTCTTGGCCAAGCCGGGAAGCAACCTCATCCTATCTGTCGCATCCCCATACTCCCAGGCAAACCTATCCCTTTGCTACAGAGGAGCGATTCAGTGGAGAAGAAAATCTGCTCCCACATGCTCCATGGTTAGCCCGACAGCCTTCAGACGAGTAATCCTATTGATTGTCGGGTGAAGCCTGTCTTCGGTGTGGCCAAGCTCCTTCCAGTCATTATTGTGCTCAATGCATTCTGTCCTTGCCTGGCAGAACTCAGGGGTTCTTCATCCTGGATCCAGTACCAATCGCCTCTCCATTCCTCCCAACAGCTATGTTGGTTGCCAAAAATATAATCCCAATCCTTCTGCGGTATCACCCGCAGCATCCAGCTTATGTTATCCGAGCAGTGGTTTTTATTCTCCACATGTGGGATAAAATAATACCGGAACATATCAACATTGGGGGCCACCCCAACAAAATTCTCGCACAAATGAGTAAATATTGCCATGCACGCCATTGCATTTAGCGTGAAATCCAGAAGATGAAATCTGTAAACCGCCATCATCGCCTCGAAGAAATCCAAGTAAGGAGGACAGAGACCACAGATGAAATACGCACAGAAGAAACGGTATGAATCTAGCAGGTCTTCCTTCCCCTTCGCCAAAACATTGGGAGCTCCGTGCCCCTCCAGGACGACCCGCCCCCACAGATATCCATACCTCTCCTGCAGTATGGCGGCATCGAGGTTAGATGGGAAGAAGACGACATCCTCCCTCCGCTTCTTATCCAGCTTTGTTCCCCTATTGTTCCCCTTGGTCGCCACTTCTTGTATAGCGACCGCTGGTTTCTTCTTGGATGTGGTTTTCTTCCCCATCTCCCTAGATCGCAGTGGAGGGATGCGGGAAGAGGATGAAGGAAGAATCGATAGTGAATGCGGGAAGAAGAGAAGAGGGCAGTTGCTTGGCTTGCAAAGGAAGATGAAGCAGAGGCAATACATGCAATGGATGAGCAGTACTGTTCCGCGTTTCTCCCTTTTTATGGGATAAGACATGGGGGCGGCACGGCTCTTCAGAAAAAGTTACCGTTTTTACATTAACTGCTACAGTCCCATGCCCCCACGATTTGTGATAATTGCGCGATGTGGACATTGGACAAACGGGTTATCATAACGAGCCGTTGTATGGCCGCTCCTTGCCACGAGTTCGTGCACTGTTTGGGGCCTAACCCAACATGCCCCACGACACGTTTGGCTCAGGCCCGAGGACTTTTGTCGGGGAACATAGACAGGGGTATGTGTTTTCCCCTGACTAGTGCCCGAACAACAAGTGCACATGCTAAAGGGCAAGTTTGCAACACCAAGCACCAGATCAAGACACGAAGAGATCATCTCCTTGAGGAATCGAGGGGCTAGTCAGGGAGATCAAGACAACCAAGATGCAAGACGCCACCAAAAGGAGAACCATCCTTCCCGGGCATGCGAGCCTGGCCAGGAGCCAGATTCCCCCGGTAGCAGGCCACCAAGATCACCTGATAGACTTGTCGGGGCACGCGGAGGTAAAAGTCCACCTCACAGCGACGCCCATCACCAATCAGTGCGGTGTCAAGCTCCAAGGTGGCTTAGTGGCCGCCTCTTGCTACGTGGTAGCCATTTTCTACCACAAGAACCCCCAAATGACACCCGTCCGGAGATGTCTCAAGCAAATAGGAATGCAACTAGCAAGACAAGCCCGACAAGGCTTGCGAGACGAGCTATGATGTCACACTAAGCGGTGCATTTAATGCACTCTGTCAGCTGCAGAATTAGGTATGATAGCACTGTTTGTTATCTAATCAGCTTGGAAAGAATAATTTGCCACTGTGGTGACCCCTTAACCTATAAAAGGATGCCCATGGCAACCATAGAAGGGATTCAGCCAATCGAACCCGTACACACTCATACGTGCGACCACTCTCACGGTCTCACCCCAAGGCGACCTTGTCGGGTAAGAGTGGCTCGTCCATTTTCCACCTTTCCATCATCAATCCACCAAACAGGAGTAGGGTTTTATGCCTCGCGGCGGCCCGAACCTGGGTATAAACCGCCCGTGTGATCCCCGACACGTTGCTCCACGCTTCTCCGCTCTTTGTGCAACGTGCCCATCCCCTTGCCGAACCAAAAGGGACCTCTGTCCCATAGGTGGTTGTGGTTATCCCGCGACACCACATCATTCATGGAACTCCCATTAACATTCATGATTTCTTCCTGAGAAATTTGGTCACTGTGGCCCAGTATCTGGTTGATTTCAAGCCGTATGCACCATGGATTATGAGATTCATCAGATCTCAGTCTTCTATTCACTACAAGGTTGATCGTCCAAATCACTTGAGTTATTTGCCTAACGTTGAAATTCTTCAAAGCACATTGTCCACCGTACCTGGCAAAGGCATGATCATCATTGATGAAGGAATTCATCCCCTTGAAGGACAATTTTGTCAACCCATTTCTAGATCCATTGCCGATGAATCTTCAAGCCAGGATACTGCAGCAAAAGCTTCAAGACCATCCTCCTCACCTCAAGCACCACATGTCATGTCTAATCGTGAGTTGCTTATAAGTCTTCATCAGAAAGTTGAGAAAATTCGTTGCTGGGTTAAGCGTCAGTTTGCTACACTTCAAGCCAACATGACAATGACACATAAATTAGTGTGCACAAACCGCTACTATCTTCATGAGATATTTGACAGATCATGGTCCATTCTTTCACACTTCAAATCAGATGAAGAACTTGCTGCTATGGATTTCCATATGAACTTTGACTGGGTTAAACAGCCAAGGAAGAAGTTTAAGAAAACTAAAGCTCCTCCTCTGACGCCGAGTTCAGAGTCTTCATCGCGCTCCACTGATGAAAATGAAGTTGTTGAAGACACTGCTGCTAGTCCCTCTGCATCGCGCGACCCCGACAACGCTAGCACTCCCTCGACCTCTCCATGATGTTTTCTTCAGGGGCGTTAGTCATCATATTCCTCACCTTTTGGTCATTTGATGACAAAGGGGGATAATTCTGAGTTAGTCTTCAAGCGGGTCATTATATGGGTTGTTTTTGCTTAAGTTGCAACTCTCGAAATTAATTGAATTTGCTCTTTGACCAGTTCTAACTTAATAACTTTTGGGCATCTGACTCTTCTGATACTTTTGATATGCATGCTCCAATCTTAAATGTATCTACACAATTTTGTCAGGCACCAATTTTAATCATGCATTCATAATCTTCAAATATCTTATGATCCTGCAAGATTGGATTCCAAGATATAGGGGGAGATGTCCACAATTTCAACCTGCCATGTGCATTTTCAATCCAAAGCAAATTGCTCATATGCACATCTTTAGGGGGAGCTTCTCAATATCTTGTAACCAATTTCTTCAAACTATGTACTTACACTTCAATTATTTATACTCCCATTGAAACCTAACCAATTTGTCACCAATTACCAAAAAGGGGGACATTGTAAGTGCATCAAGTGCCCCCTTAGTGGTTTTTAAGTATTGAAGACAAATAGGTTCAGGAACTAATGTGTTTGTGAGTATACACAGGAAACAGGGTCCCTAAATATTTGGTTTAACACATGGAATACAACCCTAAAAATGAATTTCTTCAAGCAAAGAATTTCGTGATGAAATTGGTACGACCTTTGAAGAAATTGATGTGAAGACTTTGAAGCTTGAAGACTTTTGTTTTCGTAGTTTCTCTTCTTCTTATTTGAGTCATAGGAAAAACGTACTTTTAAAGGGGGTCTAGGTGAATCACATTTCACATTTCTAAAGTGATGCACAAACTTACTCAAACCCATACACAAAAACTGATTCGAGTGAAGCCATTGAAAATCTCTAGTATAGTTGACGCATTTGCTAAGAGACAGTGATGAAGTTCATCTAGTCGCTGATGAATTTGGTCAGGCTGAGGAGTTAGGAGTTCGTCAGTGTGATATGTCTAAAAGTGGGGAAATTGAGTGCCCCAACGAATTTGAGAGTTCAAATTCCGACCGTTGTTGAGGCACGTGCCAGTTGTCGAGTGGATCCTTATCCTAACAACGGTCGAATCAGAGAACGGCATGTATGATAATTCATGTCAGGTTACACCCTGGATATAGATAGCCGCCCCCCGCAACCACTTGTTGGTTGGCTGCTTCGAGAGAACTTGACACTTGTCGTTTGAGAACAACCCATCCTCTGACGACTTTGAGAGAATCCTAAGTGAGGAAAACCCCAGAGCCAAAGTGATTGAGCATCACTACAGAGATTGATCTCTGTGATTCGGTGCCTGTTACCTATGAAGACAGTCATTCTTCCAAACGGTTAGGCATCAAGTTCTGACTACACCAAGAGTCATTGTGGTGTGTTGGTGAACAAGTCTATGAAGGTTTTGGAAGTCTACCTTGAAGACTTGCCACGAGTGATTGAGCGAGGTCTGAGGGCCTTAGCTCAAGAGGAATATGGTGAGGACTGTATTTCCTCTAAATTGCGACTCTTTTGGGGAAAACCAGGGCCACCTATGGGACCAGGAGGTCCCTTGCTAGTTTGGCGGGGGGACATCGCGTTGCACAAAGAGCAGACGAGCGTGGGACAGCACGAAGAGAACACACATGCAGTTTTACCCAGGTTCAGGCCTCCATTGTGGCGTAGGACCCTACTCCTACTTTGGTGGATTGATAGTGGAAATGAGGTGGTGGGGCGTAGTACACTTGCCCGGCAAGGGTTGCCTCAGGGCAGCAGCGACTACGCGCGTATGGGTGTGTGAGTTATCCAATCTTCTAACCCTATCTACAGTTGCCATGTGCCTCCTTTTATTGATTAATGGGTCACCACAGTGGAAAAGTAGTCATTATGCACTAATATGATACCAACAATGCTATCATACCTAACTCTGCGGGATGACAGGGCGCATTAAATGCACCGCTTAATGTCACGTCACTGGTTATCCGGCAAGGCTTGTCGGGCTATCTTGCCAGCTTTGTGCCTGCTTTCTGGACACGCCATAGGACGGGTGTCATCTGTGGGTTTTTCCTGTAGGGAGAGGCTGCCATGTGGCTAATGGCTTCCACTTAGTCACTTTGCGGCTTGACACCGCACTGATCAACAACATGAGTCGTGGAGGAGCGGTTGGTGAGGTGGTTTAGCCTCCGCGAGTCCCGGCAGGCTTTGCCGGAACGCATTGGCTGTCTTTCTTTGGGGGTGGCCTCGCCCCCTGCCGGGCTCGCCTGCCCGACAAGGGAGGCCTTTCTCTTGGTGACATCTTGCTTATCTGGCTTGGCCTTGGTCTCTCTAATCTTCTTGCTAGTTCCTCGAACCTCTTGGTTTCTTCTACTCTGACTTGGGTTGGTGCTTCAATCTTGCTCCCATGCCTGTGCACAGACAAGGCAACAGACCCATGGTTTGTTGCACCGAGAGAAGCCCCTGGGCCTACCCCGAACGCGTTGCTGAGCACTGTTGGGGTAGGGCCTAATAAGTGCACAGGCGGGGTTGCTGAAGAGGCTGGTTTCTTAAGGTCTTCTTTGCTTCTTCATGAGTCTTAATCTGAGCCAGTTTCCGGCTTCCTCGTGCGTCGCGTAAAGCCAGCAGTGGTGGGGCCACTCCAATAATGGCCCGTGAATGACTTTAACGCACGGGGTAGAAACTACCAATTCACTCCTCCCACCACGCCCTTATCCTTAGCCAGGTATGTTGCATGCATCGCCCGGGGTAGATAATGGAGGCGCGTGGTGTGGGAGAGCATCAAGGCGAGGGCCTAGTCGTCTTGAATTGGTGGAGGAGCACGGTGATCTCCTGTTGTGGGATCGGCTCCCCTCCTTGGCCTGCCTATAAAAGGAGGGGTGGAGGAGGACAGAGTCACCCATCCTTGCATTCCTCCTCTTCTGTCTTCTGCTTTTACTGGTTATGTTAGGAAAGAGATCCTAGGGCTGTGCCCCGGGCTCCATCTTGAAGTTTCTCCTAGATTTGAAAGGGGGACTCGAGTGGTGCGGCGACAACCCCGGGGGTGGCTACTCCGGCGTGTTCTCCGCCGGGCCGCCCGTGGTTCTGGCTTCAGTGGGAGGGGACGCGAACGACACCATGCCGAGGCCCGAGGCAGGCCATGCGCGTGATAGTCGGTGGCTCCCTATTATTCTTCCCTCCGCAGTGCTGGGGAGGGGTTATGGAAGAAACTTGTTTCTAGTAGAGACGAATCTGACTCCTCCCAGTCGTCGTCTTCTTGTCATGCGGGAGGGAATCTTGCTCTGTATGCGTCCCCGAGACGTGTGGTGTCTTCTAACGCCAGGGCTTCTATGGACGACCATGCTCTCTGTAGAATTGCTCAGAGAGCATGGTACCCGAGCCCCTTGCCGCAAAAGGGGCTTCGGGTGTTAGTGGTGCTGAAGGCGGCGGCAACCCACGATGCGTCAAGAACGGGGACGACCGTTCTGACGAGTCGTGTTTGCCGGTGACTCCACTTCTTCCGCTTGGAGCTTTCGGTAACGTGATACGTCTCCAACGTATCTATAATTCATGAAGTATTCATGCTATTTGATTATCATTCTTGGATGTTTTACAATCATTTTATAACAACTTTATATCATTTTTGGGACTAACCTATTGACCCCATGCCCAGTGCCATTTGCTATTTTTTGCTTGTTTTTTACATATCACGAAATCAATATCAAACGGAGTCCAAACACCACGAAACTTTTTGGAGATTTTTTATGGACCAAAACACCCAGATGGACCAGAACACCCGGGATGGGCTAGAGCAACACCTGGGGGGTGCCCCGAGGGGGGCACAACCCACCAGGGCACGCCTGGGCGCGCCCAGGCATGCCCAGGTGGGTTGTGCCCACCTCGGTGGCCTCCTGCACCCCCTATTTACCCTATAAATTCCCAGATATTCCAAAAGCCCTCGGGGTGAACCTAGATCAGAAGTTCCGTCACCGCAAGGCTCTGTAGTCCACAAGATCCAATCTAGAGCCCTTTCCGGCACTCCGTCGGAGGGGGAAATCATCACCGGTGGCCATCTTCATCATCCTGGTAGCCACCATGGTGAGGAGGGAGTAGTCCACTCTCGGGGCTGAGGGTTTGTACCAGTAGCTATTTGTTTAATCTCTCTCTCTCGCGCGCGCGCGATCTTAAGATGTCACGATCTTGATATTCATGGGCTTTGCTAACATAGATGGATCATATGATGTTCCTTCCCTCTCTACTCTTGTTGTGATGAATTGAATCTTTACCCTTTGAAGTTCTGTCATGTCGGATTGAATGTCAGATTTGAGAACACATGATGTATGTCTTGCGGTATGAATACTTGAGGCGACAATGGGGTATCATATTGATAAACTTGATGTATGTTATGGCACTCAACTTGCGGATTCCCGCAGTGACAATGGGGTAATCTATGCATAGGGGTTGATGCATTTTTTTATTATCTTTTCTCTGATAGAAACTTTGGGGTCTCCTTGTAGTTCTTTGTGTGGATTGAATATTATGATCATGAAGTTGTTTGATGCATATCATAGAATCAACTCATGGATATTTGTGGTGACATTGGAATATCTATATGACATTAGAGTTGGTTGATGGCTGTCATATGGTGTTATTTTAGTATGAACTCTTGGTTAGATTGACTGGAAAAAATAGCTTTGTGTTATTTTAGTACGAACTTTAGGATAGATTGATCGAAAAGAATATCTTTGAGGTGGTTCGTACCCAACAAACAATTTATATATTTTGTTCTCCTCTAATAGGAACCTGGGAGTGTTTCTTTATTGCACTTTGAGGGATAATCATATGATCCAACTATGTTAGCATTGTTGAGAGATTGCACTAGCGAAAGTACGGACCCTAGGCCTCATTTTCAAGCATCGCAATACCGTTTGTGCTCACTTTTGTTACTTGCTACCTTGCTGTTTTTATTGCTACTATTACAAAAATCAATATCTACTATCCATATTACACTTTATAACAATCTCTTCGCTGAGCTAGTGCACCTATACAATTTGCCATTGTATTGGGTGTGTTGGGGACACAAGATACTTTTTATTATTTGATTGCAGAGCTGTTTGAGAGAGATCATATTCATCATACACCTCCCACGGATTGATAAACCATAGCTCATTCACTTGAGGGAAAATTTCCACTATCCTACAAAACTCTGCGCTTGGAGGCCCAACAAGTGTCTACAAGAATAAACTTGCATAGTAGACATCAAGCTCTTTTCGGCGCCGTTGCCGAGGAGGTGAGTGCTTGACGGTATATCTTTAGATCTTGGAATCGAACCTTTTAGTTTCTTGTTTTATCACTAGTTTGGTTTTATAAAGAAAAAAATGGAATTGAGGTTGCATCATATTATTCATCTCTATAATATCTTTCGTGAAAATGATGGGAAGGAAAATTATGCTCAATTGATAGAAGAAGAATTCAATAAAATGTTTGGAATAAATGATGAGCATGATTGCAATGTTGTTAGTATGAATTCTTTAAATATCCATGATGCTAATGATATGCAAAGCCATAAGCTTGGGGATGTTATGTTTGATGAAGATGATATTTTTAGTCCCCCAAGATTTGATGTGGGTTTTTTTATAATGGTAGCATGCCTCCTATTTATGATGATTATATTGATAAAAGTGGATTTGGAGAGGTCATGACTTTATTTAGAGATGAATCCACTACTTTGGAGGATGTTTCAATTGACTATGCTAACAAAGTTGCTATCTATGATGATTATGGTGATGACAAGTATGCTATATTGTATAATGATAACCATGAAACTTGTCATCATGACTTTAATTTTCAATGTCATGATAGTTATTTTGTTGAGTTTGCTCCCACCACTATTCATGAGAATAAATTTGCTTACGTGGAGAGTAGCAAAATTTCTATGCCTTTGCATTATGAGAAGAATGCTTTATGTGATGGCTATATTGTTGAATTTATTCATGATGCTACTGAAAATTACTATGAGAGAGGAACATATGCTTGTAGGTATTGCAATAATATCAAGTTTCCTCTCTATGTGTTGAAAATCTTGAAGTTTTACTTGTTTTGCCTTCCTATGCTAGTTGATTTTTGTTCTCATAAATTATTTGCTCACAAAATCCCTATGCACAGGAAGTGCGTTAGACTTAAATGTGCTAGTCATATGCTTCATGATGCTCTCTTTGTGTTTCAATTCATATCTTTCATGTGAGCATCAGTGAAATCAGCATGCCTAGCTAAAAGGCATTAAAGAAAAGCGCTTGTTGGGAGACAACCCAACATTTACCCCTACTATTTTTGTGTGTTCAAATGGTTAAGCTACTGTAGTAATCATGTTTTACATGTTTTGCTTCAATAAAGTGACAAGTAAAGCCTTTGGGACAGTGTGGATGATAGTTGATTTGATTCTGTGCAAAAACAGAAAGTTTTGCGTCCAGTGCGGAAAATTCAATAAATCACTGGAACGTGATAATTAGCTGAAATTTTGACACATGGTTGATATACAAATTGCTTACAATTTCCTAATTTTTTCAGAATTTTTAGAGTTGCATAAGTATGGTGGTTATCCAGATCATTACAGACTGTTCTTTTTTTGACATATTCTGTTTTCAATGCATAGTTTGCTTGTTTTCTAGTTTCTATAGCTTATATTGATCAATATAAATTGTAGAAATGATATGCTACAGTAGTCATTGTGTGAGAACAATTATGAATCCTGTATTTGATAGTACCCAAAGTGAATGATTTGTTTTATCATACTAACCCATCTCACGAAGTTTTGTTAAGTTTTGTGTGATTGAAGTTTTCAAGTTTTGGGTGAGATGTCGATATGAGGAGAATAAGGAGTGTCAATACCCTAAGATTGGGGATGCCCAAGGCACCCCAAGGTAATATTCAAGGAACAACGAAGCAACTAATCTTGAGGATGCCCCGGAAGGCATCCCCTCTTTCGTCTCCAAAATTATCGGTAACCTCACTTGAAGCTATATTTTTATTCGTCACATGATATGAGTTTTGCTTGGAGCATCATTTTATTTTGTTAGGATTTCCTTCCTGGTATTTAGAATAATGTTTTGTATCTTTTATTTCAATAAAAGTGTCAAGGATAGCCTTTACCATGCTTATTTTGCAAGTCTATATGTTGCTGTCTGAAAACAGAAAGTTTGTCACTGTTGTAACAATTCCCGAGAAAATTTAGAATGTTATAAAAGGTTCAAACTTTTTGCACATCAATCTATGATAAATTTCCTACAACATGATAATTTTCAAAAAAATTGAGTTAGGGAAGTATGGATCCTCTTGCATTCTTTACAGACTGTACTGTTTTGACAGATTGTTGTTATGTTTGCATTGTTTGCATATGTTTGCATGTTTAATGATTCTATCTGAGGATAGGAGTATCAAATATGCATAGGCATTTAGTATGCAATCTTGAATAATAATTTTAGTGATTTTCTACATTAGAGAATGATAAGGTTTTTGCATTGGTTTATACTAACTTATCTCACGAGTTCTTGTTGAGTTTTGTGTGGATGAAGCTTTTGAGATTTAGGAAAATCGTGATATGATAAGAATTAAGGAGACACAAAAGCTCAATCTTGGGGATGCCCAAGGCACCCCAAGATAATATTTCAAGAAGTCTCAAGAATTTAAGCTTGGGGATGCCCCGATAGGCATCCCACCTTTCTTCATCAACAATTATCGGTTAGTATCGGTTGATCCTAAGTTTTTGCTTCTTCACATGAAATGTGCTATTCTTGAAATGTCGTTTTATTTTTTTGCATGTTGTTTTAATAAAATACTTAGATATATAAGTTTTTCAATAAAATAGAGCCCCCAAATAGTTGCCAGGGAGGCTAAGTAAGCGACATTCACATCCCGTCAACGAAGCACTTTTGTGGCGCCGTTGCTCTAGTGCTTGACTTATATCTTTTTGAGCATGGTGCGCTTTAGTATTTTTGAAGAAATTATCTCTTTCTTCACTTAAATTAATTTGAGAGAAAGAAATATTATGCTCATGATCTTCATTTATATCTTTTTGGAGTAGCTTGTCATTTACTCTTGTGCTTCACTTATATCCTATGAGTAAATTCTTGAATAAATTGAATGTCATGAAGTTGAAATCATATCATGCCTAGTGGTAGCTTCACATTGGTTTTAGAAAGTGAAATCTTTTGAGGCTTGACAATCACAATATGGGTCATACAAGCAATTCATGAATTAGTATGAGGAAGAGAACTTTCACATGCAAATACACTATCTTGGAAATCTTTTGTGATTGTGAGCCCCCATCAAAATATTATATGCCAAAATTGTTGATGTTGGACAAGGAAGACAACGTAATGTTTTATGTTTGTTCATATTCACACAGAAGTCATATTGTCATAGATCCTTAAACATGTGGTGCTTGCCCCCATCTTTTCTGGCCAAAAATTCCTCACAAAGTAGAGATACTACTTGTGCATCCAAAAACCCCTAAACCCAAACCTTATCTTCAAGAGTCCACCATACCTACCTAAGGATTGAGCAAGATCCTTCAAGTAAGTTTCCATCGGTGCAAAAAGGCAAACAAAATTGCTTCTAAAAGTGTTAGATCATTTAGTGTAAGAGAAAATTGAGCATTGTACGAACTTGTGATGGAAAAGAATAAAAGCGACAGACTGCATAATAAAGGTTGCTATCATAAGGGGCAATATAACATGATGTTCTTTTGCACTAAGGGATTGACCATAGAAACAAATAAGCGCATGGCAACCTTTGCTTCCCTCTGCGAAGGGCCTATCTTTTACTTTTATGTAAGAGTCAAAGTTTTTCTCTCTATTCCTTTTTTATTTTTCTTCTTTGGCAAGCATCATGTGGTGAGGAAATATCTAGGCACATATGTCCAGCTTAATATGGGTAGCATGACTTATTATTGTTGACATCACCCAAAGGTGAATACGTTGGGAGGCGAAATTACAAGCCCTTATCTTTCTATGTGCCTGGTTGAAATGTTTTGCTTATGTGTATGCGGTGAGTGTTAGCAATCATAGAAGACTATATGATGGTTGAGTATGTGGAACTCTTACTTAAACTCTGTTGACTAAGTTGAATTACAATTTCTTGGTGACTGAGAACATAGGTTGTTTAGTTTCAAGAGAATTCATTGTTTGAACCTTAATAAGTGAATTGGTTGCTACTCTAACATGAGAAGTTTTATAGGAAAGAATTGTTGTTATGATGCTAGGAAAAGTGATTGAAATTTTCATTGATCAAACTTGTGCACTTTGCTAGCATTCACACTTCATAAAATATTTCTTTTATCATTTACCTACTCGAGGACGAGTAGGCATTAAGCTTGGGGATGTTGATAAGTCTCCAACGTATCTATAATTTATGAAGTATTCATGCTATTTTATTATCATTCTTGGATGTTTTAGAATCATTTTATAGCAACTTTATATCATTTTTTGGGACTAACCTATTGACCCAGTGCCTAGTGCCAGTTGCTGTTTTTTGCTTGTTTTTTACATCACAAGAAATCAATATCAAACGGAGTCCAAACACCGCGAAACTTTTTGGAGATTTTTATGGACCAGAACACCCAGGATGGGCCAGAGCAGTACCTGGGGGGTGCCCCGAGGGGGCACAACCCACCAGGGTGCGCCTGGGCCTAGGTGGGTTGTGCCCACCTCGGTGGCCTCCCGCACCCCCCTCTTTACCCTATAAATTCCAAAATATTCAGAAAACCCTCGGGGTGAACCTAGATCAGAAGTTCCGCCGCCTCAAGGCTCTGTAGTCCACGAGATCCAATCTAGAGCCCTTTCCGGCACTCCACCGGAGGGGAAAATCATCATCGGTAGCCATCTTCATCATCCCGGCGGCCACCATGGTGAGGAGGGAGTAGTCCACCCTCGGGGCTGAGGGTATGTACCAGTAGCTATGTGTTTAATCTCTCTCTCTCTCTCGTGCAATATTGAGATGTCACGATCTTGATATATCATGGGCTTTGTTAGCATAGATGGATCATATGATGTTCCTCCCCTCTCTACTCTTATTGTGATGAATTGAATCTTTACCCTTTGAAGTTTTGTCATGTCAGATTGAATGTTCGGATTGAGAACACATGATGTTTGTCTTGCGGTATGAATACTTGAGGTGACAATGGGGTATCATATCGTTTCACTTGATGTATGTTATGGCACTCAACTTGCGGATTCCCATGGTGACATTGGGGTAATCTATGCATAGGGGTTGATGCATGTTTTTATTATCTTTTCTCTGATAGAAACTTTGGGGTCTCCTTGTAGTTCTTTGTGTGGATTGAATATTATGATCATGAAGTTGTTTGATGCATATCGTAGAATCAACTCATGGATATTTGTGGTGACATTGGAATATCTAGGTGACATTAGAATTGGTTGATGTGTGTCATATGTTGTTATTTTAGTACGAACTCTTGGGTAGATTGATCGGAAAGAATAGCTTTGTGTTATTTTAGTACGAACTCTAGGATAGATTGATCGGGAAGAATAGCTTTGAGGTGGTTTCGTACCCTACAAACAATTTCTATCTTTTGTTCTACGCTAATACGAACTCGGGAGTGATTCTTTATTGCACTTGAAGGGATAATCATATGATCCAACTATGTTAGCATTGTTGAGAGATTGCACTAGCGAAAGTACAAACCCTAGGCCTCATTTTCAAGCATTGCAATACCGTTTGTGCTCACTTGTGTTACTTGCTACCTTGCTGTTTTTTATTGTTACTATTACAAAAATCAATATCTACTATCCATATTACACTTTTATCACCATCTCTTCGTCAAACAAGTGCACCTATACAATTTTCCATTGTATTGGGTGTGCTGGGGACACAAGAGACTTTTTATTATTTGATTGCTCGATTGTTTGAGAGAGACCATCTTCATCCTACACCTCCCATGGATTGATAAACCTTAGGTCATCCACTTGAGGGAAAATTGCTACCGTCCTACAAAAATATGTGCTTGGAGGCCCAACACATGTCTACAAGAATAAAGTTACGTAGTACCACCATCTGTCATTGCCCTCTAGTTCCTTCGTCCTAGCTGGGGAGAGGCACCATCCTGATCCTGGGGAGGCGCCGAATCCCAGATGTGCCCGCCTCTGGCCTCTTCGACCTCGTCATGTAGGATATGAACAGGAGAAAAGGCTCACGTGGCACTTATCTTTTTTCAATCTTAGATCTGTAGGCACTTGCCAAACTTTAATCAAATTATGTAATCCTAGAGTCCATGTTTGTGTTCTGTAATGCTATACTTGTATCAGCATATTAATGAAAATGATGAACCTTGCTGGGGGCCCGTGCATGTGTATGTTCATGCAGAGGTGAGATGCCTCTCTATGCAAATAAACAAGATTTCCCGGCAAGCTACCTTGCCGGCACCCTTTTTGTCTGCCGCAGAATCACATCTACCGGGGAACATGCAAAAGGGTCCCCGCCAGCTTCTTTTCACCAAGGGATACTACAACCATCTTGACCGAAGCAATGTTCGAGTCTGGGATGGGAGCACCCAAGACTCAAGAGAGTGGCGAGGTTTTCTTATGCACAAGTTATAGCTTACAGAACACTAAGGGATAGGAGGTAGAACTTATATGTTTGGCTTACCGGGAATTGCAGTGCCAGGCAATCTTCTCCACTCCTTCTTGAAGCCAAGTTCACGTCAGGAACCTGCAGCTTCATGTAGATGAGAATGAATGCAGGATGCAATCCGATCTATATGCATATGCAAATGCTCATGAAATGCATATGCAGTGATCTTGGAATGCTCATGCATGCATGCAATCTTGGTTGGGCCCCCCTACATCACTTCTTTATTTTTCTCTTGCACGAAGTCATCGCCCCGGCTTGTACAAGGGGTTACATGCAATTGAGGCAAGGCCTGTACAATGGGTGGCTGCCGGGCAAGGCCCGACAGCCGTGCCTTATGGGTAGAACTTACGAAGATGCTCAATATTCCATGAGTTTTGCAGTTTAATACCATCTCTGGTCTCCAGACGGACTACGCCAGGTCTGTTGACTCGTACTTCCCGGTAAGGGCCTTCCCACTTAGGTGATAACTTGTGTGTACCCTTGGCGGACTGAACGCGCCTAAGGACAAGGTCACCTTCCTCAAAACATCGGGCATGAACCCTGCGGCTTTGATAGAGACGCAGGGCTTGATGATAGCTTGCAGCACGCGTAGCAACCCGGAGACGGTTCTCCTCCAGTAGCACAACATCGTCACGTCAGTGCTCAACTTACACTACTTCATTGTAGGCAAGCACTCGAGGCGACCTGTAAATGAGTTCCGTGGGGATAACTACTTCTGCCCCGTAGACCAGGGAGAAGGGAGTTTGCCCGGTAGCTCGGTTTGGTGTCGTTCTCAGGGACCAAAGAACTACCGGCAGCTCCTCGATCCACCGCCTACTGTGCTTCTGTAGCGTATTAAAGGTTCTTGTCTTGAGTCCATGCAGCACTTCAACGTTCGCCCTCTCAGCTCGTCCATTGCTCCAGGGGTGTGCCACAGAGGCAAATGAGATCTTGCATCTGAGGGCATGAACATATTGCACGAAGGCACGGCTCATGAACTGGGTGCCGTTGTCGGTAATGATCCTTGCCAGAATTCCAAAATGACACACCAGATCGTTCAAGAACTTGATAGCTGACTGAGCAGTCACCTTTCTCACGGCAACTACTTCCGGCCACTTTGTAAACTTGTCGATGGCAACAAACAAGAATTCAAAGCCCCCGGCAGCTCAGGGGAAAGGGCCGAGCATATCGAGCCCCCAGACCGAAAACGGCCACGAGAGAGGAATTGTCTGAAGAGATTGGGCAGGGGTGGGTTTTCTTGGAATGGAACTGGCAGGCTACACATTTCATGACGAGCTCGACCACAATTTGGAGGGCTGTGGGCCAATAGAATCCTTGCCTGGATGCTTTCCCAACTAATGCCCTTGATCCAATGTGGGAGCCGCACATGCCTTTGTGTATTTTAGCCAGCAATTCCTTTCCTACTTCCCGATAGATACACTTCAATTTCACATTGTTGGGCCTCCTTCTGTATAGAGTGTCATCGACAAGTTGGTACATACTGGCCCTCTGAGCTACTTTTTCAGCTTCATCTTGGTTGCTGGGAAGCTCTCCGGTTTGGAGGAAGTGGACAATGTGCCTTTCCCAAGTTGGAGCTTGGGGCTCGGCAACGAGGATTAGGGGCACCTCCTGTGCCGCGGGAGCACAAGCCTCGTTTGCGGGGTCCGTGGACCCGGCTGGAGGGGGTAGTCCGGTAGGCTGTGAGGAGTTGTTTCCGGCAGGGTCTCTGCCGGGAGCCGACGGCTCTGCCGGGAGAGGCTTATCGGTGTCCAACTTTCTCCTTTTCCGGGCCATTGTTGCTGGGGATACCTAGGGTTGTGTGAGATGTAGAACAAAAGTTCTTGGTTCCACAGGAAGCTTCTGTGCATCACACTTTGACAGATGATCAGCTATGTTGTTTTCCGCACGGGGTATGTTCTCTGTTTGCAATCTGTCAAAGTGCTCCTCCAATCTCCTCACTTGCTCAACGTACGCCTCCATCAATGGACTTTGATAATCCTTGTTGACTTGTCTCACCACAAGTTGTGAACCTCCTCGAATGCTTAGTTTCCTAATTCCCAATTCCATTGCAATCCTCGGCCCGGCAAGGAGCCCTTCATACTTAGTTGTATTGTTGGTTGCTTCTTCCCGGGAAAAATGCATTTGGATGATGTACTACAAGCGCTCCCCAGGGGGCGACGAGAAGCACGCCAGCTCCTGCACCTTGTAGGAAAAAAGAACCATCAAAATACATAATCCATTCTTGGGGTGATTCCTTGCCATGGATAATTGTCTCTGTTATCTCCTCATCAGGGGTTGGCGTCCATTCTGCAATAAACTCTGCCAATGCCCTGCTCTGAATAGTTGATGTGCTCTCAAACTTCAAACCAAAGCTGGATAAATCCAAAGCCCACTCCACTATTCTTCCGGTAGCATCAGGGTTTCGGAGTATCCTTTGCAATGGGAAACGAGTGACAACCGTAATCTCATGGGCTTGGAAGTAGTGGCGCAGTTTCCTTGAGGCCATGATGAGACCAAAGATCAACTTTTGCACACCAGAGTACCTCGATCTAGCACCCTGTAACAGGGAGCTGACGAAGTACACTGGGCGCTGCACCACGTTCTTCCTTGTCGCATCCTTGGTGTTGTTCTCGTAGACGTGCTCACTGTTGTCCTGGTCCTTTTCTGGCCCCGCCGGCATGTGTTCACTCTCTGCCTCATCTACTTCTTGATGTGCTACCAAGGCTGCCCTGACCACTTGGTTGGTTGCCGCTAAGTATAGCAACAACAGCTCCTGGGGCTTGGGAGCAACCAAGGTAGGCACAGAGGACAAATAGGCCTTCAACTCTTGCAAAGTTGCATCTGCTTCCGGGGTCCACTTCATGGGTCATGCCTTCTTCAAAATTTTGAAGAACGGCAGGGCGCGCTCGGCAGACTTGGAGATGAATATGCTTAGCGCGGTAACACATCATGTTAGATGCCTCACATCCTTAACTATCCTTGGCGCTTGGATCGGCTCGATAGCCTTGATCTTCTTGGGGTTTGCTTCGATCCCCCGATGGGATACAAAGAACCCAAGTAGCTTGCCGGAGGGAACACCAAATACACACTTCTCCGGGTTGAGCTTCAAATTTATCTTGTGCAGGTAAGCAAATGTCTCCTCCAAATCCTGAATAAGGGTGGCCCTATACTTGGTCTTGACCACAATATCATCCATATAGGCTTCAATAATTGTGTGCAGCTATGTCTCAAAACCAATCTGGACTGCCTTTGCGAAAGTGGACCCGGCACTCTTTAATCCAAATGGCATGCAGACAAAGCAGCACGTACCACATGGAGTTATGAACGACGTCTTCTCTTCATCTTCCTTGGACATGAAGAATTGGTGATACCCAGAGTACGCATCTAGAAAGGAGAGAAAATCACAACCTGAAGTGGAATACACAATTTGATCAATACGCGGCAAGGCAAACGGGTCCTTCGGGCAAGCCTTGCTGAGATCTGTGAAATCTATGCAAAGCCTCCACTTCCCGCTAGCCTTCCGGACTACTACTATATTTGCCAACCATGTTGGATGTAGCACTCTTCTGACCAAACCAGATGCCTCAAGTTTCTTGATATCTTCTGTAATGAACTACTGCCTCTCCAGGGCCTGCTTCCTAACTTTCTGCTTGACAGGTCGGGCATGTGTGTAGATGATACGTCTCCAACGTATCTATAATTCTTGATTGTTCCATGCTGTTATATTATCATTCTTTGATGTTGTACAATCATTTTATCATTTTATATCATTTTTGGTACTAACCTATTGACATAGTGCCAAGTGCCAGTTGTTGTTTTCTGCATGTTTTTTACATCGCAGGAAATCAATATCAAACAGAGTCCAAACACCGCGAAACTTTTTGGAGATTTTTTATGGGCCAGAATACACCCAATGGACCAGAGCTGCACGTGGGGGTGCCCCGAGGGGGGCACAACCCACCAGGGCGCGCCAGGTGGGTTGTGCCCACCTCGGTGGCCTCCCGCACCGCCTCTTCGCTCTATAAATACTCAGATATTCCAAGAACGCTAGAGGAGTCGACGAAATTCTATTCCAGCCGCCGCAAAGTCCAGAACCACCAGATCCAATCTAGAGACCATCATAGAGGGGTTCACCACCTCCATTGGTGCCTCTCCGATGATGCGTGAGTAGTTCCTTATAGACCTACGGGTCCGTAGTTAGTAGCTAGATGGCTTTCTCTCTCTCTTTTGATTATCAATACAATGGTCTCTTGGAGATCCATATGATGTAACTCTTTTGCGGTGTGTTGGTTGGGATCAGATGAACTTTGACTTTATGATCAGATCTATCTTTTTATATCCATGAAATTTATTTGAGTCTTCTTTGATCTCTTATATGCATGATTTCTTATAGCCTCACATTTCTTCTCTGATATTTGGATTTTGTTTGGCCAATTTGATCTATTTATCTTGCAATGGGAAGAGGTGCTTCGTAGTGGGTTTGATCTTACGGTGCTTGATCCCAGTGACAGAAAGGGAACCGACACGTATGTATTATTGCTACTAAGGATAAAACTATGGGGTCTATTTCTACATAAATAGATCTTTTCTACATCATGTCATCATTCTTATTGCATTACTCCATTTCTCCATGAACTTAATACACTGGATGCATGCTGGATAGCGTTCGATGTGTGGAGTAATAGTAGTAGATGCAAGCAGGAGTCAGTCTACTAATCTTGGACGTGATACCTATATAATGATCATTGCCTGGATATCATCATGATTATTTTAAGTTCTATCTATTGCCAAACAGTAATTGTTTTCCCACCATTTGCTATTTTCTAGAGAGAAGCCAGTAGTGAAATCTACGGCCCCTGGGTCTCTTTATCATATTATTTGCCTTTGCGATCTATTTTCATTTGCTTTTATTTTCAGATCTATTAAACCAAAAACCCAAAAATACCTTGTTGCAATTTATCTTATTTGGCGTTCGATCTATCAATATTTACATCTCTATCACGTTTGTTACCCGGAAGGGATTGAAAACCCCTTTTACACGTCGGGTTGCGAGTATTTGTTATTTGCCTGCAGGTGCTGTTTACATTGTGTTGCTTGGTTCTCCTACTGGTTCGATAACGTTGGTCTCATCACTGAGGGAAATGCCTACCACTGCTATACTGCATCATCCCTTCCTCTTTGGGGAAATACCGACGTAGTTCTAGTAGACATCAAAATGAATTTCTGGCACCGTTGTCGGGGAGCACCTTCAACATATACCAGGTTCCTAATCACTAATCTCATCTGTAACACCCCAAAAATTTAACCATGTTTTATTAATTAAAATTTTGCCAGGAAATTAAAATTTTCACTTGCTAGTTTCTCTTTTTGATTTCAGGACCTTCTTTTCCTTTTATGTTGGAGTTTTTACCTCAAGTGATAGCTTTCCAATTATTGTTAGACTCTCTTGCTCTCTTAATGAAACTTTTCTGTTATCAATAAAAATTAATTATATAATTTTCTCACTAATCTCCTTCACTCTAAAAATGATTTCCCCTTAAGAAAAGGCCCCAAATTGAACTACAACCCTTTGATAGGTTTATCTAAAATTCCAACCAAAATTTGGAGATGTCATGTGATGTTGTTAGATCACTTTTATGCAGGAATATAGTTCATTCATTTAATATTTTGAGCTCCACACCAAGATTTCAAATCTGGTCCAGTGGGCAAGTTTGCACTACAACCCCATTAAATATTTCTTTAATGCTTCCACCAAAATTATGGGATGTTCATAGGAGTATGTTTTTCAACTTTATGCAAAAACCCATTTAGGTCCTTTGGAAAATTTGAGTGAATCAACCTCATTTACATTCTGGTCTAGTTTGGTATTTTGCACTGCAACCCTATTTTAAATTCCTCTAGTGACCTCAGGATTTTTCCTACTTGTAGTAAAACCTACCAAACCCTTAGGTCCAGGAGAGTGGACCCATTGGGATATTTTTGGTTCATGAAACAATGCCTTTCATTTCCTGTCCAGAACTGTAGATTTGCAAAACTTGCACTAACAAGTTTCTAGTTCTTCCCAACTAGCTTTGCCATCATCACATTCACCTAAAGAGACACTGATCTGGAGATTTTGGCCACCAGAAGAGATGCCCACATGCCCATGGCATTCTGTCAAGCACCTGGTGTGCATGGCCAGTTTTGGCATAATCTTTGCTTCGCACTGTGATCTTGGTCCTCAGTGTATAATGTCATGTCCACTAATCTCCCTTAAGACCCTAACCCAGACCTACTAAATCCCAGCTTCATCCAAACTTTGTAGCAAGCGTTGGCATTTTGTCGAGCGGCTCACGTGCGTGCTCTGGGCGCGCCCAGAGCGCACATTTTGCACGCGCACGCACCGAGCCGCCGTGTCCCTCTGCCGACGCCCTGTGCCCGTTCTGGCCGCTCCCCTCGCACCGAGAGCACGCCATCTTTTCCCCTCGCCGCAGAGACAGCTCTGGAGCTCCACAGGGCCGCCGTCAGGTCGGCCGCGGCAGCTAGCGGGCAGCTCCAGCAACTCCTGCCATGGACAGAGCCGCCCAGGCCACCAGCGCTCGCCACCTACCCCCTAGAACAGCTCTAGTTCATCAGCGAGCTCGTCCCCTAGCGTACGTCGCCGCCACGTCGCCCTAAGCTACAGAACATCGGTCGCCGGCGTCCTTATCCATGGCCGTCGTGGAACCGCCATCGCCCGCCTATTTAAGGATGCCCCGAGCCCCTCCGCAGCCTCAGACAACCCCTAGCCACCCCACAGAGCGCCCCCATAGCAACCAATCGCCCCGAGGAGATTTTCTTCTCCAACTCCGGCAAGTACAGCCGCCGCCGCACTCCAGTCCGTTCTGTCACAACCCGAGCCCCTCCCGTCTAGCTAACGCCACCATCCGACTCCCCATGATCCTGCGGAGCCACCCAACTCCTCAAACCCGCTCGGGAACCACCGCAACGCAAAGCCCCAAATCCACCAGAGGCCGCCGTCCACCGCGAAGCTCGTCGCCGGTGATTCCCTCCGTCCCCGTCGGCCACTCGACCACCGGGAGGACCGCCCTAGTCTGGCGGATCCATCCCTGCCATCAGGTAGCGTTGATCGCCGGAGCCCCGCCCCGGTTCGGCCGGAGGAAGAAGGAGGCGGGGGGCGACTGGTCAAACCTGACCAGTGGGCCCCCTGGGCCCCCTGTCAGCGAGATAGCACCAGTCCACGCGGGCGTAAGTGGAAGCGCAGAACACCTAGTACGTCTCCCCTACTTCGAAAGCGTATTTCTAATTGAAACGTTTTCCTATTTCTGTTTTTTATTCTAAAAACAGAATTGACTAAACTTTGACTGGCAATATCTTTTTAAATATAAATCCAAATGACTTGATTCTTTTTCTGTTGCTTCCCAAATATTGTCTAGTTTATTTTCATATTTATTTCAAAATTTTCAAAACAACTTTTTTGTGCTGCTTTGAGTCTATGTATTGATTCCATATTATTTCAAATAGGATTTTTGAAGAGGGAGAAATTTCCAAAAAGTATTGGAATGCATTTCTCCTCCCCTCTACTTGAAGGCAAGCACTTTTGAACCCTGGTTTATTACATGCGGTTGTTGTTGACACAATTGCACCAAATGAATGCGTTCATTTTATTTCATTTTTTATGATATGATTCGTACCATGAGTGCTTGAGGTAAAACCCTTGCTGTGAATATATTAGTATGCATGACGGTGATCCCCTTCGTATGCCTTCCATGCCTAACGGAAGAAAGCCGTGAAAGTCGCGGTCTTGTGTAGACGCGAGCTCGTCACTAGCGCCCCGTCGGGACGGTGGAGTCCGATATGGCTTGGTAAGGCATGACGGATGGTGATTCCGACAATTGTTGTGAAGCATATCGGGTATGACTAATCATACAAGTAAAGCTGAAACCTCCTGAGTCGACCATAGATCGAGTCTTGCTCCAGTAACCCCCATTCTTGCTTGTGCTACCACTCGTCCCCGCCACAGGTAGGGTACGGTTCAGTAAGTGTTAGCCCCTATCCTAGCACACACCGTACAGAGAGGCCATGGTGGAAGATACCGGTTGCAATCGGTAGGCATGCCACCTGGTCCGGGGGCATGGGTGTTTCCGGTTGGGACCGAGAGGGGGGCACCCCTTAGAGCGCGCGATAGAAATGTGATCCCATGCTACGCGAGGTTGTAGCCTCCCCACTCAGAGTTTGCTTAACAAGTGTCGTGGGTGATTCCAGACACTGGTGAGTTAAGCTGGTGTGTGCAAGTCAGGCGGGTTTTCGACTAAAAGACCGTAGACGGAATTAGTTCGAATGGACTAAAGGAATCCGTCACTCGTGGGTAAAGAGTACACCCTCTGCAGAGATATGAAATCTATTCAAATAGTTGTGTCCATGGTTAAGGACTACAGTCTGGGATGGGTCGAGTGTCGGTCTTAGTGTTGGTCTTCGGAGGAAAACTACTAAATCAGAACATTTACTATGATCTGTGATATATGGTGATTATGATTAATATTGTGGACTAACCATTTGTTTTCTTTGGATTAATGAGTATCCCTGGGATGGTTCTACCTCCCGGATATTCATTGTCATCTACTCTTATTATAAGCCCTTTCTGTGGTGTCGCTCAGACGCCCGACTGTGGTATTCTTGTTATTATAAGCCCTTTATGTGGTGTCGCTCAGACGCCCGACTGTGGCATGCTTGTTATATATAAGCCCTTTCTGTGGTGTCGCTCAGACGCCCGACTGTGGCATGCTTGTTATTTATTTTCCTTATAAGCCCTTTATGTGGTGTCGCTCAGACGCCTGACTGTGGCATGATTGTTATTTATTTTCCTTATAAGCCCTTTATGTGGTGTCGCTCAGACACCCGACTGTGGCATGAACGCTATTTATTTTATTTTCACTCTCTGATTGCATATGCCTTTTTATACGAATGACCTGCTTGCATTATGGACTGTCATATCATTATCATCATAGTGATCATCTTTTAATCCCGAGCATGATTACATCTCACCCATGTTCATAATGTTTGCGAGTACATTCAAAGTACTCACTGGCTTGTCCCTGGCTATTGTCTTGGCCAGATTCCTTGCATGGGAAGGAACGATGCGATGACAGCCCCAGAACCTACGTTAATGGAGATAGCAGCCTCGCGAAGATAGGAGTTAACTTGGTCAGCTATTCCTGTGGGAAATGGAGTCCCATAGTCACCGATGAACCACAAACCGCTTCTGCCATCAGCCACTAGAATCCCTGTGTTGTACTCATAGGCCAGAATGGTCTTGTACTACATATCTTGTATTTTGCTTGGAGTTTCTGTAACAAGTTGGTGCCTTATCAGTTAACAGTAATCCTGGGGCTCGTGAGCACAAGGTCCGCTTTTGGGAAATTAATATCCCGAAAATCCGGTCCTGACATCATCTCCTTGCAATTTACATTATTTGCCATCTGCATCTAATTTTCACCTCCCCCACTTCACAAAAATTTGCCGTTTTTATTCGCCCACTTTTTCGTTCGTCATTTTCTCGTCAGATCTATTTTCGTTTGCCCTTATGTCTTACTTGGTTACTTTGCTTGGTTTTTTGGTATAATTGGCTGTTTTTTCGGAAATTGTAAGGAAAGCGTTTATGGATCCTCATCCACTTTCAAATCTTTTTAAAAGATCCTATTATTTTGAACCAATTGCTAGTGAATTGAGTGCACTAGATTTTCTTTATGAAGTTTTGCTTGAGAATCATGAATCTGAACATTGTGATGATGTGATAAAAGAAGAAGTGATTCATGATAGTTCCATGTATGAAAAGCATGATTACAATGATATTATTATAAATTCTATTAATATCAACTGTGTTAATGATATGCAAAACCCCAAGCTTGGGGATGCTAATTTTGATATGTCCTCTACTTATTGCAATGATCATGACTGGGTGATTCTTCTTGTGATCTTGAAAAATTGTTTAAGCCTCATGATGATTATGATATTGATAATAATATTTGTAATAATATTGAAAGTGGGTTTGGAGAGGTCATTACTTTAGTTGATGTTAATCCCACTATCTTGGAATATTATAAGACTTTTATGCATGTGGATCATGAAGAAAAAAATTATGTGATGGTTATATTGTTGAATTTGAGTATGATCTTACGTACAATTTTTATGAGAGAGGAAAATATGGTTCTATAAATCTTTGTGTTACTAAATTACTTCTCTTGATGCTTACATTTTAAAAGTTTTATTCTTCCTTGCATGTGCTAGTTTTTGTTTGCCTTGATAATTTGTTTGCTTATAAAATGCCTATGCATAGGAAGTATGTTAGACTTAGATGTGTTTGTCATGTGTTTCATGATGGTTTTTTTGTGCTTCAATTCTTGTCTTTCATGTGAGCATCATTGAAATCCCAAGCCTATCTCAATGGCTATAATGAAAGAGCTTGTTGGGAGGCAACCCAACGAATAAAATATTTTTTTTGCTTTTTATTTCTGTTCTTGTGTGTATACCCTTTAGTACCTCTGTTTAGATGTGGTTTTTTGTTTTGAATAAAGGTTTGTGCCAAGCAAAGCCTTAGGATCATGTTGGGTGTTAGTAGATTTGATCTTGCTGAAAAACAGAAACTTTTGCGCTCACGAGAAAAATTGTCATTTTTAACAGAAGAGTGCTTTTTGGTTGATTCTTTTTGCAAAAGATTAATATAAAAATTGCCCGCGTGGCCCTATTTTTTCAAGATTTTTAGAGTTACAGAAGTATTCGAAACTTCCAGATTGCTACAGACTGTTCTGTCTTTGATAGATTCTGCTTTTATTGTGTTATGTGCTTGTTTTGATGATTCTATGGTTTTCTTTGATATGTGTTTGCCATAGAAAAGTTGGAATACAGTAGATATAATACAAATACAAAATATGAATTGGTTTGCTACATCATTTATAGTAGTGATTAGTTTTCTTATACTAACGGATCTCACGAAAGTTTTGTTGAGTTTTGTGTGATTGAAGTTTTCAAGTTTTGGGTTATCTTACGATGGATGAACGAATAATGAGTAAGAAGAGCCTAAGCTTGGGGATGTCCATGGCACCAAGCTATTATCCAAAGAGAAGCAAGCAACTAAGCTTGGGGATGCCCCCGAGTGGCATCCCCTCTTTCTTCTAACGACCATCGGTATTTTACTCGAAACTATATTTTTATTCGTCGAATGATATGTGTTTTTCTTGGAGCGTCTTGTACGATATGAGTCTTTGCTTGTTTTGTTTTTCTTTTTAAGTTATCAATCCTTGTTGTACACACTTACTCCCTCCGTCCCAAAATAAGTGTCTCAACTTTGTACTAAGTTTAGTGCAAAGTTGTACTAAGGTTGAGACACTTATTTTGAGACGGAGGGAGTATTAGAGAGAGCCAAAATTATGCCATGACTTGTTAGAATAGCTCTCTATGCTTCACTTAATTATTTTATGAGTTATGGATTTGCTCTAGTGCTTCACTTATATCTTTTTGATCATGGTGTGCTTTCGTATTTTTTAAGAAATTCTCTCTTGCTTCACTTAAATTATTTTGAGAGAAATAAAAAACTATGCTCATGATCTTCACTTATTTTTTAGCAATACATGAAAATTAGTTCCAAAGTGACAGATATCCAAGAAGGATATAATAAAAACTTTCATGAAGATCATTCGACAAAATAAACTTGATTCCTTGTAATAGTTTTGAGACATGATGATATAATATGTGAGTCATGTTAATGAGTAATTATGTAGTAAGAATATTAGTGTTAAAGTTTTTGATTCCCTATGCAAGCAAGAAAGTCAATATCATGCAATGAAATTACATCCTACTTGTGGTGCATTATTCGGTGTTATTTATGCTCATTCGTTTCATGGTTGGCCGCTTCCCAGCCTCTTGCTAGCCTTCATTTTGCACTAAGTATGATCACTAATTGTGCATCCAAAATCATTTATCCCAGTTTTGCCACATGAGTCCACCATACCTACCTATATGCGGTATTCCCTTGCCGTTCTAAGCAAATTTGTATGTGCCATCTCTAATTTTCAAAATAAATTTCCCTTTTTGTGTGCCCGTACCGCTCGCGAGGCGGTGAAGAGTGGCCAATATTTTCCATGCTAGATGTGTTATTCTCACGATGAGTGTTTATTCACTTGTCATTGCACGAGAGTAAGGCAAAGGTATTAGGGATGCCCAGTCCCGAAATGAAAAACAAATTTACTTTATGTTGCCAAATAATAAATGTTTTGGAAAGTGTTGGTATGGAAGGCAACCGTTGATTCGGCTAGCCATGACTTGTGAAAGTTTGGTGGAAAAGGAATAAACTTTATTTTATGTTTGGTAAGGCCTGTGATATATCTAGCATGGAAAGTGTTGGTGTAATGGCCAGGATGCGACTATATCTCCTACGTGTCGAGGCACGACTTAGAGACATATGCGCATTCTGGAATGATCGCAAGCGTATTATCTTTGCACAACTCATGTAAAAGCAACATGGATGAAAGGGTAAAATAGCTGGCTTACACTCGCCACGTCACACAATGAATACAATCACTACTGGAAACAGGGAATTTGCCTTCAGCTGGCTCTTTGCCATCTGCCAGCGGATGGTAACGAACGTCTTTGCCATCTGCTTATAAAAAACAAATGTCAAAGAACTGACAGACGACAAAGAACGTGGTTGCCATCTGCCAATTATTTGCCATCTGCCAGTGGATGACAAATAATCTTTGCCATCTGCCAACATATGGCAAAGAGGTTGGCAAATCATGTGGCCGTCAGGGGTGTAACGGCGTACCAGCCCCACCTCTTTGCCCTCTGCCAGCAGATGGGAAAGATTCTTTGCCATCTGCTGGCAGATGGCAAAGAGATGGGGTTATTATTTTTCAGGTAAAAAAGATTGTTCTCTCAATCCCATCCCTCTCTCCCCTCCTCTCCCTCTCTCCCACGCATCTCACCCGCGCCCTCGTCACCCACCTCCCTCCCAGATCCCCTCTCTCGTCGTCGGCCTTTCCTCCCCGTTGTCGCTGGCCTCTCTTCTCCTCCCACCACGTCTTCTCCCATGGCCTGCGTCAGAAATCCGCCACCCTCGAGGTCCAAAGATCGATATTTTAGGCGCCGGCGACGAGTTTCTGGGTGGCGGAGGCGCTGGTACTGCGTGCGCCACGTTTTCTCCCTCTCTCTCTCTCCCGCTTCGGTGCTACTACGGCGGCGGCAGCCACTGGCTCCCGCATCGAGCCCGCCGCCCCGCTTCCCTCCGACGACCCGGACGCCACAATGTTGCAGACCCCATGTGAGAGAGGCCGACGCACACGAAGATCCTCGTCCTCGACGACAACGCCGGCGCATCATCGGCAAGGTTGGCTCCTCCATCGCCAACATGGAGGCCGGCTCCGGTGCCCACATCAAGCTTTCCGGTAGGGGGCAGCTCCCCCCCCCCCAGCACCGACCAACGCGTCTTCTTCCTCTCCAACCCCTTCCTCGCCGTCATGGACGCCACCGAGCTCGTCCTGGAGAGGATCCTCTACCAGGTAATCAATCAAACAGATGTCCAGGCTACTCTGTACTCTATGCTCTTTACTGTCGATGATCGATTCAGAGTTTGATTCATAATTGATTGTCTGTTGTGCTTGTAGGGCGTTCGGTTCAGAGTTCGATTCAGAGTTCCAATTCTCTGCTATGATTGCAGGGCGACCAGGCGATTGACGCCGATGCCACGGTGATGCTTGTGGTGCCGGATGCCTGCTGCAGTGAACTCATTGGCAAAGGAGGGACGCTCAGCAAGTATGCTCTGCTGAATTGTGGATCATCTGTAGTGCATCTGATTGATTGTCTGCTGTGGAATTAATACTAGGCATATTGCACATTCAGGTCATTGTTCTGCACTACAACGGACCTTCTATTGTTTAAAACTACACTTGGCTACAGATAGTTTCTGACTAACTCTGGAATTGTTAGTGAGAAATTTAGCTCGTCATGGATCATTTTTCTTGGAGGTCCAATCCTACTTTAAAGTCTTAAACTATCTCGTTTGAAATAACTGGGTGTTAGTATTTCTTGCTCGTCCCTGTTTAGCTAACTCTAAATTGCAAGCACTGAGTTTTCACTTGAACCTACATAAAACTTCGACTATTCTTGGATTTATGATACCTTCAGACAGTTTGATCTCATTTTGTTCTCTATCATGCAGTGCAATTAAGCTGAAGAGTATGGATTCAAGTGTTCACATTGATGTTGTCATTCATCTGCTAAGTCCTGCTGGGCAAAAACTTTCTCCACTTCTACGCATTCTCTCTCGACAGATTCAGCCGAGCATGAGAATTGTCCTTAATCCAATTGTATGTATATTTTATTCTTGTTATCAGTTAGCATATGTTCTGCATCTAAATTTAATTGATATTTGTACCACTGCTGCTTGGTAATTTTATTGTTTTGAAGTTCTGAAATATCAGTATGAGAAATGAACCAACTAGTCTAACAGGGCATCTGATCTTTTTCTACCTATGGAGGCTACTGAAAACATCAAGTCTTTTAACTAATTATAGTCACTTAAATGACTCAGTTGTTGCCAAGGTTAGATGATGCACCTTAATAGTCCAGAGGCCTATCTCTTTTCTCGAGCTATTTGGTTGTGGTCATACTTGCAATCAATTGATTCAGTTCAACAATTGGAACATTTTAACCAACTTCACTCGCTAGATATTTGCTGACATGATTCATTCATTATTGTAAGCAATCATATTTTTATTAGATACACAATCTCATTGAATATGACAATGATAAAGCTCAGTTACATTTTACTGCAATGACATGCCTCAACTATAGCAAAAATTAGTAGGTTATTTGTTGCTTTCGAAGTTTCGATGAGTGCCAGAGAGCAATAATAGGTCATTTTTATAATTAGTACTCCAAAATTTATCAGTATTGGAGGATTGGTTGTTTCCAAATCAGTCTTGGAGGATTGATTCTTTCCTTGAGTAGTCCATAATTTATTGTTTCTTTCCAAAATTTATTGTTTCCATTTTTTTGAGGAATATTGTTTCCAAAATTAGCAGTGGAGTATTTATTGTTTCCAAATCGATTGTTTTCAGAGTTAACACCGATATTGATCTGCCCAACAGCCCAACTCCCACGGCAGTGGCAGGGAAGCAGCAGCGGCGCGGAAGGAGCAGCACCGGCGACCCTGCGCGGGGAAGGGCAGAGGAGGACCTGGGTGGAGGATCTTGGCGAAGGTGGAGGTGGAGGTGGGTGCAGAGGACCTGGGCAGAGGTGGGGGTGGAGGCGGAGGTGGAAGACAATCGGAGAGGAGCGATTCTAACTTAACGGGGGTAATTCAGGTTTTGTTTGCAGGTAAAAGCATGAAAATAATCCAAGTGAAGATCTTTATCTCTTATAATGCTAAGCGTGCAACTAATTAAGGTTGTGTTTGCTCCTGTGGCATCAATACATTCTATTGATTTACATGTCTTTAGGTATTTCTATTATATATGTCCACCTAACATGATTAGGCATGTATTATTTACCATGTCTAATTGTTTATGCTAAGTTACTTAAATCTGTATGAATGCCCCAAAGATAGTAGGGCCTGCTGGATGTCACTCAAATAAAATCATTCACAAACCAGTTGAGTATTTGCAGGTTTAATTTCCTTACACATGTATATTATTCTTTTCTTGCACATATATATTAAATTTGTAGTTCTCTGTGCTAGTCCTGAACTCTGAACATTTCACAACATTTCCCTTCGCTGTGCAATGTCTGGTGATGCGTTGTCTGAACATTTCACACTCGCTAGTCTGAACGTTTCATAACATTTTCGTAGCTATGCAATGACTGATGATGCGCTTGGTGAGTTGATCAGGTGTGCGGGCACGAGATCTCCATCCTCCCCATCTACGGCGCGGATGCCCAGGCCCTGGCAACGCTTGCGGGTTTCATCGTACTGCTGTTGTGCCTCGTCCTGACGGTCAAGATCGTCTTGAAGCTCACCGGCCTCTCCCTATGGCGCCTCGCGCTTGCCAGGAGCCGCGCTGAGGCCCTCCGTCTGCTCTTCGTCCACTCCTGTCAGCCCGCCGCCCTCTCCCAGCTCGTGCTCTGGGTAGAAAACGCTCTTCGCGCAAAATACGGAGGACGCCGGGGCCGCTGCCAGGTCCTCACGCTGCGCCTCCTTTAGTTTTCCTTCTCGGTATATATGCTTATTCTCCTTGCTCCTCAACCAGTCTAGTAGTATATCTGCTAATACTTACGTATATTAGTATTGTAGTTTTGATACTACAATGATGTGATCCTACATTCTTCCCATACTACCAAAGCATCCATATTTAGCACATCTTGTTGCCATGGTTGCCCACATTGGTTTAAGGTTCCAGGTTATGGCTAGAGATTGCCAGAAGTAAATGATGTCCATATTGAAGAAACTTGTATGAGTTGTTGGAAGTAAGATGATACTCATTTCCTTACTATCTTCTACCCTGCAATTGGGCCTCCGGTGAATGTACATTGATAAGAGGAGCATTCCCAAATATAGGTGCAGAATAATCTTCTCATTATTTCTTACAAGGAAGCCATAGGGTGGCCCCGGTAGTAAATTTTAGACATAACTATACAAGTATATGCAGTAGAAAAGATAGAAGGTGGGTGGGGTAATGTGCAACATGGGAGGGACCTATACATGAGAGGGCCAGCACTTAGAACAGAGTCTCAAAGTCCATCTGCAGAAGTGAAAGTGTCTTAACTTGTTCCTTTTGGTGCTTTCCCATTGTGTTAACGCAGTATTTTTTTAGGCTAATCCTAACCGGCTTTATTTAATTACAATGTTTTGGCTTAGTTCCATGCTTTTCGAATCGATGCTTTTTTTTTTCTTGTCATTTTACATGTCTCTACAAAATTCTAACATATGCCTATCTAATCAGGTGGCATTGGTTGACATGGTTCTGGCCTGTACATTGGCATTTATCCCTTTCACAATTGGAAGGATAATCCTGTTGTGCATAGGTGAAGTCGACTCCTTTGCATCAACACCTCCTATCCTCCTAATTGGATATGGGTTTATCTTCTCACTGGGTGCGACTCTCACTGGGCTTCTTCATACTACTAGGTACATAAACCCTGTAGTTTTGTTTCATCTTCTAATATATATATATATATAGTCTAATTTTCACTTTCTTCTAAGTTCAGTGTTGGCTATTGATTTACGGGGACTTTGATTCTGATGGTTATCGGATACGCGGTAGTTTTAGGCTTTTGTCAAGTGTCTCTTTAATTCCAAGATATGTTTCTTCTTCTAAATTATGGTTTGCATGACAGAAACCATTTTTTTTCGAATATATGTGCCAGGGGCGTCTTCTCGAGATTTGCCAGGGGCTTCCGCGCGCTCAGCGATCTCGTGGAGCTGTTCTGGGATCTCTCTTTCCTTGATGTATATGATTATGTCGTGGATGAGCTTATTGTCATCGGGCGAAGGTTGGAAGACGTCGCAGACGTTAGGTGAAGGCAGGGAACTCTGTTTTTAGTAGTTCACAGGAACAGGGATCTGGTGATATTAACAGTTATACTTATATATAGCATGGTTACATATGGTATAGCATGCATATGTAGTTATACAGATAGGCCACGTTATTGAGATTATGCTAGGCATATAAATTTATGGTGAAACTTGTAGATATGGATGCAGTTTTCCATGTGGAAGTTACTGAGGTTGTATCGGTCGGTCAGTTCGACGGCGTTGTTCCTTCTTTTGTTGAACTGAACTGATGTTTGTAAATTTCTGCCCCTCTTTTCTGTCGACTGCTGGCTGCATTCTATATGCTGGCGAGAAACGAGATGGTGTTGTTTGTCTTGAACATGGTCGCTCTAATTTTTGCAATGCCTAGCAGATTCTGTCGAGATTTTTCAGTACCAGATATATGCTTGTTCACTGACAAATAGCGTACATACATATACATGTTTGTTTCGGCAGACTAGCTTAATGCTTGAGCCAATCAGCCTAGAATTTCTTTGAGTTTAGGCAAGTTTATCCGTTTAATGCTTAATGCTTAATGCTGGAGCTGTGGATCAAGTTTTTTTTTTACAGCAAGGCATCAAGTTTGCCCGTTCCATGGCAAAAAATTTGGTTTTCTTCTAACTTTCTTCTTTCCCATTTTACAGATTTGCTTAAGATCACAGAAGCTTGGGTTGATGGAGTGCTTGTATTTAGTTTTTGTTTTGACCTTGTGAAACTTGCTACCTATGGATGAAACTGTGTAATATTGATGAAACTATGTATATGTATGGATGAAACTTGCTACTATTGGTAACATGTGTTGGATATATATGTGTTCATGACTATTGGTAATATGTGTTGAATATGCTATATTGGTCATATAAATATATTTGTGTTTGATTTTCTGTGAAAATGAATTGATATAAGAAAAAACAAAATTAAATGGGGCAATATAGACACTTTTCCATCTGCTGGCAGATGGCAAAGAGGCCACGTGTCATCTACATGTAAAATTTGGGTTGGCCTTTTTGGGCTCTTTGCCATCTGCTGGCAGACGGTAAAGCATCCAGCCTTTGCCATCTACCTTCTGCTGGCAGACGGCAAAGCATCCAGCCTTTGCCATCTGCTGGCAGACGGCAAAGAGCCTGCAGCCTTTGCCATCTGCTGGCAGACGGCAAAGTATGACGTTATCCTTCTAACGGGGCTAACCCCGTTAAGAGGCTTTGCCATCTGCCAGCTGATGGCAAAGGCACAAGCTCTTTGCCATCAGCCAGCAGATGGCAAAGAAGCCTTTGCCCACTGGATTTCAGACAAACTATTTGCCATATGCTGGCTGATGGCAAAGCCTTTGCCATCCGCCGACCATGCCTTTGCCATCTGCCATGGCAGATGGCAAAGTGCCAGATTCCAGTAGTGAATAGCATACATTCCTCCAAATAACACAGGGTCCGACTACTGCCAAAAATCCGAACGAGAAAAGATACCACAGACACAAGTCCTGATCGCCCTAGTAGGAACCACTACTGATCGTCGGGATACATAACATAGAAACGACCACGCTCTTCATCGAACTCCCAGTGAAGTTCTGATCCATCTCCTGCATCATTCTCGGTTGTACCTGCATCTGGTGTGTGCTGTAATATGTGAGTCACAAGGACTCAGCAATCCCATTCCCGGGTATCAAAACTAACAAAGCCTTTAGGTGTGGAGAGGTAATAAAGTGTTTGCAGCAAGCACTAAGCAACTAGCTTACGAGTTCAGAGCGAGAGGAGAAAATGTGCCAACGGTCACCAAGTTGATCAAGAAGTGATCCTAGCTACTCACATTCATGCATAACCCCACCGTGTTCACTTTCCAAAACCCCTTCGAAAAGAGACCATCACGGTACTCACATAGGTAGTGTATTCTTATGGATATGGTGTCAAGTTATCTACAACCGGATATTAACAAATTCCCATCTGCCACATAACCGCGGGCACAGCTTTTGAAAGTTCAAAACCCTGCAGGGGTGTCCCAACTTATCCCATCACAAGGTCACGATCCGCGAAGTCACAACTCCAAATTGGGAAGACCCGAGTATTCTCAAAATCCTGTGCTCAAGATATTTCGACAAAGGTAGAACTAATCCAGCAAGACCTCCCGGTGTGCTGACACCCTGATAGTAGCCGCGCGTATCTCGTCTCAGGCCACGACCGGATGGGCGATCCTACAGGTAATACCAGATACCTCGGGTGTCCCCAAGGCGGCCCCGCAGAACCCCTAGTTTGGACCAACACTCATGAGGAGCACTGGCCCGGGTTGTTGATTAAGAACTCGGGTTTATACCTCCCTATGCAAGTTTTTAGTTATTAGGCAAAAGTAGTACCAAAGTCTGGTCTTGCTGGAACAGCTCTAAGCAGAGCTAATTATCAAGGGGGCCCATAAACCCCAACCGTGTTAGGAACGCAAAATCAAGGAACATAACACAGGTTTATCGGGTCCTAAGGTGGCATGAGTGGAACAAAACACCAAGCAAAAGGCCGAGCCTTCCACCCATTACCAATATATATGTGCATTAGTTTAATTAATATAAATATTGTGTTTTCCCAATAAAAAGTCCGAACGTGGAGCAATCTTCAAAACTTCACCTGCAACTAACAACGCTATAAGAGGGGCTGAGAAAAAGCGTACTTAGCTAATCAACGGTTTGCTAGGAAAGCAGTTAGAGTGTTTCATGGCAACATAGGAGGCTGACAAAGCAGGAATAGGCATCGAGGCATAACTAAAGAGCAAGAAAACTAGCAAGGCAAAGATAGAGGTGATATCGGGGAATGGTCATCTTGCCTGGGATCCTGCTAGGAAGAAGAACGAGTCCATGAAGAAGACAAAAGGACGAAGTCGAACGAATCCTCACAACTCCGGAACGAAATCGAAGCTAACGAGAGAAGCATACCGGAAAGAAGCAAACAATACCGTAAACACACAAGCGTAAACATGACATATCATGCACAAACAAATATGTTGCATGTCCGGTTTAAATATGCATGGCATGGCAAGGTGCACAAGCAATACTACAATTTAAGTGGAGCTCAATATGCAACGAATTCCATATTGACAAAACACCACGTTAGATTATTTAGTTTGATCTCGTTATGAACCCAACAAGTTTAAATGTTTTTTAAACACGGCAAGAGGGGAAGCATAATAAAACTACCTATCTAGGGAATTTAAATGGGGCCAGATATAACAAACAACAAATCCGGAAAATCCCCATGTGCATATTTTGAATTTGGTACTGTTCTGCCTATTACCATATTTTAATGTTGTTAAACAGCAAAACAAAGTGCACCATGTTATTCTACACATTTTCCACCCCAAATACATATAAAGTTTATTAAATTTGGAGCTACGGTTATTTAGTTATGAAATAAACCATTTTAGCATGTTATTAACACAAAATTAAACAAACAACAAGTTAAACATCTTTTAACAGGGATAAAGTGGCATATTATTAATCTACACATAATTCTAAGCAATTTTCATATATAGCTTGTTTTAAATTGATGCATGGTTCTTTAGTTATTTCATGTATGAACATGAGGGACTAAAGTGAAAAGTTGTTTTTCAGGATTATTGGGCAAATTCGCAGACTGAGAAAAAAAACAAGTTACGGGCCGAATCCATGCACTGGGTCAAAACAGGGCATGGGCGCTGGAGGAAGAGCTGCTCACAATGGGCCAACGGCCCGGCTGGACGAGAGGCCTGGCGCACGGACTGACTTGGAGCTGGGCCTATGGGAGCAGCGGATCGGGCGGTTAACGGGCGCGGTCGACGACCTCCCGCCCAAACCCGCCGGATCGAGGCAACGCGCAGGGGACGACGACGCAGTGACCCGGCGGTGCATTTGGGTCTTGGTCGCCGACGGTGGTGCTTGGCACTGGAGTGGTTCAACGACGACATGTGGTCGACGCGGAGCCGGGAGCGAATAGGGGCACGTCCTCCCTGCTCGAAGCAGAAGCAGAGGAGGCAGCCGGACTTGGCGCGGCGGTCTGGAGGAGCTTGGGGAGCGGCGGTGGCGAACTTGGCGGGGAGGAGGCCGGGAACGCATGGCCTCGCCGGATCTTGCGGAGATGGCGACTAACGGCGTAGGCGGCGGCGGAGCTGCCAGGCCATGGTGGACGGGAGGAACTCGGTCATGGGAGTTCGGCTCCATGGGAGGAGCTCGTCTCATCGGAAGCCGCCTGGCAGTAGCGCGGTCGGCCTCCTATGGTTGAGGGGATGGATGGATTGGGTGTGTGGTGGAGGCTGGCTGGGATTGGAGCGGCGCGAAGATTAAGGGAGGTGGTCAAAGGTTGCGGTGGCGATAAGCAGCTGGCTCGGGTGCTGGTTGGAGGGAGGTGGATCTAGGAGGATCCCCATGGAGATGCAACAGAGTGGCGGCGGCGGCTGCGGGAATGGAATGGATGGATGGGACGGCTAGGGTCTAGGATTGTCCGGATATTTATATAGCAATCGGATTAGCTTAGGGGTTAGCTGGACCCTCTGATCGAAATTAGACGGTCCGAGAAAAATAGGATAGGAGAGTCCAACAAAGAACCGATGATATTTTAGGGATGTTTGGGGATGATCCGGACCCATCGGTCACGACTGCCCGGGTCGGGTCCGGGAGAAGTTTTCGGACTAGGTTGCGAAGGTGGTCGGTGATTGTGCAGAGAGGCTCAGACGGTCGAACAACAAAACAACAGTTGGTCTTGAAACGAACAACGAAGGCAACGAGGAGAAGCGAGAACTATGAACTACTACGGGTTTTATGAAAACATGCGGATGATGCGTTGATGAAATGCAACAAACAAAAAATAAATCACACTGTGACAACAAAAATAGCTGGAAGTCTTCTGGAGCGTCGGTCTTGGGACGTCACAACTCTCCCACACTAACAGAGGATCTCGACCCGAGATCCTAGAGATGGCACCGGATAGAAGAGGATAAACGAAGAGGTAAAACAAAGTTGCTTCTTCGACAAACGAGTGAAACCACGAACCTTGAGATGTTGAAAACTTGAAGAAATGACATAACGGAAAAGAAAGAATTTGAAATGCTCTGTTGAACAAGAGGAACAAGGAATACGACGAGAATGAAGAGCTTAGGTGACAAGACAGACATGGAAACCACTCTGGTTGAAACAAGATATAGAAGGAATGAGAATGAAAGAATTTGGACAGCATTCCGACTGTAAATGGAAGGAATTGAACATGTACTAGAGGAGATGGGATGATACTTGATGAAATCAACAACACACTGCCTCCGAAACTATTGAACGAAAGGCATAAGGGGTAAGAAAGGCTTCAGACAGCACTCCAGTTGAAAAGAGAGGAAAAACTTGATAAGATGAGAGGAATTGAATGAAGGACACCACACTCATGTTAAATGGACGAGAAAGGAAAAGAACATGATCTCGATATGACAAGATGATGGTTCGAAGAGAGCAATAGCACAAAGCCTCCAGAATGAAAGAATAGAAGCTACACCATGGGAAGAAAAGAAAGTAGAAGAACATGACAACTTCTACCACAATTGAATTGGAAAGCATCCTTACAAAGATGGATTGAACAGGGTTGTTGGAAATTCAACAGCGAGAAAAATAAGCTTGATGTGGGCTTATGGAAAACATCTCAACTTGAGGTGAAATTCTGCCACTAGCGAAAACAATTGATTGAATTGATATCAACAAGGAGACGAAAAAACTTATTATACCGGGAGGATAAATGAATAACTTGGGTCATATATAATCACCACATATAGCAACAATCCTTAGGGAAAGCTTTTAGGTGAGACACAACCCAAGATAACTCCAACGAATAAAAATGAGGGGTTGAAAGGATCTCCTGAAGAAAGAGAAATGATGGTTTTAAATAACTCATTCTTGGTAACTTGTCAATCATGAAACATGAAGGGAAATTGTCAAAAATGACATAACACCATCTCAAAAGATAAGGGAGAAAATATTTTCACTTCAAAATGCATGAAAAAGAATACTTGAGCTCCTCCAACAAGAATATTGGAGAACATTTGAAGAAAGAATTAAATCCTGATGAACCAGCGTGAAGAACTCCGATAACAAAAGGATGAGAAGAATTTCATTGCAGCTTGGCAATGATTTAGATAGAGCTTCGCGACAAGATAATCGAGAGATTTTGGAACTCCGAAAAGAAAAGATGAACAACCAATAATTTGATATCATGAACGAACTTCAGACAAAGGAATTAAATCACCTTGAAGGAATACGAATAAGATTGTGTCATGCTTATCCTTCACCAATTTAAATTGATGACAACCAATGGATTTGGCATACTGCTTATTCTTGTTGCAAAGAATTAAAGAGAGATCTCGCACAAAGTTGGGTAATCTTCAACGAACCACCGGTAGGATTATGAAAAGAACAAATGAAAAATTGATACGATAACAATGGAAGAGTAATATCAAATGAACCACCGTAAGAATATGAAGACGAACGAAGAGGCATCAATTAAGAATAGTTGGAGGACGAAGTTGCAAACTGAGAACAAAGAAATCTTCTGATATGATGGCCTTCGCAGGATCACAATGGAAAGAATTCATGAAATGCTTAGGATGGGTATAAAAAGAATTTCTCACAATCGGAACAATAATGAGGATGGCATGAAGCTAGAACCATGAATCTTCAAGAGAACGGGTCAAGATTTAAGAGAAACTCTTCTCCGGTCTTCAAATGTTGAGAAGAATGACGAGAAATACTATGAAGAATTTTGAGATACTCCGGAAGAATCAAAAAGGGGAAAGGTAGAGCTAAAGATGAAAATAGTTGGAAACAATCTTGGAGAAGGCATGTGACTGATGGAATTCATTCTTACGTCACACTTTGAAAAGAATTTGGGAATAGCTCCGCAAAATTAGAAGAGTCTGGTAAGATCCTGAAAAAAGACATGTGGATTAGGGCCCACTCAAAAGAAATCACCGGTGAAAAAGATTGCTTAAGAGATATTGCACCGGTTGAATTAAATGCCTTGAATAAGATGACAATCTTCAAAATAGCTTGAATGGATTAAGAATTGAAACACGAATCTTCTGAGATACCTTGTACACTCCGGATAAGAGTTAGAGAGAGTTGAATAAACAAGAGAGACTTCGAATAAGAAATTTCAACATGTGAAAACATGTGAAACAAGAGGAAAAGATATGATTAACACAGAAGCTTTAATTTAGTCCACCAGAGAAGAAACAAGAAACAGAGAATGATAAACTTGAATCTTCCTGAGCATCTTCACGAGAAAACACCGGATAAGAACATAGGCGAAAAAGAATGAAGAGACTTCACATGAATAAAATGGATACTTGATTAAGAATTCTGACTCCATAAATAAAAGGGTGGGAGGGTGGGGGAAACAAAGACAACTTGGGATGAATGAAACAGACACCGTTGGGAAAAAACCAAGACTTGGTCTTGCACATATTGAAAGGATCGGGTTAACTTGAAGAGAAACGCACCGGTTGAAAAGGAATTTAACATGACAATCTTGATGATCAAGAAGGCTTAGCACTCCCATAGAAATATGAGAACACCGATTAGGAAAGGTATGGAATCAACACTTGACATCGGAGCAACTCGGATACCACAATCAAAACAAAACAAAGGATAGATATGTTGCAACATAATCTTCACAATATCATTCGAACAGAGAATTGAACGAATGAATTTCGTAAGCTTAATGGTACATCAACTTGTCGAGAAGCCACTTGGGAGAACAAAATGATAGAATAAAACAACAAGGTAACAGATGGAACAAATACATAATAGAGGTTTCGTCCCACATGTTCATGCTGAATGCCCCATGGCACGTGTTACAAAGGGCCTTGCAATCCCCGGATCAGCATAGCCAAGGATCCTTTAAGATGCAACCCCCTAGTGCGACAATGCCCATGATAGCCTCTCCACTAGATGTTGAACCCCAACCTCATATCATGCACCCATTGGAAGATTACCTAAGATCTACTTGAATCCCACCTATTAATTCCCGAATTTCCGGTTATGCAATCTGGTGTTGGGGATACAGGGGAAGCACCACATATCACTCAACTAATAAATCCTACATCCAGCTGTATCCATCCATCAACACATAACCAGGCACCTTCGGTAACTGTTTACCTCGGACCTTCGAAACGCATCCGCTATACTAGATGTGGCAATACTTCCGAACAATCTCCCCAGTACTAGGTGACGTCGGGGTTATCTCACCACCAGACATGCATAGAAGAGTTTTCGATGTCGGTCGCCTCTGGTATTCTAGAACCCCAACGATACATTTGTGATGACAACACCTCGGAGCTCAACTCCTCGGGACACTACCACAACCCCTAAATGACAGGAGGCACCAAGAACAATGTTCTCATCACAAAGATATCGGAACAATCCAAACAATACCCGCGTGATCCTAACAAAAAAATTGGTGAAATTTTGAGAATAGTGAAGATAAAACAACGTCTGGAGTCCTCACCATAGCGACGAAGGGGATGAGGAGTAAAAAGAAATCCTACTCTCCTCTATATATAGGACTCAAAACATTTTGTGTGTGTGCCTAGACTAAAGCGTTAGCGATTCGATCAATCAGGGGGCTCCTAGGTCGGAGAAGGCTCTGATACCAACTTGTAATGCCCAGGATGCGACTATATCTCCTACGTGTCAAGGCACGACTTAGAGACATAAGCGCATTCTGGAATGATCGCAAGCGTGGTATCTTTGCACAACTGTGCAGAGAGGCTTACACTCGCCAGGTCACACAATGAATACAATAGCATACATTCATCCAAATAGCACAGGGTCCGACAACGGAGGAAAATCCAAACAAGAAAATATACCACAAACACAAGTCATGATCGCCCCTAGTAGGAACCACTACTGATCGCCGGGATACGTAACATAGAAATGATCACACTCTTCATCGAACTCCGAGTGAAGTTCTGATCCATCTCTTGCATCGTTCTCGGCTGTACCTGCATCTGGTGTGTGTTGTAATCTGTGAGTCACAAGGACTCAGCAATCCCATTCCTAGGTATCAAAACTAACAAAGCCTTTAGGTGTGGAGAGGTAATAAAGTGTTTGCTGTTGGGGAACGTTGCATGGGAAACAAAAAATTTTCCTACGCTCACCAAGATCAATCTAGGAGATGCATCTACGAGGGGAGAGTTGGATCCACATACCCTTGTAGATCGCTAAGCGGAAGCGTTCAAGAACGCGGTTGATGGAGTCGTACTCGCCGCGATTCAGATCGCCGAAGATCCTAGCACCGAAGCAACGGTGCCTCCGCGTTCTTCACACGTACAGCTCGGGGACGCCTCCTCCTTCTTGATCCAGCAAGGGGGAAGGAGAGGTTGATGGAGACACCGGCAGCACGACGGCGTGGTGGAGATGGTGGTGGAGGATTCCAGCAGGGCTTCGCCAAGCACTGCGGAGTTGACGAAGATGGATGTGGGAGAGGGAGGGCAGCGCCGAGGCACGAACGTGTGTGGCTGCCCTCCCTCTGCCTCTCTTTATATAGGGGGAGAGAGGGGAGGGGGCGCCCTAGGGTTTACCCCTAGGGGCGGCGGCCAGGGCAGATGGGGAGGGGGGGGCGGCCAAGGGGCTAGGGTTCCCCCCCCCCCAAGTGCCTTGCCCCCTACTCCATAGGGGTGCGCAGCCCTAGGGGGGCCCAGCCCCCCTTGCGCATGAGGAGAGGGCCCAGGGGGGGCGCACAGCCCTATGAGGGCTGTTGCGTCCCCCCTTTGTGGCCCATTAGGCCCGAAACTATTTCCGGGACCCCCGAAACCCCTTTCGGTCATCCGCCGACTTCCCGGTGCTCCCCGGAACACTTCCGGACTCCGATCACTCTCAACCTATATATCAATCTTCGTCTCCGGACCATTCCGGAGACCCTCGTCACGTCCGGGATCTCATCCGGGACTCCAAACAACCTTCGGTAACCATGCACTGTTCTCACTAACAACCCTAGCGTCACCGAACCTTAAGTGTGTAGACCCTGCGGGTTCGGAAACTATGCAGACATGACCGAGACACTCCCAGGTCAATAACCAATAGCGGGATCTGGATACCCATATTGGTTCCCACACGTTCCTCGATGATCTCATCGGATGAACCACGATGTCAAGGATTCAGGCAATCCTGTATACAGTTCCCTTTGTCTCGTCGGTATGTTACTTGCCCGAGATTCGATCGTCGGTATCTCTATACCTAGTTCAATCTCGTTACCGGCAAGTCTCTTTACTCGTTACCGTAATACATAATCCCGTGACTAACTACTTAGTCACTTTGAGCTCATTGAGATGATGTATTACCGAGTGGGCCCGGAGGTACCTCTCCGTCACACGGAGTGACAAATCCCAGTCTCGATCCATGTCAACTCAACAGACACCTTCGGAGATACCTGTAGAGTACCTTTATAGTCACCCAGTTACGTTGCGACGTTTGGCACACACAAGGCACTCCTACGCTGTCAGTGAGTTACATGATCTCATGGTCATAGGAACTTATACTTGACATGCAGAAAACTATAGCGATAACTGATACGATCAAAAGCTATGTTTAACGTTTGGGTCTCGTCCATCACATCATTCTCCTAATGATGTGATCTCGTTATCAAATGACAACTCATGTCTATGACCTGGAAACCGCGGTCATCTTTGATCAACGAGCTAGTCCTGAAGAGGCTTACTAGGGACATGAAGTTTGTCTATTTATCCACACATGTATTTGAGTTTCCAATCAATACAATTGTAGCATGGATAATAAATGATTATCATGAACAAGGAAATATAATAATAACTCTTTTATTATTGCCTCTAGGGCATATTTCCAACAGTCTCCCACTTGCACTAGAGTCAATAATCTAGCATTACAAGGTAATGAATCTAACACCCATAGAGTCTTAGTGTTGATCATGCTTAGCCCGTGGAAGAGGCTTAGTCAACGGATCTGCAACATTCAAATCCGTGTGTACTTTGCAAATGCTTATGTCCTCCTCCTTGACTGAATCACGGATGGAATTGAAGCGTCGTTTTATGTGTCTGGTCCTCTTGTGAAACCTTGGTTCCTTGGCTAGAGCAATGGCACCAGTGTTGTCACAAAACAGAGTCATTGGGTTTAGTGCACTACACACAACTCCAAGATATGTCATGAACTCCTTCATCCAGACACCTTCCTTTGCCGCCTCCGAGGCAGCTATGTACTCCGCTTCGCATGTAGAATCGGCTACCACGCTTTGCTTGGAACTGCACCAGCTTACCGCTCCCCCGTTGAGAATATATACGTATCCGGTTTGAGACTTAGAGTCATCCGGATCAGTGTCAAAGCTTGCATCGACGTAACCCTTTACGACGAGCTCTTGATCACCTCCATAAACGAGAAACATTTCCTTAGTCCTTTTCAGGTACTTTAGGATATTCTTGACCGTTGTCCAGTGATCCATACCAAGATTACTTTGAAACCTTCCGGCCATACTTATGGCAAGGCTGACATCTGGTCTTGTGCACAGCATTGCATACATGATAGAGCCTATGGCTGAAGCATAGGGGACAACACTCATCTTTTCTCTATCTTCCGCAGTCACTGGGCATTGAGTCTTACTCAACTTTGTACCTTGCAATACCGGCAAGAACCCCTTCTTGGATTGATCCATTTTGAACTTCTTCAAAACTTTATCAAGGTATGTACTTTGTGAAAGTCCTATCAAGCGTCTTGATCTATCTCTATAGATCTTGATGCCCAATATGAAAGCAGCTTCACCGAGATCCTTCATCGAAAAACTCTTGTTCAAATACCCCTTCACGCTATCCAAAAATTCTATATTGTTTCCAATCAGCAATATGTCATCCACATATAATATTAGAAACGCTATAGAGCTCCCACTCACTTTCTTATAAATACAAGCTTCATTGTAAACTTGTATAAACCCAAACGCTTTGATCACCTCATCAAAGCGAAGATTCCAACTCCGAGATGCTTGCACCAGCCCATAAATGGAACGCTGGAGCTTGCATACTTTGTCAGCATTCTCTGGATCGACAAAACCCTCTGGTTGCATCATATACAACTCTTCCTTAAGAAAACCGTTAAGGAACGCTGTTTTGACATCCATCTGCCAAATTTCATAATCGAAATATGCAGCTATTGCTAACATGATTCGGACGGATTTAAGCATCGCTACGGGTGAGAAAGTCTCATCGTAGTCAATCCCTTGAACTTGTGAAAAACCCTTTGCCACAAGTCGAGCTTTATACACGGTGACATTACCGTCAGCGTCCGTCTTCCTCTTAAAAATCCATTTATTCTGAATGGCCTTCCGACCTTCAGGTAATACTTCCAAAGTCCATACTTTGTTTTCATACATGGATCCCATCTCGGATTTCATGGCCTCTAACCATTTGTCGGAATCCGGGCCCACCATCGCTTCTCCATAGCTCGTAGGTTCACTGTTGTCCAACAACATGACCTCCAAGACAGGGTTACCATACCACTCAGGTGCAGTGCGTACCCTTGTCGACCTACGAGGTTCAGTAGTAACTTGATCAGAAGCTTCTTGATCATCATCATTGGCTTCCTCTTCAACCTCTGCAGGCTCCACAAAAACATCTTTCTGTGCTGCGCTACTCTCTGGTTGAAGTAGAGGTTCAATAACCTCATCAAGTTCTACCTTCCTCCCACTCAATTCTTTCGAGAGAAACTCTTTCTCGAGAAAGGACCCGTTCTTAGCGACAAACACTTTGCCTTCGGATCTGAGATAGAAGGTGTACCCAACCGTTTCTTTTGGGTATCCTATGAAGACACATTTGTCCGCTTTGGGTTCGAGCTTTTCTGGCTGAAGCCTTTTGACATAAGCATCGCAACCCCAAACCTTGAGAAAAGACAACTTAGGTTTCTTACCAAACCATAGTTCATACGGTGTTGTCTCAACGGACTTAGATGGAGCCCTATTTAAAGTGAATGCAGCTGTCTCTAACGCATATCCCCAGAACGATAGTGGCAAATCGGCAAGAGACATCATAGAACGCGCCATATCTAATAGGGTTCGATTACGACGTTCGGACACACCATTACGCTGTGGTGTTCCAGGTGGCGTCAACTGTGAAACAATTCCACATTTTCTTAAGTGATTGCCAAACTCATAACTCAGATACTCACCCCCTCGATCAGATCGTAGGAACTTGATCTTCTTGTTACGATGATTCTCAACTTCACTCTGAAATTGCTTGAACTTTTCAAAAGTTTCAGACTTATGCTTCATTAAGTAAATATACCCATATCTACTTAAGTCGTCAGTGAAGGTGAGAAAATAACGATATCCACCGCGCGCTGTGACACTCATCGGACCACACACATCAGTATGTATGATTTCCAATAAGTCACTTGCCCGTTCCATTGTTCCTGAAAACGGGGTCCTTGTCATCTTGCCCATGAGGCACGGCTCGCATGTGTCAAGTGATTCAAAATCAAGAGACTCCAAAAGTCCATCGGCATGGAGCTTCCTCATGCGTTTCACGCCGATATGACCCAGACGGCAGTGCCACAAGAAAGTGGTATTATTGTTATCAATTCTACATCTTTTGACATCAATGTTATGAACATGTGTATCATCACTATCGAGATTCAATAAGAATAAACCCCCTACTTCGGGTGCATGACCATAAAAGATATTACCCATATAAATAGAACAACCTTTATTCTCTGATTTAAATGAGTAACCGTCTCGCAATAAACAAGATCCAGATATAATGTTCATGCACAACGCAGGCACTAAATAACAATTATTCAGGTTCATAACTAATCCCGATGGTAATCGAAGAGCGAGCGTGCCGACGGCGATCACATCAACCTTGGAACCATTCCCCACGCGCATCGTCACTTCGTCCTTCGCCAGCCTCCGTTTATTCCGTAGTTCCTGTTTAGAGTTGCAAATGTGAGCAACCGAACCGGTATCAAATACCCAGGCACTACAACGAGAGTTGGTAAGGTACACATCAATAACATGTATATCACATATACCTTGCTTGTTGTTGTTGGCCCCCTTCTTGTCTGCCAGATACTTGGGGCAGTTCCGCTTCCAGTGGCCGTTCCCCTTGCAATAGAAACACTCAGTCTCTGGCTTGGGCCCAGCCTTGGGTTTCTTCACTGGATTAGCAACTGCCTTGCCACCCTTCTTAGAGTTACCCTTCTTGCCCTTGCCATTTTTCTTGAAACTGGTAGTTTTATTGACCATCAACACTTGATGCTCCTTCTGGATGTCTGCCTCAGCGACTTTCAGCATTGAAAACAGCTCGGCGATGGACTTGTTCATCCCTTGCATGTTATACTGCTGCACGAAGCTCTTGTAGCTAGGTGGGAGTGACTGGAGAATTCTGTCAATGATAGCCTCCTCCGGGAACACAAGTCCCAGATCAGCTATGCGGGTATAGTACCCAGACATCTTCAGTAAGTGCTCACTGACAGACGAATTCTCCTCCATCTTGCAAGCAAAGAATTTATCGGTGGTCTCATACCTCTCGATCTTAGCATTCTTTTCAAAGATGAACTTCAACTCCTGGAACATCTCATATGCTCCATGACGTTCAAAACGCCTTTGAAGTCCTCCTTCCAAGCTATACAACATGGCACACTGCACAACTGAGTAGTCATCCGAGCGCGTCTGCCAGGCGTTCATAACGTCCACAGAGGCCGGAGCGGGGGGTTCACCTAGCGGTGCACTTAGGACATAAACCTTTTGGGCAGCTGTGAGGATGATCCTCAGATTGCAGAGCCAGTCCACAAAGTTGCTACCATCATCTTTCAGTTTAGCTTTCTCTAGGAACGCATTAAAATTCAGGGGAGCTACTGCGCGAGCCATCTACAACAAAAGATTTGCAAAGACATTTTAGACTATTGTTCATGATAAGTGAGTTATTACCTAATCAAATTACTTATAACTCCCACTCAAATTGACATCCCTCTGGTCATTCGAGCATGGCATGATCCAAATCCACCAACCCAAGTCCGATCATCACGTGAGATGAGGTGGTGTCAATGGTGAACATCTACATGTTGATCATATCTACTATATGACTCATGCTCGACCTTTCGGTCTTCCGTGCTCCGAGGCCATGTCTGTACATGCTAGGCTCGTCAAGTCTAACCCGAGTGTTCTGCACGTGCAAAACTGGCTTGCACCCGTTGTATGCGAACGTAGAGTCTATCACACCCGATCATCACGTGGTGCTTCGAAACGACGAACCTTCGCAACGGCGCACACTCGGGGGGAACACAATTTTATCTTGAAATTTTAGTGAGGGATCATCTTATAATGCTACCGTCGTCCTAAGCAAAATAAGATGCATAAAGGGATTAACATCACATGCAAATCATAAGTGACATGATATGGCCATCAACTCGTGCTTTTGATCTCCATCACCAAAGCACCGGCATGATCTCCATCGTCACCGGCGCCACACCATGATCCCCATCATCATGATCTCCATCATCGTGTCGCCATCGGGGTTGTCGCGCGCCCACCATGCTCTTACTACTATTGCTACCGTTTAGCGATAAAGTAAAGCATTACAAAGCGCTTAATGATTGACACGCAGGTCATACAAAAATTAAAGACAACCCTATGGCTCCTGCCGGTTGCCGTATACATCGACATGCAAGTCAATATTAACTATTACAACATGATCATCTCATACATCAAATATATCTCATCATGTCATTGGCCATATCATATCACATACATACCCTGCAAAAACAAGTTAGACGTCCTCTAATTTGTTGTTGCATGTTTTACGTGGCTACTATGGGTATCTAGCAAGAACGCTTCTTACCTACGCAAAGCCACAACGGTGATATTTAAGTTGCTATTTAACCTTCTACAAGGACCGCCTTTTTCTATTCCGATTCAACTAAGATAGGAGAGACAGACACCCGCCAGCCATCTTATGCAACAAAAGTCACATGTCTGTCGATGGAACCGGTCTCATGTACGTGGACATGTAAAGTTGGTCCGGGCCGCTTCATCCCATAATACCGCTAAATCAAGAAAGACTAAGGAGGGAAGCAATCTAAACATCAACGCCCACAAACCCTTTTGTGTTCTACTCGTAAAAGCATCTACGCAAGATCCTAGCTCATGATGCCACTGTTGGGGAACGTTGCATGGGAAACAAAAAAATTTCCTACGCTCACCAAGATCAATCTAGGAGATGCATCTACGAGGGGAGAGTTGGATCCACATACCCTTGTAGATCGCTAAGCGGAAGCGTTCAAGAACGTGGTTGATGGAGTCGTACTCGCCGCGATTCAGATCGCCGAAGATCCTAGCACCGAAGCAACGGTGCCTCCGCGTTCTTCACACGTACAGCTCGGGGACGTCTCCTCCTTCTTGATCCAGCAAGGGGGAAGGAGAGGTTGATGGAGACACCGGCAGCACGACGGCGTGGTGGAGATGGTGGTGGAGGATTCTAGCAGGGCTTCGCCAAGCACTGCGGAGTTGACGAAGATGGATGTGGGAGAGGGAGGGCAGCGCCGAGGCACGAACGTGTGTGGCTGCCCTCCCTCTGCCTCTCTTTATATAGGGGGGAGAGAGGGGAGGGGGCACCCTAGGGTTTACCCCTAGGGGCGGCGGCCAGGGCAGATGGGGAGGGGGCGGCGGCCAAGGGGCTAGGGTTCCCCCCCCCCCAAGTGCCTTGCCCCCTACTCCATAGGGGTGCGGCAGCCCTAGGGGGGCCCAGCCCCCCTTGCGCATGAGGAGAGGGCCCAGGGGGGGCGCACAGCCCTATGAGGGCTGTTGCGTCCCCCCTTTGTGGCCCATTAGGCCCGAAACTATTTCCGGGACCCCCGAAACCCCTTTCGGTCATCCGCCGACTTCCCGGTGCTCCCCGGAACACTTCCGGACTCCGATCACTCTCAACCTATATATCAATCTTCGTCTCCGGACCATTCCGGAGACCCTCGTCACGTCCGGGATCTCATCCGGGACTCCGAACAACCTTCGGTAACCATGCACTGTTCTCACTAACAACCCTAGCGTCACCGAACCTTAAGTGTGTAGACCCTGCGGGTTCGGAGACTATGCAGACATGACCGAGACACTCCCAGGTCAATAACCAATAGCGGGATCTGGATACCCATATTGGTTCCCACACGTTCCTCGATGATCTCATCGGATGAACCACGATGTCAAGGATTCAGGCAATCCTGTATACAGTTCCCTTTGTCTCGTCGGTATGTTACTTGCCCGAGATTCGATCGTCGGTATCTCTATACCTAGTTCAATCTCGTTACCGGCAAGTCTCTTTACTCGTTACCGTAATACATAATCCCGTGACTAACTACTTAGTCACTTTGAGCTCATTGAGATGATGTATTACCGAGTGGGCCCGGAGGTACCTCTCCGTCACACGGAGTGACAAATCCCAGTCTCGATCCATGTCAACTCAACAGACACCTTCGGAGATACCTGTAGAGTACCTTTATAGTCACCCAGTTACGTTGCGACGTTTGGCACACACAAGGCACTCCTACGGTGTCAGTGAGTTACATGATCTCATGGTCATAGGAACTTATACTTGACATGCAGAAAACTATAGCGATAACTGATACGATCAAAAGCTATGTTTAACGTTTGGGTCTCGTCCATCACATCATTCTCCTAATGATGTGATCTCGTTATCAAATGACAACTCATGTCTATGACCTGGAAACCGCGGTCATCTTTGATCAACGAGCTAGTCCTGAAGAGGCTTACTAGGGACATGAAGTTTGTCTATTTATCCACACATGTATTTGAGTTTCCAATCAATACAATTGTAGCATGGATAATAAATGATTATCATGAACAAGGAAATATAATAATAACTCTTTTATTATTGCATCTAGGGCATATTTCCAACATTTGCAGCAAGCACTAAGCAACTAGCTTACGAGTTCAGGGCGAGAGGAGAAAATGTGCCAACGGTCGCCAAGTTGATCAAGAAGTGATCCTAGCTACTCACGTTCATGCATAACCCAACCGTGTTCACTTTCGGAAACCCCTTCGAAAAGAGACCATCACGGTACTCACACAGGTAGTGTATACTTATGGATATGGTGTCAAGTTATCTACAACCGGATATTAACAAATTCCCATCTGCCACATAATCGCAGGCACGGCTTTCAAAAGTTCAAAACCCTGCAAGGGTGTCCCAACTTAGCCCATCACAAGGTCACGATCCACGAAGTCGCAACTCCAAATTGGAAAGACCCAAGTATTCTCGGAATCCCGTGCTCAAGAAATTTCAACAAAGGTAAAAGTAATCCAGCAAGACCTCCTGGCGTGCCGACACCCTGATAGTAGCCGTGCGTATCTCGTCTCAGGCCATGACCGGATGGGCGATCCTACAGGTAATACCAGATACCTCGGGTTTCCCCAAGGCGGCCCTGCAGAACCCCCAGTTTGGACCAACACTCATCGGGAGCACTGGCCTGGGTTGTTGATTAAGAACTCAGGTTTATAACTCCCTATTCAAGTTTTTAGTTGTTAGGCAAAAGTAGTACGAAAGTTGGATCTTGCTGGAAAAGCTTTAAGTAGAGCGAATTATCAAGGGGGGCCCATAAACCCCAACCGTGTTAGGAACGCAAAATCAAGGAACATAACACCGGTTTATCAGGTCCTAAGGTGGCATGAGTGGAACAAAACACCAAGCAGAAGGTCGAGCCCTCCACCCATTACCAATATATATGTGCATTAGTTTAATTAACATAAATATTGTGTTATCCCAATAACAAGTCCGAACGTGGAGCAATCTTCAAAACTTCACCTGCAACTAACAACGCTATAAGTGAAGGAAATATGCCCTAGAGGCAATAATAAAGTTATTATTTATTTCCTTATATCATGATAAAAGTTTATTATTCATGCTAGAATTGTATTAACCGGAAACTTAGTACATGTGTGAATACATAGACAAAACAGAGTGTCCCTAGTATGCCTCTACTAGACTAGCTCATTGATCAAAGATGGTTATGTTTCCTAGCCATAGACATGAGTTGTCATTTGATCAACAGGATCACATCATTAGGAGAATGATGTGATTGACTAGACCCATCCGTTAGCTTAGCACTATGATCGTTTTGTTTTACTCCTATTGCCTTCTTCATGACTTATACATCTTCCAATGACTATGAGATTATGCAACTCCCGAATACCGGAGGAACACCTTGTGTGCTATCAAATGTCACAACGTAACTGGGTGATTATAAAGATGCTCTACAGGTGTCTCCGAATGTGTTCGTGGTGTTGGCATAGATCAAGAATAGGATTTGTCACTCCGAGTGTCGGAGAGGTATCTCTGGGCCCTCTCGGTAATACACATCATAATAAGCCTTGCAGGCAAATGACTAATGAGTTAGTCACGAGATGATGTATTAGGGAACGAGTAAAGAGACTTGCCGGTAACGAGATTAACTAGGTATGGTGATACCGACGTTCGAATCTCGGTCAGTAACATACCGATGGCAAAGGGAACAACGTATGTTGTTATGCGGTTTGACCGATAAAGATCTTTGTAGAATATGTAGGAGCCAATATGAGCATCCAGGTTCCGCTATTGGTTATTGATCGGAGATGAGTCTCGGTCATGTCTACATAGTTCTCGAACCCGTAGGGTCCGCATGCTTAATGTTTGATGACGATCGGTATTATGAGTTTATGTGTTTTGATGTACCGAAGGTAGTTCGGAGTCCCGGATGAGATCGGGGACATGACTAGGAGTCTCGAAATGGTCGAGACGTAAAGATCGATACATTGGACGACTATATTCGTACATCGGAAAGGTTCCGAGTGATTCGGGTATTTTTCGAAGTACCGGAGAGTTACGAGAATTCGCCGGGGAGTATATGTGCCTTATTGGGCTTTAGGGGAAAGAGAGAAGAGGAAGGCTGCGCCCCCAAGGCCTCATCCGAATTGGACTAAGGGGAGGGGCTGCGCCCCCTCCTTCCTTCTCTTCTCTTTTTCCTTTCCTTCTCTCCTACTCCTACTACTTGGAAGGGCTCCTAATTTTACTAGGAAAGGGGGGATCCTACTCCCGGTGGGAGTAGGACTCCCCTAGGGCGTGCCATAGAGAGGGCCAGCCCTCCCCCTCCTCCACTCCTTTATATACGGGGGTAGAAGCACCCCATAGACACACAAGTTGATCGAGTTGATCTCTCCCAACCATGTGTGGTGCCCCCCTCCATAGAAACACACCTCGGCCATATCGTTGCAGTGCTTAGGCAAAGCCCTGCATCGGTAGCTTCATCATCTCCGTCACCGCGCCGTCGTGCTGACGAAACTCTCCCGCGAAGTTCTACTGGATTAAGAGCTCGTGGGACGTCATCAAGCTAAACGTGTGCTGAACGCGGAGGCTCCATGCGTTTGGTGCTGGATCGGTTAGATCGCGAAGAAAGTTCGACTACATCAACCGCGTCACTAGACGCTTCCGCTTTCGGTCTACGAGGGTACATAGACACACTCTCCCCTCTCATTGCTATGCATCTAGTAGATAGATCTTGCGTGATCGTAGAATTTTTTTGAAATACTATGTTCCCCATCAGTGGCATCATGAGCCAGGTCTATGCGTAGATGATATGCACGAGTAGAACACAAGTGAGTTGTGGACTATACTAGTCATACTGCTTACCAGCATGCCATACTTTGATTAGGCGGTATTGTTGGATGAAGCGGCCCGGACCGACATTACGTGTACGCTTACGCGAGACTGGTTCTACCGACGTGCTTCGCACACAGGTGGCTGGCGGGTGTCAGTTTCTCCAAGTTTAGTTGAATCAAGTGTGGCTACGCCCGGTCCTTGTGAAGGTTAAAACAACACATACTTGACGAAATATCGTTGTGGTTTTGTATGCGTAGGTAAGAACGGTTCTTGCTAAGCCCGTAGCAGCCACGTAAAACTTGCAACAACAAAGTAGAGGACGTCTAACTTGTTTTTGCAGGGCATGTTGTGATGTGATATGGTCAAGACATGATGAGTTATACGTTATTGTATGCGATGATCATGTTTTGTAAAGTTATTGGCAACTGGCAGGAGCCATATGGTTGTCGCTTTATTTTATGCAATACAGCCGCCATGTAATTTCTTTACTTTATCACTAACCGGTAGCGATAGTCGTGGAAGCAATAGTTGGCGAGAAGACAACGATGCTGCGATGGAGATCAAGGTGTCACGCCGGTGACAATGGTGATCATGATGGTGCCTTGGAGATGGAGATCAAAAGCACAAGATGATGATGGCCATATCATGTCACATATTTTGATTGCATGTGATGTTTATCTTATTATGCTTCTTATTTTTCTTAGTACGGCGGTAGCATTATAAGATGATCCCTTTCAAAATTTCAAGGTACAAGTGTTCTCCCTGAGTATGCACCGTTGCGAAAGTTCGTCGTCCGAGACACCACGTGATGATCGGGTGTGATAAGCTCTATGTTCAAATACAACGGGTGTAAGACAGTTTTGCACATGCAGAATACTCGGGTTAAACTTGACGAGCCTAGCATGTACAGACATGGCCTCGGAACACTGGAGATCGAAAGGTCGAGCGTGAATCATATAGTAGATATGATCAACATAAGATGTTCATCATTGAAAACTACTCCATCTCACGTGATGATCGGACATGGTTTAGTTGATTTGGATCACGTGATCATTTAGATGACCAGAGGGATGTCTATATAAGTGGGAGTTCTTTAGTAATATGATTAAATTGAACTTTAATTTATCATGAACTTAGTCCTGGTAGTATTAGCATATATATGTTGTAGATCAATAGCTCGCGATGTAGCTCCCCGTTTATTTTATACGTTCTAGAGAAATATAAGTTGAAAGATGTTAGTAGCAATGATGCGGACTAGGTCCATGATCTGAGGATTATCCTCATTGTTGCACAGAAGTATTATGTTCTTGATGCACCGCTAGGTGACGAACCTATTGCAGGAGCAGATGCAGACGTTATGAACGTTTGACAAGCTCGGTATGATGACTACTTGATAGTTTAGTGCGCCATGCTTTACGGCTTATAACCGGGACTTCAAAAACGCTTTGAATGCCATGGAGCATATGAGATGTTCCAAGAGTTGAAATTAGTATTTCATACTCATGCCCGTGTCGAGAGGTATGAAACCTCTGACAGTACTTTGCCTACAAGATGGAGGAGAATAGCTCAACCAGTGAGCATGTGCTCGGATTGTATGGGTACTACAATTGCTTGAATCAAGTGGGAGTTAATCTTCCAGATAAGATAGTAATTGACAAAGTTCTCTAGTCACTGTCACCAAGTTAGTAGAACTTCGTGATGAACTATAATACGCAAGGGATAACGAAAGTAATTCCCGAGCTCTTCGTGATACTGAAATCGACGAAGGTAGAAATCAAGAAAGAACATCAAGTGTTGATGGTTAACAGGACCACTTGTAAAGGGGCAAAGGGATAGAAGGGGAACTTCAAGAAGAATGACAAGCAAGTTGTCACTCCCGTGAAGAAACCCAAAGCTAAACTCAAGCCTGAAACTAAGTGCTTCTATCGCAAAGGAAATGGTCATTGGAAGTGGAAACTGCCCTAGATACTTGGCGGATAAGAAGGATGGCAAAGTGAACAAAGGTATATTTGATATACAGATTATTAATGTGTACTTTACTAGTGTTCATAGCAACCCTTGGGTATTTGATACTAGTTCAGTTGCTACAATTAGTAACTCGAAACGAGAGTTGCAGAATGAACATAGACTAGTTAAAGGTGAAGTGATGATGTGTGTTGGAAGTGGTTCCAAGATTGATATGATCATCATCGCACACTCCCTGTACTTTTGGGATTAGTGTAGAACCTAAATAAAAAAAATTGGCATTTGCGTTGAGCATGAATATGATTTGATCATGTCTGTTGCAATACGGTTATTCATTTAAAGTCATAGAATAATTGTTATTCTGTTTACATGAATAAAGCCTTCGATGGTCATACACCCAATGAAAATAGTTTGTTGGATCTCGATCGTAGTGATACACATATTCATAATATTGAAGCCAAAAGATGCAAGGTTAATGATGATAGTGCAACTTATTTGTGGCACTCCGTTTAGGTCATATTGGTGTAAAGCGCATGAAGAAACTCCATGGTGATGGACTTTTGGAATCACTTGATTATGAATCACTTGGTGCTTGCGAACCATGCCTCATGGGCAAGATGACTAAAACTCCGTTCTCCGGAACAATGGAGCGGGCAACAGATTTGTTGGAAATCATACATACTGATGTGTGTGGACCGATGAGTATTGAAGCTCGTGGCGGGTATCGTTATTTTTTGACCTTCACTGATGATTTGAGCAGATATGGGTATATCTACTCAATGAAGCACAAGTCTGAAACATTTGAAAAGTTCAAAGAATTTCAGAGTGAAGTAGAGAATCATCGTAACAAGAAAATAAAGTTTCTACGATCTGATCATGGAGGTAAATATTTGAGTTACGAGTTTGGTCTTCATTTGAAACAATGTGAAATAGTTTCACAACTCACGCCACCTGGAACACCACGGCGCAATGGCGTGTCCGAACATCGTAACCGCACTTCATTAGATATGGTGCAACCTATGATGTCTCTTACCGATTTACCACTATCGTTTTGGGTTATGCATTAGAGACAGCTGCATTCACATTAAATAGGGCACCATCTACAATCTGTTGAGACGACGCCTTATGAACTGTGGTTTGGCAAAAAACCAAAGTTGTTGTTTCTTAAAGTTTGGGGCTGCGATGCTTATGTGAAAAAGCTTCAACCTGATAAGCACGAATCCAAGTCGGAGAAATGTGTCTTCATAGGATACCCAAAGGAGACTGTTGGGTACACCTTCTATCACAGATCCGAAGGCAAGATATTCACTGCTAAGAATGGATCCTTTCTAGAGAAGGAGTTTCTCTCAAAAGAAGTGAGTGGGAGGAAGTGGAACTTGATGAGGTAATTGTACCTTCTCCCGAATTGGAAAGTAGTACATCATAGAAACTAGTTCCACTGATTCCTACACCAATTGGTGAGGAAGCTAATGATGATGATCATGAAACTTCGGATCAAGTTACTACTGAACTTCGTGGATCAACCAGAGTACGTTCCGCTCCAGAGTGGTACGGCAACCAAGTTCTGGAGGTCATGTTACTAGACCATGATGAACCTACGAACTATGAGGAAGCGATGATGAGCCCAGATTCCGCAAAATGGCTTGATGACATGAAATCTGAGATGGGATCCATGTATGAGAACAAAGTGTGGACTTTGGTTGACTTGCCCGATGATCGGCAAGCAATTGAAAATAAATGGATCTTCAAGAGGAAGACCAACGCTGACGGTAATGTTACTATCTACAAAGCTCGACTTGTTGCGAAAGGTTTTCGACAAGTTCAAGGAGTTGACTACGATGAGACTTTCTCACCCGTAGCGATGCTTAAGTTTGTCCGAATCATGTTAGCAATTGTCGCATTTTATGAAATCTGGCAAATGGATAACAAAATTGCATTCTTTAATGGATTTATTAAAGAGGAGTTTTATATGATGCAACCAGAAGGTTTTGTCGATCCTAAAGGTGCTAACAAAGTGTGCAAGCTCCAGCGATCCATCTATGGACTGGTGCAAGCATCTCGGAGTTGGAATATACGCTTTGATGAGGTGATCAAAGCATATGGTTTTATACAGACTTACGGTGAAGCTTGTATTTACAAGAAAGTGAGTGGGAGCACTACAACATTTCAGATAAGTATATGTGAATGACATATTGTTGATCAGAAATAATGTAGAATATTCTGGAAAGCATAAAGGAGTGTTTGAAAGGAGTTTTTCAAAGAAAGACCTCGGTGAAGCTGCTTACATATTGGGCATCAAGATCTATAGAGATAGATCAAGACGCTTGATAAGACTTTTGATGAGTACATACCTTGATAAGATTTTGAAGTAGTTCAAAATGGATCAGTCAAAAGAAGGAGTTCTTGCCTGATTTGTAAGGTGTGAAGTTGAGTAAAGACTCAAAGCCTGGCCATGGCAGAAAAATATAGAGAGAATGAAAGTCATTTCCTATGCCTCAACCATAGGTTCTATAAAGTATGCCATGCTGTGTACCAAACCTGTTGTGTACCTTGCCATGAGTTTGACAAGGAGGTGAGTAGATCACTGTACAGCGGTCAAAAATTATCCTTAGTAACTGGATGACTAAGGAAATGTTTCTCGATTATGGAGGTGATAAAGAGTTCGTCGTAAAGGGTTACGCCGATGCAAGCTTTGACACTAATCCAGATGACTCTAAGTATCAATCTGGATACATATTGATAGTGGGAGCAAATAGCTAGAGTAGCTCCATGCAGAGCATTGTAGACATAGAAATTTGCGAAATACATATGGATCTGAATGTGAGAGACCCGTTGACTAAACTTCTCTCACAAGAAAAACATGATCACACCTTATTACTCTTGGGTGTTAATCACATAGCGATGTGAACTAGATTATTAACTCTAGTAAACTCTTTGGGTATTGGTCACATGGCGATGTGAACTATGGGTGTTATTCACATCACGATGTGAACTATCGGTGTTAAATCACTTGGCGATGTGAACTAGATTATTGACTCTAGTGCAAGTGCGAGACTGAAGGAAATATGCCCTAGAGGCAATAATAAAGTTATTATTTATTTCCTTATATCATGATAAAAGTTTATTATTCATGCTAGAATTGTATTAACCGGAAACTTAGTACATGTGTGAATACATAGACAAAACAAAGTGTCCCTAGTATGCCTCTACTAGACTAGCTCATTGATCAAAGATGGTTATGTTTCCTAGCCATAGACATGAGTTGTCATTTCATCAATGAGATCACATCATTAGGAGAATGATGTGATGGACTAGACCCATTCGTTAGCTTAGCGCTATGATCCTTTTGTTTTACTGTTATTGCTTTCTTCATGACTTATACATGTTCCTATGACTATGAGATTATGCAACTCCCGAATACCGGAGGAACACTTTGTGTGCTATCAAACGTCACAACATAACTGGGTGATTATAAAGATGCTCTACAGGTGTCTCCGACGGTGTTCGTGGTGTTGGCATAGATCAAGAATATGATTTGTCACTTCGAGTGTCGGAGAGGTATCTCTGGGCCCTCTCGATAATACACATCATAATAAGCCTTGCAAGCAAATGACTAATGAGTTAGTCACGAGATGATGTATTATGGAACGAGTAAAGAGACTTGCCGATAATGAGATTAACTAGGTATGGTGATACCGACGATAATGAGATTAACTAGATAATGAGATTAATCTCGGGCAAGTAACATACCAATGACAAAGGGAACAACGTATGTTGTTGTGCGGTTTGACCGATAAAGATCTTCGTAGAATATGTAGGAGCCAATATGAGCATCTAGGTTCCGCTATTGGTTATTGACCGGAGATGAGTCTCGGTCATGTCTACATAGTTCTCGAACCCGTAGGGTCCGCACGCTTAACGTTTGATGACGATCGATATTATGAGTTTATGTGTTTTGATGTACCGAAGGTAGTTCAGAGTCTCGGATGAGATTGGGGACATGACGAGGAGTCTCGAAATGGTCAAGACGTAAAGATCGATATATTGGACGACTATATTCGGACATCGGAAAGGTTCCGAGTGATTCGAGTATTTTTTGGAGTACCGGAGAGTTACGGGAATTCGCCGGGGAGTATATGAGCCTTATTGGGCTTTTGGGGAAAGAGAGAAGAGGAAGGTTGCGCCCCCCCCCCAAGGCCTAGTCCGAATTGGACTAAGGGGATGGACTACGCCCCCTCCTTCCTTCTCTTCTCTTTTTCCTTTCCTTCTCTCCTACTCCTACTACTTGGAAGGGCTCCTAGTTCTACTAGGAAAGGGGGAATCCTACTCCCGGTGGGAGTAGGACTCCCCTAGGGAGCGCCATAGAGAGGGCCAGCCCTCCCCCTCCTCCACTCCTTTATATACGGGGGTAGAGGCACCCCATAGACACACAAGTTGATCAAGTTGATCTCTCCCAACCGTGTGCGGTGCCCCCCTCCACAGAAACACACCTCGGTCATATCGTTGCAGTGCTTAGGCGAAGCCCTGCGCCGGTAGCTTCATCATCTCCATCACCACGCCGTCGTGCTGACGAAACTCTCCCGCGAAGTTCTACTGGATCAAAAGCTCGTGGGACGTCATCAAGCTGAACGTGTGCTGAACGCGGAGGCTCCGTACGTTTGGTGCTTGATCGGTTGGATCGCGAAGAAAGTTCGACTACATCGACCGCATCACTAGACGCTTCCGCTTTCGGTCTATGAGGGTATGTAGACACACTCTCCCCTCTCATTGCTATGCATCTAGTAGATAGATCTTGCGTGATCGTAAATTTTTTTTTGAAATACTATGTTCCCCATCAATAAGAGGGGCTGAGCAAAAGCGTACGTAGCCAATCAACTGTTTGCTAGGAAGGCGGTTAGAGTGTTTCATGGCAACATAGGAGGCTGACAAAACAGGAATAGGCATCGAGGCATAACTAAAGAGTGAGACAACTAGCAAGGCAAAGATAGAGGTGATATCGGGGAATGGTCATCTTGCATGGGATCCTGCTAGGAAGAAGAACGAGTCCATGGAGAAGACAAATGAACGAAGTCTAACGAATCCTCACAACCCCGGAACGAAACCGAAGCTAACGAGAGAAGCATACCGGAAAGAAGCAAACAATACCGTAAACACACAAGCGTAAACATGGCATATGATGCACAAACAAATATGTTGCATGTCCGGTTTAAATATGCATGGCATGGCAAGGTGCACAAGAAATACTACAATTTAAGTGGAGCTCAATATGAAACGAGTTGCATATTGACAAAACACCACGTTAGATTATTTAGTTTGATCTCGTTATGAACCCAACAAGTTTAAATGTTTTTTAAACATGGCAAGAGGGGAAGCATAATAAAACTACCTATCTAGGCAATTTAAATGGGGCCGAATATACCAAACAACAAGTCTGGAAAATGACCATGTGCATATTTTGAATTTGGTACTGTTCTGCCCATTACCATATTTTAATGTTGTTAAACAACAAAACAAAGTACCATGTTATTCTACACATTTTCCACCCCAAATACATATAAAGTTAATTAAATTTAGAGCTACTGTTATTTAGTTATGAAATAAACCATTTTAGCATGTTATTAACACAAAATTAAACAAACAACAAGTTAAACATCTTTCACAGGGATAAAGTGGCATATTATTAATCTGCACAGAATTCTAAGCAATTTTTATATATAGCTTGTTTTAAACTGATGCTTGGTTCTTTAATTATTAAATGTATGGACATGAGGGACTAAAGTGCAAAGTTGTTTTTCAGGATTATTAGGCAAATTCACAGACTGAGAAAAAAAAAACAAGTTACGGGCCGAATCCATGCACTGGGCCGAAACAGGGCATGGGCGCTGGAGGGAGAGCTGCTCACAATGGGCCAATGGCCCGGCTGGAGGAGAGGCCTGGCGCACGGACTGACTTGGAGCTGGGCCTACGGGAGCAGTGGATCGGGCGGAGTTGACGGACGCGATCGACGACCTCCCGCTCGAACCCGCCGGATCGAGGCAACGCACTGGGGACGACGATGCAGTGACCCGGCGGTGCAGTTGGGTCTTGGTCGCCGGTGGCGGTGCTTGGCACTGGAGTGGTCCAACGTGGACATGTGGTCGACGCGGAGCCGAGAACGAATAGAGGCACGTCTTCCCTGCTCGAAGAAGAAGCAGAGGAGGCGGCCGGACTTGGCGCGGCGGTCTGGAGGAGCTTGGGGGCGGCGGTGGAAAACTTAGCAGGGAGGAGGCCGGGAACGTAGGGCCTCGCCGGATCTTGCGGAAATGGCGACGAACAGCGTAGGCGGCAGCGGAGCTGCAAGGCCATGGTGGACGAGAGGAGCTCGGGCATGGGAGTTTGGCTCCATGGGAGGAGCTCGTCTCATGAGAAGTTTCCTGGCAGCAGTGCGGTCGGCCTCCTGTGGTTGAGGGGATGGATGGATTGGGTGTGTGGTGGAGGCTGTCTGGGATTGGAGCGGCGCAAAGATTAAGGGAGGTGGTCGGAGGCTGCGGTGGCGATAAGCAGCTGGCTCGGGAGCTGGTTGGAGGGAGGTGGATCTTGGAGGATCCCGATGGAGATGCAACAGAGTGGCGGCGGCGGCTGGTGGAATGGAATGGATGGATGGGACAGCTAGGGTCTAGGGTTGTCCGGATATTTATATAGCAATCAGATTAGCTTAGGGGTTATCTGGACCCTCTGATCGAAATTAGACGGTCTGAGAAAAATAGGATAGGAGAGTCCAACAAAGAACCGATGATATTTTAGGGATGTTTGGGGATGATCTGGACCCATCGGTCACGACTGCCCGGGTCGGGTCCGGGAGAAGACTAGGTTGCAAAGGTGGTCGGTGACTGTGCAGAGAGGCTCAAACGGTCGGACGACAAAACAACGGTTGGTCTTGAAATGAACAACTAAGGCAACGAGGAGAAGTGAGAACTACGAACTACTACGGGTTTTATGAAAACATGCGGATGATGCGATGATGAAATGCAACAAACAAAAAATAAATCACACGGCGATAACAAAAATAGCTGGAAGTCTTCTGGAGCGTCGGTCTTGGGGCGTCACAGTTGGGAACCTTAAGTCGTTTTCGTTGGTCGGAAAATTATGCCTCCCAAAATAATTTTATCTCTCAATTTAAGATCTGAGCTCTGGCGCCTCTACAAATCCCTACTTCCTACGAAGGGTCTTTCTTTTACTTAGGCAATTTTAATTTTTAATTTGAGTCTCCATCTTCTCTTATAAAGCACCAACTAGGAAACACTATGATCATACTTGAGCATTGGGTGTAACTAATATGCGGGTGTGTTTCATGAATGGATCAATGCTTGAGCATGATGGGCTAGGGACAACTTATTTTGGCATTGATATTTTGAAAGACATGGTTGCTTCTTGATATGCTTGAGTATTGAAATCTCATGTCAAAACTAGACTATTGCTTTGAACCATATAAAAGTCCAAATGTCCATGATATAAAGAGAAGAATATGATATGACATGATAGGCAGCATTCCACATCAACAATTCTGTTTTTATCATTTACCTACTCGGGAACGAGCAGGAATTAAGCTTGGGGATGCTGATACGTCTCCAACGTATTTATAAATTTTGAGTGTTCCATGCTGTTATATTATCATTCTTGGATGTTTTACAATCATTTTATAGTCATTTTATATCATTATTTGGTACTAACCTATTGACATAGTGCCAAGTGCCAGTTGTTGTTTTTTGCATGTTTTTTACATCACAGGAAATCAATATCAAACGGAGTCCAAACACCGCGAAACTTTTGGGAGATTTTTTATGGGCCAGAAGACAGCCAATGGGCTAGAGCTGCACCTGGGGGTACCTCGAGGGGAGCACAACTCACCAGGGCGCGCTAGGGGGGCCTGGCGCGCCCAGGTGGGTTATGCCCACCTCAGTGGCCTCCCGCACCACCTCTTCGCTCTATAAATACTCAGATATTCCAGAAACCCTAGAGGAGTCGACAAAATTCTATTCCAGCCGCCGCAAAGTCCAGAACCACCAGATCCAATCTAGACACCATCACGGAGGGGTTCACCACCTCCATTGGTGCCTCTCCGGTGATGCGTGAGTAGTTCCTTGTAGACCTACGAGTCCGTAGTAACACTTTTAAGTAGCGGACTACAATATCGATTTCTTTTTGTGCGCCTCTACACTAACACGTCAATGCATTATGTTTAAAGTAAATAACCAATTGCACTAAATTATCTATTTACACGAGAAATACATAGGTTGAGCGCTTGATCCCTTTTTTTGTGAACGCGCCACTACACCAGTACGATTGGCCGCGCCCGTGTGAACGTCCAAGTTATCGGCGCATCATCCCGAGTTATTGTCTTTTTTCTGGGGTGGACTTCACGCAAATTATTAACTGCTGACGCGTGCCCCGTGTACACAGTCTCGCATGACCTTCCTGCTAGCACGGTCCAAAATTAGTTGAAACTAGATACGAATGATCCCGCGGGTGGCAAAATCTCCCGCCTCCTTCTAAAAATTCCGCCACCTTAGTCTTTAGCATGCGAAATTCCCCTTTTGTCCTTGGTGCACGGAGACCAACAGTTATAATACTGCCCTCATGTACATAATAGGTCGGGGCTGCTTTGGTAACTTCCGGTTCCCCCCACTACACTGCACCCCCATTTCCTCTCCCCCTCCCGCAAAAACGACTAATTCCACAGCACCAGAGCATCTCACATCACACCGTCCGTACTTCATCGGCCTTTCTCCCTTCCCCTCTCGAAACCCTAGACTGCTCATCCATCGGCGTACCAGAGCCCATTCACTACCAGCGGCGTCCACCTCGCTGGATCTGCTTCTGCGGCCGCATCTACCCCTCCTACCTCCCCTAGAAACAAGTAAACTGCTCATCCACCACTATACCACAACCCATTCAGTGTCGGCCTTGTCCACGGCGCCGGATCTGCATCGCCGGTACTCTCGTCAACCGCAGTGCATCTGCAGCAGCTCATTTGTACTCCCTATCGGAGATGCTTCGTCCACA
>LR738712.1:125253224-125448895 GCA_902687465.1 Secale cereale | reverse complement strand
GACGCCCCGGTCGACGGCCTCTGATCCTCTTCGCCGACACCTTCCTCAACCCTACCGGAGCCGCTTCGCCGACACCATCGTCAACTCCACCGGAGTAGCTTCGCCTATACCATTTTCAACCCTACCGGGGCCGCTTTGCTAACTCACAAGTCCACGGCCTCAGATCCGCTTCCTCGCACCCTCATCCAACCTACCGAAGCAGCTTCTGACGCCCCGTCCAAGGCCGCAGATCCGCATCGTCGACACCATCCTTAACCCAACCACCGGAGCAGCTTCACCTACGCCCTCGTCCACGGCCACAGATCCGCTTCGCCCACACTGTAGTCCACCCTACCGGAGCCGCTCCACAAACACCCTACTCGACGGTTCTAGATCTCCTTACTGGACCCCGACAGCCAGCGCAACGTCATCACCCTTGACGTTTCTAACCTGATTCCCACCGTCTGGCAAGATGCCAAGCACCCGCCACGGCCTAGGTACTTGTCACCTTTAAACCCGTCCAGCATCACCTGCCCGATGTACTTCAAATATACTAACAGGTCGCTGTTACCTGTTATGCAGCTGGCAAAAACTACAACGACGATGTTTCTTCTAGATCTAACAGCTTGGCCAACCAAGATCCTGGACCGAGGCATTGCTATGATCTTGTAAGCGTGTCTCTCTATCTTGTATTGTTTTGTGCCTGCCAGCAGGCTTTGCTAGGATATTCTACCAGTAATCCCTTTGTGCAGACGATGAATTCTACTACTGGCTGCTAAATTAGATATGTAGATGTCATACATGATACTACCTCGTACCTACGATCCTAAATATAAGTCTTTCTAGATATTCCACTATAGGCTACATACGGAGCAAAATAAGTGAATCTACACTCGAAAATGCATCTATATACATATGTATGTGGTCCATACTGGAATCTCTACATAGACATATATTTAGGAACAAAGGCAGTACATTACAAAAAATCGTAGGTGGCATGCAGGAATTCCAATACACTACATTAGGCTCCCTTAGAGTGCCTGCTAGTCCAGCACATAGAGTCATGGCTAGTTTATGCTACGCACACAATCATTAATTGGTGGTTTAAATATGCGCAAGAGATATGCAATGTATTATCATGTAGAGATGTCTAAAATTAGCCGTGTCAACTTGCAGATAGGGTTACACAATGAAAAAGTACAAGATGTATGTGGCAATTTCATGCAACATCGCAAGAAAAGGAGAGCCAGCGGTGAGCATATACAGTGTGCTATGGTACGTCACTCCTCCATTGCAATCATCGTGACATGTTATTTGTATGTCAGTTCTATTGGCCAAGTTTCTTAGGGACAGTTATTACGAGTTATCCTAAGAAAATAAGCACATGTGAATATAAGCTCCATGTAATAAGCCAACCAGTTCTTTTCATTGCGTTTTCAGCTTATCTTTGGTATGATCAGTGAAAAGTCTAGATTGCATTATATTTTTTCATTTTGCTACCCATATGAAAATTAATTTGACTTGCAAACATCACAAATTGAACCCAGTGCAATAATTAATATGATAGGAAAATAGACCATCACTATTTGCTCAAAATGCAAATACAAAGATACCATCTACTTGGCAGAATCTACTTTGGTCAATTTTTCCATAGAGATCCCATTGCCTAATTTAAACAAAAACGCATGACCATCACTGTTTGCTTTGATTACTTTTTGTTCTTGACCTAACACTCTAACAGAGCTTGTCAACGATTTAAACACTAAGGGCTGCTGTAGTGGGGCCTTTTCTAACTCATAGGTGACATAAAGGTTTGGCTGTACACTAAAGTAGGCTCTCCAAGAGTACCTGGAGATCCAGTTCAAAGGTATGCCTAGTTTTTACATAGTGCATACATAGTAAATGCTCATTTCATTGTGTGCAAGTGTAAGAGATGCGGCATGTTTCATTATGTGGTGTTTTTTTGTTATAATCTCATCCTTTTGTGTTCATAGACTGGAAAGTATTCATATTTATCTTCCATGGAGATGAGTAACTAGTTTGTGTCACCTTGCAGAGGGGGTGCAATGAAGATAAGATTGAGGATTTCCAAGTACAAGATGTTAGGAAGGATCCTTGCCAGAGAAGCAGGAGCTGCGCTGAGCCTCTTCAACCTGTTAAGGTAAGTCACTGTATCCAACTCAACAGTTCAATTCCCTGTTTGTTTCAGGCATAGTTAATTTGCTCTTTTCAATTGCTTTATTTGTCCTCAGTTAATGAGATGCCCAAAGAATGATGCTTGATGTTGGGTACTTGTATAACTATTAGTTGACATAATTAAAGGCCTTACCATTTAAATACTCTCCCGAAGTGTGTCTGAAGCTTTGAAGTCTATTAACCAACTATTATTGAATGAGGCTCACAATCTAGTTTATACTAGGCTAATGATTGCATAGTTTTGCTTGATGTAGTATGTTTGTATGAAATCCTCTGTTGTTCATTATGCTCCCTAAGACTTTAATTGAGCTACAGAATGGCCAACTGCTTGCTTACTTCTACACAACGTGTTGTCTAAATTTGTAACTTGTCTGTGTTTTGGATTGGGCCCCAACATCATGCTCCTGTGGTGAGCTAAGAGAGATTTCTATATGCAGGCTGCACATACTACCTTTTTATAATTTTTAAAATATCACCTACTTATGCTTCATGACGTGTAACATTATTGTTAGTTTTGTTTTGCCATGTACTCCCTCCGTTCCTAAATATAAGTCTTTTTAGGAATTTCAAATGGACTATAACATACATATGTATGTATACATATTTTAGAGCGTAGATTCACTCATTTTGCTCCGTATGTAGTCACTTGTTGAAATCTCTAGAAAGACTTATATTTAGGAACGGAGGGAGTACAAAATAGTCTGTCTTGCTCGCTTCACTGTTGTAACTATATTTTTGCCTAGTCATGTGTACTTACAGAAACATTTCAGGATGAAGTGACATCAACACAAAGATCTGCGAGCAGTGCGGCATGGCCGTTACCGGATCATTATGGATTGGAATTGGAATGTGCTGATGTTCTCGAGCATCAACTAGAGTTGGCAAGACAACGTGTACATGATTCTGAACGTACAATCAACAAGTTGAGACTGGACATGCAGGTATTAGATGCAGGAGTCAAAAAATGAAACAAGACACTGAGGTAGCAATGAAGGAATTGGAGATTTTGCAGGCTGAAATTTGTGCTATCTAAATCCAGCCAATCCTATTTTTTGAAGAGATTATAGTTCAAATGGTAAGTTATGTTGATGCGCGTCCATGATGTATGAGCTGTATTTGCCCATTGTATGTAATTTGCTCTTTGTGTATGATTTATTATCACTGGTGCCGCACCATAATGCCCAGTGGGTATAATCGACTATAATTTCTTTATTGTATAGTGTAGGATTATTCTACGTTTCTATGTCTTAGTCTGTTTACTGTATAGTGTATGATTCTTAGAGGTGATAGTATAGAGTAGGATAATTCTTTGAATATGCTATATCGTTCAAACGGGGGACAACTCGCCCAAACGTTGTAGTGACCATGGCCCTCCACAGGCCGTATGATCCATGGGCCATCTATGGGACGGATGACCCATGGCCTTCTATGGCCGTCGGATTCGTGAGCCTTTTATGGGCTGTCGGATACGTGGGCCTTCTATCGGCTGTCGGATAAATGGGCCTTCTATGGGCCAGCAGATCCATGGGCCGTCGGATCAATGGGCCTTCTATGGGCCGTCGGGTCAATGGGCCTTCTACGTCCCGTACGATCCATGGGCCTTCTATGGGCCGTCTCATCTATGCGCCTTTGATGGCTTCTCGCCCCTCGTTGGTTACCCCAAGTGGAAGGTTTGAGATGTAGCGTAGCGGCAAATTACCCTTGGCAAAGATACTAAGGATCGAATCCCGTGAGACTCCGAGGTCGACAAGAAGGTGTCAATAGCGCTAGAAACTTTTGCTTCACAGGACCTGCACACAGATACAAATAAATTTGCTCCCAACGAGTACAGAGAGGTTGTCAATCCCTCCGGCCTTGTCGTTTACAAAGGATCAAACGCAAGAGATAATAGTGATAGGTATGACTGCAACTAGGAAACAAGAACAGGAAGTAAATAGCGGGTGTGATCAGTGATGGTAATATGGACCGGGGTCCCATGATGTTCACTAGTGATGTCTCTCTCCCCAAAGACGATAAAACAGCTAAGCGAGGTAAACGAATTACAGCTAGGCAATTGACAGGATTATGTGCGCAAACCAATGCTAACTATGCTGTAAAGAAAGGTAGAGGCTCAAAAGCATGGGCGGTACGCCAAGGCAAGTAGACCGAAATCCATATGCATCTACTACTAATCATCCACCTTGAGATATCTATCCAGAACATCTCGCTGGTATTAAGTTGCGAGTCCCACCCATAGTGTAAACTCAAAGCAACAGACAACTGCATTAAAAGAACTTTGCGTAAAGTAAACAATCCTTGCACCCGCAAGTACAAGCACCGTTGTTTTCCCCCTTGTGGCAACAGCACATCCCCTAGACTCATGTTTCTGTCACTCAAGCTAGTCATCGAGGGGCATGAACCCACAATCAAGCATAACGTTCCCTCTTGGAGTTACTACCTACTACTCGGCCAAAGCAATAAATAGCAACGGAGAACATGCAAGAATTACTCAAGAACATAAATATAAAAGAGGTGAATAAAATATATTACTCACACACAATCTGAACATAATCTCATAATCCATCGGATCCCATCAAACTCAGCATAGCAACAGCATAAAGATTACATATGTGCCTCGATCATGTTGGGCAGCTCACGAGGTCTAATCGGTGAAGAACAAAGAGGGGAGGAGAACATCACATAGCTACTGGTCATGGACCCATGGTCCAAGGGAGACTACTCACAACTCATCCGGGAAGCGTCCATGGTGGTGGAGAAGCTCCCGGTGGTGGTTCTCCCCTCCGGCAGGGTGCCGGGAAGAGTTCTCCTGGTGCTCCCGATCTTGGAAGCGCGGCGGCAGCGGAACAGAGATGAGATCGCGAAAAAGGGTTCTGTCCTCGAGGGTTTCGGGACGCGTGCAATATATATGCCAAAGGGGGTCACCAGAGGCGGAGGTGGGGCCCCAGGCGCCCCCCTAGCGCGGCCAGGGGTGGGGCTGCGCCGGGTGGCCGCCTGGGCCACCCCAGGCTCCCCTCTGGCCCTGCCTTGGTTTTTCCGGAAGCTCCGGATACGCTGATTTTTCCTATATTTTTCCCGGAATTTTTAGGGCACTTTTAATATGGGGGAAACCTGAAATAGAAAAACAGCAGAAAACAGGAACTGGCACTGTGGTGCACTAAGTTAATAGGTTAGTCCAAATATGATCAAAAATGTATGGAAGTGCATAAATATCATAGCAATATCACACAAAAGAGGCATGGAGCAAGCAGAAATTATAGATACGTTTTGGACATATCAACATCCCCAAGCTTAATTCCTGCTCGTCCTCGAGTAGGTAAATGATAACAAGCATAATTTCTGTGGTGACATGCTATCAACCATATAAGAACTTTTAAGTAAAGCAATCAAGGCATGTAATTCAATTCAAGTCATAACAAACAAGAATCTATATTAGTATTGTAACAAGCAACATAAGAACATAAAGGTGCAAGAGCTCTCGCTGTCCGTGACTAGAATGTCTCCAAATGGTGTTTGCGTGCAAGAAAGGGGATAGGGATATATGAGAGAGTAAAACATAGTTTTTGTATTGTTGAGAACTTAATCTACTAAAGTTTCACACTTGGTCTTCTTTGGAATCTTATCTTGACTCATCTCCAGACCATTAGCCAGGTACAAGTCAAAATGATCCACTCCCTTTCGATATTTTGAGCACTCATGCAATGGATGAGCATAAGCAAGAAAGTCGACACTTAGGATGGCAAAGAGAGAAAAATGATAGAGGGGGAAGACAAAAAATGTGTGAAAGGCTCACATCAATGAGGACAATCATCGGCGAGAGAAAGCCAAATGATAGATATGATGCGAGGAGTAGGGATTGCCATGCAACGGATGCACATATGAGCTAAGGTAAACTCTCCAATGGAACTAGTGGGGGTGCATCCAACTTTCTTGCTCAAGAAGACCTAGAGCTCTTTTGAGGAGGCTCATCATTGGAATATACAAGCCAAGTTCTATAGTGTAAAGGTCCCCACATAGCTATATGCATAAATGATAATCTCTATGGAGTACAAGGTATAAGATGGAGTACGAGTGTGGATCTCTCAAAAGAAATAGTAGTGTGCCCCCTTCTCTATTTTTATTTCCTTTTCTCTTTTTTCTATTTTTTTTGTGGCCTCAATGGCTCTTTCTATTTATCTCTCATTTGTCCTCTTTGGGATCTTTTGATTTTGTCCTCTTTGGGATCTTTTGATTTGTCCTCTTTGGGATCTTTTCCTCACTTTAGGGGCAACACTCTATGTATTACAAGAAGTATCGAAGATCTTTCACACTTTACAAAAGTACTCAACATAAAGAAAATGAAACTATCATGATGTATGCAAATGTATGCCTCTTGCCAGTGTAGCAGGATATGCAATGATACTAGCGCGTCATGTAGCAATGATTAGGGCAAGGCCCAACTAGCATGCGGCTCATCGATCAAGCAAAAAGCATGTATGACATGAAGATCAAGTCATGAGAGGATGGATGTTGCATGGCAATGTATCTCGGAAAGGCTATGGAAATGCCTTAATAGGTAGGTATGGTGGCTGTTTTGAGGAAGGATATAATGAGGCTTATGATGACAGAGCGTATCGTGCCAAGGATTTGGATGCACCGGCGAAGTATGCGCCAACTCTCGAGGTGAGAAAGGGCAATGCACGGTACCGAAGAGGCTAGAAAAATATGGTTAGGTGGAAGTGTCAACTTTCGAATACTCACATTAGTCCGAAGAACTCATGCACTTATTATCGGTAACTCTCAATCTAATTAGGAGGTTCACAAAGAGACAAGTACCCCGAGGAGGTGTGTATGGGGGTTTGGTTACCCTAGCGCATCCTCGACCCATGGTACGTGAGTGTACTCTAATATTTGATCCCTCCAAAGATTAGTGATCCATTTAGTAGCTAAAGTTCTCAACTATTTTGTAGGTTTTCGAAAATAAACACGGATTGCCCAAAATACGACATCTATCACTAATAGGCTAAAGCTCTTGACACCAAAAGTTCAGACATTACTCATGGCAATACCTCAAAACTATTGCAAGTTACTACTAAAATTAAATAGCAACCTCAGTTACCTACTTTAAGTTAAGACACACAACTCAGTGCAACAGACAAACTCTCTTAACAAGATAAACATGAAAACTCAAGAGAGTTCAGCAACCAACTAAACAAAAGCTCTTTAAAAAGAAAAGCATGAAAACTAAGAGCTAAACATGACAGTAGCTATGGAAAGACAAAGAACATACACAGCAAAGATAAGCATGAAAATCCTATGTTGTGTTCTAGGTTGAAGTGGAGCGTGTTTCTCTCCCACACAAAGAAAGTTAGGTTCTAACTCGTTATGAACAGCAAGCAAAGCTAAAGAAAACTAAAAAGGAAACTAAAAGCAAGACGCTCCAAGCATAGCACATAACGCATGAAGTGATTAAAATATAGTGGAACGAAAGACGAACTGATAATTGTTGATGAAGAAGGGGATGCACGGGGGCATCCCCAAGCTTAGACGCTTGAGTCTTCTTGAATATTTCTTGGGGGTGCACGGGGGCATCCCCAAGCTTGAGCGTTTGACCCTCCTGAATCTTTTTATCATCTTCCCTCGCACACTTGAAAACTCCCTTCATACATAACTCATCATAATCTGATTAGCGAGGTTAGTACCCATAATAAAATAATTTTTCCTTGCTGGAAATAAAGATAATCTTGAAGAGCTACTGTTTCTCAAGATTGCCAAAAGGTTTTTGCAAAGAAAAAGCAAGCTCAAGGTTTGCAAAACGAAGAAAAGGCAAAACAGGGCAGAATCTGTGAAAAACAGACCAGCGGGTAGTAAATAATTTTTTCGGGGTACTTCTGCAACTCAAATCAAAAAACTCAGAACAGACGCCCGAAAGCCAATTGTATAGAGCACGTTGTCAAAAACATTCAGATCAAAAAGATAATCTGGTGATTTTATACGAATTTTTCTATCCAAGGACAGAATTTGTTTTCTGGACTGCACTTCACAACTTTTGAACTTTCTTGCAATCAGAGGCTAAACTTGGCACAAAGCTTAAAAGAAAAGATACAGTGATGATGCTACTGTAGTAACAAACATCAAGACACAACAAAAGCAAAATAAAACTTTATTCGTTGTGGGCTGCCTCCCAAAAGCGCTTTCTTTTATGCCTTTAAGCTAGGCATAATGCAAAGAGGAATCAATAATCATCATAATAATCGGAGTTATAAATTGCTTCATATGGTTCCTCAACAAGTTCACTCTTGTTCCTTCTAGTAAAGGGGTACGTACCTTTTGCCTTCCCGCGTAGGCGGATTTGTCCCTTACCTATATCGATGAAGCCTTTTACGGCTCGGAGGAAGTCCCTTCCAAGCACTATATTTCCTTGGTTTGACTTCATGATGAAGAAATCAACCATTGCAATCCCTTTAAGGAATGTAACTAGCACGTCTTTTATTCTTCCCTGGATCTCAAAAATATCTCCATTAGCATGTTCATGATAGGATGACAATCTATCCATGTTAAATTTTAAAGAATCATGAACAATTTTTGGCATAGTAGAAACCATAGATCCAATATCACAATAAGCAAGGAAGTCTTGATTAGAGATGCTAATCCTAACAAAAGGCTCCCAATCATTGTCTATTCCCAAAATATCTCTCTTATTGGGTTTGGGTTTCTCTACCTTCATCAAGTCTAGAGCATCCATTCTCTTCTCAATAGTAGCAAGTCTATCTATGACAGTATCAAAACTATGATCATAAACAAAGTAACTAGATAGACCATGTATAATTTCAAGAGCTCTAGCTTCATCACACTCTAGGAAATCTCCTTCAGCTATAATATCAAGAGAGTGTTTACACCATTTAAAAAGACCATGGTAAAAATTTCTAAGCACAATTTTTATAGGTATCCAAGGCATAATTCTCCTATGTGCATCAGAAATTCTGTCCCATGCCTTCTTCATATTTTCTCCATCCCTTTGATGGAAATCTAGAACTTCTGATTCCCTCAAAGCACCAAATCCTAACATGCTTGACTAAATAGAAAGGACTACTAACAGAAAAGCAAATGTTTTTTTTTTTTGGTAAAGGACACTAAAGCAAAAACTGAAAGGTAAACTAACAAGACTAAAAAGCAAAGATAAAAGATAGCGTGCAACTCCCCTATCTTGAAGAGTGGAGTCCCCGGCGACGGCGCCAAAAACTTGCTTGATGGCTTCCAGCCCCTCGTTGGTTACCCCAAGTGGAAGGTTTGAGATGTAGCGTAGCGGCAAATTTCCCTTGGCAAAGATACCAAGGATCGAATCCCGTGAGACTCCGAGGGTCGACAAGAAGGTGTCAATAGCTTTAGAAAATTTTGCTTGACAGGACCTGCACACAGATACAAATAACTTTGCTCCCAACGAGTACAGAGAGGTTGTCAATCTCTCCGGCCTTGTAGTTTACAAAGGATCAAACGCAAGAGATAATAGTGATAGGTATGACTGCAACTAGGAAATAAGAACAGGAAGTAAATAGCGGGTGTGATCAGTGATGGTAATATGGACCGGGGTCCCATGATGTTCACTAGTGATGTCTCTCTCCCAAAAGACAATAAAACAGCTAAGCGAGGTAAACAAATTACAGCTGGGCAATTCACAGAATTATGTGCGCAAACCAATGCTAACTATGTTGTAAAGAAAGGTAGAGGCTCAAAAGCATGGGCGGTACGCCAAGGCAAGTAGACCGAAATCCATCTGCATCTACTACTAATCATCCACCTTGAGATATCTATCCAGAACATCTCGCTGGTATTAAGTTGCGAGTCCCACCCATAGTGTAAACTCAAAGCAACAGACAACTGCATTAAAAGAACTTTGCGTAAAGTAAACAATCCTTGCACCCGCAAGTACAAGCACCGTTGTTTTCCCCCTTGTGGCAACAGCACATCCCCTAGACTCATGTTTCTGTCACTCAAGCTAGTCATCGAGGGGCATGAACCCACAATCAAGCATAACGTTCCCTCTTGGAGTTACTACCTACTACTCGGCCAAAGCAATAAATAGCAACGGAGAACATGCAAGAATTACTCAAGAACATAAATATAAAAGAGGTGAATCAAATATATTACTCACACACAATCTGAACATAATCTCATAATCCATCGGATCCCAGCAAACTCAGCATAGCAACAGCATAAAGATTACATATGTGCCTCGATCATGTAGGGCAGCTCACGAGGTCTAATCGGTGAAGAACAAAGAGGGGAGGAGAACATCACATAGCTACTGGTCATGGACCCATGGTCCAAGGGAGACTACTCACAACTCATCCGGGAAGCGTCCATGGTGGTGGAGAAGCTCCCGGTGGTGGTTCTCCCCTCTGGCAGGGTGCTGGGAAGAGTTCTCCTGGTGCTCCCGATCTTGGAAGCGCGGCGGCGGCAGAACAGAGATGAGATCGCGAAAAAGGGTTCCGTCCTCGAGGGTTTTGGGACGCGTGCAATATATATGCCAAAGGGGGTCACCAGAGGCGGAGGTGGGGCCCCAGGCGCCCCCCTGGCGCGGCCAGGAGTGGGGCCGCGCCGGGTGGCCGCCTGGGCCACCCCAGGCTCCCCTCTGGCCCTGCCTTGGTTTTTCCGGAAGCTCCGGATACGCTGTTTTTTCCTGTATTTTTCCCGGAATTTTTAGGGCACTTTTAATATGGGGGAAACCTAATATAGAAAAACAGCAGAAAACAGGAACTGGCACTGTGGTGCACTGAGTTAATAGGTTAGTCCAAATATGATCAAAACTGTATGGAAGTGCATAAATATCATAGCAATATCACACAAAAGAGGCATGGAGCAAGCAGAAATTATAGATACGTTTTGGACGTATCAGCCTTGTACGGGCCATATAAGGGGTTGCAAACGGGCTAGAGTGGAAATCGTATGTTTTATGGGCTGGCCATAATGGGACGTTAATAGGCCATATTTGATGATGCTATGAAAATGGCCCAACGTATTAACGGGCCACAAATGGGCCAACTGTAACCACGGGCTGAATTTGGCCCACAAACAGAAAATGACAGTAACGGGCCGAAGTAAATGAATGCTAGAAATGAGCCCAAGAATAAATGGGCCCTAGGAAGGCTGAAAGATAACATGGGCTGGAAACGGCCCAACAAAATAATGGGCCATTAATGGGTATAAAGTGATACACTGTTCATTACGGGCCAGTTTTACCACGGGCCGTTAATGGGCGACTATTACTAAGGGCCTCATATGGGCCAAAAGACGTCATGGGCCATACATGGGCCGGGAGTTAAAACGGGCTGGAATTAAATTGGACGGCCCAGATGACGCTACTGGGCCTAATTCGGATAGGCCATAAACGGGACCTGGCTTAGCAGGCTGTAAATGGGCTATACGTGAACAGGCCGTTAACAGGCTTGCCGTCGGCCGGCCCGCCACCTTTTAACCAAGTCAAACGGGCCGGCCTTTTCACAGGAATGGGCCTCTGTTGGGCTGTGCCTCGTGTCGACGTATCATAGGCGCTTTGGGTCCAATGAGTAGATGACGCTGCTGGGCCTAATTCGAATAGGCCGTAAACGGGCCCTGGGTTAGCAGGCTGTAAATGGGCTATATGCGGACAGACCGTTAACAGGCTTGCCGTGGGCCGGCCCGCCATCTTTTGACCAAGTCAAACGGGCCGGCCTTTTCACAGGAATGGGCCTCTATTGGGCCGTGCCACGTGTCGGTGTATCATAGGCGCTATGGGTCCAATGAGTGGATGCCATCTGTTCCAACGGCGAGCCGACACGTGTTCCCTCCAGCCAATGATGATTTTACACGTGGAAAATCCCCATTGGTCAGGGCTGTTAACGGGTTATCGGATCCAAAAACGGACCCGGTAGCTTAACGACATTCCGTTACGATGGATGCCACGTGTCGGTCACCCTTGACGAAAGCACTTCTATGACGCGCGATTTATCGTCATGGAAGTGGACACTTCCGTGATGATAATTTTGGTAATGTCATGGAACACTTATACGACAACACAGGTATGACTATCTTGATTCTGTCATAAAATCGTCATGGAAGTACATGCATGACAGAAAACGTGACCTACTATGACAAGCACGTATCATCACGGAAGTGTATTTTTTTGTAGTGCGAGTAGTTCCTCGTATGCATTCTCTTTCCTTTTTTACACTTAATGACAAAAGGGGGAGTAGTACATTGAGTGATAGTCCAGCGGGTCTTTTGCAGGGTGTTTTATTTGCCATTTGGTTTCCTATCAAACAGTTTGGTTGCATCGAACAATTTGCTTTGCAACTTAAAGCATCGCTTGTGGTGTTGAAGTACTCGGTCATCATGTACTGTTAATAACCCCCATGCAATGCTATCTGCTTCCATCTATCTATTTGCAGGTGCTATCGAAAAGTTTACTTCCTTGCAATGATTATCCTCAATAATTATTTGTCGTGCAGGAAAAGAAACTATCTCAAGGATAACAAGAATTAATGCTTCTCTAAAATAGAGACTTCTTACTCCTTGAAACTATGTGTTATGGTTGGATATGCTTTAATGATTATCTTTCGATATCTAACTTTGCAGAATAAGACAGATTGCTTCAGATATTTTCTCGTGTCTCAAGAGAAGATCATTTCTATCTATCAAGTTGTTTTTCCTTGCACTTCTCTTTCGTAACTTCTTTGTTGCAGGAAACCTTTGTCTGAAGCATATCCTCTACGAGCAATATATCTATAATTCCTTTGCTCTGTTTTCCCTTGTATATCTAACTTGCAGGGAACTTATATCTCGTGTGGATCTAAATCGTGTTCTAAGAAAATCTTCATGGCTTATCCATCATCACAAATCATTTCAAAGTATTCACTCTATCTAACACATTTATTTTCAAAGACTATGTGTGACAGCAAATACCTTAGACACTATCGAGTGCATTGAATGAGACCACGAAGAGATTATTTTTCAATGTCACTCCTACGAAGAATTACCTTGCTACCTTCTGGTTTATTTTATGCTCTGATGCATACCTTTAGGGGGAGTGTGTTGTATCTCCATAACTATCTCTCATCTTCCATTATCCTTTGCATTACATTCCATTCATTATCTATCCTTTGATGTGTTATGTTTTGTCAACAATCATCCAAAAAGGGGGAGATTGTTGGTGCAATATCCACCTTCTTGTGTTTTGGAGATTGCTGACAGAAACAGGCATGGACTGATTTGTTTGCTAGTGCATACATAGAGAAATAGTCCATGCAGAACCAAAGAGAATGCTATCTCACGTGTTAAGTTTGATGAACTTCACCGAAGAATATCAGTGTTGCAGAGAAGATTGAGCTACATTTGTTGAAGACATGTATGCGAGAAGATTGATGTGAAGGAGTTAGCCCCTCGAAAATTTATTGTTGACATGAAGCAATTGGTTCGAAGCCTTCTATCCAAAGGAAAATGACTGTAGCGCAAGGAAGTCGAAGACAAAGTGAAGATGTAGTATTCATTTCATTGTTCTTCTTTCGTTTGTTTGAGTCATAGGACCTCCATACTATTAAGAGGGGTATAGGTTCTCGAAGCTTAGGTCTGATGTGATGCTTAGCCCAAAACCTATGAAAGATGCGAGAGAAATCTCTTTATACTTCGAATGATTACCTGTCAGCAGCAGACGTTGTTCTTCGTGTTGCAGGAGATATCTTTAGAACTGAGGAGTTAGCTTTACTTGCTCCGCAAGTAATGTTACCATTGTGCTCGAAATCTTACCGTTGGACTCATGTCGTTCGGCCATTGGCTGCTCCACATGTCCAATTTGGTCATTTCCCTTCAAGGAAGGATGCATCTATAAATAGCCACCCCGCTCCAACGTTGTTTGTTGGCTGCTCCACTTAAGACTTTTTAGAAGATTGACTGAGCATCCCCTCACCAAGTGATTTGAGTTTAGGATCCATCGAGAGAAAAATCAAGAGCCCAAACTTAGATAATGGTTTAGCACCACAGTAGTTCCGAGTGAGAGTTCTTGTACCTATTACTCTTGAGAGTTGTGCACTCTATAGACGGATAGGTTTCGGCTCGAGAGTTGAAGAGTTGTTGTCTTCATCGAGCAAGATCTTAATCAACCAAGAGTGATTGTGGTTTGCAAAGGTCGACCGAAGGTTTGGAGATCGCCGACAAATATCTACCACGAGTGAAATCAATCGGAGTCTGATCAGCTCCGAGTTGAAGGAGAATAGGGTGAAGAGAGTTTATCTTTTGTGTTAAGTCATAGCCCCTCCAACCGGACGTAGTCCTTTGGCAGAAGGGTGAACTGGTCTACCAAATCCATCTGTCGCCATCGAGCACCACTGGTTCAATCTACTTCACTTCATTACTTTCGGCAGCTTACTTTCGTGCTCTGTGACAATAGTTTACCTGATCATTATCAGCTTGTTGCAAATCTTTCAGTCCTATCTTGTTTGTTGTCCCAACTGTTTTGTGTGTTATTTTCTCAGTATCTTTCTCATCACTCAGTTGGTAACACTAGTCTTTCACATTATTCTTCGCTCTGTCCCTATTTAGATTGTCTATCTATCACTGTTGTTCCTCTTTACTTAGTCTTAGTTCTTCCTCGTGCATATTCTTTGTGACTCATCCCTTGTTTTCTCCCAATGCTTCTATTCTTGTTAACCTGCTGCATTACCATCATTTATTGTCAAGCCAGTGATATATTACACTTGGGCTATCATTGCATGTTACATTGATACTTTTGTGCCTTCTTAAAGTGCTTGATTGAGTTTCGATCTACCGAACTGCATTTTCTCTACTACATTTGGGATCAGTTCAAAACATTCGAAGAATTTTTGAATCTCCCATTCATCCCCCCCCCCCTCTGGTCGATATACTCTCGGTCCTAACACATGGGCCATACTCCCGCACCTCAGGTCAGATGAAGAACTTGCCGCTATGGATTTTTAGATGAACTTTGGTTAGGCCGATCCGCCTAGGAAAAAGTTCAAGAAAACTCAAGTTCCTCCTCTCATGCCGAGCTCAGAGTCTTCATCATGCACCACTCACGCAAATGAAGTTGTTGAAGACACTGCTGGTCCCACTACCTCACACGACCCAGACAACGTTGTCGCTCCTTCGACTTCATCATGATAATTTTCTTCAGGGGCGTGAGTCCTCAGTTTCATCTCATTTTGGTCATATGATGACAAAAGGGAGAGAAGTGTGAGTTAGTCTTCAACCGGGTCGATATATTGGGTTGTTTTTGCTGTGTTAAAACTCTTGAACTTCATTTGATTTTGCTATTTGATGAGTTATAACTTAAATAACAGTTGGCTGTCCAACTCCTTTGCTACTCCATATATGCATGCTCTGATCTTAAATATATCTTCCCATGCATGCACAATTTTGTCAAACACCAATTTTCATCACACATTCATATTCTTCAAATATCTTATGATCATGCATGATTGGATTCCAAGATATGGGGGAGATCTCCACAATTTCAACATGTCATGTGCATTTGCAATCCAAAGCAAATTCCTCATATGCACATCTTCAGGGGGAGTTCCTCAATATCGTGTTCATGCGCTATCCAACACAATAGTGAGCTATAGGATAGTAACTACGAACTCTGTAGCCTTCTCTTTTTATTGCCCATAATGAGTTGTTAGACAACAATGTCTAATTTTTTTCATTTGCAGTGGTTCCCAAAGTAGTATAGACTATATTACCTCGGAAAGTACATGATTGGTGGACATGCAATGAAGGTTAAAGTATTTCATCGAGACTACAATGAGCATCTAGAAGTCCTAATGAAGACAGTGAAGGATGGGCGGGCGGCCATCACAAGGGGTTGACTTAGAGTCGTGTGCGCATTAGGCATAGAAGAGGGACCAATATTGGCATTCCGCTTCACCTTCTCCAACAATCATAATGTATTTCGCCTCTCTCTTTGTAGTCTTTAGTACAACTGTGGTTCATCATTCTTTACTTGGTGCGTCTGTAGTTCTTCAGTATATGTACCTGTGCATCGAATTATGCATTCATTCTTGAACCTATATTTGTATTAAACATGGTTTGATATGAAATAAGTCATTGCCTACTTTCAAATTCAAAATATGTTTCAAATTCAAATCATGTGAATTTTAAATGCATGGATTAAATTAGGGATAAATTATGCTCTACAGGCCATTACACTGCACATGGTTTGCGAAAGCAAAACGTTTGTAATAAACATCGAGATCAGACACATTTATCAGATCACTACGTGTGCGATGAATCTCTACTACACACACGATCAACCAAGGAAAAACGTGTGAGATTAACAAGAGTAGCGCACATAGTTCCTTCTTATTAAATGTTTCTGAAAGTCACCTTATCGCACACACTTGGCAATTATGAACTGTTTATGATGTCGTGTGCATCATAAACATTTGCTCATAGAAGAACGCATGCGATAGGCCTTCACCCGACATGGGTACTACATATGAATCGTTTGGGATAATTAATATATCGCAAATTTTTATGGACAAAGCAACGTGTGGGATATATTCAAACTTTGCATCAATTTTGTACTGGCAACTGTATGCACCCTTACATCAAAACGCATATGGTGTAGAAAAAGTAAATGTGTGTGATAGTCTCCTTATCATACACGCTTTGCAGTCATGTACTGTTTGTGATGGGGCACGCATCATAAACGTTGCACCATAGAATACCGAGTACGATGGTAATGTGAGCACACACGAGTATCAAGGATAGAGAATTTGGGATAGTTGGTATATCATAAACAGTTGTCTGAAGACTCATGTTTGGGATATATGTGGGCATCACATATGCTTAGTTCTTCAAAATGTATGCATTCCTACTCCCTATCACCAACGGTTTCTGGGTCGTGTTGGAAGGACCCTCCCTATCGCACACACAGGCAAGGCAATGATTTAAAACTCCATCGTGGAAAGGGGGTAAAAACGGTTTGTATAGTAGGTCCTTGCACCAATGTACACTGCCCTATTTGGCTTGCAGGCATCAACAATCAATCAGTTAGCCATTATGCAGCTCGTATTAACTAGCTGGACATTGTATAGTGCTACTTATGGAATGCGTTGAGATTTCCTTGAAGAGGAAGGGCGAAGTAGTATAGTAGCGAAAAGTATTTCCCTTAGTACAGAACCAAGGTTTATCGAACCAGTAGGAGAATCATGCAAACAACCTTTAGCAGTACCTACACACACAAGAGCAAATACTTGCACTCAACGTGGGCAAGAGGGTTGTCAATCCCCTTATACTCGTTAATCGCAAGGATCAAATATGATAGTAGGAGATATATATACTGCAAAGTAAAATAAAACTAAATAAAATGCATCAAGGTTTTTAGGGTTTAGTAATATGATTTAGATGGGCCTGAGGGCAATAGTTTTCACTAGTGACATCCCTCTCATAAGCATAACATACGGTGGGTAGACAAATTACTATTGGGAAATTGATAGAAAAGCGCATAGTTATGATGTTATTCATGACATGATCAGTACATAGGCATTATGTTCGTGACAAGTGGACCGGAACGATTCCACATCTACTACTATTACTCCACTTCAAGAGCGCTTCTATGCTTGCCTCTCTAAGTATTAAGTACATAGGCATTATGTCTGAGACAAGTAGAACGAATCCGACAGATATCTGGTAGGGGTCTCGAGTTAGTAGTCTTGATGCATTGGTAATAGGGCACAAAGTTTACCTAGGGTCGGGCTCTATTTAGAGACAAAACCCTATGTCATGCTTGTGTTGTATTGATTTGAAATGGAGTACAAAGTACAAGTGGTCTACCATGAGATTGTTGTGTGTCGTCTATGAACCTTATCCCTTACTTTATATAGGTACCGGGGGAGGGGGTCCAGGGTTGCAACTTAGTCGGTTACGCACAGAAGGGAATGTGTTGTAAACGCCCTCTAAAGTCTTGGAGTATACCTCAAGTCTTCAGGAGCCTTCCTCTCACATGCCATGGGCTACCTTGACGTAGCCCACTTGTGAACCGATATGGGTGTCCACGACCCGGTCCACCTGGTCGGGAGACAACGTGGTGAGTGACCCCCAATTCGGGACACCGTCAGTTGCCCCAGATCCGGTCTTTGCTACTTCTAGAGCTTGCGTTGTATTCCCTCGAAGAGGAAAGGGTGATGCATCACAGCAGCGTAAGTATTTCCCTCAGTTTTTGAGAACCAAGGTATCAATCCAGTAGGAGACCACGCGCGAGTCCCTCGCACCTGCACAAACAAATAAGAACTTCGCAGCCAACGCGATAAGGGGTTTTCAATCCCTTTACGGTCACTTACGAAAGTGATATCTGATAGATAGGATAGTATAATATTTTTGGTATTTTTGGTATAAGAACAGAAAATAAATAAAGCAAATAAGCAACGGCAGCAGAAATTGAAGGAACTTAATATGATAAAGATAGACCCGGGGGCCATAGGTTTCACTAGTGGCTTTTCTCGTGAAAGCATAATTCTACGGTGGGTGAACAAATTACTGTCGAGCAATTGATAGAAAAGCGCATAGTTATGAGAATATCTAGGCATGATCATTATATATAGGCATCACGTCCGTGACAAGTAGACCGAAACGATTTTGCATCTACTACTGTTACTCCACACATCGATCGCTATCCAGCATGCATCTAGAGTATTAAGTTCATAAGAACAGAGTAATGCTTTAAGCAAGATGACATGATGTAGAGGGATAAACTCAAGCAATATGATATAAACCCCATCTTTTTATCCTCGATGGCAACAATACAATACGTGCCTTCTGCCTCTGTTGTCACTGGGAAAGGACACCGCAAGATTGAACCCAAAGCCAAGCACTTCCCCCATTGCAAGAACTATAGATCTAGTAGGCCAAATCCAACCAATAATTCGAAGAGACTTGCAAGGATATATAATCATACATAAAAGATTTCAGAAAAGAATCAAATATTGTTCATAGATAATCTTGATCATAAACCCACAATTCACCCGATCTCGACAAACACACCGCAAAAAGATTACATCGAATAGATCTCCTCGAAGATCGAGGAGAACTTTGTATTGAGATCCAAAAAGAGAGAATAAGCCATCTAGCTAATAAATATGAACCCGAAGGTCTGTGGTAAACTACTTACAACTCATTGGTGAGGCTATGGTGTTGATGTAGAAGCACTCCGTGGTGGATCCCCCCTCCGGCGGAGCTCCGGAACAGGCCCCAAGATGGGATCTCACGGGAACAGAAGGTTGCGGCGGTGGAATTAGGGTTTTCTTTGTTGCCTCGATATTTTCAGGATACATGGATATATATAGGAGGAAGGAGGGCATCGGGGGAGCCAGAGGGGGCCCACGAGGGAGGGGCGTGCCCAGGGGGAGGGGCGCGCCCTGGACCCTCGTGGCCACCTCTCTTGTTCCCTCGCGTGTACTCCAAGTCTTCTAGGTAGATACGGTTCCAAAAATAACTCTCCCGAAGGTTTCATTCCGTTTGGACTCCGTTTGATATCCCTTTTCTGCGAAACACTAAAATAGGCAAAAAAAACAGCAATTTGCACTGGGCCTTGAGTTAGTAGGTTAGTCCCAAAAATAATATAAAGGTTTAAAATAAAGCCCATTAAACATCCAAAACAGAATATATAATAGCATGGAACAATAAAAAATTATAGATACGTTGGAGACGTATCAAGCATCCCCAAGCTTAATTCCTGCTCATCCTCGAGTAGGTAAATGATAAAAACAGAATTTTTGATGTGGAATGCTAACCAACATAATTCTCAATGTAATTCTTTATTGTGGCATGAATGTTCAGATCCGAAAGATTCAAGACAAAAGTCTATATTGACGTAAGAATAATAATACTTCAAGCATACTAACAAAGCAATCATGTCTTCTCAAAATAACATGGCCAAAGAAAGTTATCCCTACAAAATCATATAGTCTGGCTATGCTGCCTCTTCATCACACAAAATATTCATATCATGCACAACCCCGGTTTCAGCCAAGCAATTGTTTTCATACTCAAATTTCTTCAAACCTTTCAACTTTCACGCAATACATGAGCATGAGACATGGATATAGCACTAGAGGTGGAATAGAGTGGTGGTTGTGAAGAAGACAAAAAGGAGGAAGATAGTCTCACATCAACTAGGCGTATTAATGGGCTATGGAGATGCCCATCAATAGATATCAATGTGAGTGAGTAGGGATTGTCATGCAACGGATGCACTAGAGTTATAAGTGTATGAAAGCTCATCAAAAGAAACTAAGTGGGTGTCCATCCAACTTGCTTGCTCATGAAGACCTAGGGCATTTGAGGAAGCCCATCATTGGAATATACAAGCCAAGTTCTATAATGAGAATTCCCACTAGTATATGAAAGTGACAAAACAAGAAACTCTCTATCATGAAGATCATGGTGCTACTTTGAAGCACAAGTGTGCAAAAGGATAGTAGCATTGTCCCTTCTCTCTTTTCTCTCATTTTTTTGGAGGGGCTTTCTCCCTTTTTTTATTTAGCCCCTCTCTATAATTTTTGGGGGCCATCTTTTTTTTGGCCTTTCCTCACATGGGACAATGCTCTAATAATGAAGATCATCACACTTTTATTGACTTACAACTCAAAGACTACAACTCGAAGCTAGAACAAAATATGACTCTATGTGAATGATGATGAAGCATGTCATAAGAACGAAACGGTGAAAAGTTGCATGGCAATATATCTCAGAATGGCTATGGAAATGCCATGATAGGTAGGTATGGTGGCTGTTTTGAGGAAGGTATATGGTGGGTGTATGGTACCGACGAAAGTTGCGCGGCACAAGAAAGGCTAGCAATGGTGGAAGGGTGAGAGTGTGTATAATCCATGGACTCAACATTAGTCATAAAGAACTCATACACTTATAGCAAAATCTACGAGTTATCAAAACAAAGTATTCAACGCATGCTCATAGGGGAAGGGTTGGTAGGATTTAACCATCGCGCGATCCCGACCTCCACACAAAGGATGACACTCAATAAATACCTCATGCTCTAACTTCGTCACATAGCGGTTCACCATACGTGCATGCTACAGGAATCACAAACTTTAACACAAGTATTTCTCAAATTCAAGATTGCTCCACTAGCATGACTCTAATATCACCATCCTCATATCTCAAAACAATCATCAAGTATCAAACTTCTCATCATATTCAATGCACTTTATATGAAAGTTTTTACTATACTCATCTTGGATGCCTATCATATTAGGACTAGTTTTATAACCAAAGCGCATTACCATGTTGTTCTAAAAGACTCTCAAAAGGATATAAGTGAAGCATGAGAGATCAACAATTTCTACAAAATAAAACCACCACCGTGCTCTAAAAGATATAAGTGAAGCACTAGAGCGAAACAATCTAGCTAAAAAAATATAAGTGAAGCACATAGAGTATTCTAATAAATTCTAAATCATAATTATCTCTCTAAATAGGTGTGTCCAGCAAGGATGATTGTGGCAAACTAAAAAGCAAAGACTCAAATCAAACATGACGCTCCAAGCAAAACACATATCATGTAGTGAATAAAAATATAGTCCTGAGTATAGTTACTGATAGATGAAGACGAAAGAGGGGATGCCTTCCCGGGGCATCCCCAAGCTTACGCTTTTGGTTGTCCTTGAATTTTACCTTGGGGTGCCTTGGGCATCCCCAAGCTTAGGCTTTTGGTTGTCTTTGAATTTTACCTTGGGGTGCCTTGGGCATCCCCAAGCTTAGGCTCTTGCCACTCTTTGTTCCATAGTCCATCAAAGCCATACTCAAAACTTGAAAACTTCACAACACAAAACTTAGCCAAAAATCTTGCGAGCTTCGTTAGTATAAGAAAACAAACCACCACTCAAAGGTATTGTAATGAACTCATTCTTTGTTTATATTGGTGTTAAACCTACTGTATTCCAACTTCTCCATGATTCATACCCCCCGATACTACTCATAGATTCATCAAAATAAGCAAACAACAAACGAAAAACAGAATCTGTAAAAAACAGACAAGTGTGTAGTAATCTGTAACTTTAGAATACTTCTGTAACTCCAAAAAAATTGAAATAAATTGGTAAACGTGAGGAATTTGTCTATTAATCATCTGCAAAAAAAATCAACTAAATAGCACTCTCCAGTAAAAAATACAGCCAAACTCGTGAGCGCTAACGTTTATGTTATTTACAGCATGATCATATAAACTTCACACAAGTCTTCCCAAAGGTTCTACTTGGCACAAACACTAATTAAAACACAAAACCACATCTAAACAGAAGCTAGATGCAATATTTATTCCTAAACAGAAGCAAAAACAAAGAAAATAAAATTGGGTTGCCTCCCAACAAGCGCTACCGTTTAACGCCCTAGCTAGGCATTGATAATTTCGATGATGCTCGCATGAAGGGTACAATTGGAACACGAAGAGAGCATCACATAGCATGTGAAAAACTCATCTAAGTCTAACATACTTCCTATGCATAGGCATTTTATAGGAAAACAAATTAGCAAGACAAGCAAGATCTAACATATGCAAGGAAGAAGAAAGAAACAAGATCAATCTCAACATGAAGAGAGGTAATTTAGTAACATGAAGATTTCTACAACCATATTTCCCTCTCTCATAATAATTGCATGTAGGATCATAAGCAAATTCAACAATATATCTATCACAAAACATATTCTCAACATGATCCACATGCATACGAAGTTGACACTCTTCCAAAATAGTGGGAGCAACATTAACTAAAATCATGACCTCTCCAAACCCACTTTTATCAAAAAAAATCATAAGATTGATCATACTCGAAATATGTGGGATCTAAAGTTGACACTCTTCCAAACCCACTTTCAATATTATTGCAAAAAATATTATCAATCTCATATTCATCATGGCGTTGAAATAAATTTTCAAGATCGTAAGAAGCATCACCCCAATCATGATTATTGCAACAAGTAGTGGACATAACAATACTAGCATCCCCAAGCTTAGGGTTTTGCATATCATAAACACAATTGACATTAATAGAATTTACAATAGTAACATTGCAATCATGTTTTTAATTAAAAGAGCTATCGTGAATCACTTCATAATTTTCTTCTTTCAACACTTCATCACAATTTTTAGATTCACGAATTGCAAGCAAAACCTCATAAAGATAATCTAGTGCACGTAGCTCACTAGCAATTGGTTCATTATAATTGGATCTCTTAAAAAGATTAGCAAGTGGATGAGGATCCATAATTTAGCAAGCGAAGATGCAAGCTAATAGAGGGCACATAGCAACACAAGCAAACAGAAAGGCAAGTGAATGGCAAACACACGGAAGAAGAAGGGCGAATAAAATGGAAAAGGTGAAGTGGGGGAGAGGAAAACGAGAGGCAAATAATGTAGTGCGAAGGATAAGGGTTTGTGATAGGTACTTGGTATATGACTTTTGCGTAAGCCTCCCCGGCAACGGCGCTAGAAATTCTTCTTGGTACTTCTCGAGCTTGCGTTCTATTCCCTCGAAGAGGAAAGGGTGATGCAGCACAGTAGCGTAAGTATTTCCCTCAGTTTTTGAGAACCAAGGTATCAATCCAGTAGGAGACCATGTGCGAGTCCCTCGCACCTGCACAAACAAATAAGAACTTTGCAGCCAACGCGATAAGGGGTTGTCAATCCCTTTACGGTCACTTACGAAAGTGAGATCTGGTAGATAGGATAGTATAATATTTTTGGTATTTTGGGTATAAGAACAGAAAGTAAATAAAGCAAATAAGCAATGGCAGCAGAAATTGAAGGAAAGTAATATGATAAAGATAGACCCAGGGGCCATAGGTTTCACTAGTGGCTTCTCTCATGAAAGCATAATTCTACGGTGGGTGAACAAATTACTGTCGAGCAATTGATAGAAAAGCGCATAGTTATGAGAATATCTAGGCATGATCATTATATATAGGCATCACGTCCGTGACAAGTAGACCGAAACGATTTTGCATCTACTACTATTACTCCACACATCGACCGCTATCCAGCATGCATCTAGAGTATTAAATTCATAAGAACAGAGTAATGCTTTAAGCAAGATGACATGATGTAGAGGGATAAACTCAAGCAATATGATATAAACCTCATATGTTTATCCTCGATGGCAACAATACAATACATGCCTTGCTGCCCCTGCTGTCACTGGGAAAGGACACCGCAAGATTGAACCCAAAGCCAAGCACTTCTCCCATTGCAAGAACTATAGATCTAGTAGGCCAAACCAAACCAATAATTCGAAGAGACTTGCAAGGATATTATAATCATACATAAAAGATTTCAGAAAAGAATCATATATTGTTCATAGATAATCTTGATCATAAACCCACAATTCATCGGATCTCGACAAACACACCGCAAAATGATACATCGAATAGATCTCCTCGAAGATCGAGGAGAACTTTGTATTGAGATCCAAAAAGAGAGAAGAAGCCATCTAGCTAATAACTATGGACCCGAAGGTGTGTGGTAAACTACTCACAACTCATTGGTGAGGCTATGGTGTTGATGTAGAAGCACTTTGTTGTAGACCCCCCCCCCCTTCGGCGAAGCTCCGGAACAGGCCCCAAGATGGGATCTCAAGGGAACAGAAGGTTGCGGCAGTGGAATTAGGGTTTTCTCTGTTGCCTCGATGTTTTCAGGGTACATGGATATATATAGGAGGAAGGAGGGCATCGGGGGAGCCAGAGGGGCCCCACGAGGGTGGGGGGCGCGCCCAGGGGGAGGGGCGCGCCCTGGACCCTCGTGGCCACCTCTCTTGTTCCCTCGCGTGTACTCCAAGTCTTCTGGGTAGATATGGTTCCAAAAATAACTCTCCCGAAGGTTTCATTCCGTTTGGACTCCGTTTGATATCCCTTTTCTGCGAAACACTGAAATAGGCAAAAAAACAGCAATTTGCACTGGGCCTTGGGTTAGTAGGTTAGTCCCAAAAATAATATAAAAGTGTAAAATAAAGCCCATTAAACATCCAAAACAGAATATATAATAGCATGGAACAATCAAAAATTATAGATACATTGGAGACGTATCAGTCTTCAGGTCACACATGCTCCTCAGATCTTACAAGTTGTTCTTCGTTCTTTGCTTGCTAGTCTTGAAACCTAGTTCAATGAATCCTTCTGTATCTGATGTTTGCTCCGTATCTGAGATGTTTCAGGTCCATCTCGATTTACACTAAGATCTCCATTATTTCTGTGTTGCTCCGAATGTCAGAAATATTTTCGCGCAACAACCCCTTAGTCGTGAAGTATTCCCTCGTTTGGTAGGGTAATGATGGTCGGGGCTCAGACTGGCATCACTGCCACATCCCGTCCATCATCCTACATGCATGGCTGCAAAGATGTCTCTGCTGCGATGGTGAGTGTTACGTGCAGACGTGGCCCAGGACCCACCATCGCCTGGTCCCGTCATAAAAGCGATAATGCGTTTCTAAAAATACAAAATTTAACCATCGTCCCCTCGATTCTTGAGCATGATGCACAAGAAATAAGCGGATTTAATGCACCATGGCTCAGCTATGCCATCAGCGCTTCACAAATCCTCCTCGCATATAAAGGATATGAAGGTGACAACGGAAGAGTTTTATACCTCATTCCCAGTCTTGATCTTCTTCCTCGTGCTCTGCCTCTGTCGCCCCAAACTCCGCCGTGCTCCCACGCACTTTCCCGCTTCCACTGATGGATGGCGGTCGCCCACAGAAAAGATCCAGGGGTGTGGGTTATGCCCATGTCTCGTCCTCGCGCGCTCCCAGCACCGTCGTGCGAGAGTGGAAGCACTTCACGGTGTCTCAAGGCCAACTGTACTATCTCTCTAATATCGGGCATCTGCCCCATCGGTACTCGCCTATGCACGTCCGAGGTTGGTCGCCGTCGGCCAGGATACCTTCCAAGAACCCACCTTAACCCCTAGGAGAAGGAACGGGTATGCTTTTGAAGGAAATATGCCCTAGAGGCAATAATAAAGTTGTTATTTATATTTCCTTATATATCATGATAAATGTCTTTTATTCATGCTAGAATTGTATTAACCGAAAACTTGATGCATGTGTGAATACATAGACAAAACAGAGTGTCCCTAGTATGCCTATACTAGACTAGCTCGTTAATCAAAGATGGTTGAGTTTCCTAACCATGGACATGTGTTGCCATTTGATCAACGGGATCACATCATTACGAGAATGGTGTGATGGACAAGACCCATATGTTAGCTTAGCATAATGATAGTTTAGTTTTATTGATATTGCTTTCTTCATGACTTATACATGTTCCTATCACTATGAGATTATGCAACTCCCGAATACCGGAGGAACACCTTGTGTGCTATGAAACGTCACAACGTAACTGGGTGATTATAAAGATGCTCTACAGGTGTCTCCGAAGGTGTTTGTTGAGTTGGCATAGATCGAGAATAGAATCTCGGGCAAGTAACATACCTATGACAAAGGGAACAACGTATGTTGTTATGCGGTTTGACCGATAAAGATATTCGTAGAATATGTAGGAGCCAATATGAGCATCTAGGTTCCGCTATTGGTTATTGACCTGAGATGTATGCGGTCCGATAAGTGTTGAGGCTCACGGCGGTTATCGTTATTTTCTGACCTTCACAGATGATTTAAGCAGATATGGGTATATCTACATAATGAAACATAAGTCTGAAACATTTGAAAAGTTCAAGGAATTTCAGAGTGAAGTAGAGAATCATCGTAGCAAGAAAATAAAATTTCTACGATCTGGTCGCGGAGGCGAATATTTCAGTTACGAGTTTGGTCTTCATTTGAAACAATGTGGAATAGTTTCACAGCTCATGCCACATGGAACACCACAGCGTAATGGTGTGTACGAACGTCGTAACCGTAATTTATTAGATGTGGTGCGATCTATGATGTCTCTTACCAATTTACCGCCATCGTTTTGGGGTTATGCTTTAGAGACAACTGTATTCACGTTAAATCCATTGAGACGATACCTTATGAATTGTGGTTTGGCAAGAAACCCAAGTTATCGTTTCTTAAAGTTTGGGGCTGCGATGCTTATGTGAAAAAGCTTCAACCTGATAAGCTTGAACCCAAATCGGAGAAATGTGTCTTCATAGGATACCCAAAGGAAACTATTGGGTACACCTTCTATCACAGATCCGAAGGAAAGATATTCGTTGCTAAGAATGGATCCTTTCTAGAGAAGGAGTTTCTCTCGAAAGAAGTGAGTGGGAGGAAAGTAGAACTTGATGAGGTAATTGTACCTTCTCCCTAATTGGAAAGTAGTTCATCACAGAAATCAGTTCAAGCAATTCCTACACCAATTAGTGAGGAAGCTAGTGATGATGATCATGAAACTTCAGATCAAGTTACTACCGAACCTCGTAGGTCAACCAGAGTACATTACGCGCCAGAGTGGTATGGTAACCCTGTTCTGGAAGTCACGTTACTAGACCATGACGAACCAATGAACTATGAGGATGCGATGATGAGCCCAGTTCCGCAAAATGGCTTGAGGCCATGAAATCTGAGATGGAATCCATGTATGAGAACAAAGTATGAACTTTGGTCGCCTTGCCCTATGATCGGCAAGCCATTGAAAATAAATGTATTTTTAAGAAGAAGACTGACGTCGATGGTACTGTTACTGTCTACAAAGCTCGACTTGTTGTGAAAGGTTTTCGACAAGTTCAAGGAGTTGACTACGATGAGAATTTCTCACCCGCAGTGATGCTTAAGTCTGTCCGAATCATGTTAGCAATTGCCGCATTTTATGTTTATGAAATCTGGCAAACGGATGTCAAAACTGCATTCCTTAATGGTTTTCTCAAAGAAGAGTTGTATATGATGCAACTGGAAGGTTTTGTCGATCCTAAAGGTGCTAACAAAGTGTGCAAGCTCCAACGATCCATCTATGGACTGGTGCAAGCATCTCGGAGTTGGAATATACGCTTTGATGAAGTGATCAAAGCATATGGTTTTATATAGACTTTTGGAGAAGCCTGTATTTACAAGAAAGTGAGTGGGAGCCCTGTAGCATTTCTGATATTATATGTGGATGACATATTGTTGATTGGAAATGATGTAGTATTTCTGGATAGCATAAAAGGATACTCGAATAAAAAAATTCAATGAAAGACCCTGGTGAAGCTGCTTATATATTGGGCATCAAGATCTATAGAGATAGATCAGGACGCTTGATTGGACTTTCACAAAGCACATACCTTGATAAAGTTTTGAAGAAGTTCAAAATGGATCGGTCAAAGAAAGGGTTCTTGCCTGTGTTACAAGGTGTGAAGTTGAGTCAGACTCAATGCCCGACCACTGCAGAAGATAAAGAGAAAATGAAAGTCATTCCCTATGCTTCAGCCATAGGTTCTATCATGTATGTAGTGTTGTGTACCAGACCTTATGTGTTCCTTGCTATAAGTCTAGCACGGAGGTACCAAAGTAATCCAGGAGTGAATCACTGGACATCGGTCAAGAACATCCTGAAGTACCTAAAACGGACGAAGGATATGTTTCTCGTTTATGGAGGTGACAAAGAGCTTGTCATAAATGGTTACGTTGATGCAAGCTTTGACACTAATCCGAATGACTCTAAGTCACAAACCAGATACGTATTTTTGTTGAACGGTGGAGCTGTCAGTTGGTGCAGTTCCAAGGAGAGCGTCATGGTGGGATATGCGTGTGAAGCGGAATACATAGCTGCTTCAAAAGCAGCAAATGAAGGAGTTTGGATGAAGGGGTTCATATCTGATCTAGGTGTAATACCTAGTGCATCGGGTCCAATGAAAATCTTTTGTGACAACACTGGAGCAATAGCCTTGGCGAAGGAATCCAGGTTTCATAAGAGAACCAAGCACATCAAGAGACACTTCAACTCTATCCGCGATCAAGTGAAGGAGGGAGACACAGAGATTTGCAAAATACATACTGATCTGAATCTTGCAGACCCGTTAACTATGCCTCTTCCACGAGCAAAACAGGATCAGCACCAAGATTCCATGGGTGTTAGAATCATTACTATGTAATCTAGATTATTGACTCTAGTGCAAGTGGGAGACTGAAGGAAATATGCCCTAGAGGGAATAATTAAGTTGTTATTTATATTTCCTTATATATCATGGTAAATGTCTTTTATTCATGCTAGAATTGTATTAACCGAAAACTTGATGCATGTGTGAATACATAGACAAAACAGAGTGTCCCTAGTATCCCTCTACTAGACTAGCTCGTTAATCAAAGATGGTTGAGTTTCCTAACCATAGACATGTGTTGTCATTTGATGAACGGGATCACATCATTAGGAGAATGATGTGATCGACAAGACCCATCTGTTAGCTTAGCATAATGATCGTTTAATTTTATTGCTATTGCTTTCTTCATGACTTATACATGTTCCTATGACTGAGATTATGCAACTCCCGAATACCGGAGGAACACCTTGTGTGCTATAAAACGTCACAACGTAACTGGGTGATTATAAAGATGCTCTACAGGTGTCTCCGAAGGTGTTTGTTGAGTTGGCATAGATCGAGAATAGGATTTGTCACTCCAAGTGCCGGAGAGGTATCTCTGGGCCCTCTTAGTAATGCACATCACTATAAGCCTTGCAAGCAATGTGACTAATGAGTTAGTTATAGAATGATGCATTACGGAACGAGTAAAGAGACTTGCCGGTAACGAGATTGAACTAGGTATGATGATATCGACGATAGAATCCCGGGCAATTAACATACGGATGACAAAGGGAACAACGTATGTTGTTATACGGTTTGACCGATAAAGATCTTCATAGAATATGTAGGAGCCAATATGAGCATCCAGGTTCCGCTATTGGTTATTGTCCGGAGATGTGTCTTGGTCATGTCTACATAGTTCTCGAACCCGTAGGGTCCGCACGCTTGACGTTCGATGATGATTTGTATTATGAGTTATTTGTTTTAGTGACCGAAGTTTATTCGGAGTCCCGGATGAGATCACAGACATGATGAGGAGTCTCGAAATGGCCGAGAGGTAAAGATTCATATATTGGAAGGTTGTATACGGACACCGGAATGGTTCCGGAGAGGTTCAGAGATTTATCGTAGTACCAGGAGGCTATCGGAACCCCCCGGAAAGTTAATGGGTCTATTGGGCCATAGTGGAGAGAGAGGCTGCCATAAGAGGTGGGGCGCGGCCCCCCAAGCCCAAACCAAATTGTACTAGGGGTTGGGGGCGCGACCCTCTTTCCTTCTCCTCTCCCTCCCTTTCCTCTTTTCCCTCTACATTGGAAGGAAGGGGGGGACGAATCCTACTAGGTTTGGAGTCCTAGTAGGACCCCCCCTTGGCGCGCCTCCTCCCTAGGCCGGCCTACTCCTCCCCCTCCTTTATATACGTCGGCAGGGGGCCCAAAGGCACACCAAGATTTGTCTTAGCCGTCGTGCCCCCCTCCACATTTTTCTCCTCAGGTCATAACGTCGTAGTGCTTAGGCGAAGCCCTGCGCGGATCACATCACCAACACCGTCGCCATGCCTTCGTGCTGACGGAACTCTCCCTCGACCCTCTACTGGATCAAGAGCTCGAGGGACGTCATCGAGCTGAACGTGTGCTAAACACGGAGGTGCCGTATGTTCGGTACTTGGATCGGTTGGATCGTGAAGACGTTCGACTACATCAACTGCGTTAACATAACGCTTCCGCTTACGGTCTACGAGGGTACATGGACACACTCTCCCCGTCTCGTTGCTATGCATCTCCTAGATATATCTTGCGTGAGCGTAGGATTTCTTTTGAAATTGCATGCTACGTTCCCAACAGCTTTATCCCCTTTCTTATTAGGGGTTTGGGATATCCAATTCACCCCTTCTTGCGCGGGACTCTTGCATTTTAACGCCTCCAATTGCGTCATTTATCCCCAATTCAACCCTTCACATAGCGTGTTTCATCACTCTATATGAGGCCTTCATCGGATGCTCGACGCACTTCGGCTTGTGGCGTAGATACTTCAGCGTTCAATCGGGTTCAAGGGGCGACATATTGTCAGATTGCATGGGGAGCCGTCATCTGCCGGTTGTCCTGATCCGGGTACCATGACAGTTTTCCCGAGGAAACCATCGAGGACTAGTAAGAGGGCTGAGGGAGCACATGCATCCTACCAAACAACCGAACATGGGTTGAAAAAGGAATATCTGAGATGACACACACTACCAAACACACCATAAGAAATACCCCCTCCGTCCGCCTTTATTAGCCCTCTTATTTTGGGCAACACTTTGACCATAAATTTAATTAATAAACTAAGAAATATATATATATCACAAAAATATGCTGCAACGATCTTGTTTCGAACACAAACCCAACAGTATCTTTTTGTAGCATGTATTTTGTATTTTGTTTGTTGTATGGATGGTTAGAATTTGATCCCAAAGAATTTAATCCCAAACATGAGGACCTGGAGGGAGCAAGCACTTACAACATCTTCAACAAGTTCAATAATAAACTTCTTATAAAATTGCTTTTACGGGGTGTCCATATAATTCAGGGGAGGTTTACATGAGGTGCTTTAACGAGTCATGTAAGAGCATCTCCAATAGATGGTCCAAATTTTGGTGGTCCAAACAGGTGATGGTCCAAATTTGGAGCACCAAAAAGTGTTTTTTACATCTCTGAAAAAGGCTCAACTCCAACAGATGGTCCAAAATGAAGATGTAAAAAAAGGAGCAACTCCAACAGATGGTCCAAAATGAAGATTAAAACGACAACTACTACTTCATCTCAACATATTTCAAACATGAAATTCAACATAGTTTCATATACAAATTCAACTACTTCTTATTCGAACTATTAGATGAAACTACTCCTCATTGTCGGAGCTACGGAACAGCTACCAGAACTCGTCCTTGGTCAGGTCATCGCACCCCTCGTCCTCCTCCTCGGAGTCACCCCAGTCCTCATCCGACGACTCGATAGGGATCACAGTCGAGGGGCCGGCCTCGTCCTCCTTATTCACCCCCTTCCTTTTCGCCTCGACATCGCACTTCTAGTAGTGCTCCAGCTCGGCCTGGACGTACTACGGATGCTCTCGCGCAAACCGAGCCATCGCCGCCTCGTCGCTCTTGCCGGGAGCGATGACAACCACCATTCTCTTCTTCGCCGGCATCTCCTCCATCCGGATGCCCTGCGGCACGAGCCACTCCGCCACCGCCTGGGACTCGACCTCCGGGAAGTTGAGGTCCATCTCCGGCCTTCCGGCATGCCACACCGCCACGTCGTAGGCACACACGACCTCATCGACGGTGGGATACGTGCCGAGCCACCAACACCGCCCGGCGTCGGAGAACTCCACTTCGAAGTTCCCGGAGGGCTTCGCCCTCACGCCGAAGAAACCAAACTTGCCCTTCGGTGTCTTCTTCGGCGCCATCGGGGAGCGGGCGGCGGTCGAGTGCGAGTCGGGGAGGCGGCATGTGGCGCGGGGCGGAGGCGGCCGGAGCGGGGCGGAAGCGGAAGGAGGGCACCGACGGACGGACCGGAGGTGGAGGCGTACGAAGAGGAGGCGGACGGAGCGGGCCGGGCGGAGGACGGACCGGAGGCGGAGGCGGCCGGAGAGGAGGCGGATGGGGCCGGGGCGGGGCGGAGGCGGACACGAATGGGTGGCGCGGCGGCAGGCGGCGGCCCAGGCGGGGTGGAATCGGTGGCGGGCGTCTGGATCTACGGCGGGGCGACGTTGGAGAGCTGCGGCGGGGCGGCGGTCGAGCAGGGAGCTGCGGCGGGGCGGCGGTGGGCAGGCGGTCACGAGGCGGGAGGGGAATGAAGTGACGGTTGGGCGTTTGGCGGGTGGGCGTGGTTTTACATCAGTTGTATCTCGTGATGTAAATTTGCATCACAAAGTTTTCAATTTCACATCATCGGAGGCCGCGGTCCAATTTTTTTTTTACATATGAACCGCCTGTTGAAGCAGCGTTTTTTGCCCAAACGGTCCAAAAGTTAGGTATTTTTACATTTGAACCGTCTATTGGAGATGCTCTAAAAACTTCCCTTGAAAGTGGTTATTTAGCAGTGGCGCGGCGACGGCGATGAACTACATCGACGACGAACAGTGGATGACGATGATCAACGGCGGCAAGCGGGTGGGTGGGCAACACGACGACGATGGACGTCCTCGTGTGCAGCGGCAGACTTCGACTGCAGCACACTGATGTGGCATTTCTACTGAAAGGTTCAAGGAAAGGGGCCATCTTTCCCACAGCGAGAGGACAAATTGAGTGAACTAGTGGCTGGGGCGTGCCATTGGCACGCCACTTGAGCGTTCATGTGCGCACTTATCTAGATTACGCACCTCCGCAGATCTAGGTTGATCCTTAATGGCACTTATACACAATAGTAAGTGATTTTACTATAGAATTATAAAGAAGTGATTTGGCTACAGAGATTTATTACAAATATGCTATTATGAGGACCATATGTGCTCAAACAAGTGTTTTCATCATTCCAATTCCCATTGAACTGACCCTTGATTTTTTTGAAGGTAATGTTGAGTAGGAGAGTCTCATGTATATTTCATTAAGTAGTTGATCCTTGAATCTGGTGCATACCTATAAGAAAGAACACATATTTATGTATATTCCATCAAGTATATGTCAGAAGTACCAACAAGAAAAGTTGAATGTAAACCTGTGCAGTTTGACCTCAAGTCCCACCATCCTAGAAACACATGGATCATCATCCTTGTGAGTGTGTATGTAGTGCTTTTCATCCTTGCTCTAGAAACAAATTTGTATATATGATTTTATTCCAGCATACTGCCCCTTGATATGTTTTGCTTATGTAGAAATGCTTTAAAAAATACTCGTACAGATTTCATTCTTTATGTGTTGAAGTAAAAGTAGCTACTATCCATATAAACACAAGTGATTCGGTTCATCTAAAACACGTCAGGAAACGTAAAAAAAAGACATATTGGTGAAATTTAGATCTTAGATTGAATATCTGAAACAAACAACAGGAGCAAGTCTCGGTCCAAAAATACTGCCTATGGCTAACATGTTACAGAACATAAAACTAACACATACACCTAATCAAGTGGCCACCTAGTCACAGTAGCTCATGTGTTTTTAAGCTCATTCTTGGAGAAACAAGACATCCACTTTAATAGTAAACTCACACTGTTTGTTTTTTCGAAACATGAGCACTGCTCATATTGAGTAGGATGCATGTACGACATTAATTCAATGTTCAGTTAGTCGAAGGAGAGAGAATGTCAGTGTAAATACAAATAGAATCCTATCGGTTCTCAATGTTTTGGAGAAAATGATGTTGGCAGGTTGCTCTCAACATCATTATACTGATGATGTTCTATATAGGACCTCAACCATCGAGCGAATTTAGAAAACGTTGATATTTGAATTTTTATTTATAAAAATTATTTGAGACCCCCCACATTCCAATTCCCATGAATCATTCAAGTAACCACTGGCCGGTAAAATTCGAAATGTTGAGACTAAAAATAAGAACAGTAGAGCAAGGCATTAGATTGCAAAACTTAAAACGGAAACATCATACAAGTTGCGACACCAACATGATGGAGTAGGAGCTCACCTAGAGTTTAGGTGTTTTGCCCGCCATTTACCTGAATAAAATGGCTAGCGATGAGCAAGGGGAGGGTCGAGAGGGCAAGCGGAGGAGCACACGCAAGGGAACAGACCTGCTGAATTCCTGCACAAAAGGTGACCCTCTACTTAGTTTCTCTAGATTCAGGCTCTAAAGAAAGTCAATACACAAACCAACTGAGACCATCAGTTTCAAGCTTACTCGAAATAAGAAAATGGTACATGAATAATATCTCCTACAATATATCTATATTAGTCAAATCCATCGATGGATCAAAAATGGAATATGTTTCAGTAAATGATATCGATAGAAATGTTTCTGTGTGTGTGCTCAGTAGGCAAAGCATACGCAACATACGTGTCCTCTGAAGCTAATATGAAATCATCTTGAGTAATATGCAACCACGCCATAATCGGATTAATAATTCTTGAAGCAAACTAACAAAATCTGTGAATAAGTATTACTGTTCAGATGAACTAAATAGGCTCCATGTACTACCCATGTATACCGGAATGGAAATCCTCATATACATTTTCTATGCATCAACATATAACCCATTAAAAACAAAGAACACTTGATGTGCATCCATATATACTTACTAAAACACAAAGAGAATGGTAATTGTTCCTCTAATGTTTGAATGCGGACCCTTAAAAACAAGAACTAAAAATTGATCTAGTGGAACCGAACACCAGCTCCTAATCTGTCAAGTACAGAAGCAATTCCTCTAAACAAAGCACATAACAAAAAATGAGCAAATGTAATTATATCAATGCTCCGGGATGACATATGTTTTTGTCACTAAATCTGTTACAACACACTATGTAAAAAACATCTCATACCTAGATTTCCATGAGATATATTTAATTTATCTAATAAGCATGGATAGGAAGGCCCATCTTGAAGATACTACAATTGATTAGGGGGGGCATAAATTAAAGGATCAAAAGTATCGTAAATCATATCCAAACGCTCAAAAGGTCATGTAGACATCATGAAGGAAAATTAATTTATGATGCAGTCTACAGTATCATGTTCATATGATTTCAGTGAAAGGTTGCACTAAAATCAATCCTCGACGCAACAGAGAATGATGTATTCAATTTTCTGCTGCTTCTTCTATACCTGCATCACATTGGCAAGAAAAGTAATATGTTAGTATGATCAATAGGCATTTCGCTCAAGCAAGCATTAATAATATTTTTTGGACATCAAGCATATCCAACCTCGATCATAGGAGAGCCCAACACGGACTTTGCATCAATCATCATAGAATCTGTACCAAAAATTAAGCCCAATTCAAAGAAAATAGAAGTTAATTTTTAATTCCTCATCATAGAACATCACACTGACTGAGATATTTAAGAGTGAAAAGATTGAACATAATGAGAGTACAAACCGTTTAGTCTGTCAAGAACTTCAATTGCATGGTTTGCTGTGTACCCTTCATTTGCATCCAAGATAAATGAGCAGCCGGGATGCACAAGCCGTATAGCCATTAGAACTTCTATGTCTGAGTTCAAGTTTTTCCCTACTTTGAGCTTCAGAGTCTGAAACCCTTGTCCTCGATATTTTGCAGCCAATTGAGCAGCTTCATTTGGGGTCACAATTGGAATCTAAATTCATAAATAGATGAACTTAGGAATTTTGATAAAGCATACCTAAGCTGCTAAGAATGCCGAACTCACTGCAGGGGAAATTTTGATAACCATACCGTGATCTCTGTTGTCACAGTGTTTGATGCTGTCCCAAATAATCTCCACAAGGGTATGCGAATGATGTTAGCTACCGCGGCAATCACTGCCATCTCCACTCCTGATCTGGTGGTTCGGCCTTTGTTGGAGAAAAAAAGAAGTAAGTACACATCAGAGGAAGATTCTCTTGTCCAAACACTTTTGGTATCGGGGGAAAATACTGAGAACCAGATAATATATCTGACTAAGTTCCAAGAGAATAAATTAAAGCAGTTGTATCTGGACTAAAAGGATCAGAATCTAAGAACTGAGAACTAACTTTCCTTTGAAGGTAGGACTTCTCTGGTTTTGGACATAGTATTTCTTTGTTAGTCCTGACTTTTGTTGAGAGTCCCTCAATTACCATTTATTTAGGGTAAAATTTGTCTATGCAGTTATCATTCCTTTTGGGCATGAGCCAGTGGTCAACAACCTTAATCGGTCCAGAGCCCTAAAGTCGATCTCCATCTACATCAAGGCCTAAGATCCAAAAATAAATTTCCCATCCTTCATCTACATCCGCTAAAAGAACTGACTTCTAAACTCTGAAGTCTATCTTGTGGAGCAGAACTCCTCAAACTGTCAAACTCCAAAATTGTACCGAAAACTGAACCAAAATTGATTGCCAAGAGTATGAAGACAAACATGTGTGGATGTCTCACCGAGGCAAAGGCGTGTCCGGGGAGCGCATTGGCGATGTCCTGGAGCACGACGTCGAGGGGCGTGGTCTGCGCGGCCACGAGCCCGGCGTAGGCTACGACGGCGAGCGCGGTGGGCTGGTCCTCGGAAGTGACGGAGGGGAGGACCGAGGCCTCGCCCCAACCGATGGTGCCGCTGAAGAGCTCGACCCGCATGGTGACGGCCTCGATGCGCGAGCAAGCGATGGTGAAGGGTGTGGCGAGCGGCATGCTGAGTGGGCACGCCTCGGCCGCCGCTGATACGTCCAAAATGCATCACTATTTTATATTATAATTTATCCTTATTCATTGATATGTTCCACGTTATGATGATGTTCTTATGTTGTTTTGGTCTATTTTACACAGTTTGCAACTTTCCGATGCCGAAACAGCAGACGCAGGATTCAGCAGGAAAAAGTGGATACTGAGTTGCTGAAGAAGAACACCTCCAAATTACCTGAAAATTGACGGGACGTGTTTTTCTGAAGAATAACGAAGACACGCAAAAGGGGAGTCAGAGGGGGGCCACAGGGTGCCCAGGCGGCCTGGGGGGGCGCCTGGAGCCCCTGGCCCACCTCTGGCCGCCCCCTTTTGCATATATGCTCTCCGTCTCCCGAAAACCCTAGGCACGGGACTTTTTACGGAGTTCCGCCGCCGCTTCGAGGCGGAAACCTACAGAGAAGAAAAGGGCATCTCCGGTGGGTAGATTCCGCCGGGGAGATCACCTCCCGGAAGGGGAGATCGTCGCCATCGTCATCACCATCATCACGGGCATCATCGAGATCATCATCAACATCATCCCCAACACCAGCACCATCTCCATATTCATCCAAATATCATCTTTCCATCGCAACTCGTGTTGTAACTTGTACTACCTATCCTCTCTACTCCATCGGTGTTGATTACTACTTTGTGGTGAATGCTATTGAGTTTTGTTGGAGAAATATTATTATGTCCAGATTGTTTATCACATATTTATCCCCTCTGATCATGATCTCTTTTATGTCTTGTGAGTAGTTACCTTAGTTCTTGAGGACATGGGGAAAGTCTTGTTGTTAGTAGTCATATGCTGTTGAAGTAATATGTGTTGTTTGATACTTAAGTTGTGTTGTCATTCAACTAGTGGTGTTGTGTGAGTCGAACACCCAACACTTTGCCTTATTAAGAACCTAGGGGAATGCATTGTCTATAAAGAATGCTTATGGTGGGTTGCCGGAGTGACAGAAACCTGAACCCCAGTTTGCACGCTTTTGCATAAGGGAATAATGGATCCTCAATCGTATTCCTACGGTTAGGCTTTTGCCTTAAATTATATCTTGTATTTGCGGATGCTTGCAAGGTGTTTAATCATAAGAGTGCATTCATCTTAGTCTAGAGAGTGCACTAGCATAGATCCACCCACCAACACTTATCAACACATAACATAGTATCGATACGGAATATGATGAAAGCACATGACTACCTCTCCCGTGTGTCCTCAAGAACGCTTTAGTCTTTATAAGTTCAGTTGCTAGGCCTCTCCTTTGCTAAGAAAGGATTGGGCCACTTCTTACTTTCAGTACCTTTTACATTACTCGCCATTACATTCATGTTGCTTATATCGAGAAAACCCCTAAAAGTTATCTTTCAGTGCTTGCAGTAATTTCTTGCTCAGAATCGCTTATCAATACCTTCTGCTCCTCGTTGGATTCGACACTCTTACTTATCGAAAATGCTGCAACAGATCCCTTACGGTTGAGGGTCATCAAGTACCGTTTTCTGGCGCCGTTGCCGGGGAGCGTAGCGCTATTGGTAAAGTGAAACTGGTAAGAAAGTCTTTTTATAATTCTGTTTTTTATTTTTATTGTTATCCTGTGTCCTTATGGATAACCCTATTATTGGAGCATTGCTTGCGGGAAGACACCCCACACCTGTGGTGGTTGACCCTCCCCCTACTGAAATTGTGCCTTATAAAATACCAGCTGGCATTATCGATTATGTTTTGACTAATCGTTATGCAGGAGACAGACATCCCGGTGAACACTTGCTGTATTTGTCACGACTATGTTCATTATTTAAGCTTGCAGGTGTATCGAGGGAGTTTGTCATGAGGAAATTGTTTGTCGTATCCCTTACAGATAAAGCTTCTGATTGGTATGGGCTTCTTGATAACCCACACTTGCTGGACTGGCAGGAGCTTATGTCTCTCTTTTATACTAAATTTTATCCTCTTCACGAAATTCATCGAGACAGGAATTATATCTATAACTTTAGGTCTCGTGACGGAGAAAGCATTGCTCAAGCTTGGGGGAGATTGAAGTCTCTAATGCTCAAATGCCCTATTCATAGGCTCCCCAAGGAAATTATACTTACAAATTTTTATGCCAGGCTTTCTCGTCAGGATAAGGAGATGCTGGATGCCTCCTCTAGTGGGGTGTTTCAGAAGAAGAGTGTTGAAGAAAGGTGGGATCTCCTTGAAAGAATCCAGAGGAATACCGAAGATTGGGAAATTGATAAAGGTATTGAACCAGCTATAAATTATGAACATGATTATATTGAGAGCTATGTAGAAACTGATTACTTCAATACTTTTTGCTCTAAGATTGGTCTTGATTCCCACCTAGTGATTGACTTGTGTAAGAATTTTGCCTCTCACGTTGATTCTTTTAAGAAGAATAGAGACCAGCACCATGCACCTTTTAAAGAAAAACCTATTGATATTTATGTTGCTGAGCCTATTTTGCCTGCAGTCATATATGAAAAGCCTCCTTTTCCCACGAGGATAAAGGAACACTCTCTTGTAACAGGCATAATAAATAAAAGTGAGAGAAGAGTTGACGAACTTGAGGACCAGATCAGGGTCGATCCTCGAGTTGCATTGATTAAAGACCTTGTTACTGATGATGTTTTGGATTCCAATATAACTTTTTGTGCTGTTTCCACTAACCTTGTCACAGCCAAGAACAAAGGCCCAATTTCAGGTACTCCGGTGGTATCTGTTAAAATAGGAGATCACAATTATTATGGGCTATGCGATTTGGGATCGAGTGCAAGTGCTATTCCTTATTCACTTTATGAAGAAATCATCGGTGAGATTTCCCCTTGTGAACTTGAAGAAGTTGATGTTACTATTCATCTTGCAAATAGATCAACTATCTCTCCTATCGGAATAGTGAGGGACGTTGAAGTCCTATGTGGAAAGGTAAAATACCCTACCGACTTTTTGGTACTTGGTTCAGCCAGGGACGATTTTTGTCCCATCATTTTTGGTAGACCTTTTCTTAGAACTTGTGGAGCTATAATAGATTGCAAGAAAGGTAAAGTTTCTGTTGAATTCAATGGTGAGCCATATGAATTTAATTTTTCTAAGTTCTCTAAGCAGCCTCATGGTACTAATTTACCTAGTGATGATAAAATTATTGAAAGTATTGCCTCTATTGCTATTCCTCCTGATGATCCTTTGCAGCAATACATGGAGGACCACGAGAATGATTTACATATGCAGGAAAGAAATGAACTAGATGAAGTATTCTTGAGGCAGCCTGCTATCCTGAAGCACAACCTTCCGGTTGAACCTTTGGGAATTTTATCAAAACCAAAAGAAGACCCGGTGTTCGATCTTAAACCTCTTCCCGATACGCTCAAGTATGCTTATTTAGATGAAAAGAAAGTATATCCCGTTATTATCAATTCTAACCTTTCAGGATATGAAGAAGAGCGATTATTGGAAGTACTTCGTAAACACCGAGGCGCAATTGGCTATACCCTTGATGACCTTTAGGGGATTAGTCCATCTATCTGTCAACATACTATCAACCTTGAGCCCGATGCTAAACCAGTTGTTGATCATCAACGACGGTTGAACCCAAAGATGATGGATGTCGTGAGAATTGAGATTCTCAAGCTTCTAGCCGCAGGTATTATCTACCCTATAGCTGATAGTAAGTGGGTAAGTCCTGTACATTGTGTTCCTAAGAAAGGAGGTACAACTGTGGTTCCTAATGATAAAAATGAACTAATACCTTAGAGGATTATTATTGGATATAGAATGTGTATTGATTACAGGAAGTTGAACAAAGCAACCAGGAAGGATCACTACCCGTTGCCGTTCATCGACCAAATGCTTGAAAGGTTATCCAAAAATACCCACTTTTGTTATCTCGATGGTTATTCTGGCTTCTCTCAAATTCATGTTAACACTGTCGATCAAGAGAAGACCACTTTTACTTGTCCTTTTGGTACTTATGCTTACAAACGTATGCCTTTTGGTTTATGTAATGCCCCTGCTACTTTTCAAAGGTGTATGTCTGCTATCTTTCATGGTTTCTGCGGGGATATTATGGAAGTCTTCATGGACGATTTCTCCGTCTATGGAACTTCATTTGACCATTGTCTTCACAACCTTAATAAAGTTTTGCAGAGATGCGAGGAGACAAATTTGGTACTCAACTGGGAGAAGTGCCACTTTATGGTTAATGAAGGAATTGTTCTTGGTCACAAGATTTCCGAAAGGGGAATTGAAGTGGACAAAGCCAAGATCGAAGCTATTGAGAGGATGCCTTATCCAAAGGACATCAAAGGTATTCGCAGTTTTCTCGGTCATGCAGGTTTTTATAGAAGATTTATTAAAGACTTTTCTAAAACCTCGAGACCCCTCACTAACCTTCTCCAGAAGGATGTTCCTTTTGCGTTTGATGAAAATTGTAAGGAAGCTTTTGAAGTTCTTAAGAAAGCTTTAATAACTGCTCCTATAGTATAACCACCTAACTGGAATTTACCTTTTGAGATTATGTGTGATGCAAGTGATTTTGCTGTTGGAGCTGTTTTAGGACAAAGGGTTGATAAGAAATTGAATGTTATACATTATGCTAGTAAAACCCTTGATAGTGCTCAAAGAAATTATGCTACTACTGAGAAGGAATTCTTAGCTGTAGTTTTTGCTTGTGATAAGTTTAGGCAGTACATTGTTGATTCCAAAGTTATTATTCATACTGATCATGCTGCCATTAAATATCTTATGAAAAAAAAGGATGCCAAGCCAAGGCTTATCAGATGGGTACTCCTTCTCCAAGAATTTGATTTGCAGATTGTTGATAGGAAAGGAGAAGACAATCCGGTAGCGGATAATCTTTCAAGAATGGAAGATATACCGCATGATCCCATCCCAGTTAACGATAGTTTTCCAGACGAGCAACTTGCCGTTGTAAAAGTACAACCTCTCTCCGATCCTTGGTATGCAGATTATGCTAATTTTATTGTTGCAAAGTATTTGCCTCCAGGTCTAACGTTTCAGCAGAGGAAGAAATTCTTTCATGATTTGAGGCACTACTTTTGGGATGACCCACATCTTTTCAAAGAAGGTCCCGACGGGATCGTGAGAAGATGCATTCCGGAACATGAGCAGAAGGACGTTCTCAGACGGTGCCATGACAGTCCCTATGGAGGACATCATGCCGGTGAGAGGACTGCACATAAGGTTCTTCAATCAGGTTTTTATTGGCCCACTCTCTTTAAAGATGCTAGAAATTATGTTTTAGCTTGTGATAAATGTCAGAGAGTTGGTAACATTAGTAGAAGGAATGAGATGCCTATGAATTACTCACTAGTGATTGAACCTTTCGATTGTTTGGGTTTTGATTTTATGGGTCCTTTTCCTTCTTCGCACAAGTACACTCACATTTTAGTAGCTGTTGATTATGTGACCAAGTGGGTTGAAGCAATCCCCACTGAAAGTGCTGACCACAAAACATCCCTGAAAATGCTTAAGGATGTAATATTTCCTAGGTTTGGTGTACCAAGGTACCTCATGACCGATGGAGGATCACACTTCACGCACGGAGCTTTTAGAAAATCTTTGGCTAAATACGATGTTAATCATAGAATTGCTTCACCTTATCATCCTCAAACTAGTGGGCAAGTTGAGCTCACCAATAGAGAGATTAAGTTGATCTTGCAGAAAACAGTAAATAGAAATAGGAAGGATTGGTCAAATAAATTGGGAGTTGCTTTGTGGGCATATAGAACTGCTTACAAAAACCCCATGGGCATGTCTCCCTATAAGATGGTGTATGGCAAGGCTTACCATTTGCCATTAGAGCTAGAGCACAAAGCTTTCTGGGCTATTAGAGAGCTTAACGCTGACCCAAAACTAGCTGGTGAGAAGCGTCTCATGAACTTGACTTCTCTAGATGAATGGAGAAGTGAAGCTTACGAGAGCGCTAAAATGTTCAAAGAAAAGGTAAAAAGGTGGCATGATAGGAAGATTCTGAAACGTGAATTTAACGTTGGTGATAAAGTTTTGTTGTTTAGATCCCGTTTTAGGTTTTCTCCAGGTAAACTACTTTCCAGGTGGGAAGGACCATTTCATATAGAAGAAGTTTATCGGTCTGGTGCAATTAAGATTAATAATTTTGAAGGCACCAAACCTCAAGTTGTGAATGGGCAAAGACTTAAGCATTACATAGCAGGAGACCCTGTCGATGTTGATGTGAATATAATATACACAACAACCCATGAAGAACATGTTGCAGCCCTGTTTCAGACGCCAGCGGAAGCAGAATAAAGAAAAGGTATGTAGTACGGTAAGAAAACACCGCAAAACATCATAAAAGTTCTGTATTACGCGTTTTTGAAAAATTAGTAAAATTCCGAGTCGAAGTGGAGCCGGAGACGACCACCAGGGAGTCCAGGCGCCCCCCTGGCGCGCCCCCCCTGGGCCGCGCCGGCAGGCCGCCTGGACACCCTGGTGCCCGTCTCCGACCCCGCTTTGATCCGTTACCTTCCTTTCTGTGCATAAATTTTTCCTATATATTTGCCCGGGTTGTTCCGGCAACGTATCTTGCGATTTTGTGTGTTTTCTCTTTGATATGTTTCTGCCAGGAAATCTTTCAGCTAAATTTAGGTGCCATGGCTTCTCCAAGTTCCCCCAAGGACACGTTCGTCGTCAACGTCATCAACCCTTACCTCGCTGAGGTGAAGAAGCACCCTCAGGTGGTTCAGATGAAGGAAGGCGTCCTTCATCAAGAAGATCTGAAGGGACCTATCAAGGAGGGGAGCGTCCAGGCCAGGCTGGAAGAAGTGGAGCAGGAAGTCTTCAAGTACAAGAAGATGACCGAGCGTGGTGTCGAAGCTAACTTTGACATCACCAACGAGCTGAAGAACTACTTTCTGAAGGAGATGAAGGAGATGTGGGAAAGAATCGCCGCGGCTGAAGACAGAATCATAGAACTCCAGGGGCAAATTAATGATCTATCTAACCAGAACTGTGAGTATGAACTAAGATTTATGCGCATGAGTTTGGGTGCTGAATGCAGGATTCAGGAGATGAGCCTCTCGCAAGAGACTTTAGCAAGATATCCATGGAAGCGTTTCGCCAAGGACTACGTGATTAACACCAACAAATATGGGAGAAATCTCCGTGGGTAATGGCATTCCCTTAGCTTGTTCCAAGCTTGGGGGAGTGCCTGGTATCTTTATCTTTTACCTTTTGTCTTTTAGAAGTCAAGTAGAGTCGTATCATGTCTAGGGAAGTTATTATATGAGATAGGTGTGTGCATTGAGGTCTATCGCCCCTTTGGTGAAGAATTGTATCCGTGTGTGTGGAGTCGTCTATGATGGAATATTAATGAGAAGTTTATCGGTTCCTTTTTGCTGCACTCGGTATTCTCTTCATGCAATCGACCTTATATGATGATTCTTATGGGGAGTATTGACCTTATGTCAGGTATGGCTATGAAACTTTATTTAATCTTGGCAAACATAGCTTTGGTCATAACAACAAGCATGATTCTCTTAGAGTATCAACATAGCCAAAACCTTTATGTTATTATACTTGAAGTGTTATGTTGACAAGGAAGACAACTTGATGTGTTATGCTTATTTCAATGTTCATGCTTTATATTGCTTTGCATCTTAGTCATCATCGATTGTCTGCTCTCTCAAAACCTTTGCTAGCTTAACTCTGTACTAAGTGGAATTCTGCTTGTGCATCCATACCCTTAAGCCAATACCTTCCATATGAGTCCACCATACCTACCTACTCATGGTACTACACTACCACCTCCTAAAAGTATATAATTTATGTGTTATCCTTAAATGTTCAAAATCTTTTATTTTGTGCCTCTGCTTTAGCTCATGAGGAAGTAGTAGCTAATTCATGACCTTTTTGAGTTGGACAAGCTTCACCCCGGGATTGCATGTATAATGTGCAAACCCATAATACGAACAGGAACTGGCATTGAGTGCGCCCGACTTAAAAATAATATAACAAACAAACCCTCCTTCATGCTTTGTTCATGAGAAATCAGAAAACTTTGGCAGTGATAAACAAAGGAGAATAAGAGGATGTTATCGTCCTCATACGGGAGCCGTTCCTCGAAACTTGTCCAGTTCAAGAAGCAATTGAGTTATCTGTTAGCATTCGTTGACGAATCATGCACCTCTCAAAAAATTGTTTTCATTATGTTTGATTTGAGGATAGCACATGGGTTTTCCCTACTACCCTAGAGCAGGGCCTATCTTTTAATTTTGAGTTGAGTCAGTTATTCCTACTTCCTTCTATTTCTCAAAGAGAGCAGACGTTTGATGTTGATAAGGATTCATGCATATAAAGCTGCATTAAGATTTGTCATATCATATCCTTGTTGACATTATCATTTGATAAGCAAGTTGTTTGTCATGCCCAGCTAAGACAAATATCTTCCTTTGTGTTAACACTTTCACTTCTTGCTTATTAACTTGTTATTTCAAAAAGCTTCAATTTAATCCCATTAAAAGCAAAAGTTAAAATTATTTGTTGTTCCTTGACCAAAGGACATGTTTGCCATGATATAATGAGTTTCTATTGGTCCTACTTTCGAAGATAAGTGTTGACACTCTTTCATAAAAGCCTTATGAGTTGAAGATTGTTGCTGAGGATATTTGAGTTGGTGAAGAGACTATGATGCTTCTTGTCTGTATTCTATTTATCGACACTTCACTCTCTAAACTTGTGGACAGGTTTACCGAGTTCATTTTCGCTTGGGGACAAGCGAGGTCTAAGCTTGGGGGTGTTGATACGTCCAAAATGCATCACTATTTTATATTATAATTTATCCTTATTCATTGATATATTCCACGTTATGATGATGTTCTTATGTTGTTTTGGTCTATTTTACACAGTTTGCAACTTTCCGATGCCGAAACAGCAGACGCACGATTCAGCAGGAAAAAGTGGATACTGAGTTGCTGAAGAAGAACACCTCCAAATTACCTGAAAATTGACGGGACGTGTTTTTCCGAAGAATAACGAAGACACACAAAAGGGGAGTCAGAGGGGGGCCACAGGGTGCCCAGGCGGCCTGGGGGCGCGCCCCCCCTGGCCGCGCCGGGGGGGGGGGGCGCCTGGAGCCCCTGGCCCACCTCTGGCCGCCCCCTTTTGCATATATGCTCTCCGTCTCCCGAAAACCCTAGGCACGGGACTTTTTACGGAGTTCCGCCGCCGCTTCGAGGCGGAAACCTACAGAGAAGAAAAGGGCATCTCCGGTGGGCAGATTCCGCCGGGGAGATCACCTCCCGGAAGGGGAGATCGTCGCCATCGTCATCACCATCATCACGGGAATCATCGAGATCATCATCAACATCATCCCCAACACCAGCACCATCTCCATCTTCATCCAAATCTCATCTTTCCATCGCAACTCGTGTTGTAACTTGTACTACCTATCCTCTCTACTCCATCGGTGTTGATTACTACTTTGTGGTGAATGCTATTGAGTTTTGTTGGAGAAATATTATTATGTCCAGATTGTTTATCACATATTTATCCCCTCTGATCATGATCTCTTTTATGTCTTGTGAGTAGTTACCTTAGTTCTTGAGGACATGGGGAAAGTCTTGTTGTTAGTAGTCATATGCTGTTGAAGTAATATGTGTTGTTTGATACTTAAGTTGTGTTGTCATTCAACTAGTGGTGTTGTGTGAGTCGAACACCCAACACTTCGCCTTATTAAGAACCTAGGGGAATGCATTGTGTATAAAGAATGCTTATGGTGGGTTGCCGGAGTGACAGAAACCTAAACCCCAGTTTGCACGCTTTTGCATAAGGGAATAACGGATCCTCGATCGTATTGCTATGGTTAGGCTTTTGCCTTAAATTCTATCTTGTATTTGCGGATGCTTGCAAGGTGTTTAATCATAAGAGTGCATTCATCTTAGTCTAGAGAGTGCACTAGCATAGATCCACCCACCAACACTTATCAACACATAACATAGTATCGATACGGAATATGACGAAAGCACATGACTACCTCTCCCGTGTGTCCTCAAGAACGCTTTAGTCTTTATAAGTTCAGTTGCTAGGCCTCTCCTTTGCTAAGAAAGGATTGGGCCACTTGTTACTTTCAGTACCTTTTACATTACTCGCCATTACATTCCTGTTGCTTATATCGAGAAAACCCCTAAAAGTTATCTTTCAGTGCTTGCAGTAATTTCTTGCTCAGAATCGCTTATCAATACCTTCTGCTCCTCGTTGGGTTCGACACTCTTACTTATCGAAAACGCTGCAACAGATCCCTTACGGTTGAGGGTCATCAGCCGCCACGTCCACCGAGAAAGTCTCCTTGAGCGCATCGAATCTGAACACCTCCATCAGCTGCTGCGGCATCGGGGGGAGGGACGGACGGCGCGACGAGATGGTGCGGAGGCGGGTGGCGCGCCACGTGTGGAGTGGGTCTGCGAGAGAGAAAGAATGAAGAAGCAGGTTGGAACGGGGCGGCCGCATCTGGGACCTCTCTTCCTTAGGAAGGAAAAGGCAGAATTGCAAACGCGTCATCTACTAAATTGCATCAGGTAAATCACCAATTGCTTTTTGTATGCTCTAATGAAGAGATGAGTCGATCTAGGAGTTGGCATCATTAGCGTTTTTTACTATCTCATCATTTTCAAAGTTAGCAAACATCTTCTACCGCTAGTATTAGTATTTGACTGATTCACTCCGGCAGGAAAGGAGTGACATCAAACTGAAGCGAACCAAGTTGTGTCCAGAACAATAAATACGTCCAGAGCAATCTAGATTTGATGAGATGAGATGAGATGTGCACGGGGTGTAGAAGCTCACCACGCCCACGTGGCGGGGGCAGGGTAGGAGGAAGCAGAGCCATGATGTAGGAAGGGAGGGCTCGTGCATTGGGTCGTCCAGCTGCTGCAACAGGTGCAGGTCATGCGTCCAGATCCGGGGCAGTCATCCTGCACACAAAAGAAAAGAAACCAAAGAAGGAATCAGGAGCAGGGAGGATGATGAATCCGAGGAAGAACGACCGCAGGTACACACTCACCATAGCTATCACCGGAGATCCGTGGTCGCCGGCGCGCGTCCTTGAAGGTTGAGGCATCGTCCTTGAAGGTAGGATTTGGGGTGTCTCCGTCCGTCCATAGCTGCTGCCGGGCCGGGTCGGACCTCCATGGCCGACCTCCCTCGAGGATGGACGCGAATCAGGTCGACGACGCGCGCTGATGCCACCATGGATCTGGGCGCTCCCTCTCCCTTCCCTTCACGTCCCTTGCCTTCCCTTGGGATTCCCTTGGGAGAGGAACAGAAGGTTGGGGGCGGCGGCGCAGGGGGGGCGAGGAGATCGCCGGCGGCGGGGTTGGGATCGAGATCGGGGTCGGGGGAGAGGAGAGCGTCGGTGGTCAATCGTGTTGTGCGGTGCGGTGCGTGCGGGCTGGTTGGTCTGGCCCGCCCGTTAGTGGTGGGGGCAACGACAAACGGAAGGAAACGGCAGAATAGTGCCATCGCCATCCCTTCATGTACACGTGGCATAGCCCTTGGTTCGCCTTTGTAGCGACTATTAAAGGGTTTAAAGTGCCTTTCTGCTCCCAAGCTCATTTGAGCTCGGTGAACAGTAAAATCAAAAAAAATATCGAAACAATGTCAAAATAATTCATTTTTTTGGGAGAAACATTGATAAAAGTTCTAAATGCCTGCAAAAATTCGTCACGAAATCACATTCCTAGAAGGCGTGGCAAAAATAAAAACAAATTTAGTGCTTCAAAATGCTTTTGAAAGTAGCATTTTCAGAATACCAATTTTTTTTTACCACGCCTTTTAGGAATGTGATTTCATGACGATTTTTTGCAAGCACTTAAAACTTTTATCAATTTTCCTCCCATTTTTTTGGAATTTGTTGAATTTGTTTCGATTTTGTTTTGATTTTACTGTCCAGAAACTCTGCGTCCCAAGATGAGCTGATTATACGGGTCACTACAAAATTTGGCCTTACGAAATTGGTTAGACATTTTTTTGGGCCCAACTTTGCTGACCCCTCTACGCGGCCTTGTTGATCGTGTTCACCCTTACGCTTCCCTGCTGCTCATTTCCGTATACACTCCCATCTCACACAACCCTTAAACCCCAGAATCCTCCATCCGCGGCGGCCCCCACGAAAACCCTAGCCCGCCATGGCCCTCGCGCTCCGCCTCCGTCGGGCCCTCGCCGCCGCCTCCACCTCCGCGTCCCTCCTCCGTCCGACAGCCTCCGCCGCGGCATCCCCTCATCGGCCTCCCCTCCTCGCCCCCTTCGTCGCGCCGCTCCCGCGTCCGTTCCTCCCCGGCGGTGCCGCCGGCTTCCGGTCGACGGCGGCGGCAGCGGCACGGGGTAACTACGGCGGCGGGGCGGACGACGCCAAAATCGACCCCGACGAGATTCTCTTTGAGGGGTGCGACTACAACCACTGGCTCATCACCATGGAGTTCCCCGACCCCAAGCCCTCCCGCGAGGAGATGATCGAGACCTACCTGCAGACCCTCGCCAAGGTCGTCGGAAGGTATAACGAAGTTACCCTTCTTTCGTTTCTCGTCAAAAATCTGTGAATCGATCAGGAATCGGACCTGTCTTCGTGTCGAATTAGTCTTATTTCGTTTCTCGTCAGAAATGTGTGAATCGGTCAGGAATTGGACGATTCGTGTCGAATTAGTCTCAGAAGGGTGAGTCTGATTGCTTTGCTTTCTTGTGCCTTGTGTGGTTGGAGTGATTGAACGCTGCATATGTGTTCATTTGGTTCTGATATATGGCGTGCTGTTAGTTTGATTGTCGTTCCATATTAATTTTTTATTAACAAAGGTTTACGATACTAATCTCTAGTTGCAATTACTGGAATCATTGGGCTGCTTGTTGCTTTTTCAAGTGAGTGGATGATTGCTTCGAGGGTGCCAGTCATGTTTATTTTGCTGGCTCTGGATCTAAATTATGTCAACAAAGCTTGGTTTTTGCGATAATGTGCCTTGTTCTACTCTTAGTGAATAGTAATGTTTGAACACTTTCTGTGCTTGATGGCTCCAGTGGTTTAGTCGTGAATGATGCAGGAAATTATAATTTTTGTGTCATCGCCATTTTTGGACTTAAATGTTAATATGTACTACCTCCATTCCCAAATATAAGACGTTGGGGCAGTTTAAACTGCGCCAACGTCTCATATTTAGGAATGGAGGTAGTAGTTTGATACACATATGTCAAGTAACATTATTTTGTTTCGAGCATTTTTTACGGGTGGTGATTTCAGATTTGAAGTATTCAAGATATTCTAACTCCACAGCTATTTATAATTTCCTGACTGGAATGGCATGCATTTTCCACAATCTAACTATACATTTAATCCTGGCTTTTTAGTTAGGGCACTCCATAACTAAACTAGACGTGGCCCACTAAGCAGAATATTAAAAATAGCATCTTGAGATTGACCTCAGACTAATGTGTACTTATTGTTTTGATCTGTCAGCTTTGTTACTTCTCTCTCTGAGAATAGTACTACCTTCATTCCGAATTAGAAGATGATTTGGATATTTCAATATGGATCACATACGGGCTTAAATGAGTGAACAAACACACTAAAACGTGTCTATATACATCCGATTCAGAAAAAAGTTAGAACATCTTATAATTCGGAACGGAGGGAGTAGTTAACTAGTTATAAAGGGAAATATAGAAGAATTTGATTTTGGAGGATGTCAATAGTATGTATCTCATAATGTGTTGGTAAATATATAACTTTAGTCAATAGGAGATCTACATCTAGTATTTTGAATGAAAAGCTTCCAGTTCTAGGGTCCCACTATGTGTTATGGTTTCTGCAGTATGCTCTTATTCAACGAATTAATGGTGTGTTTCTACTTTCTACACCAATAAATACTGTTGGCGAATGTTTCCCTATATTTGATGCTTCTGTTTCTGCTCTTAAAAGGTTAAGTCGTTGCTCTTACCTAGACTTTGTGAAAGCTGTTACTGATCAAATTGATGGCTCTGAAATTATCTAGTGAAGGCATGCCCTTATTGATGATGCTAATGTTTTTTCTGACTGATTTGTAATTATCTAGTGAAGCTGTTACTGATCAAATTGATGGCTCTGAAACTTTCTAGTGATTTCATGCCCTTATTTATAATGTTAATATTTCTTCTGACTGATATGTAAGCAATGAAATAATAGCATTTGCAACATTACCTGAGCTCTGAGTTTCTTGTAGCTATGAGGAGGCTAAGAAGAGGATGTATGCTCTTAGTACAACAACATATGTTGGTTTTCAAGCTGTAATGACTGAGGAAATGTCAGAAAAATTTCGCGGTGAGAGGATGTGATACCTAGACTTGTGTTCTGTTTGAAATGTTTTGGTATTCTATAATTTAAGTACCTACTTCCTTTGCATTTTGATCAGGATTGCCTGGAGTTGTTTTCATCTTGCCTGATTCATATTTATACCCAGAGACAAAGGAATATGGAGGTTTGTTGTATTCTTGTTCATAAATTACTGTTTAGTAACTTCATATGCCCCTGATCTTATCTGTATATGTGAATTGGTTTCATCAGGAGACAAATACGAGAATGGTGTCATAACTCCAAGACCACCACCTGTTCAGTATAGCAAACCTTCAAGGACTGACAGAAACCGCAACTATCGTGGAAATTATGAAAACAGTCCTCCACCGCAAGGTAATTACCAGAACAGTGCTCCACCTCAAGGAAATTACCAGAACAGCTCGCCACCACAAGGAAACTTCCAAGGGTACCGCCCTCAGCAAGATGCAAGAGGCCATGCTCCACAGCAGAATTACACACAAGCTGGACAGGATGGCAGAGGTTATGGGAGGAACGATTCTGCCGACCGTTCAGGTTACAATGCGCCTGGTGGATACCAAGGGCGTGTAAATGAAGCCGGTCAAGGTTTCCAAAACCCACAAGAGCGTAGGAGTTTCTCGCAAGGACAGGCAGGAGATCTCAGGCCTGGTGGCCCTTCTGCACCTGGAAATTACGGTCAACCGCCTGCACCTGGAAATTACGGTCAACCGCCTGCACCTGGAAATTACGGTCAACCGACTGCACCTGGAAATTACGGTCAACCGCCTGCACCTGGAAATTACGGTCAACCGCCTGCACCTGGAAATTACGGTCAACCACCTGCACCTGGATCCTATGGGAAGCCATCTGGACCTCCAGCTTATGGGCAACCGTCTGGATCGAGATATCCTGGAGGTAACCAAGGGGCTCCTGGTTATGGTGGAGACAACAGACAGGGTGCAGCGCCTGCATATGGAGGAGATAACTTACAAGGGGGTTCCGATCAGTATCCTAGCCCAGTTGAAGGACAACAAGGGAACTGGCAGGTATAAAAGCATTTGTCATATGACTTTTACTGGCACCATGGACAAGTATCGGATTAAAGTTGATCAATGTTGATTCCATAAAGCTTAAATCGCATAATTATGGTGCTACCTAGTACTTCGAAGAAACCTATGAATATTACTTTATCATGCCTGTAGTGCTTGCCCACTGAGGGATTGAAGTTTGTATGTTGACTGTTAGATTTCAGTTTCCACATGTCTCCTGACTGGACTGAATTTTTGTTCTTAAATGCTCGCCCACATCTGTTTGGTAAACCATTAGAGCAATGAACCCGCTAAGTTGTTAAATATAAGTGCAAGCATATATTAATTATTATTCAATCATTTATAAGGAAATCCTGGCGCATACATCAACCCAAGCTATGACAAAATCTTAGTCTGTTCCAATTTCTCTGCAGACTCATTTGGCAGCAGCTGTTCCTCTGAGGAATATGCCTATGAAAATTTTGTATCTGTAGTTTTGCTATAATACTGTTAATCTGTGGCTAATCACTGACGCCTCTTCATTTTGGTGTCGTGCAGGGTAGGCAGTAAGGATCTGATGAGAAGTAGCTTCACGAAGAACAAGGCATTAGTTGCTCTACTTGAAATGTAGAAATTTCCACCTGTAAAATAAACAACTGGACTGCTTTATTGTCTCCTGTTGCCTGCATTCACATCAGACTTATTATCGATGTGCGTTACTATTTCTTGTAGCCATATATTTGACGTTTTGAAAGGTTTGTGAAGTCTGGAGCGGTCTGTGCTTTTGATGGATTGTCGTCTAACTTGTGATGTATTCCTGCAACTTACAGTACAAGCAGTACAATTATTGCATGTTGATGCCTAAAATTGCAGCCTCAAGCAATATTCATTCATCATTTGCTGCGGTGATCTGACCATTTCACCTGTGTTGGGAAATGATCGTAGGTACCATGCAATAAGCATATACTGGCTGTGATTGGTACTCTTGACTCTTGGATGCTCATTGACATTCGCTATAGACTTCCTTTTTGAGAGGTACCGTTTGATGCTTTGATTGATCTTAGCATTGGGCATCTCAATCCCTCAGGATGAGATTTCAAAAGATTTTTGGGGGTCAACTTTCAAGATCTACAGAATAAAATCTACTTTTCAGTGGAATAATATTATGATACGGGACATAACGGGAAGTGCAGTAAAATATATATTTTTCTATAAATATACCTATGAACGCATACATGCACACTCTATCCATATGACCACACTCAAGAGATCGAACGGATAAAGTTTGAGGTTGACAAAGTCATCATAGATGCCGGTGAGAATGTCATGTCCCATTGAACGAACATTGCCTAAGAGCCTATAATAAATCTTGGAAAATGCAAATTAACCATCTAACTATTTCCCCTCAACGGCGACCAGGGTGAAGACCTCATCCCTTCCAGGCTCTACCGGCCAGCCCGTGGATTCATCTCCCCTTTGTCGGCCACTCCGGTGACTGGTGCCAGCAAGGGGAATCCTGGTTCGTCGGCTTCGGCTATCAGATTAGGTTAGGTTTTTGTAATCCTCGCAAGGGCGATGTTTGGGCCAATGGCAGCACTTCATCTTTGAGTTGGTTTTCCAAACTCTGATCCTCCTCGAGTTTGTAGTGGAAGACGTCTGGCTTGACATAGCTTCGGTAGAGGCGCGTCGGCGGCCTGTTTTGACGACGATAGTGGTCGTTTGATGGTAGACAAATCAATGTAATTTTTATTATGTTTGGTATGTTTTGTTCCTCTGGTGAACTTTTATAATATAGATGGTGGACACCCATCACTCGGGTAAAAATAACAGCCTCATGCAGAGTTCCGATAATCCAAAATCCTCACTCAAATACAATTGATTTTCACTCGGCTACAAGCAATTTGGAATGATCCCAATTGTGTGACTCAGCTTGAATGTGGCAAGCGGCAAGCACCACCTGCCCTGACCTCCTCCCATGTCCACACTATAAATACCAGCTGGTGTGAGCCAGCAGGGATGCATGCCACACAGAGCCCCCATCATCAAACATACATACATGAGAGAAGGAATTGCATATCGATTGTGAAGAAGAAAAAGAAGAGGTGAAGCCTTGCATGGAGATGGAGAGCCTCCCTTCATCTGGTAGCCAAGAATGACTTGCCTATGCAATGCCTCTACTAACTGATCCATCTCACCATCGGCTGGGAAGCCCCTGTGATGGATGCAGTTTGTGTGGTTGCATGGGTGGGTCTTCTTGGCTAACCAGAGTGGCTCTCATCCACCATGCCAGGCCATCCCTCTTCAAGAAACAAAAAAAGATGTCTCTGAAGCCACCGGCTTGGATCTCCTCTGCAGATCGAGGTCAGTATGGCAATGTGATAATCGTCTACGCGTCCTGATCTCGACTTCTGAATTCTTCTCTCTTTAGGTGAGAATCAAATGCTGTTTCTTCAGGTGGGCAGCTCTTGGATTCAGAATTCAGATCATCATTGTGTGATTATGGGGGAGAATCTGTCTTCAACTGCCGTGGCCAACCAAGATTACCAGGCTTTGCCGTGGCCAACCAAGATTACCAGGCTTTGCCGTGGCCAAGTCCCAGGTAGATGGAGACAATTTCGCTGCTTATTTCTGATGTTCTGCTGCCACCAGGTGCATGCAGGGTTTGCCTGGTATAGGCCGTGCGACAGCGGTCGCCGGATCCAAGAATTGCCCAAGCTTCTTTCTGCCAGACCGAACGGACACGAGGAGTTTGTGCGGCGGTGCGCATGGCCACACGTGTGCCGTGAACTGCAGCACACACGGACATGGCCACGTCCTGACGTGTGCCCTCGCCGTGAGCACGTTGCACAGAGGGTTTCGTCCCCATCTGTCCAAGTGTCATGTTCAATGCTGCGCAATAAAAAATTGTTTAGAGGCGACGTTTAAACAAACAAGACTCCAGATCGTTCTAGTGCATAAGAGCATCTACAGTTTTTTAAGGCAAATAAGAGCATCTACACGTGGACCTCTTAAACTGGCCTCATATGCCGTGCGGCCGCTCGGTCACTGCTCGATAACGTTTTTTCCGACCCAGACAGACCTCTCAAACGGCCGGGCTAACCGGCACCTTTCATATCCAGCCTAAATATGGGACGGATATGGGCCGTCTGGGTATGCCCGCCATGTCGGATCGACGAAGGGGTCCCAGCCACAAACGCCCTCAAACCCGACGGTCCGAAGCTCGTCTCCTTCGTCGGATCGGTGGCGCCGTGTGGCGCAGCTTCGGCGGGTCGTGTAGTGCATCGCCCAGCTATTTAAGTCGACCGGCGACACTGAAAACCCTATCATCCACCCACATTTTCCTTCTCTTGTCCGCAACTGCCGAAACTTTCCGCTCAACGAGATGGAGGCGCAAGAGGCCACTGACAAGGAGGAGATGTTCGCCTATATGGATGAGGTCGAGCAGGAGGAGGGGTGAGCCGGAGCCCTCCTACCCGCCCGTCCAGCCGGCATCCCGCTCCGTCGTCGTGGACATCTCCGACGACGAAGAGTAGCTAGGGTAGTATGTAGATGTAGTACGTAGGATTTCTTTTGCATGCTTTGTATGGATCTAGGGGATGAAATATGAGAGACGCGGATGTAGAGTGACTAATTTGAGGCGTGCCTGGTCAGTGCCCGTAGACAGGCCCGGGCGCGTCCGCGGTCGTTTGAGGGGCCGAATTTGTCAAGTCCGGCTGTAGATGCTCTAATACTCCAGCCCCAAATCCGTCCCAAACGACTGGACATGAGGTGGCCCGGGTGCGTCCGCCTGGCCCAGCTCTAGCCCACCCCGACTTCACAAAATCCCCCTCAGGAGCAAATCCCAGGCTCACTTCACTTCACTCCGCTCCTCTCCCCTTTCTTCAACCCGTCAAATCCCGAGCACCGACGACCATGTCCAGTGCTACCTCTTGAGCTTGCGTTGTATTCCCTCGAAGAGGAAGGGAGATGCAACATAGTAGCGTAAGTATTTCCCTCAGTTTTTGAGAACCAAGGTATCAATCCAGTAGGAGACCACGCGCGAGTCCCTCGCACCTGCACAAACAAATAAGAACTTCGCAGCCAACGCGATAAGGGGTTGCAATCCCTTTACGGTCACTTACGAGAGTGAGATCTGAAAGAGATGATAATTATATTATTGGTTTAATAAAAAAGCAAATAAAAGCAAGAAAATTAAAGTAGATGTATATTGATATGTTGAGAATAGACCCGGGGGCCATAGTTTTCTCCAGTGGCTTCTCTCATGATAACGATATTCTACGGCGGGTAAACAAATTACTGTCGAGCAATTGATAGAAAAGCGAATAATTATGAGACTATCTAGGCATGATCATTGTATATAGGCATCACGTCCGAGACAAGTAGACCGACTCCTGCCCGCATCTACTACTATTATTCCACACATTGACCGCTATCCAGCATGCATCTAGTGTATTGAGTTCATACGAACAGAGTAGCGCTTTAAGCAATATGACATGATGTAGAGGGATAAACTCAAGCAATATGATGAAAACCCCATCTTTTTATCCTCGATGGCAACAATGCAATACGTGCCTTGCTTCCCCTATTGTCACTGGGAAAAGACACCGCAAGATTGAACCCAAAGCCAAGCACTTCTTCCATTGCAAGAACTATAGATCTAGTAGGCCAAACCAAACAAATAATTCGAAGAGACTTGCAAGAATATTATGAGCACACATAAAAAGTTCAGAGAAGAACCAAATATCTTTCATAGATAACCTTGATCATAAACTCACAATTCATCGGATCTCGACAAACACACTGCAAAAAGAAATTACATCGAATAGATCTCCTCGAAGACCGAGGAGAACTTTGTATTGAGATCCAGAGAGAGAGAAGAAGCCATCTAGATACTAGCTATGGACCCGAAGGTCTGTGGTAAACTACTCACAACTCATGGTGAGGGCGATGATGATGATGATGAAGGCCTCCATGATGGATCCCCCTCCCGGAACAGGCTCCAAGATGGGATCTCCACGAGAACAGAAGCTACAACAGTGGAATTAGGGTTTTCTCTCTGCGTATGGAGTTTCTGGGGTACGTAGGTATATATAGGAAGAAGGAGGGCACCGGGGGCCGTGTGGGCCAGCCTCGAGGCAGGGGGGCGCGCCCTGGGAAGGGGGCGCGCCCACCCCACCCTCGAGGGCTGGCCCTTCGTCCCCTGACTTGGTCCCGACGTTTCCCGAGCGTGATTTCCTCCAAAAATATCTCTCGCGAAGGTTTCATTCCGTTTGGACTCCGTTTGATATTCCTTTTCTGCAAAACCCTGAAATAGGCAAAAAAACAGCAATCTGGACTCGGCCTTTGGGTTAGTAGGTTAGTCCCAAAAATGATATAAAAGTGAATGATAAAGCCCATTAAACATCCAAGACTTCATAAATAATAGCATGGAACAATAAAAAATTATAGATACGTTGGAGACGTATCAAGCATCCCAAGCTTAATTTCTGCTCGTCCTCGAGTAGGTAAATGATAAAGAAAGAATTTTTGATGTGGAATGCTAACCAATATAGTTATTCAATGTAATTCTCTTAATTGTGGCATGAATGTTCAGATATGAAGGATTCAAGATAAAAGTCTATATTGACATAAGAAATAACAATACTTCAAGCAATACTAACAAAGCAATCATGTCTTCTCAAAATACTATGGCTAAAGAAAGTTATTCCTACAAAATCATATAGTGTTGGCTATGCTCCCTTGTTATCACACAAAATATTCATATCATGCACAACCCCGATTTCAGCCAAGCACTTGTTTTCATACTCTATCTTTTCAAACCTTTCAACTTTCACGCAATACATGAGCGTGAGCCATGGATATAGCACTATGAGTGGAATAGAGGTGGCTGTGGAGAAGACAAAAAGAGGGAGACAGTCTCACATCGACTAGGCGTATCAATGGGCTATGGAGATGCCCATTAATAGATATCAATGTGAGTGAGTAGGGATTGCCATGCAACGGATGCACTAGAGCTAAATATGGATGAAAGCTCAACAAAAGAAACTAGTGGGTGTGCATCCAACTTGCTTGCTCACGAAGACCTAGGGCATTTGAGGAAGCCCATCGTTGGAATATACAAGCCAAGTTCTATAACGAAAATTCCCACTAGTATATGAAAGTGACTAAGCATGAGACTCTCTACAATGAAGAACTGTTGGGGAACGTAGTATTTTCAAAATTTTCCTACGATCACGCAAGATCTATCTACTAGATGTATAGCAACGAGGGGGAGAGTCTGTCTACGTACCCTCGTAGACCGGGAGCGGAAGCGTCTAGTGACGCGGTTGATGTAGTCGAACTTCTTCGCGATCCAACTGATCAAGTACCAAACGTACGTCACCTCCGCGTTCAGCACACGTTCAGCTTGATGATGTCCCACGAGCTCTTGATCCAATTGAGCTTCACGGGGGAGTTTCGTCATCACGAAGGCGTGGTGACGGAGATGATGAAGTTACTGTCGCAGGGCTTCGCCTAAGCGCTGCAACAGTATGATCGAGGTGTGTTACTGTGGAGGGGGGCACCGCACACGGTTGGGAGAGATCAACTGATCAACTTGTGTGTTCTAGGGTGCCCCCTGCCCCCGTATATAAAGGAGCAAGGGGGAGGCCGGCCGGCCCTCTATGGCGCGCCAGGAGAGGCAATCCTATTAGGAATAGGATTGCAATCCTATTCCTAGTAGGAATCACCAAGAGGGGAAGGAAAGAGAGGGAGAGAAGGAGAAGGAAAGAGGGGGCCGCGCCCCCTTCCCCTAGTCCAATCCGGACTCCCCTTGGGAGGGGGCGCGCCACCTCCTGGCTGATGTCCTCTTTCTCCCCTATGGCCCACTAAGGCCCAACTTTCCCCCGGGGGGTTCCGGTAACCCCCCCCCCGGCACTCCGGTAAATTCCGAAACTTTCCAGAACACTTCCGGTGTCCGAATATAGTCGTCCAATATATCAATCTTTACATCTCTGACATTCAGAGACTCCTCGTCATGTCTGTGATCTCATCCGGAACTCCAAACTACCTTCGGTACATCAAAACTCATAAACTCATAATACCGATCGTCATCAAACGTTAAGCGTGCGGACCCTACGGGTTCGAGAACTATGTAGACATGACCGAGACTCATCTTCGGTCAATAACCAATAGCGGAACCTGGATGCTCATATTGGTTCCTACATATTCTACGAAGATCTTTATCGGTCAAACCGCATAACAACATACATTGTTCCCTTTGTCATCGGTATGTTACTTGCCCGAGATTCGATCGTCAGTATCTCAATACCTAGTTCAATCTCGTTACCGGTAAGTATATTTACTCATTCCGTAATACATCATCTCGTGACTAACTCATTAGTCATTTGCTTGCAAGGCTTATTATGATGTGTATTACCGAGAGGGCCCAGAGTGTGACGCCCGAGACCGACGTCCCAGAAGATTCCAGAAGATTCCAGATGTTCCGGGGTCTCCCGTGTGTTCTTTGTGCTTGCTTTATTTATTTTGCATTGCATCATGTCATCATGCCATCATGTCATATTTTATTTTTGCATCTCAACCTAAATAAATTGTGTGGGCCTTCGGTCCATTTAAATCGAGGGAAGGTGACTTCTCTTTATAACATATAAAAGTCTCTCATTATTTTAGAGAGCTATAATAAATATTCCATTCGTTGGAATTCATCGTAACACACTTGCATTAATTCCCCATGTTTTTTTTCACTTCAAGTTTGACTTCTATACCTTGCCTATAATTCTTTCCGTTGTTTCGAGGCTCCTCCATTTATCTAAACTCCTTTTATTGCAAGCTAAATGTTTTAGTTTTGCACTTCCCTTTTGTTGGAACTATTTTTGTGAGGTTGGAATTAATCCGTAAAGCCTTACAAAAATGTCCATCATTTTATTCTTTTCCTTGCCTCTTTTCTTTTTATTTTGGCTCTCTCCTTCTTTGTTTTACTCTTCTAAGTAATTTTAAAAGAAGAGCAGCAGCCCAGCCTTCCTCTTCTCCCTCAGCCGGCCTCTAGGCCCAACTCCAGCCGCGCCCTGGCCCATTAGGCCCGGCCTCCCCACCGAACCCTAGCGAGCGCTCTCTCCCTTGCGTTCCCTCGAGCCGCCGCCAGTCGTTCCCCTCGTTGCTTCTCTCGTCGCCCGACCCCGTTTTTCCCTTTCTTCCTTCGACCGCTTTTTCCCTCTGCCCCATCGATCTCGATCTCTCCCCCTCGTCAGAAACCCCATCGCCCCAGCAGCTCCTGCCTCGCCACCTCTCCTCCGCCTCCCTTCGATCCTCCCTGCTCCGGCCCCTCGAGGCTAGCCAGGGCCCCGAGCGCCCCGGCCTCCCCTGCGTCGACGCCCCTGCCTTCTTCCCCGAGCGCGCCGTCCGCAGCGCCCCTGCCTGGCGTTCCCTCCTGCGGCCAGCCTCCGCCCCATCGCCCTCGCGCACGAGGCCCTCCTCCTCCGCGCCCCTAGCGCCGGCCAGGAGCCCGGCCGGCCAGAGCCGCGCCCGCCGCGCCAGAACTCCTCCCTGAGCGCCCTTCCCCGTCCAGGGCCTCGCCTCCCGTCCTCCAGCGTCGCCAGGGCCGCGCCCCCCTCCTCTTCTGCAATGGTGCCCCGCGGCGGGAGCTGCACCCTCGCCACTACCGTCGCCAAGACCGGCGCGCCCCTGCCTCGTCTCTTCAGCGCCGTGCCTCCGTGCCGCGTCCTCGCTTCGTCGAACTGCTGCCTTTGCTGCCGTTCTGTTTTTTTTTGTGTGTTGCCTTGTGCTTTGGGATGTCCAGGAACGTGCACGATTACCTTCGGAAGAACGAGTACCCCTCCGATACGACAAGTACCCCTACACGGCGAAGCGACAAGTACCACTACCGACGCCGGAGCCATCGGAACCCTCGTGTACCTCTTCGTTACAAGAACCGAGACCGGACCATCAAGTACATCTACACGATGACTCGCCAAGTACCACGACATGACGGATGAACATCTACAAACGTGTACCACGACGACCGAGTACATCTACGGCCCGAACGACTACCGTCGCCCGAACGTCTACCGTCGCCCCATGTACCTCTACGGCAAGTACCACGACACCGACCCGAACATCTACGGCTACGAGCTCCGTGAACGACTACCGTCGCCGTGTACCACTACCGTCGCCGAGACCGCTAGTACATCTACGAACTCGACGCCGGAACGACTACTTCCTCTACTTCCACTACGTCCCTCTACGATCTCGAACCGCCCCGAAACGCACGCTTCGAAGGTATAACCCCGAGACGTGACCCGTGTGATGCATGCTTGCTTGTGTTGTATGAAATGTTTCCCGTGTGTGCTTCGTGCCCGTTCCACCTTTTGTCATGTTCCTCGGTTGCCTCGTCACCGACTCGTGGGAACCCGGTAACGGGATCGCCCCACCTTTCATCTTGTTCAACTCGTTCACTCCACCTTTTGTTTCGCACCGGTCCCTCACCGAGTTACCGGAACCGAGTTGTTGCCTTTGCATCATTTCGGATCGTTGCCGTGGCACCTTTTCCTTCCACCACGGTGACAATACTTCTTATCTCTTTTAAGTCAACCTTTTAATAAACTTGCATAAACTTGATCATGTCATCCGCATCATTTAACAACATTATATATGTTAATTGTTGTTGCTTTATAATTAATAAACATGCTCATGAGGATTTTCCGGACTTGTTGTTGTTATTTCCGGCCTCATTTAAAATGCCTAATAGTGTAGTTTTATTATGCTTCACCTCTTGCCATGTTAACCAACAATTAATCTTGTCTTGTTAATAACGAGAGTCAATTAAATAATTAATGTGGTGTTTCGTCAATATGCAACCCGTTGCATATTGATCTCCACTTAACTTGTAGTATTTGTTTGTGCTCTTGCCATGCCATGCATAATTAAACCGGACATGCATCATACTTGTTTGTGCATCGTATGCCATGTTTATGCTTGTGTGTTTACCGTGTTGTTTGTTTCTTTCCGGTTGCTTCTCTTGTTAGCTTCGGTTCCGTTCCGGAGTTGTGAGGATCCGCTCGTCAGTGTTGCTCCGTCTTCTTCTTGGATCCGTTCTTCTCCCTTGTGGAATTCCAGGCAAGATGACCGAACCCGGATACCATTACTATCTTTGCCTATTGCTAGTGGTCTCGATCTATAGTTTTGCCTCGATGCCCATGTTCTTCTTGTCAGCCTCCTACTTGTAACCATTGCCTTGTTTAACCACCCTACCTATGCAAACCGTTGCTTGGCTAAGTACGCTTCGCTCAGCCCCTCTTATAGCATTGTTAGTTGCAGGTGAAGATTGAAGATGCTTGCTTCATGTTGAAGTTTGGTTGGGTTATATCACACTATATAAATGCTTAAAAATGAAATCATCTATATATTGGCAAGGGTGGAAGGCTAAGCCTTTTGCTTGGTGTTTTGTTCCACTCATGCCGTTAGGATCCGTATAAGCCGGTATTATGTTCCTTGATTATGCGTTCCTAACACGGTTGGGGTGTATGGGACCCCCTTGATAAACCGCTAAGTGCTAAGTCTTTTCCAGCAAGTCCCAACTTTTGGTACTATTTGCCTCATAATAACAACTTAATTAATTAATTAAATTTGCATAGGGGGTCGCTCCCTCGAGGATCCTTTATTTCTACATAGCAGGGGGGGCCAGTGCCGATGGTGTTGGTCCCAAACGGGGAGCCTGCGGGAACCACCACGGGGAAACTCGAGGTTTGGGTCCTGTAGCATCACCCATCCGGTCGTGTCCTGAGACTTAGATACGCGCGGCTACTATCAGGGTGTCAACACGCCGGGAGGATTTGCTGGATTAGCCTTACCTTAGTTCGGTTTAACTTGAGCACGGGATTCCGAGAATACTCGGGTCTTCCCAACTATGGAGTTGCGACTCCGCGGATCGTGGGCTTGTAATGGGTCAAGTTGGAACACCCCTGCAGGGTTTGAACTTTCGAAAGCCGTGCCCGCGGTTATGTGGCAGATGGGAGCTTGTTAATTCCGGTTGTAGATAACTTGACACAATGTTTCAATACACTACCAGCGTGTGTACCGTGACTGTCAATTTCCGAATAGGGATTCGGGAGTTGAACACGGTGGGGTTATGTTTGACCGGCTTTAGTTAGGATCACTTCGTGATCATCTTTCGACCGAGGCACTTCTCTTCTCGCTCTCTATTACGTAAGTTAGTGCTAGTTGCTGCTGCAGACTCTTGTTGTTCCTTCACCTCATATTTCTTTCTTCAGCCTTATCCACACCCAAGGCTTAAATAGTCTTGTTACCCGGGAACGGGATTGCTGAGTCCTCTGTGGCTCACAGTTACTTCACCACACCAGTTGCAGGTTCAGCCGAGTTTGAAGCAGGTGTTGGATCAATTCTTCACCAGGAGCTCGTTGAAGAGTTTGACCGTTTGCTTGTGACGCTTCGACGATCAGTAGTGGTTTCTACTAGGATTCGATCCTGACCTGTGGTTTTATGTTGTTTTGGTATCTTTCTTTTGGTTCTTCACCCGTAGTCGGGTTGTGATGTTTTGGATGATGTATTGCTTATGTATTGTATTGTGTGAAGTGGCGAGTGTAAGCCAACTATCTTCTTTTGCATTTTAATCCCTCTTTTACATGAGTCGTGCAAAGATACCAAACTTGAGATCATTCTAGGATGGACTTATGCCTTTAAGTCGTGCCTCGACACGTAGGAGGTATAACTCCATCCTGGGCATTACAAGTTGGTATCAGAGCCTTCTCCTACCTAGAAGCCCCCACTGATTGATCGAATCGTTGACGGTTGAGTCTAGGCACACACTGAAAACTTTTTGAGTCCTATATTATATCGGAGAGTAGGATTTCTTTGCTTCTCATCCCTTTTCTCTCTGGTGAGGACTCCTGACGATTACTCTTGCCTCTTCTACTTTCAAAAATTGCACCAAAATTTGTTTAGGATCCCGCGAGTATTCTGGGATTGTTTCGATGTTCTTGTGACAAGGATATTGTTCCCGATGCCTCCTGTTCCCGAGGAGTTGAGCTTCGGGGTATCATTGTAACAAGCATATCGCGGCAATACTAAATACTTAAGACGGCCGACATCGAAAATCTCTCCTATACGGCCAGTGGCAAGATAACCCCGACATCACCCAGTACTGGGGAGGTAGTTCGAGAGTATTGCCATAGCTTGTTATAGTGGATGCGTTTTCGAAGGTCCGAGGTAAACAATTTCCGAGAAAGACTGGTTATGTGTTGAAGGATGGATACACCTGGATGTAGGTTTAGAGTTGATTGCGCGGTGCTTCCCGTGTATCCCCAACACCTGATTGCATAACTGGAAACTTTCGGAAATTAATAGGTGGGTTCATCAAGTAGTTCTAGGCATTCTTCCAACGGATGCTCGATATGAAGTTCGGGGTTCTACATTGAGTGAAGTGGTTTTATGGACTTGTTCTGATCGGGAGTTGCATCTTAAAGGGTCCTTGGCTATGCTGATCCGGGGATTGCAAAACCCTTTTGTAACACGTTCCATGAGCTTTCAGCACAAAGATGTCGAACGAAGCTTCTATCTTGTATTTGTTCTATCTGTTCCTTGTTCCTTTTTATTTTCATTTTGTTCTCCAAGTGGCTTCTCGTCGAGCTGATGTACCTACGGAATTCATTCGTTCAATTCTTTGTTCGGATGATATTGTGAAGATCATGTTGCATATCTATTCTTTGTTCTTGTTGATTCTGGTATTCGAGTTGCTTCGATGTCAAACGTTGATTCCATACCTTTTTTAATCGGTGTTCTCATATTTCTATGGGAGTGCTAATTCTTCTTGATCATCAAGTTCTTCATGTTAATTCTTTTCAACCGGTGTCCTTTTTGTTCATCTCAAGTTGTCTTTGTTTTCCCCACCCTCCCACCCTTTTTTTGCATTGAGCCAGAATTCTCAGATGAAATATCCATTTTATCCATGTGATATTTCTTCATTCTTTTCCTTCAATGTTCTTATCCGGTGATTTATCGTGAAGATGCTCAAGAGCTTCAAGTTCATCATTCTTTTGTTCTCGAATTCTGCCGGTCGATGTAATTCAAGATTTCGGTGTTGATCTTATCCTTTCGTCTTTTCACAATGCTTTCTTATTCCGGTGCACCAATTAATCATTCTCCTCTTGCTATTCATATCCGGAGAGCTGAAGGTATCTCAGAAGATTCATAATTCGATTCTTAATCCTTTCAAATTATTTTCAGGATTATCATCTTACTCAAGCCTTTTAATTCAACCGGTGCAATATCTCTTAAGCAATCTTTTCAACGGGGTTTCTTTGAGTGGGCCCTAACCCACAGGTCTTTTCCCAGGATCTTACCTGACTCTTCTTTTCCGGAGTTATTCTCAAATTCTTTCAAAGTGTGACGTAAGAATGAATTCCCATCAGTCACATGCCTTCTCCAAGACCGCTTTCAAATTCTTTTTCATCATTGGTTCAACATTTTAATTCTTCATTCCGGAGTGCCTATACAATTCATGGTGGTGTATCTCATCGTCTTCTCAGATTTGAAGACCGGAGAAGTGTTTCTCTTAAATCTTGGCCCGTTCTCTTGAAGATTCGTGGTTTCTAGCTTCATACCATCCTCTTTATTGTTCCGATTGTGAGGAATTCTTTTATACCCATCCAAAGCATTTCATGAATTCTTTTCTTTGTGATCCTCTGAAGGCCATCATTTCAGAATATTTCTTCGTTCTCAGTTTTCAACTTCGTCCTTCAACTATTCTTAATTGATGTCTCTTCGTTCGTCTCCATATTCTTACGGTGGTTCTTTCAAGTTACTCTTCCGTTGTTATCATTTTAATTCATTTGTTCTTTTCACAATCCTACCGGTGCTTCGTTGAAGATTTACCCAAGCTTGTGCTAGATCTCTCTTTAATTCTTTGCAACGAGAATAAGTAGTATGCCAAATCCTTTGGTTGTCATCAATTTAAATTGGTGAAGGAGATGCATCACATAATTCTTATTCTTGTTCCTTCAGGTGAGTTAATTCTTTTGTCTGGAGCTTGTTCATCATATCATATCCTTGGTTCTAAATTCTTCATCTTGTTTTCCGGAGTTTCAAGTTATTTCAATTATATCATTCCAAACCTCCATCTAATTCATCGCAGGCCTTGAATCTTATTCTTTTCATCTTTCACTTCTAATGCTTTCTTTAACCGGAGTTCTCATGGTGGTTCATCATCATTTAATTCATCCTCGAAGTCTTAATCAAGATTCTTGTTGGAGCTCAAGCATTCTTCATCATGCTTTTCCAATTGCAATTCTTGCTCCCTTATCTTTTCAGATGGTGGTATGTCATTTTGACAATTCCTTCATGTTTCAAGATTCAAAAGTTGTCAGGAATGAGATATTTAAATCCATCATTTTGCTTTGTTCAGGAGATCTTTCCAACCATTCAATTTATTTGTTGGAGTGATTTGGGTTATATTTCACCTAAAAGCTTTCCCTAAGGATTGTTGCTATTATGGTGCTTATAAATGACCCAAGTTCTTCATTTATCCTTCCGGTGAATAAGTTTTTTCATCTCCTTGTTGATCTCAATCCAATCAATTGTTTTTGTTAGTGGTTGGTTGTCACCTCTTAATTTTGAGATGTTTTCCATAAGCCCACATGAAGCTTATTCTTTCGTTGTGAATTCCAACAACTCTATTCAACCCTTCTTCGTAAGGATGCTCTTTCAAATTCAATTTTGAGAGAAGTTGTCATTTTCTTCTCCATTCTTTTCTTTCATTGAACTATATTCTCTATTCTTTCATTCCGGAGGTGTTGTGTTGTTGTTTTCTTTAACAATCATCTCGTTTTATCGAGTTCATGTTCTTTCCCTTGCTTATCATTTAACCGGAGTGTTGTATTCTTCATTCTAGTTCCATCATCTTATCTAGTTTTACCTATCTTTTTAACCGGAGTGCTGTCTGAATCTTTCTTACCCCTTGGGCCATTCTTTCAATTGTTTCAGAAGCTATATGTTGTTGTTTTCATCAAGTATCAGTCCATCTTCTCAATTTCTTGTTAATTCCCTCCATTTTCAGACGGAGTGCTGTCCAAATTATGTCATTCTTATTCCTTAGCGATACCGTTGCAGTTTCATATTCTTTTGGTCCGTGAGCTCTTGTTCCATGTCTTTCAACCTCTCAAGGTTATCATTGTGTTCCTTGTTTTCTCTTTTCTAACGGAGTTTTCATCTTCGTTCATCTCCGTTGTATTCTTCTTTCATCTTGTTCAACCTCTTAAGGTTGTTTGGTTTCACTCGTCTGTCAAAGAAGCAACTTTGTTTTACCTCTTCCTCTTCCGTTTTACCCGGTGATATCTCTAGGATCTCGGGTCGAGATCCTCTGTTAGTGTGGGAGAGTTGTGACGCCCGAGACCGACGTCCCAGAAGATTCCAGAAGATTCCAGATGTTCCGGGGTCTCCCGTGTGTTCTTTGTGCTTGCTTTATTTATTTTGCATTGCATCATGTCATCATGCCATCATGTCATATTTTATTTTTGCATCTCAACCTAAATAAATTGTGTGGGCCTTCGGTCCATTTAAATCGAGGGAAGGTGACTTCTCTTTATAACATATAAAAGTCTCTCATTATTTTAGAGAGCTATAATAAATATTCCATTCGTTGGAATTCATCGTAACACACTTGCATTAATTCCCCATGTTTTTTTTCACTTCAAGTTTGACTTCTATACCTTGCCTATAATTCTTTCCGTTGTTTCGAGGCTCCTCCATTTATCTAAACTCCTTTTATTGCAAGCTAAATGTTTTAGTTTTGCACTTCCCTTTTGTTGGAACTATTTTTGTGAGGTTGGAATTAATCCGTAAAGCCTTACAAAAATGTCCATCATTTTATTCTTTTCCTTGCCTCTTTTCTTTTTATTTTGGCTCTCTCCTTCTTTGTTTTACTCTTCTAAGTAATTTTAAAAGAAGAGCAGCAGCCCAGCCTTCCTCTTCTCCCTCAGCCGGCCTCTAGGCCCAACTCCAGCCGCGCCCTGGCCCATTAGGCCCGGCCTCCCCACCGAACCCTAGCGAGCGCTCTCTCCCTTGCGTTCCCTCGAGCCGCCGCCAGTCGTTCCCCTCGTTGCTTCTCTCGTCGCCCGACCCCGTTTTTCCCTTTCTTCCTTCGACCGCTTTTTCCCTCTGCCCCATCGATCTCGATCTCTCCCCCTCGTCAGAAACCCCATCGCCCCAGCAGCTCCTGCCTCGCCACCTCTCCTCCGCCTCCCTTCGATCCTCCCTGCTCCGGCCCCTCGAGGCCAGCCAGGGCCCCGAGCGCCCCGGCCTCCCCTGCGTCGACGCCCCTGCCTTCTTCCCCGAGCGCGCCGTCCGCAGCGCCCCTGCCTGGCGTTCCCTCCTGCGGCCAGCCTCCGCCCCATCGCCCTCGCGCACGAGGCCCTCCTCCTCCGCGCCCCTAGCGCCGGCCAGGAGCCCGGCCGGCTAGAGCCGCGCCCGCCGCGCCAGAACTCCTCCCTGAGCGCCCTTCCCCGTCCAGGGCCTCGCCTCCCGTCCTCCAGCGTCGCCAGGGCCGCGCCCCCTCCTCTTCTGCAATGGTGCCCCGCGGCGGGAGCTGCACCCTCGCCACTACCGTCGCCAAGACCGGCGCGCCCCTGCCTTGTCTCTTCAGCGCCGTGCCTCCGTGCCGCGTCCTCGCTTCGTCGAACTGCTGCCTTTGCTGCCGTTCTGTTTTTTTTTTGTGTTGCCTTGTGCTTTGGGATGTCCAGGAACGTGCACGATTACCTTCGGAAGAACGAGTACCCCTCCGATACGACAAGTACCCCTACACGGCGAAGCGACAAGTACCACTACCGACGCCGGAGCCATCGGAACCCTCGTGTACCTCTTCGTTACAAGAACCGAGACCGGACCGTCAAGTACATCTACACGATGACTCGCCAAGTACCACGACATGACGGATGAACATCTACAAACGTGTACCACGACGACCGAGTACATCTACGGCCCGAACGACTACCGTCGCCCGAACGTCTACCGTCGCCCCATGTACCTCTACGGCAAGTACCACGACACCGACCCGAACATCTACGGCTACGAGCTCCGTGAACGACTACCGTCGCCGTGTACCACTACCGTCGCCGAGACCGCTAGTACATCTACGAACTCGACGCCGGAACGACTACTTCCTCTACTTCCACTACGTCCCTCTACGATCTCGAACCGCCCCGAAACGCACGCTTCGAAGGTATAACCCCGAGACGTGACCCGTGTGATGCATGCTTGCTTGTGTTGTATGAAATGTTTCCCGTGTGTGCTTCGTGCCCGTTCCACCTTTTGTCATGTTCCTCGGTTGCCTCGTCACCGACTCGTGGGAACCCGGTAACGGGATCGCCCCACCTTTCATCTTGTTCAACTCGTTCACTCCACCTTTTGTTTCGCACCGGTCCCTCACCGAGTTACCGGAACCGAGTTGTTGCCTTTGCATCATTTCGGATCGTTGCCGTGGCACCTTTTCCTTCCACCACGGTGACAATACTTCTTATCTCTTTTAAGTCAACCTTTTAATAAACTTGCATAAACTTGATCATGTCATCCGCATCATTTAACAACATTATATATGTTAATTGTTGTTGCTTTATAATTAATAAACATGCTCATGAGGATTTTCCGGACTTGTTGTTGTTATTTCCGGCCTCATTTAAAATGCCTAATAGTGTAGTTTTATTATGCTTCACCTCTTGCCATGTTAACCAACAATTAATCTTGTCTTGTTAATAACGAGAGTCAATTAAATAATTAATGTGGTGTTTCGTCAATATGCAACCCGTTGCATATTGATCTCCACTTAACTTGTAGTATTTGTTTGTGCTCTTGCCATGCCATGCATAATTAAACCGGACATGCATCATACTTGTTTGTGCATCGTATGCCATGTTTATGCTTGTGTGTTTACCGTGTTGTTTGTTTCTTTCCGGTTGCTTCTCTTGTTAGCTTCGGTTCCGTTCCGGAGTTGTGAGGATCCGCTCGTCAGTGTTGCTCCGTCTTCTTCTTGGATCCGTTCTTCTCCCTTGTGGAATTCCAGGCAAGATGACCGAACCCGGATACCATTACTATCTTTGCCTATTGCTAGTGGTCTCGATCTATAGTTTTGCCTCGATGCCCATGTTCTTCTTGTCAGCCTCCTACTTGTAACCATTGCCTTGTTTAACCACCCTACCTATGCAAACCGTTGCTTGGCTAAGTACGCTTCGCTCAGCCCCTCTTATAGCATTGTTAGTTGCAGGTGAAGATTGAAGATGCTTGCTTCATGTTGAAGTTTGGTTGGGTTATATCACACTATATAAATGCTTAAAAATGAAATCATCTATATATTGGCAAGGGTGGAAGGCTAAGCCTTTTGCTTGGTGTTTTGTTCCACTCATGCCGTTAGGATCCGTATAAGCCGGTATTATGTTCCTTGATTATGCGTTCCTAACACGGTTGGGGTGTATGGGACCCCCTTGATAAACCGCTAAGTGCTAAGTCTTTTCCAGCAAGTCCCAACTTTTGGTACTATTTGCCTCATAATAACAACTTAATTAATTAATTAAATTTGCATAGGGGGTCGCTCCCTCGAGGATCCTTTATTTCTACATAGCAGGGGGGGCCAGTGCCGATGGTGTTGGTCCCAAACGGGGAGCCTGCGGGAACCACCACGGGGAAACTCGAGGTTTGGGTCCTGTAGCATCACCCATCCGGTCGTGTCCTGAGACTTAGATACGCGCGGCTACTATCAGGGTGTCAACACGCCGGGAGGATTTGCTGGATTAGCCTTACCTTAGTTCGGTTTAACTTGAGCACGGGATTCCGAGAATACTCGGGTCTTCCCAACTATGGAGTTGCGACTCCGCGGATCGTGGGCTTGTAATGGGTCAAGTTGGAACACCCCTGCAGGGTTTGAACTTTCGAAAGCCGTGCCCGCGGTTATGTGGCAGATGGGAGCTTGTTAATTCCGGTTGTAGATAACTTGACACAATGTTTCAATACACTACCAGCGTGTGTACCGTGACTGTCAATTTCCGAATAGGGATTCGGGAGTTGAACACGGTGGGGTTATGTTTGACCGGCTTTAGTTAGGATCACTTCGTGATCATCTTTCGACCGAGGCACTTCTCTTCTCGCTCTCTATTACGTAAGTTAGTGCTAGTTGCTGCTGCAGACTCTTGTTGTTCCTTCACCTCATATTTCTTTCTTCAGCCTTATCCACACCCAAGGCTTAAATAGTCTTGTTACCCGGGAACGGGATTGCTGAGTCCTCTGTGGCTCACAGTTACTTCACCACACCAGTTGCAGGTTCAGCCGAGTTTGAAGCAGGTGTTGGATCAGTTCTTCACCAGGAGCTCGTTGAAGAGTTTGACCGTTTGCTTGTGACGCTTCGACGATCAGTAGTGGTTTCTACTAGGATTCGATCCTGACCTGTGGTTTTATGTTGTTTTGGTATCTTTCTTTTGGTTCTTCACCCGTAGTCGGGTTGTGATGTTTTGGATGATGTATTGCTTATGTATTGTATTGTGTGAAGTGGCGAGTGTAAGCCAACTATCTTCTTTTGCATTTTAATCCCTCTTTTACATGAGTCGTGCAAAGATACCAAACTTGAGATCATTCTAGGATGGACTTATGCCTTTAAGTCGTGCCTCGACACGTAGGAGGTATAACTCCATCCTGGGCATTACACAGAGATACCTCTCCGATACTCGGAGTGACAAATCCTATTCTTGATCTATGCCAACACCACGAACACTTTCGGAGACACCTGTAGAGCATCTTTATGATCACCCAGTTACGTTGTGACGTTTGATAGTACACAAGGTGTTCCTACGGTATTCGGGAGTTGCATAATCTCATAGTCATAGGAACATGTATAAGTCATGAAGAAAGCAATAACAGTAAAACTAAACGATCATAGTGCTAAACTAACGGATGGGTCTAGTCCATCACATCATTCTCCTAATTACGTGATCCCATTGATCAAATGAAAACTCATGTCTATGGCTAGGAAATATAGCCATCTTTGATCAATGAGCTAGTCTAGTAGAGGCATACTAGGGACATACTGTTTTGTCTATGTATTCACACATGTACTAAGTTTCCGGTTAATACAATTCTAGCATGAATAAAAGACATTTATCATGATATAAGGAAATACAAATAACATCTTTATTATTGCCTCTAGGGCATATTTCCTTCAAGAACATGGTGCTACTTTGAAGCACAAGTGTGGAAAAAGATAGTAGCAATTGTCCCTTTTTTCTTTTCTCTTTTTCCCCTTTTTTTTTGGGGGGGGGGGCTTCTTTTTTTTGGCCTTTCTCCCTTTTTTTTGCGGATGGGCTTTATAGATTCAGCCTTTCCTCCCATGGGACAATGCTCTAATAATGATGATCGTCACACTTTCATTACAACACGAAATTACAACTCGATACTACAACAACAAAGTATGGCTCTATGTGAATGCCTCCGGCGGTGTACCGGTATGTGCAATGAAACAAGAGTGACATGTATGAAAATATTATGCATGGTGGCCTTGCCATGAATACGATGTCAACTACCTGATCATGCATGGCAATATGACAATATGATGCGTGCCATATAAACGGAACGATGGAAAGTTGCATGGCAATATATCTCAGAATGGCTATGGAAATGCCATAATAGGTAGGTATGGTGGCTGTTTTAAGGAACAATATGGTGGTTGTTTTGAGGAAGGATATATAGTGGGTTTATGGCACCGGCGAAAGTTGCGCGGTACAAGAGAGGCTAGCAATGGTGGAAGGGTGAGAGTGCGCATAATCCATGGACTCAACATTAGTCATAAGAACTCATATACTTATTGCAAAAATTTACGAGTCATCAAAACAAAGCAATCAACGCATGCCCCTAGGGGGGAGGTTGGTAGGAGTTAACCATCGCGCGCCCCCGACCTCCACGCAAAGGTTGACACTCTACAAATACCTCATGCTTTAACTTAGTCACACAACGGTTCACCATACGTGCATGCTACGTGAATCACTAACCTTAACACAAGTATTTCTCAATTTCATAATCACTCCACTAGCATGACTTTAATATCACTATCCTCATGTCTCAAAACAATTATTAAGCATCCAACATCTCTTTCTATTCAATGCACTTGATGTGAATTTTTTTACTACATTGACATTGGATGTTTATCATGTGAAGACTAGTTTCTTTAGCCTAAACACTTTACTATGATGTTTTAATAGACTCTCAAATAGCTATAAGTGAAGCATGAGAGTTCAACAATTTCTACAAAATATTACCACCACCATGCTCTAAAAGATATAAGTGAAGCACTAGAGCAAAAACTATTCAACTCAAAAGATATAAGTGAAGCACATAGAGTGTTCTAACAATTTTTAGGCCATATTTAACTCTCTCAAATAGGTGTGTCCAACAAGGATGATTGTGGAAAACTAAAAAGCAAAGACTCAAATTATACAAGACTCTCCAAGCAAAACACATAACATGTTGCGAATAAAAATATAGCTCCAAGTATAGTTACTGATGGATGAAGACGAAAGAGGGGATGCCTTCCCGGGGCATCCCCAAGCTTAGTCTTTTGATTATCTTGAATTTACTTGGGGTGCCATGGGCATCCCCAAGCTTAGGCCTTTGCTACTCCTTGTTCCATAATCCATCAAAGCAATACTCAAAACTTGAAAACTTCACAACACAAAACTTAGACAATAATTCTCGTGAGTTCCGTTAGTAAGAGAAAACAAACCACTACTCACAGGTACAGCAAGGAATTCATTCATTGTTTTTATTGATGTTAAACCTACTGTACTCCAAGTTCTCTATGGTTCATATCCTCCAATATTACTCATAGATGCATCGGAATAAGCAAACAACACACGAAAAACAGAATCTGTCAAAGACAGAACAGTCTGTAGTAATCTGCTGGATTCGCCTACTTCTGGAACTCCAAAAAAATTCAAACTAAATTGGTAAATTTGCGCAATTTGTCTACCAATCAGCAGCAAAAAGAATCAACTAAAAAGCACGCTCCAGTAAAATCTGAAGATTACTTTAGCGAGCGCTAAAGATTCTGTTTTTTACAGCAAGATCATATAAACTTCACACAAGTCTTACCAAAGGTTCTACTTGGCACAAACACTAAGAAAAACTTGAAACCACATCTAATCAGAGGCTAGATGCAATATTTATTCCCTAACAGCAATAAAAGCAAAAAACATAAAATTGGGTTGCCTCCCAACAAGCTATATCGTTTTACGCCCCTAGCTAGGCACGATTATTCAATGATGCCCACATGAAAGATAAGAATTGAAGCACAAAGAGAGCATCATATAGCATGTGACAAACACATCTAAGTCTAACATACTTCCGATACATAGGCATCTTATAAGCAAACAAATTGCCAAGACAAGCAAGATCTAACATATGCAAGGGAGGAGAAAGAAACAATGGCAATCTCAACATAACGACAGGTAAATTAGTAACATGAAAATTTCTACAACCATATTTCCCTCTCTCATAATAATTTCATGTAGGATCATGATCAAATTCAACAAAATAGCTATCACATAACATATTCTCAACACGATCCACATGCATGCGAAGTTGACACTCTTCCAAAATAGTGGGATCTAAAGTTGACAATCTTCCAAACCCACTTTCAATATTATTGCAAACAATATTATCAATCTCATATTCATCATGGGGATTAAATTTATTTTCAAGATCATAAGAAGAATCACCCCAATCATGATCATTGCAACAAATAGTAGTCATAGCAAAACTAGCATCCCCAAGCTTAGGGTTTTGCATATCATTAGCACAAATGACACCAAGAGAATTTATAATAGCATCATTGCAATCATGCTTTTCATCGAAGGAACTATCAAGTATGGGTGCAATAGCAACGATCTCATATTTAACACAGGGAACTATATCAAATTCTTCTTCATAAATATTGGCATCATGTACACAAGAATAGCAAGCATCATGTTCATCAAGGGATATTTCAATCAAATCACCGGAATCATAATTATCTATAGATTCATGCATATCATTATTTTCCTTCAAAGCAGCGGTCATTCCTTCAATAAATTCTTTGACATTGGCATTATGAGCATAGTTTTCATAGCAATATTTAATTATGTCAAAATTTTCAGATTCATAGAGAGTAATATCATACTTTTCAATCAAAGAAGCAACTTCATAAGCACCCTTAAAAGCAACGAATTCTTCAATTTGTTCGATATCATAGTAACTATAAACACCCTTTGCATAAGAAGATAAGATTTCATTATCATTAAACTCACATAGGTAGGGAAGGTGTTTTTCAGGGTTCTTAGAGCAACAAGTAAAATCACAGATTTCACAAAGATTCCCAGCATAGCACATCAATCTGTTTATCTGATCCCATAAGAGTATCCCCTTATCAGACAAACGGTGACGCACAAAATGAGCATGCTCATCTAAAGATTTCCCATCAACTAGGCTAGTTGGGGTTTCAGCACGAGCGCATAAGGATCGAAGATGATCCAAGTAGGACACCTTAAGGTGATCCATAACAATAGATTTTTAGCAAGCAAAGATGCAAGCACATAGAAGGCACATAGCACACAAGCAAACGAGAGACAAGCGAACGATAAACACACGGTAGAAGAAGGGCAAATAAAACGGCAAAGGTGAAGCGAGGGAGAGGAAAACGAGAGGCAAATAAAGGTAATGCAAATGATAAGGGTTTGTGATAGGTAATTGGTATGTGACTTTTGCGTAAGGCTCCCCGGCAACGGCGCCAGAAATTATTCTTGCTACCTCTTGAGCTTGCGTTGCATTCCCTCGAAGGGGAAAGGGAGATGCAGCACCGTAGCATAAGTATTTCCCTCAGTTTTTGAGAAACAAGGTATCAATCTAGTAGGAGACCACGCGCGAGCCCCTCGCACCTGCACAAACAAATAAGAACTTCGCTGCCAACGCGATAAGGAGTTGTCAATCCCTTTACGGTCATTTACGAGAGTGAGATCTGATAGAGATGATAATTATATTTTTGGTATTTTTGGTTTAATAAAATAGAAAATAAAAGCAAGAAAAGTAAAGTAGATGTATATTGATATGTTGAGAATAGACCCGGGGGCCATAGTTTTCTCTAGTGGCTTCTCTCATGATAGCGATATTCTACGGCGGGTAAACAAATTACTGTCGAGCAATTGATAGAAAAGCGAATAATTATGAGACTATCTAGGCATGATCATTGTATATAGGCATCACGTCCGAGACAAGTAGACCGACTCCTGCCTGCATCTACTACTATTACTCCACACATCGACCGCTATCCAGCATGCATCTAGTGTATTGAGTTCATACGAACAGAGTAACGCTTTAAGCAACATGACAAGATGTAGAGGGATAAACTCAAGCAATATGATGAAAACCCCATCTTTTTATCCTCGATGGCAACAATACAATATGTGCCTTGCTGCCCCTACTATCACTGGGAAAGGACACCGCAAGATTGAACCCAAAGCCACGCACTTCTCCCATTGCAAGAACTATAGATCTAGTAGGCCAAACCAAACCAATAATTCGAAGAGACTTGCAAGAATATTATGAGCACACATAAAAAGTTCAGAGAAGAACCAAATATCTTTCATAGATAACCTTGATCATAAACTCACAATTCATCAGATCTCGACAAACACACCGCAAAAAGAGATTACATCGAATAGATCTCCTCGAAGACCGAGGAGAACTTTGTATTGAGATCCAGAGAGAGAGAAGAAGCCATCTAGATACTAGCTATGGACCCGAAGGTCTGTGGTAAACTACTCACAACTCATGGTGAGGGCGATGATGATGATGATGAAGGCCTCCGTGATGGATCTCCCTCCCGGAACAGGCTCCAAGATGGGATCTCCACGGGAACAGAAGCTACGGTGGTGGAATTAGGGTTTTCTCTCTGCGTATGGAGTTTTTGGGGTACATAGGTATATATAGGAAGAAGGAGGGCACCGGGGGCCGTGTGGGCCAGCCTCGAGGCAGGAGGGCGCACCCTGGGAAGGGGGCGCGCCCCCACCCTCGAGGGCTGGCCCTTCGTCCCCTGACTTGGTCCTGACGTTTTCCGAGCGTGATTTCCTCCAAAAATATCTCTCGCGAAGGTTTAATTCTGTTTGGACTCCATTTGATATTCCTTTTCTGCAAAACCCTGAAATAGGCAAAAAACAGCAATCTGGACTGGGCCTTTGGGTTAGTAGGTTAGTCCCAAAAATGATATAAAAGTGAATGATAAAGCCCATTAAACATCCAAGACTTCATAAATAATAGCATGGAACAATCAAAAATTATAGATACGTTGGAGACGTATCATCCAGCACCGGTAGCTGATGGCTTCTCGCCCCTCGTTGGTTACCCCAAGTGGAAGGTTGAGATGTAGCGTAGGGGCAAATTTCCCTTGGCAAAGATACCAAGGATCGAATCCCGTGAGACTCCGAGGGTCGACAAGTAGGTGTCAACGGCGCCAGAAACTTAGCGGTTGACGGGACCTGCACACAGATACAGATAACTTTGCTCCCAACGAGTACAGAGATGTTGTCAATCCCTCCGGCCTTGTTGTTTACAAAGTATCAAACACAAGAGATAATAATGATAGCTATGACTGCAACTAGGAAATAAAAACAGGAAGTAAATAGAAGGTGTGATCAGCGGTGGTAATATGGACCGGGGTCCCAAGATGTTCACTAGTGATGTCTCTCTTCCAAAAGACGATAAAACAGCAAAGCGAGGTAAACAAATTATAGCTGGGCAATTGACAGGATTATGTGTGCAAACCAATGCTAACTATGCTGCAAAGAAAGGTAGAGGCTCAAAAGCATGGGCGGTACGCCAAGGCAAGTAGACCGAAATCCATCTGCATCTACTACTAATCATCCACCTTGAGATATCTATCCAGAACATCTCGCTGGTATTAAGTTGCGAATCCCACCCAAAGTGTAAACTCAAAGCAATAGACAACTGCATTAATAGAACTTTGCGTAAAGTAAACAATCCTTGCACCCGCAAGTACAAGCACCGTTGTTTTCTCCCTTGTGGCAACAGCACATCCCCTAGACTCATGTTTCTGTCACTCAAGCTAGTCATCAGGGGGCATGAACCCACAATCAAGCATAACGCTCCCTCTTGGAGTTACTACCTACTACTTGGCCAAAGCAATAAACAGCAACGGAGAATATGCAAGAATTACTCAAGAACAAAGATATAAAAGAGATGAATCAAATATATTACTCAAACATAATCTGAACAAAGTCTCATAATCCACCAGATCCTAGCAAACTCAGCAAAGCAACAGCAGAAAGATTACATATGTGCCTCGATCATGTAGGGCAGCTCACGAGGTCTAAACCATGAAGAGCAAAGGGGGGAGGAGAACATCACATAGCTACTGATCATGGACCCATGGTCCAAGGTGGACTACTCACGACTCATCTGGGAAGCGTCCATGGTGGTGGAGAAGCTCCCGGTGGTGGTTCTCCCCTCAGGCAGGGTGCCGGGAAGAGTTCTCCTGATGCTCCCGATCTTGGAAGCGCTACGGCGGCGGAACAGAGGTGAGATCGCGAAAAAGGGTTCTGTCCTCGAGGGTTTCGGGACGAGAGGGATATATAGGCGAAGGGGGGCAGCCAGAGGCGGAGCAGGGGCCCCAGGTGCCCCCTGGCGCGGCCAGGGGTGGGGCCATGCCAGGTGGCCTCCTGGGCCTCCCCTGGCTCCCCTCTGGCCCATCTTTGGTTCTTCGCGAAGCTTCCTGTACGCTGATTTTTCCTATATTTTTCTTTGAATTTTTGGAGCACTTTTAATATGGGGGAAACCTGAAATAGAAAAACAGCAGAAAAGAGGAACTGGCAATGTGGTGCACTGAGTTAATAGGTTAGTCCAAATATGATCAAAAGTGTATGGAAGTGCATCAATATCATAGCAATATCACACAAAAGAAGCATGGAGCAAGCAGAAATTATAGATACGTTTTGGACGTATCAACATCCCCAAGCTTAATTCCTGCTCGTCCTCGAGTAGGTAAATGATAACAAGCATAATTTCTGTGGTGACATGCTACCAACCATATAAGAACTTTTTAAGTAAAGCAATCAAGGCATGTAATTCAATTCAAGTCATAACAAGCAAGAGTCTATATTAGCATTGTAACAAGCAACATAAGAACATAAAGGTGCAAGAGCTCTCGCTGTCCGTGACTCGAATGTCTCCAAATGGTGTTTGCGTGCAAGAAAGGGGATAGGGATATACGAGAGAGTAAAACATAGTTTTTGTATTGTTGAGAACTTAATCTACTAAAGTGTCACACTTGGTCTTCTTTGGAATCTTATCTTGACTCATCCCCAGACCACTAGCCAGGTACAAGTCAAAATGATCCACTCCCTTTCAATATTTTGAGCACTCATGCAATGGATGGGCGTAAGCAAGAAAGTTGACACTTAGGATGGCAAAGAGAGAAAAATGATGAAGGGGGAAGACAAAAAAAGGTGTGAAAGGCTCACATCAATGAGGACAATCATAGGCGAGAGAAAGCCAAATGATATATATGATGTGAGCAGTAGGGATTACCATGCAACGGATGCACATATGAGCTAAGGTAAGCTCTCCAATGGAACTAGTGGGGGTGCATCCAACTTGCTCGCTCAAGAAGACCTAGAGCTCTTTTGAGGAGGCTCATCATTGGAATATACAAGCCAAGTTCTATAGTGTGAAGGTCCCCACATAGCTATATGCATGAATGATAATCTCTATGGAGTACAAGGTATAAGATGAAGCACGAGTGTGGATCTCTCAAAAGGAATAGTAGTGTGCCCCCTTCTCTCTTTTTATTTCCTTTTCTCTTTTTTCTCTTTTTTTATTTTTTGTGGCCTCAATGGATCTTTCTATTTAACTCTCATTTGTCCTCTTTGGGATCTTTTGATTTTATCCTCTTTTGGATCTTTTCCTCACTTTAGGGGCAACACTCTATGTATTACAAGAAGTATAGAAGATCTTTCACACTTTACAAAAGTACTCAACATAAAGAAAATGGAACTATCAGGACCCCGATCCTAAGTCACACCGATCTAGCTGTAACACGTCATATCACTTTGCGGCCTCACGCACGGTAACCCCACGGGTGCCACCTTACCTGGCCCGGGACCGTTTGCGCATTTTGGCACACGTATATGACAGTGTCGCTAGCATCCATATGACAGAGAACCCGGGCTGACATGGCTAGTTATAAACCAAAAGTGGCACTAGATTACAGAGACACGCATCCATGACCCAGCAACGAACGTGTCGGTCATCAACGTATGAACCCAAGTCGTAGCAAGCTACATGGACTTAAAGGAACAACACGTGACATTTCCACTAAGGGACAGACACATGAACGAAGAAGGACACATGCCGGCCAGCCTACGTGTTCCGAGTAGTAGCAAGCTATCAAGGCTCGTTGGAATCACTAGGAGGCATTTCCCTGTAAGGTAGGCTACCAAAGGAAAACAACTAGGTGTCGGATCCCACACATACCAAGCATTTCAACCATACACACAATATGCTCAATATGTGCAAATACAACATTGCATCACAACAGAACTCTATGACTCAAAGTACTTTATTTAAGAGGCTCCAAGAGCCATACATAACATATCCATACAGGTAGGGGTCACAAGACCCAACACTCAAGTCATACAGTCATACAAGCACAAGCGGAAGCTACATGTCTGAGTACAGACAACTTAGAAAATAAAACAGGCTTGGTGTAGCCTGACTATCTACAAGGCCCTTCACAAGCTCCAGATCTCCGTCTGGGTGTCAAGCTACTCATCGACGTCAACGTCTATGTAGAACCCATCAGCAGGGGCAGGGTTCTCCTCTGCAACAGTTATTAAGCAAACATGAGTACAAAGGTACTCAGCAAGTCTTACCACAGAACCTATCATACATGCAACATTATCAAAGGGGGTAGTGGAGTTCATAGCAGAAAGCCAGCTTTGACTCTTGGCTAACCTATACTACAACTCTCAACAGATTGCAAGATGTTATTACGAACACGAGTCCTCTAATCACCACAACAATACCCTACCGAGGATCCTCTTCCGTCATCCTACGGAAGGGCCATCCACGGCACTCACGCTTATCTTGAGGCTTTTAGTAGTATCCATCATCTTGTCTATGAACTGTAAGAGTAACCAAGTAGTCCGTACCGCGAACAACGGCTATTCGAATAGATTGATAACCCTGCAGGGGTGTACTTCTTCACACATGTTTTCACCACTTAGCGTCTGCACACGACATGTGCTCGGCAGACTTCAAGCGAAAGCCGACGTGGGTGTAGACCACGACCTAACCAACCACTCAAGTCTCTCGTCCAGGTTTATCGCCTATTTGGGTTCCATCCGTGGGGAGATCCGTCCGGGGTGTCGCTCACGGCCCCAAACGATGTGTACAGGGTTCCCGAGTCACCAAACGGGCAACCGGTACACCGTGCCACGTACCTGTCGCATCACAGCCCATCCCGAGGGTCAGCGCTGTGCACGACCTCCAGTAATCTATAAACACCAGAAACTAGTTGCAACTCCTGGACAGAGAACATGGCAGTCGATAAGTCGAGCGGGGTCATATTTCAGGGCCCAATGTGTGGTAGTAACTATAAGTTGAATCACACACACAGATCTCGGGTCCTATGGACGATTCCAATGAAACAACCGACCACGTACTCCTACATGGCCTTTCATCGATACCTTTACCAAGCGTATTCCACAATTCCTTCTCTTTATCGGTATGATCATTTCACTCTGATCCATCACCCAGATGAACCAGACCTGACACAACTCTAAGCATAGCAGGCAACATAAACAAATAGCATGGTGGATCACACATCACATGGCTCAATCAACTCCTACACATGCTAGTGGGTTTCAACTATTTACTGTGGCAATGACAGGTCATGCAAGGGAATAGGGTTCATCTACCGCAGCAAGTAGCAGTTCACACGCTGTTGCCTTAATGTAGTAAAACAGAGCAGGAGCGAGAAGATTGGGTTTGTATCGGAATGATCAATGATTGCTTGCCTGACAAAGTGGTTGTCGGGTACTGCTCTTCAACTGGACACGCAGCAGTATCCTCGGGAGCAGGACCTAACACAGAGAATACCGGCGATACAATCATTAAACAAACAAATGCAACAATATGATGCATGCTCATGACATGGCAAGATGCAGGTGTGTTGGCTAATGCAACTAAAACCAGAAGGGTTTGAGCCTATTTGAATCAAAGATTAAAATTGGCATTTTAACTATTATTTAAATAAGTGCATTATCATGTTTTAATGTATACAGCAAGGTTAACTTGCTCAAACATGCATGAAACCAGTGCCATTGGAAAGATTGGATTTTTCTGATCATTTTACATATATAAATCTTTTCCATCTGAGCTACTGTTGAATTTATATGATTTTTTGAAGTTTAGGCATTTTTCTGGAATTTCCTGAATTATTTTTAAATATAAAAATCCCAGAAAAACCTTTACCGCGTCAGCATGACATCATGCTGACGTCACCCAGTCAACAGGAGCTAGTCCAAGTCAAACATGATATGTGGGCCCGGCATGTCAGTGTCACAGCTAACTAACAAAGTTAATTAGACTTAAACTAAAAACTAATTAGCTGTCAGTGGGGTCTGGGCCCACGGGTCAGTGACTAAACTAACTATCTAATTTAATTAACATTTATTTAATTAAACTAGCTAATTAGGAAAAGGGTGGCCCACACGTCAGTGACTCAGGGGTGGTCAACCCCCCGGTCAAACGAGTCAAACTCGCTGGCGAAGTGACGCCGGCGAGGCCAGACACGGCGGCGTGCTTCGGAAAACGTCCACAGGGCACGGTTCGAGCTGCGGTTGGGCGCGTTGGAAAGCCCTTGCCGTTGCGCGTCGGATGGTGGTGGTCGCCGGACCTGTGGTGGCCGGAGACGACGACAACGAGCTCAACGGCGGCGACCGGCGTCGGGTGTGTGTGGAGACGCAGCTACGGTGGCCTAGGCGATGCGTGAGTGGTACCTAGCTTGTCTACGTGCTGCGGCGAGCGAGATGGACATGTGCCAGTGACCAAATGGTCACCGGAGCATTGCCGGCGGCGAGCGCGGCGGCGGTGAGTTTCGGTGATCAACGGAGCGGCATCTACACGGCGCAAACGAAGCAAAAGAAGGAGGGAAACGGCGTAGGAGCTCACTGCGGTGCTAACGGGCTCGACGAAGAGGTCGGGGACGCGCCGCAGCTTCTTAATCGACGGCGAGGTGCTCCGATGATCCGAGGAAGGGGACGACGGCGTGAAGACGTTGCAGGGCTCCCGGCGATCCGTGGCTCAGCGAGGAGGTAGAGGGCGTCGCGGCGAACCTTTTGGACACGCTCACGGGGCGAGGGGAAGGCTCTAGGTGCGGCAACGGCGAGCGGCGACGACAAGCGGCTCGGTGGTGAGAGAGGAGAGCCAGGGGAAGGCGACGGGGACGAGGGGAAAGTGCGAGAGGGGTCGGGGCAGCTGCGTGGCGTCGCGGGGAGTCTTCCAGGGCGTCGGGGATGCAGGCAAGCAGCCTGGAGGTGGCCGGGCGCGTGCCGGCGCGCGGCGGCCACGCGCGCTGCCTTCAGGCGCGAGGAGGAAGGCGACAGAAGAGGGCTGGTGGGCTGGGCCGACCTGCAAACAGTGCTAGGCTCAGGTAAGTGCTTTCTCTCTCTTTCTTTTTTCCTAATTCTTTTTCTGTTTCATTTGTTTTGCAACTTTGTTTAATTAATAAAAATGCTAGAACATTTTTATAACTCATGAAACTTGTCATGCCCACTGTATATAATATGAACAGTATGGAACATTATAGTTTATGATTATTTGAGCATTTAAAATATTTTATAGCATTTAAATGCCCAAATTCAAATAACATATGATTTAATCCAGAGCCCTTGGATGTCCTAGAAAATTGTGCACCATTTTTAGCAAAGGTTTGAGACCAAGGCAGAAATGATGAACATTTTTGAAGGGCATTTTGGGTACATTGGAAAATATTTTATCAAACCCTAGTTGTTAGAAGAGGGGTGCTGGGGTTTCTGTCATTCCCATTTCAAGTTTTTTTGATAAGTAAACATGATGCACACTCTAGCTAGCCCTAATGCAAGTGCTAAACTAGGGATGTAACAACTCACCCCCACTTAAAAGAATCGCGTCCCGAGATTCGGGTTCCTCCGGAAAGAGGGTGGGGTACTCAAGTCGAAGACGATCCTCCCTTTCCCAAGTAGCTTCACTCTCGGAATGATGTGACCATTGAACCTTGAGAAACTTGATATTGTGGCGTCGAGTGGTGCGCTCGGTTTGATCAAGAATACGAACGGGGTATTCTCGATATGTGAGATTGTCCTGGAGATCAAGCGTTTCGTGGTCCACTCCGCGGATAGGATCCGAGAAGCAACGCCTGAGTTGAGAAACGTGGAACACATCATGAACTCGGGATAGGTGCGGAGGTAGTTCCAATTGGTAGGCAACTTCTCCTCGTTTGGCAAGAATGCGCAAAGGACCGATGTAACGAGGGGCCAATTTGCCTTTGATACCGAAGCGATGGGTTCCCTTAAGAGGAGTAACCTGAAGGTAAGCCTTATCGCCGACTTCAAAAGTCACAGCCTTATGATGACTATCATATTGGCTCTTCTGGTGAGACTGGGCTGTTTTCAATCTCTCACGAACGATGCGAACTTGTTCTTCTGCTTCCTGGATCATGTCCGGGCCAAAGAATTGTCTTTCCCCGGTTTCTGACCAGTTAAGAGGTGTTCGACACCTTCGTCCATATAGAACTTCGAAGGGAGCTTTGCCCAAGCTGGCTTGATAACTATTGTTATAAGCGAATTCGGCAAATGGGAGACACTTTTCCCATTCCATACCGAAAGAAATGACAGAGTCTCGAAGCATGTCTTCCAGAATTTGATTGACTCGTTCCACTTGACCACTTGACTATGGATGGAAAGCGGTACTGAAAGAGAGATGAGTTCCCATAGCATTATGGAAACTTTCCCAAAATCGTGAAGTGAAAAGACTTCCACGGTCTGAGTTAATCTCCAATGGCACACCATGAAGTGATACTATCCGAGAGACATACAAGTCTGCTAGCTGGCTAGCGGTAATACTCTCTCAAACAGGCAGGAAATGAGCTACTTTAGAGAGGCGGTCGATAAGGACGAAGATAGCATTATTCCCTTTCCTGGTCCTGGGAAACCCGGTAATGAAGTCCATACCGACTTTGTCCCATTTCCATTCAGGAATAGCTAAAGGTTGAAGGGTGCCAGCAGGCCGTTGATGCTCTGCTTTGACTTGACGACAAACGTCGTAGTTAGCAATGAATTGAGCGATTTCTCTCTTCATCCTAGTCCACCAGAATCTCTAACGTAGGTCCTGATACATTTTGGTACTACCGGGATGAATTGTGAGAGGAGATTCATGAGCCTCCTTAAGGATTAACTGCCGTAGATGGTGGTTCTTGGGAACCACTACACGGTTCTCAAAGAAAACAACACCTCGATCATCCATAGAGAAACTTTTAGCGAGTCCGCTAGCAATGCTCTCTTGGAGTCGGGATATACCTTTATCACGCTTCTGGGCAGCTATAACTTGATCCATAAGGGTAGGTTTCGCCACCAAGGTGGAAAGGAATCCTTGAGGAACAATGTGAAGGTTAAGCTTACGAAATTCCTCGTGGAGAAGTGGTTGCCCTTGTTGTAACATTAAATTGTTACAATAGGACTTACGACTTAGCGCATCAGCCATGACATTGGCCTTTCCAGGGGTGTAAGTGATTCCTAAGTCGTAATCTGTGAGCAACTCAACCCAACGTCTTTGCCTGAGATTTAGATCCGGTTGGGTGAAGATGTACTTCAAACTTTGATGATCAGTGAAAATTTCACAGCGATTACCAAGGAGGTAATGTCGCCATGTTTTGAGTGCATGGACTACAGCTGCAAGCTCTAGATCATGTGTAGGATAGTTATCCTCATGTGGATGCAACTGTCGAGATGCGTATGCAATCACTTGACGATCTTGCATGAGTATGCAACCTAGTCCTTGTCGCGAGGCGTCGCAATAGATTATAAAATCATTGGAGAAGTCTGGTGGTACCAGTACAGGTGCAGATGTCAGGCGTCTTTTCAGTTCCTGAAAACTGGACTCATACTATGGGGTCCACTCAAACTTTTTATCTTTCTTGAGGAGTTCAGTTAGAGGTTTAGCAACCTTGGAGAAATTCTCGACGAAGCGTCGGCAATAGCTCGCTAAGCCAAGAAAACTCCTAACTTGCTTGACCGATTCAGGGGGAGTCCAATCAAGGACGGCTTGAACTCGCTCGGGATTGACAGCAATACCCTTGCCAGAGATCACATGACCTAGATAGGTTACTTCTGGCAACCAAAATTCACATTTAGAAAATTTGGCATAAAGGCGGTGCTCTCGAAGTTTCGTCAATACCAGCCTTAAATGCTCGGCATGATCTTCCTTGTTCTTGGAATAGATGAGTATATCATCGAGGTATACCACGACGAATTTATCCAAGTACTCCATGAATATAGAATTCATTAACCGAGAAAAGGTAGCTGGGCATTGGTTAATCCGAAGGACATGACGGTGTACTCATATTGTCCATAACGAGTAACAAAAGCCGTTTTAGGAATGTCCCCGTTCTTGATTTTGATTTGATGGTAACCCAACCTCAAATTCATCTTAGAGAAGACTGAGGATCCAGCGAGCTGATCATACAGGTCGTTGATTCTGGGAAGGGGATACTTGTTCTTTATGGTGACTAGATTGACAGGTCGGTAATCTACAACCATCCGCTCCGTTCCATCCTTCTTCTTGACGAAGAGGACGGGGCAAGCCCAAGGGGAAGAACTAGGACGGATGAAACCTTTTTGCAAGGACTCATCGAGTTGTTTCTTAAGCTCAGCTAATTCTAGGGGTGCCATCTTATAAGGTCTCCTAGAGATTGGGACGATTCCAGGGATAAGATCTATCACGAACTCGACATCTCTGTCAGGTGGAATTCCTGGCAGTTCTTCTAGGAAAACATCCGGAAAGTCATGGACTAACGGGATATCTTCAAGTTCTGGTAGAGGGCTGGCATTAAGAGAGTAGAGCTGACGCTCAGCCATTCGGGTCAAGACATTGACTATCTTGCCGGATGGATGTGTAAGTTGAACGGTCCTAGTATAGCAATCAATCTTGGCGTAATGAGTTGTCATCCAATCCATACCCAAAATGATGTTTATGTCCAAGGACTTGAGAGCGATTAGAGATGCTAGGAAAACAAGTCTATCGACAAGGATTTCATTTCCATGGCTTACCCTAGAGGTTTGCCACTTTGAACCAAGAGTTTGAATAACCATGGAAGTAGGCATGTCACAAAAAGTCATGTTGTGCAATCGAGCATAGCTCTCAGATATGAAGAATGGGATGCTCCAGTATCGAAAAGAACAGATGCCGGATTGCAGTTTACGAGAAGCGTACCAAGAACGACGTTAGGGTCCTCATAAGCTTCCTCAGCAGAGACATAGTTGACATGACCACGTGCAGTGGGGATTGGCTTGACATAATTCACCTTGCCGGTTGGCTTACCACGGCCAACGGGTTTTCCTGGTTGGTTCTGAGGACACTCACACATGTAGTGCCCCGGTTCTCCACACTTGAAACATGTCACAGTGGTAGTGCGTGGAGCAAAGTTGGAAGGTGGTCCTCCATAGGTCTTAGCAGGTGCAAACTGTTGAGTTGGACGAGGCGCCTCATAGGATGGCCTCGGTGTGTACTTGGGTGGCAGAGCAGTGTTAGGAACCCACACACGGCGCTTGTGAGAGCCAGAGCCGGATGAGGAACCAAAGTCTCGAGTATGCTTGCGTGTGGCCTCGAAGTCGGTCTGGCCCGTTTCAGCACTGATAGCCTTGTTTACCAACTTCTGGAAGGAAGTGCACTCGTGCAGGCGTAGATCTTGGCGGAGTTCAGGGATGAGTCCCTTGCGGAACCTCGCCTGCTTCTTGGCATCGGTGGATACTTCCTCAGGTACATAGCGTGCCAAGTTGCCAAACTCGCGACTATAGCCATCCACAATTAACCGGCCCTGGGTGAAATTGCAGAATTCCTCCCGCTTGCGATCCATGAGACCTTCCGGAATGTGATGTTCACGGAATGCCTCACTGAACTCAACCCAATTAGTGATTTGGCCAGCAGGATGCATAGCTTCAAAGTTTTCCCACCAAAGACTGGCAGGGCCCTCAAGATGGTAGGCAGCGTAGGTAACCTTATCAGCTTCGGCCACACGGGCAGAGTGTAGCTTATGAGTGATACTACGTAGCCAGTCATCCGCATCCAGAGGTTCAGTGGAGTGATGGAACTTCGGTGGGCACATCTTGATAAAGTCATTGATTGACACCACGTCATTCCTCTGACGGAACCCAGTGTTCTGCTCTGTGCGTTCCAGCAGACGATTGGTCTCTCTCTTGTTCCGTTCTGCCTCGAGCATAACTTCCGCCAAGGAGGGTGGCTGGGGCAGATTCCCATCTCTAGCCCCACTAGCCTCACCCTGCTCCTGGGCAGCAGGAGTGTTGCGAGTGTTGACCATCCTAGGAAAACAAAACAACGGTTTAGACAAGGATGGCATAAATTTGACATAGAAGTGCAGAATGTAATGGATGACACGGAATGCAGAGATGTTCATCCGTACGACATGGTAATATAGAAACTGCTATATATACACCAATGGTCATACACACCATACATAGTTTAGTACAAGCCAAGGCTAAAGTACAACTGCGGTGAAAGACGATACATCCCATCAGAGACATTCCAAGCTCCTATACATTATTTAACTACACCTCCGGGACTCATTACACACTAAGTCATATTCCACAAGACGCGCAGGACTGTGGGAATACAACTACTACAATACTACTACTACCACGGTCTAGCTCAGACATTCCCGTAGTAATCTTTGTAAAGATTACCATCGTAGCCTGGGAGTGGAACAGACGGATCTTGAAACTCGCGAGCACTCGAAGGCTGTGGACCATAGGGACATGGATGTGTCCTCGGTCCCGATGCTGGTGGTAACCGACGCCCACGTGGAGGTGTAATACCCCCAACGTTACGCCAATCCATGCGATCAGGCAGACGAGTCCGCACGGGGTACAAATCCCGCATATCCAGATATCCGGCGTGCACAGCAGGTGCAAGCCGTGTCAAAGTAGTCTAGTGGGCAGCTCGAGTGTTATACAGCTCCATTCGGAGGGCACGGACCTCACGGTCCCTATCCTCCAGCATCTGAACAGTAGTCTGAAGCAATGGCTCTTAATGAGCAGCATCAGTATACAGACCGGTGTAGTAGCCTTCCTCTCCGGGAAGTGAGGCTGGCATGTAACAGAACTCAGTGTTCAGCAACAGGGCATGCCTAGCCCGGAGAATGGTCATCATCGAATAGGCGGCATCCTGCACTGCCATCTCGATGGTAACCCCGAGTCCGTAAGACCAATGGATGGGGTCGTTAGCTCCGGGATATGAGGGGTATATCCGGACTGTACAGAAATACTGACTCTGATTGAAATCCCGGTACTGTTCCTCCACGGTGTACTCAGGATACCAGCGATAACCGGTCTCAGTCAGCACACGGACTAGCATGGCCGTGTGACCGGGCACATTAATGCACCGAGTCAAACGAACCACTTGGTGAGGGATGCGGCCAGACATCTGAAACACGAGGTAATGCAAAGGCATTAGTGTTTCTGGAAGAAATCGGGCAGCATAACAACTGTAAATGCTCAAACAAAGATTCGAGACATCATACAAATGATAGCATAGCCACTCAACAATTCCATATCAAGGTTCCGGGTCCAACAATCATCATACTAAAAGGATAGAAACTGAACTGAGGCTTGAAACCAACAATCCTAAGAGTCTACGGATTAGTAACACGTGAACCTAGTAAGGATAAGAGGCCTAGTCCTAAATCCCCGTAGAAAGAATAGACTGACTCAGATCAGAAGGACAGAAGGTAAAGGAGTAAAAAGAGCCTTACGTTCCCTTCCACAATCAATTCCCCTACATATAACTAAGAATTTTTCTAGACTCAACATCGACCAGTTTGGCTTGAGAAACCTACAGGCAGTCCAGCTCTGATGCCAACGCTGTCAGGACCCCGATCCTAAGTCACACCGATCTAGCTGTAACACGTCATATCACTTTGCGGCCTCACGCACGGTAACCCCATGGGTGCCACCTTACCTGGCCCGGGACCGTTTGCGCATTTTGGCACACGTATATGACAGTGTCGCTAGCATCCATATGACAGAGAACCCGGGCCGACATGGCTAGTTATAAACCAAAAGTGGCACTAGATTACAGAGACAGGCATCCATGACCCAGCAACGAACGTGTCGGTCATCAACGTATGAACCCAAGTCGTAGCAAGCTACATGGACTTAAAGGAACAACGCATGACATTTCCCCTAAGGGACAGACACAGGAACGAAGAAGGACACATGCCGGCCAGCCTACGTGTTCCGAGCAGTAGCAAGCTACCAAGGCTCGTTGGAATCACTAGGAGGCATTTCCCTGTAAGGTAGGCTACCAAAGGAAAACAACTAGGTGTCGGATCCCACACATACCAAGCATTTCAACCATACACACAATATGCTCAATATGTGCAAATACAACATTGCATCACAACAGAACTCTATGACTCAAAGTACTTTATTTAAGAGGCTCCAAGAGCCATACATAACATATCCATACAGGTAGGGGTCACAAGACCCAACACTCAAGTCATACAGTCATACAAGCACAAGCAGAAGCTACATGTCTGAGTACAGACAACTAGAAAATAAAACAGGCTTGGTGTAGCCTGACTATCTACAAGGCCCTTCACAAGCTCCAGATCTCCGTCTGGGTGTCAAGCTACTCATCGACGTCAACGTCTATGTAGAACCCATCAGCAGGGGCAGGGTTCTCCTCTGCAACATTTATTAAGCAAACATGAGTACAAAGGTACTCAGCAACTCTTACCACAGAACCTATCATACATGCAACATTATCAAAGGGGGTAGTGGAGTTCATAGCAGAAAGCCAGCTTTGACTCTTGGCTAACCTATACTACAACTCTCAACAGATTGCAAGATGTTATTACGAACACGAGTCCTCTAATCACCACAACAATACACTACCGAGGATCCTCTTCCGTCATCCTACGGAAGGGCCATCGACGGCACTCACGCTTATCTTGAGGCTTTTAGTAGTATCCATCATCTTGTCTATGAACTGTAAGAGTAACCAAGTAGTCCGTACCGCGAACAACGGCTATTCGAATAGATTGATAACCCTGCAGGGGTGTACTTCTTCACACATGTTTTCACCACTTAGCGTCTGCACACGACATGTGCTCGGTAGACTTCAAGCGAAAGCCGACGTGGGTGTAGACCACGACCTAACCAACCACTCAAGTCTCTCGTCCAGGTTTATCGCCTATTTGGGTTCCATCCGTGGGGAGATCCGGCCGGGGTGTCGCTCACGGCCCCAAACGATGTGTACAGGGTTCTCGAGTCACCAAACGGGCAACCGGTACACCGTGCCACGTACCTGTCGCATCACAGCCCACCCCGAGGGTCAGCGCTATGCACGACCTCCAGTAATCTATAAACACCAGAAACTAGTTGCAACTCCTGGACAGAGAACATGGCCGTCGATAAGTCGAGCGGGGTCATATTTCAGGGCCCAATGTGTGGTAGTAACTGTAACTTGAATCACACACACAGATCTCGGGTCCTATGGACGATTCCAATGAAACAACCGACCACGTACTCCTACATGGCCTTTCATCGATACCTTTACCAAGCGTATTCCACAATTCCTTCTCTTTATCGGTATGATCATTTCACTCTGATCCATCACCCAGATGAACCAGACCTGACACAACTCTAAGCATAGCAGGCAACATAAACAAATAGCATGGTGGATCACACATCACATGGCTCAATCAACTCCTACACATGCTAGTGGGTTTCAACTATTTACGGTGGCAATGACAGGTCATGCAAGGGAATAGGGTTCATCTACCGCAGCAAGTAGCAGTTCACACGCTGTTGCCTTAATGCAGTAAAACAGAGCAGGAGCGAGAAGATTGGGTTTGTATCGGAATGATCAATGATTGCTTGCCTGACAAAGTGGTTGTCGGGTACTGCTCTTCAACTGGATACGCAGCAGTATCCTCGGGAGCAGGACCTAACACAGAGAATACCGGCGATACAATCATTAAACAAACAAATGCAACAATATGATGCATGCTCATGACATGGCAAGATGCAGGTGTGTTGGCTAATGCAACTAAAACCAGAAGGGTTTGAGCCTATTTGAATCAAAGATTCAAATTGGCATTTTAACTATTATTTAAATAAGTGCATTATCATGTTTTAATGTATACAGCAAGGTTAACTTGCTCAAACATGCATGAAACCAGTGCCATTGGAAAGATTGGATTTTTCTGATCATTTTTCATATATAAATCTTTTCCATCTGAGCTACTGTTGAATTTATATAATTTTTTGAAGTTTAGGCATTTTTCTGAAATTTCCTGAATTATTGTTAAATCTAAAAATCCCAGAAAAACCTTTACTGCGTCAGCATGACATCATGCTGACGTCAGCCAGTCAACAGGAGCTAGTCCAAGTCAAACATGATATGTGGGCCCGGAATGTCAGTGTCACAGCTAACTAACAAAGTTAATTAGAGTTAAACTAAAAACTAATTAGCTGTCAGTGGGGTCTGGGCCCACGGGTCAGTGACTAAACTAACTATCTAATTTAATTAACATTTATTTAACTAACTAGCTAATTAGGAAAAGGGTGGCCCACACGTCAGTGACTCAGGGGTGGTCAACCCCCGGTCAAACGAGTCAAACTCGCCGGCGAAGTGACGCCGGCGAGGCCAGACACGGCGGCGTGCTTCGGAAAACGTCCACAGGGCACGGTTCGAGCTGCGGTTGGGCGCGTTGGAAAGCCCTTGCCGTTGCGCGTCGGATGGTGGTGGTCGCCGGACCTGTGGTGGCCGGAGACGACGGCAACGAGCTGAACGGCGGCGACCGGCGTCGGGTGTGTGTGGAGACGCAGCTACGGTGGCCTAGGCGATGCGTGCGTGGTACCTAGCTTGTCTACGTGCTGCGGCGAGCGAGATGGACATGTGCCAGTGACCAAATGGTCACCGGAGCATCGCCGGCGGCGAGCGCGGCGGCGGTGAGTTTCGGTGATCAACGGAGCGGCATCTACACGGCGCAAACGAAGCAAAAGAAGGAGGGAAACGGCGTAGGAGCTCACTGCGGTGCTAACGGGCTCGACGGAGAGGTCGGGGACGCGCTGCAGCTTCTTAATCGACGGCGAGGTGCTCCGGCGATCAGAGGAAGGGGACGACGGCGTGAAGACGTTGCAGGGCTCCCAGCGATCCGTGGCTCAGCGAGGAGGTAGAGGGCGTCACGGCGAACCTTTTGGACACGCTCACGGGGCGAGGGGGAGGCTCTAGGTGCGGCAACGGCGAGCGGCGGCGACGGGCGGCTCGGTGGTGAGATAGGAGAGCCAGGGGAAGACGACGGGGACGAGGGGAAAGTGCGAGAGGGGTCGGGGCAGCTGCGTGGCATCGCGGGGAGTCTTCCAGGGCGTCGGGAATGCAAGCAAGCATCCTGGAGGTGGCCGGGCGCGTGCCGGCGCGCGGCGGCCACGCGCGCTGCCTTCTGGCGCGAGGAGGAAGGCGACAGAAGAGGGCTGGTGGGCTGGGCCGGCCTGCAAACAGTGCTGGGCTCAGGTAAGTGCTTTCTCTCTCTTTCTTTTTTCCTAATTCTTTTTCTGTTTCATTTGTTTTGCAACTTTGTTTAATTAATAAAATTGCTAGAACATTTTTATAACTCATGAAACTTGTCATGCCCAATGTATATAATATGAACAGTATGGAACATTATAGTTTATGATTATTTGAGCATTTAAAATATTTTATAGCATTTAAATGCCCAAATTCAAATAACATATGATTTAATCCAGAGCCCTTGGATGTCCTAGAAAATTGTGCACCATTTTTAGCAAAGGTTTGAGACCAAGGCAGAAATGATGAACATTTTTGAAGGGCATTTTGGGTACATTGGAAAATATTTTATCAAACCCTAGTTGTTAGAAGAGGGGTGCTGGGGTTTCTGTCATTCCCATTTCAAGTTTCTTTGATAAGTAAACATGATGCACACTCTAGCTAGCCCTAATGCAAGTGCTACACTAGGGATGTAACAACACCAAAAGTTCAGACATTACTCATGGCAATACCTCAAAACTATTGCAAGTTACTACTAAAATTAAATAGCAACCTCAATTACCTACTTTAAGTTAAGACACACAACTCAGTGCAACAGGCAAACTCTCTTAACAAGATAAACATGAAAACTCAAGAGAGTTCAGCAACCAACTAAACAAAAGCTCTTTAAAAAGAAAAGCATGAAAACTAAGAGCTAAACATGACAACAGTTATGGAAAGACAAAGAACACACAGCAAAGATAAGCATGAAAATCCTATGTTGTGTTCTAGGTTGAAGTGGAGCGTGTTTCTCTCCCACACAAAGAAAGCTGGGTTCTAACTTGTTATGAACAGCAAGCAAAGCTAAAGAAAACTAAAAAAAGAAACTAAGAGCAAGACGCTCAAAGCATAGCACATAACGCATGAAGTGAAAAAATTATAGTGGAACGAAAGACGAACTGATAATTGTTGATGGAGAAGGGGATGCATGGGGGCATCCCCAAGCTTAGACGCTTGAGTCTTCTTGAATATTTCTTGGGGGTGCACGGGGGCATCCCCAAGCTTGAGCGTTTGACCCTCCTGAATCTTCTTTTATCATCTTCCCTCGCACACTTGAAAACTCCCTTCATACATAACTCATCATAATCTGATTAGCGAGGTTAGTACCCACAATAAAATAATTTTTCCTTACTGGAAATAAAGATAATCTTGAAGAGATACTGTTTCTCAAGATTGTCAAAAGGTTTTTGCAAAGAAAAAGCAAGCTCAAGGTTTGCAAAACGAAGAAAAGGCAAAACATGACAGAATCTGTGAAAAAAAGACCATCAGGTAGTAAATAATTTTTTCGGGGCACTTCTGCAACTCAAATCAAAAAACTCAGAACAGACGCTCGAAATCCAATTGTATAGAGCCCGCTGTCAAAAAAAATTCAGATCAAAAAGATGATCTGGTGATTTTATTCGAATTTTTCTGTCCAAGGACAGAATCTGTTTTCTGGACAGCACGTCACAACTTTTGAACTTTCTTGCAATCGGAGGCTAAACATGGCACAAAGCTGAAAAGAAAAGATACAATGATGATGCTACTGTAGTAACAAACATCAAGACACAACAAAAGCAAAATAAAACCTAATTCGTTGTGGGCTGCCTCCCAAAAGCGCTTTCTTTTATGCCTTTAAGCTAGGCATGATGCAAAAAGGAGGAATCAAAAGTCATCATAGTCGGAGTTATAAATTGCTTCAAATGGTTCCTCAACAAGTTCATCCTTGTTCCTTCTAGGAAAGGGGTACGTACCTTTTGCCTTCCCGCGTAGGCGGATTTGTCCCTTACCTATATCGATGAAGCCTTTTACGGCTCGGAGGAAGTCCCTTCCAAGCACTATATTTCCTTGCTTTGGCTTCATGATGAAGAAATCAACCATTGCAATCCCTTTAAGGAATGTAACTGGTACGTCTTTTATTCTTCCCTGGATCTCAGAAATATATCCATTAGCATGTTCATGATAGGATGATAATTTGTCCATGTTAAATTTTAAAGAATCATGAACAATTTTTGGCATAGTAGAAACCATTGATCCAATATCACAATAAGCAAGGAAGTCTTGATTAGAGATGCTAATCCTAACAAAAGGCTCCCAATCATTGTCTATTTCCAAAATATCTCTCTTATTGGGTTTGGGTTTCTCTACCTTCATCAAGTCTAGAGCATCCATTCTCTTCTCAATAGTAGCAAGTCTATCTATGACAATATCAAAACTATGATCATAAACAAAGTAACTAGATAGACCATGTATAATTTCAAGAGCTCTAGCTTCATCACACTCTAGGAAATCTCCTTCATCTATAATATCAAGAGAGTGTTTACACCATTTAAAAAGACCATGGTAAAAATTTCTAAGCACAATTTTTATAGGTATCCAAGGCATAATTCTCCTATGTGCATCAGAAATTCTGTCCCATGCCTTCTTCATATTTTCTCCATCCCTTTGATGGAAATCTAGAACTTCTGATTCCCTCAAAGCACCAAGTCCTAACATGCTTGACTAAACAGAAAGGACTACTAACAGAAAAGCAAATAATTTTTTTGTGATTTTTGATAAAGGACACTAAAGCAAAAACTGAAAGGTAAACTAACAAGACTAAAAAGCAAAGATAAAAGATAGCGTGCAACTCCCCTATCTTGAAGAGTGGAGTCCCGGGCAACGGCGCTAGAAACTTGCTTGATGGCTTCTCGCCCCTCGTTGGTTACCCCAAGTGGAAGGTTGAGATGTAGCGTAGCGGCAAATTTCCCTTGGCAAAGATACCAAGGATCGGATCCCGTGAGACTCCGAGGGTCGACAAGTAGGTGTCAACGGCGCCAGAAACTTAGCGGTTGACGGGACCTGCACACAGATATAGATAACTTTGCTCCCAACGAGTACAGAGAGGTTGTTAATCCCTCCGGCCTTGTTGTTTACAAAGGATCAAACACAAGAGATAATAATGATAGCTATGACTGCAACTAGGAAATAAAAACAGGAAGTAAATAGAAGGTTTGATCAGCGGTGGTAATATGGACCGGGGTCCCATGATGTTCACTAGTGATGTCTCTCTCCCAAAAGACGATAAAACAGCAAAGCGATGTAAACAAATTACAGCTGGGCAATTGACATGATTATGTGCGCAAACCAATGCTAACTATGCTGCAAAGAAAGGTAGAGGCTCAAAAGCATGGGCGGTATGCCAAGGCAAGTAGATCGAAATCCATCTGCATCTACTACTAATCATCCACCTTGAGATATCTATCCAGAACATCTCGCTGGTATTAAGTTGCGAATCCTACCCAAAGTGTAAACTCAAAGCAACAGACAACTGCATTAAAAGAACTTTGCGTAAAGTAAACAATCCTTGCACCCGCAAGTACAAGCACCGTTGTTTTCTCCCTTGTGGCAACAGCACATCCCCTAGACTCATGTTTCTGTCACTCAAGCTAGTCATCAGGGGGCATGAACCCACAATCATGCATAACACTCCCTCTTGGAGTTACTACCTACTACTTGGCCAAAGCAATAAACAGCAACGGAGAACATGCAAGAATTACTCAAGAACAAAGATATAAAAGAGGTGAACCAAATATATTACTCAAACACAATCTGAACATAGTCTCATAATCCATCAGATCCCAGCAAACTCAGCAAAGCAACAACAGAAAGATTACATATGTGCCTCGATCATGTAGGGCAGCTCACGAGGTCTAAACCATGAAGAGCAAAGAGGGGAGGAGAACATCACATAGCTACTGATCATGGACCCATGGTCCAAGGTGGACTACTCACGACTCATCCGGGAAGCGTCCATGGTGGTGGAGAAGCTCCCGGTGGTGGTTCTCCCCTCCGGCAGGGTGCCGGGAAGAGTTCTCCTGATGCTCCCGATCTTGGAAGCGCTGCGGTGGCAGAACAGAGGTGAGATCGCGAAAAAGGGTTCTGTCCTCGAGGGTTTCGGGACGAGAGAGGTATATAGGCGAAGGGGGGCAGCCAGAGGCGGAGTAGGGGCCCCAGGCGCCCCCCTGGCGCGGCCAGGGGTGGGGCCGCGCCAGGTGGCCGCCTGGGCCTCCCCTGGCTCCCCTCTGGCCCATCTTTGGTTCTTCGCGAAGCTTCCTGTACGCTGATTTTTCCTATATTTTTCCAGGAATTTTTGGAGCACTTTTAATATGGGGGAAACCTGAAATAGAAAAACAGCAGAAAAGAGGAACTGGCACTGTGGTGCACTGAGTTAATAGGTTAGTCCTAATATGATCAAAAGTGTATGGAAGTGCATCAATATCATAGCAATATCACACAAAAGAAGCATGGAGCAAGCAGAAATTATAGATACGTTTTGGACGTATCAGTAGCCACTCTGATGACAGCTCCGGAGACAAGGATGAGCCGGCGCTCCGTACCGCGCTGGAGCGCTCACAGGTCAATACGGGCGGCAACTCCGGTTCAGGTGCGACACCAGCTGTCGCCCATCGCCGACCTGCCAGCCCCGCGCGCGGATCTGTGAGGGAAGCTCAATTGGCACCACCTGGCCGACGGCGTCCTCCACTTCCGACCGCTGCTCTAAGCGGTCAGCGGCGGGTTCTAGTGCCTGCTCCGCCGGCACCGCAGATGCGGACTCCAGAATCGGAGGCACGCGCTGCCCGCCGCGAGAGGCAGAGGGCAAGGGAGATTGGGGGCGCGTCCGCTACGGCTACATAGTCCACCCGCCGCCGACACGTGATGCTGGTACCCGACGAGGATCAGCGTCTCCTCCCTTGGGTGCACCGTCGATCACTTACCACGATGGAGACGTCGGAGCATCAACGCCAAGCAGCTCTGGCTCAACATTGAGCAGTTCGAGTGGGAGGTGACGAAGGCGGCGAGGGTGGCCAAGCTCAAGCACAGGCAGGATCGCATCGTCCGACGCTTGAAGGGCTACATCGTCATCTCTGATTCCTCCTCCGACAGCTCCGACGTCAACCCACATCCTACCGCGGACGCCTACAACAGCGCCGGCGACCAGAAGGGAAAAGGGCCGGCGAGGAAGTGGTTAAGCTCCGCCCTCTCATATCTAGCTCGTAGTATCTGCCTGCTAGTATCTAGTTAGCATTTGCCGGACAATTTGAACTGTGTGAACTATGACCGATCTTCTGGTGATGTTTATATGTGAATTTATGCTCGTTTGCTATCGGTTTAGAGTCCGTTTCCTATCAATTTTTCCTGTTTGGTGATCTACGTACAACTCACTCCGTTCCAGAAAATAAGGTGTATTGATTTTCATGCAAGTCAATCATTTGAATGTTAGACCAAGATTATAAGGTAAAATAAAAACACCTGCAATACCCAATAGACAAAATATGAAACTACTTTTCATGATGGATGAAATGATATAAATTTCATATTATGGATATTCATATATTTTTCTAAAACATCGGTCAAACATGAACTCATTTGAGTTTTGAAAAAAAAAATGCACCTTATATAAAAAAAATGGAGGAAGTGTGTTGCATGATTTTATATGGACATAATTAAGGTGCCGGATATGAGATACATGGTTATGGATGCACGGATTTAGGGACTGCCCAATCACTATCCGTGGACGCACCCGGGTGCACCCGCAAGCGTATAGGATGCCGGATCTGGCAAATGCACCTGTAGATGCTCTAAATCTAGCAAGCAGGGTTGCGTGACTTACTGGCTTGCCACCCAACTTTATTATCCATAGCGTATTTTTTCCGGTAGTGTTATCAGGCTGACATTCCCTTTGCAGAAAGAAAGCGAGGCGGAAGGCTGGCCTTTTATTTTCTCGCCCATTTGCCTTATAACTCGTTAATTCTCTTTCTCGATGGAATGGGGAAGTGATATAACTAAGCGGTAGAGTGTTACCTTAACATGGTGAAAGTCATCAGTTTCAGCCTAATTATCCCTAAATCCAATGTGAGATGTTTTCAATTTTGACTTACTCCGCCGCCACGAGCGAACGGGAATGTATAAGAGGCTTGAAGGATTGACGTGATAGGGTAGGGTTGGCTATACTGTTGGTGGTGAACTCCAGGTTAATAATTTGAAGCGCATGGATACAAGTTAGCTCTTTAATTCAATTCTTTATTCTTATAGCTGGCAAATGATCGCTGTTTGCTGGCATTTTAGTTTTGGTTGTGATGCAAGATCAAATGACTAACACTTTCTGCTCTTTTTTGCCTCAAACTTTCCTTTTTCGCATAAACTGTCATGCTATTCTGAAGAAACTATAACCTCCAAAAACTTACATTTAAACTTCACAATTGTCGCTCCCTCCTAGCGAACTTTCGCCGGATAAGAGGGTCCATTTCTACGTTTTCTTACTGTCATGACATGATGAATAGATCTGAAGTTTCCTCGCAAAAAAAGAGGGTCCATTTTTTTGTGCGAGCTGATGCAGCTCCGTCCGGTCTTGCTTCTAATATTTTGTTTTAAACACATCCTCCTAAAATATTTTTCATAAGCAAGTAACCAAATATACAACACAAGGATTACAAAATGTAGGACGAAACACACACCCATACACACACGTACACATACACAAGAAAGATCAATGAAATAAAGACGAGGCCCGGAAACGAGTTATGCTAGCAACACCCCCAAGACGTAACACCGAACATCACATGAGAAGAGCAAGGAGTGATGTTCGCTGATCTAAGAGAAGAAGGTTGGGAACCTCTCATAGAGGAGGTAAAGTTCGCGCAAAAATGGTTCTTTTGTACGAAGAACAAAGTTGAGATCCAGATGTGAGTTGCAAGTATGTCCCTTTTCCTCTATATAAAACAGTAATATTATTCACAATTGCTTTACCCTAATACATATATTGTAATTGTAATTTGTAGGTATGTTGATGTGACCAAGTCTCAAAATAAACATGATATAATCACGGTGCTTCACCACTACAAAGCAAATGTGTTCAATGTGTGATAATTCAGCAGCTGATTGAGCTAAATGACAGTTTTACTCTCGGTTAGATGTTCACAACCATCCGGAACTGAAATGTTTGTCATCACTTGCTGATTTGACAACTAGATTACATAAAACATGTAAAGCTTATGTGTATCCAATTGTTAATAGATTATTGCGATTGGTCATCACTCTCCTGGTGTCAATCGCAACTACAGAGTGAGCCTTTTCAACAATGAACCTTATCAAGACGCATCTCCGAAATAAGATGGGTGAATATTTTCTTCAACATAACATGGTTGTAAGCATTGAGAAGGAAAACATTATAAAGTTCAATGTTGATTTGATCACGCCGGACTTCTGCTAGGAAGCGTTTCCCAGGAGTGTCCAAGGGAAAAAAAGACTAGTCAATGCTTCTATGGCATTTTTCTCATGTAAATGCTTGAAAGTAGGCTATTACTCTAGTTTCGGGGTTAAAACGGGCTAAAACAAATTCAAGCAGTGCATATTACAACGTTTCACAAAAGTAGCGGTTTCTCAAGATGACAACGGGGACGAAACCCACTGTTTTTTGCCCAAACCTGTCCTCGTGAGAAAAACCGTAAACCCATCCCTATCCCGTCCTCGTGCACGGGCCAATTTTTTGCCCATCACTTAGACCCATTGGGTTTTCTGAACCCGCAAGTAACTCGTTCCCGCGAGTAGTCATCGAATACAACAACTTTTCAAAGAAAAATACGAGCATATTAGAGCAATAGCAGCAACAAAAACAACATACATAAGCAACAAAACATGACATAAATAGTAGCATGGGCCCTGTGCCAATCGCTACTAGGTATTTTGACGAGTATGGTGGCTTTCGGGTTCATGTACTGTTGAAACGGGTTCAAACCCGCCAAACATGCCATGTTTATTAATTACCCAGCATAAGCCCCGTAGGTTAGAAAGACGTCCATCACTGTTCTCTAATAGGGTAAAGCCCCACGACAACGTGGGCACAGGGCCCATTGCCATCTTACGCGGTTTCACCTATTTGAACTACAATTATGGTGGTTTCGTGCAATTTATTTACTCCAAGGAAATATGTGTGAAGTGAAGTGCTACGATGAAATGCATTTGATGCAACTCGTGCGTCCTACAAAATTCAAGTAGCAGTAAGCAATTTGTTCTTAAGTAAGGGCCCGACCCACAAACTGTCCGCATAGGTCTGGACTGTGCTATTCGGATCACGAAGGCCATCCAACGTGGTCATGTATTGATTCGCGGTGCGGTTCGGACATACTTTCTCTCGTAAACCGGAGACAAACATTAAGGGGACTTTGCGGGAGTTCGGACCACTGCCATGCCCGCTTTTGACCATCCTGGCCCATCCAAATCCCCTCCCACTTGCCCATGCACGTTCCTGCCCGGTGTCAGCTGCCCGCATTCATGACACTGTAGAGCATGTCGCTTCACATTGAAGACGGCTCAGGGCAGATGCGACCTCTCACTGCCTCCGCCATTGAAGCGGCATGCCCGCCGAGGGTGCCGCCCGCTACACGCCCGAATGACACGCCTCCTCACTGCATCCAAACGCCTCCATAAAACACGCATGAAAGTCGAGAAACCTACCCTCATCACACGTCCGTTCATGAGCGGGTCGACATTAAACACAACGTCAGGCAAGCTCCCGCCGTCCGCCCGTTATTAAAAAAAGCCAGACGAGTACGACTCACACTACTCCGCCGCTCTCCAGCCCCACCATTTGTCCAGCCTTTCGATGGCTGCTACTTGTCAGCTGTGTTGGGATTTTCCCCAAAGAGGAAGGGTGAAGCAATATAGTAGTGGATAAGTATTTCCCTCAGTGAGAACCAAGGTTATCGAACTAATAGGAGAACCACACAAATTCCAGTCTTCATGACCTACACACAAAAAAGCAAATACTTGCACTACACGTGGGCAAGAGGGGTTTTAATCCCCTTGAACTTGTTATTTGCAAGGATTAACTCTGATAGTGGTAGATAGATAAAAATAATAAATAAATAAAATTGCGACAAGGTATTTTTTTGATTCAACAATACAACTAAAGTAGACTCAGGAGCCATAGTTTTCACTAGAGGCTTCTCTCTCAAAACAATAGCATACAGTGGGTAACAAATTACTGTTGGGCAATCGATAAAAGAACGCATAGTTATGATGATATTCATGGCAATGATCACATATATAAGCATCACGTCCGTGACAAGTAGACTGACTCCTGCCTACATCTACCACTATTACTCCACCAATCGACCGATGTACATCAATCATTTATGGTACTAAGTTCATGACAAACAGAGTAACATTTTAAGCAAGATGACATGATGTAGATAAAGTAAACTCAAGCAATATGAATAAACCCCATCGTTTTATCTTTACTGACAACAATACAAATAAGTGCCTCGCTACCCCATCTGTCATGAGGTGAGGACACCGTAAGATTGAACCCACTACAAAGCACCTCTCCCACTAAAGATAATCAATCTAGTTGTCTGAATCAAACGAATAGATTGGAGAGAAATACAAAGCTATCATAACCATGCATAATAAAGTTCAGAAAAGTCTCAATTACTTTCAATGAATAATCTGCTCATAAACCCACAATTCATCGGATCACAACGAACACACCACAAAAGAAGATTACATCTGATAAAACTCCAAGAAGATCGAGTAGAACGTTGTATTGAAGATCAAAAAGAGAGGTGAAACCATCAAATACTAGCTATGGACCTATAGGTCTGTGGTGAAGAACTCAACCATCATCGGTAGGGCATCAAGGTTGATGTACAAGCCCTCCATGATCGATTTTCCCTTCGGTAGAGTACCGGAAAAGACCTCAAGACGGGATCGCGGAAGAACATAAGTTTGCGGCGATGAAAAAATTATTTTGGGTGGCTCTCTGTTGGTTTCTCAATATTTGAGAATTTACAAAAGTGGAATTAGGTCATACGGAGTCACGTGAGGCCCACAAGGTATCATGGCGCGCTTATTGCCTTGCAATCTCCCCGTTTGTCGTCTGGCCTCCTCCCGATGCTTCTGGGGTCTCTTTTGTCCAGAAAAAGACCGTAAAAAAGTTCGCATTTGGACTCCATATTATACCGATTTTCAAGACAACCAAAATTGGACAAAAAACATCAACTGACACCAGGCACTGGGATAATAGATTATATCCAAAAAATGACATAAAATAGTATAAAATACATATAAAGTATCCAAGATTGATAATATATTAACATTAAATAATCAAAAATTATAGAAACATTGAAGGACATATCAATGGCATCCGACGAGCAGAAAGAGCAATTCTCCGTCATAAAAACCGGCTGGGTGGCCAACCGAGCCGGCCAAATACGAGCGAGGCAGCTCGCTACTCCACCTCACTCACCAAGCCCGACAGACCGATGCCAGGTCGTGGTACTGCGCCATCCATCGTCAATGCATACATAGCCACGCGCTGCCGGCAAAGGAAGAAACCGACTACTCGGACATCGACGAGGTGGCGGCCAACACGTCTGCGTCGGCCGGTATCATCGAGAAGAAGTAGACACGGGAGGCCGCCACCACTTGGGTCCCATAAAGGCCATCGCCGAGGCGACGTCGGCGTACACAACTGGTGTCTTGCCGGCCATCGTTGCCCCCTTACCCCAAACCAACTTTGGTCCAAGCAGCGTAAGGAGCCTTCCCCTCCGGCTGAAGCATTAGGCGGCAGTTCCACTCCGATGAGCGATGGGGAAGCAAATCGTCCTTTGCGCCAAAGCATATACCTCTGTGGCTCACGGTTGTCGGACATGGGAACGACGTTGGAGATCCGCCGCGGTCGGCGGTAGACTAGTCGAGGGTACCATGTTGTCGGAATGGATATCCACCAACGCCGGTCGTAGACTAGTTTTATCTTAGTCTGGTTTTATTTTTAGTTGAAAATATGTCCAAAATGCAACCGTTTTCGTCTGGTTTGTATGAAATCCGGCCGCGTTTGCATGAACTTCATCATGTTGATTCATATTGTTTGAAATATATGCGGTTATAGTTGAATGACGGCCTCTCACATACATATCTGCGGACTGATCCTCATTATTCGCGTACGGATGCGGTTAGAAAATTTTCGGGTTGCATTTGGAGATGCGTTAAGAGTCCAAACATAAATCGCTTTATTTTAATTCGAATTCGGATAGATGCAATCCAAGTGGTACGTGGTGCTTGGAATTGCATTGGACCAAGCGCGGTATCGGAATCTAGTTGCTGGCCCACCGCAAAAGGGCTTCCGCTTGTTTTTGCTCTCTCCGGTTAATATAGTATATCGGGAACGGGGATGAAAGTTGTTACGCGCTGTTAACCTAGGTTTGTTGGCACCCAAAAAACTCGCGTACGTCGCCGTCGCCCCGAGATGGCCAAGGAAGGGGACCAGCCGTCGGACTTGGAGAGGGGGTCCAGGCCCGGCTCCGTAGTAATCGTTGTCGTTGCGCCGCCAGCAAACTTCGGCGCCCGGCCAAGGTCCTCCGCTGCCGCCGGCGGGGAAGACGACGACGACGATCGCGAGATGCCGAACTACGTACGTCCACACACACACACGCATAGATAAGACGACGGATGTTTACTTGGAAGCGTGTGGCTCACATGGGTGTTCGATCTGCTGCAGGTTTGGGTGCCTCTGCAGCTGCTGCTGACGGCGGTGGCGTGCTGCCCGCTGCTGGCGCTGGTTCTGACGCGGACGGACTGGGTGGAGAAGGTCGTCTTCTCCGCCGTTCTGCTGCCCACCGTCGTCGGCGTCTTCTTCTTCCTGCGCGCCGTGTGCAAGAGGCCGCGCATGGCCGTCGTCGCCAACATGATCAAGAGATAGAGCCCTGGTCGGCTGGCTTCAGCGTTTGACGTCCACACACATGAGCACTAACCACGTCGACACACATTCTATGCTCTTTAAAGTGTTGAGAGAGACCTAGACACGTGCCGTGTCGTACTAGGTGTATCTGTTGTTTAGGAGTCCCTAACCAGGTACATGCTGGCACTGGCGGAGCCTCTTGAAGGCCAAAGGGGGTCATGACCCCCCTTCCAAAAATGAAAATAATTTTTTTCTATATATAATTATATATTAAGTGTTTTGGTATATTTTATCAGTGAAGTATGTTGATTTTAGAGCACAAATCCGTTTACCAATATGCTAGTTACCTACAGCAGCATAATTGTTTTTTCTTTGTGCGACTCGGATCTGTTTTCAAGCAAATTTGGCTCTTGTTTCAGATTTTAGCCCCCCCTTAATTGTGTGTCACGCTCCGCCACTGCATGCTGGTGTGGTCATCTTGTGTGTTTGTTAATAGACGTGTTAGTGCTGGTGTTAATCTGATGTGTGTATAATTTGTCCTTTTCTATATGTTACTTATTACTCCCTCCGTCTTATAATGTAAGACGCCTTTTGACACTACACTAGTGTCAAAAAACGTCTTACATTATGGGACGGAGGGAGTACTTACTAGCAAAAATGCCAGTGCGTTGCAACGGAAGAAACAAATCCTTTTACACGTCCCTACTGACCCATCTGCATTACCACTTCTTCCCTTCGCCATCATTGTTGATGGTGGTCTTGTTGTGCGAATATTCATAACGAACATGATCAATCCCAAGACGATGAGCTTGATCATCATACTCGAGCATGCTGTTTTGAGAGACCCTTTCCGTGCCGACTTGTAATTTTGCGGACTTGTAATGATGATGAGTTATTTTCTCAACTACACTTGATGCATGCACCATCACCACATACATGCTCCCTAGCACAACGCATGTGCTTTTGCAATGGAGAAAACACCGGTTCATATACAATTGGTCTGGTCAAGGAACTATCCCGCTACATAGTTAACATCAAATTTAGAGATAATGGGGTCTAACATTAAATGTAAGTTTATGAATAAGTTCAGGTTCAGACATTTCATGAAGCATCTGAAATAAATCTAGCAAGTGTGAATTAATTGTCTTAAAATAATTTTGTACCTGACTAAACATATGTTTACGATATCAATACAAAATTTAGAATAAATATTAGGTAAATATTTTTTATTTTATAGTTGATCTCCGGTCAGTTGCATGACACATATTGTACATGAATATGAATAAACATGGTTATGATATCAAAACAAAATATGGAACATTGTTTGGATCAAAAGCAAAATAGCAAATCAAAAAATAGAGAATCTTTTTAATTCACGTTAAAATATTAGGTAAATCTTTTTAATTTTGTAGTTGATCAAGACTTCCATCTTCCTTCAGACTTCACACCACCTACCTCAAATTCATCACCTTTCTTCCTGCTCATGGATAATTTCCTTCCTTGCTCTTTTATTACGTGGCCTCGCGCCTCTTTAAATCCAAAGCCATCACCTTCCAGCCTTGCGCCTTCCCCGCCGTCCCTCGTCTGCACGTCGGCCTGGACAAGCCATGGCCGTCGGCCCCTTTATTTCCTCGCTGTGAGAAACTCCCGTCGTAACTGAAACTTCTTTTTTCTCCTAGATCCGTTCTGGCATATAGATGATATCTAGAGTCGCCACCATGTTGTAGCATCAACAGAGTCACTAGCCTAGTGGTTGTTCCCTTGCGCACTCATTTATTTTGCACACACTCAGTCACTCAACCACTTGGGCCAGATGCTTCTGGGCTGCTGTTGTGTGCTGCAGTTCGGCCCATCATGTGTTTTTTTCCAGCAAAGTGATTTTGTCATTTAATCATGTGCATGCATAATCACAGAAAAATGCCTTTGTTTTAGAATGCTCACAATTAAATAACCGTGCATCGGATTTAACCATGTTATTTATGTAAAATGCTTAGAATTTCATCTAGTTTCTTAATATGCCACTTCCATCCCTGTTTAAAATGTTTAAATTGCTGTTTGCATTAATTTGGTTAAATGACATGTTAAAATGGTTTTATTCATAACTAAATAACTGTAGCTCCAATTTCAATAAACTTTATATGTAATTGGGGTAGAAAAATGTGTAGAATAACATGGTGCATTTTGTTTTGCTGTTTAACAACATTAAAATATGGTTTAGGCAAACAGCACCAAATTTGAATTATGCATGTGGGGATTTTCCGGAAATATTGTTGTTGTAGTTTCCGGCCTCATTTAAACTTGTTGACTTGTGTTGTTCTTGTGTGCTTCCTACCTTGCCATGTATTGCATCATATATAGACTTGTTGTGCATCATATGTAGACTTGTCTTGCATCCTACTTGGTTGAGCATATTGTCATGTTGCTTGTGTTGTTTTTCTGTGCTTCCTACCTTGCCATGTATTGCTTCCTGTATAGACTTGTCTTGCATCATACCTTGCCATATATTGCATCATGTATAGACTTGTGTTGTTTTTCTGTGCTTCCTACCTTGCCATGTTTTGCTTCCTGTATAGACTTGTAGTGCATCTTATGTAGACTTGTGTTGCATCATACTTGATTGAGCATATTGTCATGTCTCGTGTGGTGTGTTTACCGTGTTGCTTGTTTCTTTCCGGTTTGCTTCCTCGTTAGCTTCGGGTTCGTTCCGGAGTTGTGAGGATCTGTTCAACTACTTCATGGACCCGTTCTTCTTCCTTGCGGGATCTCAGGCAAGATGACCATACCCTTGGATACCTTTACTATCATTGCCATGCTTAGTGTCTCGATGCTATCGTTACATGTCGCGCTACCCATCTTTTATGTCAGCCCCTCTCCTAGTTGCCATGAAACCTCTAACCTTTGACACCTTCCTAGCAAAAACCATTGTTTGGCTATGTTACCCGCTTGCTCAGCCCCTCTTATAGCGTTGCTAGTTGCAGGTGAAGGTGAAGATCGTTCCAGGTGGGAACTTGTTGTTGGAATATCACAATATCTATTATTATTATTAACACACCTATATACTGGGCATGGGTGGAAGGCTTGGCCTTTTGCTCGGTGTTTTGTTCCACTCATGCCACCTTAGGCGCCGATAAACCGGCATTATGTTCCTTGATTTTGCGTTCCTTACACGGTTGGGTATGTGGGGACCCCTTGACAATTCGTCTTTGAATAAAACTCCTCCATCAAGGCCCAACATTGGTTTTTAATTTGCCTCATAATAACAACTTAATTAATTAATTAAAATTGCATAGGGGGTCATGTCCCCCAGTATTTTTTCTACATAGCATGGGGGCAGTGCTGATGGTGTTGGTCCCAAACGGGGGTTATGCGGGGCCACCACGGGGAAACTCGAGGTTTGGTTTTACCTGTAGGATCACCCATCCGGTCGTGGCCTGAGACGAGATACACGCGGCTACTATCAGGGTGTCGACACACCGGGAGGTCTTGCTGGACCTGTTTTACCATTGTCGGAATGTCTTGTGCACCGGGATGCCAAGCCTGATCGGATTTCCCTAAGATAAGGGGTGATGATATTATAGTTATCACTTCAGCTGATCGTGAGAGCTTGTGATGGGCTAAGTTGGGACACCCCTGCAGGGTTATGATCTTTCGAAAGCCGTGCCCGCGGTTATGTGGCAGATTGGAATTTGTTAATGTCCGGTTATAGAAAACTTGTCAGAGGATCCAAAGTAAAACACACAACTGTGTGAGTAACCGTGACTGTCTCTTTTCACTTTGAGAAGAGAAAACGGTGGGGTTATGTTTGACTCGTAGGTAGTTCAGGATCTTTAGCGATCATTACAAGTTTGCGACCGTTTGCATAGATGCTCATCTTATTCTTGTACTCGTAAGCTAGCCACCATATTATGCTTAGCCGCTGCTGCAACCTCACCAATTTACCTCTTCCTACCCATAAAGCTTTGTTAGTCTTGATACCCATGGTTATGGGATTGCTGAGTCCTCGTGACTCACGTATACTACAACACCAGATGTAGGTTCAGCCGAGATTGACGCAGGAGATGGGTCAGAACTTCCGGGAGTTCCATGAAGAGCGTGGCCGTATGCTTGTGACGTTTTCGACGATCAGTAGTGGTTCCTACTAGGGGCGATCGGACCTTGTGTTTTTTATGTATTTGGTATCTTTCTTTTGGATCTTCGCATGTAGTCGGGTCGTGATGTTTTGAATGATGATTTGCTTATGTAATGTATTGTATGACATGGCGAGTGTAAGCCAACTATCCTTTTTGCAATTTCATCCCTATTTTTACATGAGTCGTGCAAAGATACCAAACTTGAGATCATTCCAGAATGGGCTTATACCTTTAAGTCGTGCCTCGACACGTAGGAGGTATAGTCCCATCCTGGGCATTACAAGTTGGCAGGGCGCCCCCAACACTCCTCCTCATGCATTAATTCCTTTCTGACTCATTTTGGGCCGCCCTTCCTTAATTCTTGTTTAATTCGCCCACGAATCAATCAATTCCTTCCATTCCTGATCACTAATTCCTTCCTGAAAGGTAATTATGTGTTCCATAGGAATATAACTGAGCCACGCCTCATACTGCTCCTGAGCCAGTTTGTTACCTACGCCACTCGCGGACATATTTAAACAGATGTGATTCTGAGGTGGGATTATTTACTTTTTTATGCTATCTCGCATATGTATAAATATATATATATTCCCTTTGTAATCAGACACACCAGTTGTTTGGCCCTGTGGCTAGAGATTGCAACCCTGAAGGGGTTGGTCGTGTGTTCAACTCTTGTACCTGCCAATTTGTCATTAATTTTTTTTCTTTTTCCAGTAGCTGCTCGCGGCCTATGAAAAAAAACTGGAAAAACAATGAGGGAGGACGTACGAAAACTGGACGGGGTGGACAGACCAAAACGGACCAAATTACGGTGGTAAGAAAAAAATAAAAGCGTAAATTCACGGGAAGAAGCGTATTGTGACAGTGAACCTGACAAAGTCAATCCGTGCTTTATTATTATTAGGGAGAGATATTATTATTATTATTAGGGAGAGATAAGTTACAGAGTAAAGAACTGCGAATCAAAAAGAGGACTTGTTGAAATCTTGTTGCTGCAATAGCGTGTCTGGATCGCCTATCGACTTCAGCACCATGACTAGCCTAATTGCGGCATGTGCCACTTGTTGAAGCGCGAACCAGATTCTGTTGTTCACCTCATTTTTAAATGTCATTTCATGGTTCGGATATGAAATAAGATCAGCGACTGGGTTTGTCTGTATTACCCTCTCCGATATCTTGGATTGGATTGACAACTGTCAAGGAATGATGGCATCATGAAAAGTGATGAATTCATTGATGATGTTAATATCATGGGAAATTTGGAATGAGCAAAATGTTTGTATCTTCGATAAGAAATCTGCAATCCCGATGATCGTGGTCTCCAAGATTAAAGGCAACTTGCACAACCGGGCTATGTACGTTGCTATTCTTTTTTTTTTGAAATTCAATGCATTGCATTAAACAGTGAGCGAAGCCAAATCGCTCGCCACTAAACCGGATACATACGGATCGAGTCCGTCAGTTACACCAGTAGTCTCTCCAGCCATCAGTACACCTCTTGCTGCAAGAGCATGAGCAACCTGATTACAGGTTCTAGGACAGTAAACGGGTCTACACTCTATAAAGTTACAGCGAATGACATCCTTCAGTTGATCAACCACCCCGCCAATGCAAGAGAAGTCAGTCCCGCCTACATCAAGGGCCTCCTTCAGCAAAAGAGCATCCGTCTCCAGATACACTCATCACATTCCCCTCTCAGACGCTAGCTGAAGCCCCGCCTTCGCTGCAAGGGCCTCCGCATGCATCGCATTTTGCAGATTTGGACAAAAACCCGACGCACACGCCACCACTTCCCCCATATGGTCTCTGAAGACTGCCCCCCATCCTCCTTTCCTCTCTTCAGGCTTGAAAGAGCCATCTATGTTGATTTTGATCCACTCCTCAGGCGGGGGCTTCCAATGACTTGCACGGGCCAGGCCCACACTCGTGGCTTCAGCCTGAAGATTGCAGAACTCTCTAGCTTGATGTTGGGTAACCCAAGCCAGTTCCTCAATCTGCCGCCCCTTCTCCCCTTCTCTGCGGTTATTGCGCTCACACCACCAGTTCCACATGAGGGTTGCAATCATGGCTTGTTTCTCTGCCTTGAGCGATGTAAGCTGTTCCATCATTTGCAAGGTTGTACCCTGGTTCATAAGCAGGATTCTCTCCTCTTCCATCCCACAAAGTCTCCAGAGGTCCCTTGCAAGCTTACATTTGAACAGAAGATGGCCTCCATCCTCGCCTTGAGCTTGACAAACGGGGCAACGCAGGGAAACATCCATCCCTCTTCGGCCGAGACTTATGCCCACCGCCATCGAATTATGAGCTAGCCTCCACATAAAGTGCTTAATCTTGCCCAGGACAGTCATTTTCCAGATTTTCTTCCAAGGGGAAATTTTGTTTGTTTCATCCGCCCCAGAAGCCACACCCCTTCGCCCCTCCAAATTCCTATCATTCACATGAACCCAATAGGCAGACTTGAATGAGAATTTTCCTTTGCTATCAAAATGCCACGCCGGTAGGTCCCCATTCTCACAGTTTGTAGGAATGGCCAAAATCCACGTGGAGTCGTCCTCGTTAAAAGATGTTCTGACAAGCTCCTCATCCCAGGACCCAGTTGTTGGGTCAATGAGCTCGCTGACCTTGGATAGCAGAGTAGATCCTCTTGGGGTTGAGGGCCGCCTCGTCGTCCCCCTTCGGATCCAAGGGTCCTTCCATATGCTGATTGCATTGCCATCGCCAACCCGCCAAATCAGGCCTTTCTTAAGAGTTTCAGTCCCTTTCAAAATACTCCGCCAAGTGTATGACATATTGCTTGTTTCCACCGCATTGAGGATGTTGCCATCGGGGAAATGTTTGGCACCCAAAACCTGTGCACAGAGGGACTCAGGGTGCTGCAGCATTCTCCACCCTTGACGCGCGAGCATGGCCATGTTGAAACTATAGATTTCCCGAAAGCCCAAACCGCCTTCCGCCTTGGGTTTCGTCAGTTTCTCCTAGCTGAGCCAATGCACCTTATTTGTTTTATCTTGCTGGCTCCACCAGAATTTACAGACAGTGGTGCTAATCTGATCGCAGATGGTCTTTGTAAGGTCAAAACAGGACATAGTGAACAGTGGAATGGCTTGAGCCACAGCCTTAATCAAGAGCTCCTTCCCTTCCCGTGACAATAGTTTTTCTTGCCATTCGCTGATTCGTTGCAGAACTCTATCAATCAAATGTTTGAAAGTTTTTTTCTGGACTTCCCCACATGGATTGGCATGCCTAGGTATCTCTCATTGAGCGCTTCCTTTGTGATTCCCAAGATTCTCATCACATCCTCTTTGTCCTGAGCCCTCACATTGGAACTAAAGAAAGCGGCCAATTTGTCCTTGTTGATGGTCTGCCTCGAGCTAGCTTCATACACCCGCAGAATGTGTTGGATATGCTCGGCACTTTCCTTGTTTGCCTTGAAAAGGATGAGGGAGTCGTCCGCGAACAGAAGGTGAGAGATGCTTGGGGCATTAGGACACACCCTAACTCCCTCAATTTTGTTCTCATTCTCAGCTGTCTGCAACATGCTTGAGAAGGCCTCGGCGCACAACAAGAAGAGGTAAGGGGACAACGGGTCTCCTTGTCAAAGCCCTCTTCGAGGGATCACCTCGTCGAACATATCCCCATTGATCTTGATTCTATACTTGACCGTCCTAACACACTTCATGATCAGCCCCACAAACCTCCTTTGAAATCCCAAATTTAGCATCATTGCCTCCAAAAAATGCCACTCCACGCGGTCATATGCCTTACTCATGTCCAGTTTCACTACTGCATACGCCTCATTGCCCCGCCTTTTGTTGCGCACGTAATGAATTGCCTCATATGCAAGCAACACATTATCAGTCAGAAGCCTACCAGGCACAAAGGCACTTTGAGCTGGGGAGATGATCTCCGGGAGGATCCCTTTGAGCCTCTTTGATAGGATCTTGGAGATAATCTTGTACACCACGTTGCAAAGGCTGATCGGTCTCAAATTTTGGATGCACTCAGGGTTCTTCACCTTTCGAATCAAAGTGATTGAGGTGTTGTTCCAATCAGCCCGCATAGGGCCCCCATTCAGGAAGGCCAAGACTTTGTTGGTTAGTTTGTCGCCCATCACCTCCCAGTAATGCTTGTAAAACAGGGCTGGCATGCCATCCTCACCCGGGGCTTTTAGATCCCCAATGTCCTTAAGTGCAGCCTTGACCTCATCCAGGCCAAACTTTGCCATCAAGGCATCATTCATCTCCCCCGTGACCCTGCTCTCAACAGTTTGGAGCACTTCATCATGATTTGTAGCACCATCAGACCTGAGAAGCTTATCAAAATAGTTAGTGATAAGCTCCTTCTTCTCCTCTTCCTTCACTGCCCAACTCCCATCTTCTCTTCTTAACTTCCCAATTCTGTTAATTCTCCTTCGCTCCTTGACTTGCGCATGGAAGAAGGTGTTGCGATCCCCTTTACGTAACCAGTTTGTGTGTGCATGCTGTTTCCAGTAAAAGTTCCTCTGCTCCTCCAGTCTCTCCACCCTGTACCGTGCTACTTCCTCACCTGCCACCTTCTCCTTACTCACTGGCATGCGCCTCCATCTCTCCACTTCTTTCTTTGCTCTCTTTAGTCTTTTTTCCAAACAGCCAAGAGTGTTCCCACTCCATCGATGGAGTATACCAGCCACCTCCTTAAGCCCATCTTTGACACAATGAGCCCCATTATCCATAGCTTCTCTCCATGCCTCCTTGACCAACTGATCGCACCCCTCCTCTTCCAGCCATTGTGCCTCAAACTTAAACTTGTAGTTCCTGCCCTTCGTCTCCTCGTCGCCTCCCGCACTCCACCTCCCTCCCCTTTCCTCCGCCTCGGTTGTAATGATTACCGGTCTATGGTCCGAGTGCCGCTGGTCCCCATTAATCACCCTGAAACTCTCAAAATGAGTCCTCCAGCCCTTATTCGCCACCGCCCTATCCAACCTCTGTTGGATGTAATCTTCCCAGCGATGATTGTTGTTCCGCCAGGTGAACTTGTCGCCCTCGAAACCCAAGTCCTCCAAACCACAGAAGTCCAGAGCCTCCCTAAATCTGTCCATGCATACTTGAGATTTATCTTTCCCCCCTTCTTTCTCATCAGCGAACAACACCTCATTAAAATCCCCAGAATACAACCATGGGAGTGAGGCTTGATTATGGAGAATTCTCAGCAACTTCCATGTTAGGTATTTCTTCTCCGCCCGCGGCTCCCCATACATTCCCGTAAACCGCCACTTGAAACCATCCTCCTCCTTTATCTCCAGGTCAATGTGAAACCAAGAGAAATTGCGCAACTCCACCGTCAACCCTTTCCTCCAGAACACCGCCACTCCTCCCCCTTTTCCCTCGCTGTCTCGTGCCACCATGCACGACAGGCCAAGCACCCATTTGAATCGCTCCATTCTTTTTGCCTTGAGCTTTGTCTCGGACACAAACAAAATGTCCGGGTCCTCGGACTTCTGGATATCCAGAAGTCCACGAACTGCCGAGGCGTTTCCCAACCCCCGACAGTTCCACGTTACGATCTTCATTGGCCCTTGCAGGGCTGTACCTGCAGCCCCGCCTCTGTTGGTAGTTCACTTGCCGTCTCCACGTTGATCTCCAACCCCCTCTGCCTCTTCGCCCTAATCTCCTCCTCCAACCCGGTCTCGATCTCCATTGCCTTTAGCTCTCGCTTTGAGCCCACCAAACTCATCCCCCCTTCTTCCAGCAGCTCTTCCTTGCTGTTCCTTCTCACCCTTTTGTACGTTTTTCCTCTTCTCTGTTTACCTTCCCCTTCCCCTGCCTTCTTTTTGCTCCCACTGCTACTTTTTAAACTCTTCTCCGCTTCAGCAATTACAGCCTCTGGTTCGCTTGAAACCTGGTCCCCTAGAACACCCTTCTTTTCCTCCACCTTCTCCTCTCCTCCAAACGCCATCTTCTCCCCCTCCCTCCCAGCCTCCTTCCACTCCTCAGCCCCTCCTATACTTCCCCTGACTAAGACGTCGGTCCCCGTTCCATCCAGAAACAAAAGCTGCTTTTTGTTTAGATCTTGCAGCGGCATTCTTGGGTCCGAGGGCTTAAGAGGACTAGTAACTTCCTTCTCTTCCCCCTTCTTCTTCCTCGGGCCCCAAGTCTGCCCCTCCTCCTTTCTTTGCCACGACTCCGCATCACTTCTCGTCCAAGTCCCCCTGCCTCCAAAACTGTTGCTTCTAGCTAAGAATCCTCCCCGTCCACCACTCCATTGTCCTCTATCCTCCTCACCTCCCGGCCTCCTCGAGCTGATCAACATGTTCACCTTCAGCTCTTTGCTATACAGCTGCGTCTCCCCACTCTTCAACTTATAATCACACTCTTTGTCCGTATGGCCAATAAGTCCACAAGTGAAACAGAAATCTGGTAGAAACTCGTAGGCAAAAGGACACCACTTGCTCATCTTACTTTTTTTTCGGGTGACCTCCATCCTCTCTCCCCCTGGTCCTCGTCGCTCTCCTCATCGCTTTCCTCCTCCTCCTCCCCTTTCCCCTCACCCGGGGTCACTCTGATTTTTATACCCCGCATCAGCGGTTCCCTGACATCGAGTTTAACCTTAATTCTCATAAATTCCCCAACTGCCATGCCCTCCTCATCAACCTCCGCTTCCAGAAAATCTCCCATTGCTTGTCCAATCAGCTCTCCAGTCTCTTTGTTCATCATTCCTAGCGGGATGTTAAACACCCTAACCCATATCGAGAAGTATCGGAACTCATAGTCATCCAAAGTTTTGCTTGCGACAAAATCTTCCAGTACCAGCAGATCTTTTCCCACCAGCCACGGCCCCCCTTCCAGCGCTTTCCTCTTCCCCGACGCCTGTCCGAAGGCGAGCAAGAACAAATTTTTCCTCAGCTCCTTGCACACAGTCTCCTCCCTTTGGCACCAAATCCTCCCCAAGGTCCGAGCAATGCCATCTGCATATGCAGCTTTTTCGGACAACACTTTCCCCACAGCTTGGTTAGGATCTACCTTCACTCTTGTACTCGCCGTCCCCAGCACCACACACTTCTTCTTCTCCGCAATCCCCAGATTCTTGAGCAGGGCTTCCACTCCGTCCGCACCAGCCTCCTTCCCTTTCCCCTTAGCTGACGCCATCCGGGTGGGTGTTTTACGACCCCGGGCCCCGGGCTCCCGGAGAAGGCTTTGGTGGCTGGGACCTCACACGCTCGAGCTACCTCACTCCGACGGCTCAGATCTGAGACGCCTGGAACAACTCCTCCTCACTCAGTCCCCTCCACCCGCAGCCACAAAACCACCCCGAGCACCCCCAAGCAGCCGGGGCCGAGGATGCCAGGCGCAGGGGAGCAGGGGCACGGGTGCGGCCCCTCCAGAGGTGGCCAGCCGGCGGCGAGAAGGGCCAGATCTAACCAAAACGCCAACGCGATGCCGCGGGGTACCCTGCCGTCACACATGGGACGGACTAGATCGCTTTGTGTCTGGGTTGGTAGCGCCACGGCCATGTACGTTGCTATTCCGGGAGAGTAACTCCTTTGTATTGACCTTTGTTGGTCTCGCTATTTAAAATTATGGACGAGACTTGCTGACACGTGACATTCACAAATCATAAAACATCTAATCTCCCCCCTAATTTCAGATGAGGGGTGGGGTAGATGCTTTGTGATTTGTGAATGCCACGTGTCATCCATCAGAATGAGTCTCACCTGCTAATCCGTGAGACCTGGTCTCATAATTTTTTTTTCCCGCGCGTGCGCTCATCCATGCTCCCGCGTACGTGGCTTGATTTGGTTGAAACAAAATAAGACCCGGCCCCACCCCCTTAAAATCAGGGGGGTGATTAGATTAGAAAGGAAAATGGAAAAAAAGAGCCGTAGGATGAAATGGGAGCACGGATGGGAGCATGGGGAGGAAGCAGGCAAGCCGGATCTAAAACTATGTTCATTCTTAGTTAATGAGACTACGCAAATCTTTTGGCTCTGTTTTAAAGGAAAACCTTCTAGGCTGGTTAATGGTTTTAAAGTTCACGATAGACATTTCCATTCTCACACAATGCGTCTGTGTCAACTGGTACAGTTTCGTTACACTCTTGCCTACCATGTGTATAGTTACTATGCTATATGCAAGCCTCCAACTGAGAAGGTTGAATCGACTCCGCGATGCGAGCCGGGCTTCGAGGTTCCGGACTGGTGTGCGGAACACCTGAGTCTCGCGCAGGTGCGATTGCCGCGGTCGTCGACTGGACTCGGGGACCAGTCGGCGGGCCTGTTCGTTGAGTGCGCGCTGGATATTTTCCAAGCGCGCGCACTCGGCCACGATGGCCAAGCGCGTGGCTTCCAGGGCCAGAGCCTCTAGAGAATCTCCCATGATGGGAGTGAAGAGTGCGTCTTCGTTGCGGCGACAAAGTTCAGCCCTCTGCTCGACAGTGAGGAGTTGAGGAATGTAGCCGTCGTTGTCGTGTGAACGGCCGCCGCCGCTGCCGCCATCTCCACCACAAGGAAAACCCGGCGGACTGCGGCGCGAGTCAACCATGAGGACTTCCGCTGCGGGATTGCTGCTCCCGCACTCAGAAACAGAATCAACAAGCTCGATCGACGGATCGACCGGCCCGTAGAGGTAACCGTCGGGCTCGATGGCCGTGACTTGAGGGGTGCCGTCTGACAGGCCACCGCGTGCTTCACCCACCGATGGAGCCGTGAGCGACCGGATCGCTTGCTGGCGTCCGGCAGGGATGTGGGATGATGTAGGGATCGACGAGTACTGCGTCGACGACTGCCGAAGGAGGACGCCGCAGGCGCTGGCACGGAAGTGCGCAGCCCCGCTGTAATGCCCAGGATGGGATGATACCTCCTACGTGTCGAGGCACGACTTAAAGGTATAAGTGATGTCTACACACGCTTCTACTCTTGTAGACTATGTTGGGCCTCCAAGCGCAGAGGTTTGTAGGACAGCAGCAATTTCCCTCAAGTGGATGACCTAAGGTTTATCGAACTCAGGGAAGTAGAGGTTGAAGATGGTCTCTCTCAAGCAACCCTGCAACTAAGATACAAGAAGTCTCTTGTGTCCCCAACACACCTAATACACTTGTTAGATGTATAGGTGCACTAGTTCGGAGAAGAGAGGTTAAATGGCAAGTGATATGGATGGCAAAACAAAGTAATATAAATCTGTAATAAAAAGTGCAGCAAGCAAACAAGTGGTAAACGTGAGCACAAATGGTATTGCAATGGTGGAAACAAGGCCTAGCCTTCATACTTTCACTAGCGGCAACTCCCAACAACATTAACATAATCGAATCACATGATATTTCCCATAAAACATGCAAAGGGGACGCACTCGGAGGTCATTCCTTCGTGGTCAAGAGAGGACGAGAATTATGTAGGGCTACAAAAGCACACCTCAAAGTTCGTAGTTCTCAATCTAAGGATTTCCCAATGTCACCGCGGCCATCCAAAGAGAGTCCCACAATCACCACTACATATCTAAAGGATAGTCAAAGACAAGCACCAAGAGACTCTCAATCTTCAATCAACACACAAGAGAGGAAATCACTCATGAAAATATTGTTCTAATCCATGTCCAATAGACCGCTGTCACTGTGACGCCCGAGACCGACGTCCCAGAAGATCCCAGAAGATTCCAGAAGATCCCAGAAGTTTCCAGATGTTCCGGGTTGCCCGGGTGTTCCTTTTGTGCTTGTGTTATTTATTTTTGCATTGCATCATGTCATCATGCCTTCATGTCATTTTTATTTTGCATCTCAACCTAAATAAATCGTGTGGACCTTCGATCCATTTAAATCGAGGGAAGATTGTCTTATCTTTATAACATATAAAAGCCTCCTAATAATTATGGAGCTATATTAAAAATATTCCATTTGTTGGAAATCACCGTAACACACTTGCAATATTTCTCCATGCATTTCTATCTCAATTCTTGCCTCAAACCTTGCTATAATTCTTTTCCGTTTTTTATCGAGGTTCCTCCAAAAATTCGAACATCTTTGGACACTTCAATAATCAAGTCTTAGTTCAAACTATTTGAATTAAATTCAAATATGTTTGAATTATTTCCCGATCATGCCTTTTGTATTTTTCTCCGGTCGTGCTCATTTTTACGAGCCCGAGAAAAAAATAACCTTTGTCCTAATTCTTGCCTAACCCCCCTCCTCTTTTTCTTTTTCCTCTCTTTTGTTTTTTTTTCTCTGCTATAAAATTCAGTAAGAGGAGCAGCCAGGCCGCCGGCCCATCTGGGCCTCCTCCTTTCCCCCCCCCCAGCGGCCCAAGACTCATCCCTCATTTGGCCCGCAGCCTACCCCGAACCCTAGCTTCCCTCGTTCCTCCCCTCGACACTCCCAGCCGCCGCCACTCCCGATCCCGTTTTCCCTCTCCCTCTCCTCGCTCGTCCCGCACCCCCTCGCACTCGCCCGACCGCAGCGCTCGCTCACCCCGCTCTGCCTCGCTCCCACTCCTCTCGATCTCCCGCCGCGCTCGCCTCCAGGGGCCCAAGGCCAGGCTCCCGCGCCCCAGCAGCCCTTCCCTTCCGCGAGCGGCAGCCAAGCCAGCCGCCCTGCCCGCGGCTTCCCTCCTACGCCCGTACAACTAGGCCCCGAGCGGCGCCCGGCCTCGTTCCTCCAGAGCGCCGGCCGCCTCGCCTGGTTCTCCTCGCCCTCTCCCAGAGAGAGAGCTCGGCGCCCCGTCGCCTCCTCCGCGCCATGGCGCCCGACCGCCCCGTGGTCCCTTCGTGCCGTGGCTCCCTCCAGCCAAGGCCGGCCCCGTGCAGCGCCCAGGCCCGAGCGGCCTCGTTTCCCTCCGTCCCATCGCGCCAAGACCTCCGGCTCCGTTCCTCCCAGGCGACCCCGCGTCCAAGGCAGCCACCGGTGGCCGCGACCTCACCTTCTCCAGCGACCAGCAGCACCGGAGGCGTGTTCCTCAGACCCTCGAGGAAGCCCCTCGCCCGTGCCATGCTGCTGCTGCCTCACCTCCAGCAAGACCGCGAAGGCCCCGTCCTTTTTTCCAGATCGTCGTCCCGAGCAGCCTTTTTCCTTTTTTTTTGCTGTTTTGTTGCTGTTAATGTTAATCTCAAGTAACCATGGAGCAGTAAGTGTATCTGTTTTTGGACCCGTACAACTACCGTCGCCGTGTACCCCTACCGTCGACGAGACAAGTACCGCTACGCAAGAACCGTGTACGACTACGAGGAGAAACGCAAGTTCCACGACCAAGTACCACTACCGTCGCCGAGACCCCCCAAGTACCACGACGACCGAACGGCTACGGTGACGAGTACATCTACGAACGTGTACCCCTACATCGACGACGATCCCGACAAGTACCTCTACACGCGGCATGAACATCTACGATACAAAAACTCCGACACAAGACGGTGACAAGTACCCCTTCGGAGAAGTACATCTACGAACTCGACGCCCGAACATCTACTTCCTCTACGACCCGCGTGAACGACTACTTCCTCTACTTCCACTACTACGGCTACTTCCTCGACGCTCTCGAACCGTCCCGAAACGAGTGTTTCGAAGGTATAACCCGAGACGTGACCCGTGAGATGCTTGCTTGGGTTGTATGAAATGTTTCCTTGTGTGCATCGTGCCCGTTCCACCTTTTGTCATGTTCCTCGGTTGCCTCGTCGCCGACTCGTGGGAACCCGGTAACGGGATCGCCCCACCTTTCATCTCGTGTGACTCGCTCACGCCATCTTTCCTTTTGCACCGGTCTCTCCCGGGTTACCGGAACCGATATGTTGCGTTGCATCATTTTCGGATCGTTGCCGTGGCACCCTTTTCTTCCACCACGGTGACAATGCTTCATATCTCTTTTAAGTCAACCTTTTAATAAAATTGCATAAACTTGATCATGTCATCCGCATCATGTTAACAACATTTAATATGTGTGAATTGTTGTTGCTTATAATTATTAAACATGCTCATGGGGTTTTTCCGGATATGTTGTTGTTAATTCCGGCCTCATTTAAAATGTCTTAATAGTGTAGTTTCTTTATGCTTCACCTCTTGCCATGTTAACAAACACTTTAATCTTGTCTTGTAAATAAACGAGAGTCAACTAAATAAATAATTGTGGTGTTTCGTCAATATGCAACTCGTTGCATATTGATCTCCACTTAACTTGTAGTGTTGTTTGGGCACTTTGCCATGCCATGCATATTTAAACCGGACATGCATCATGCTTGCTTGTGCATCGTATGCCATGTTTATGTTTGTGTGTTTACCGTGTTGTTTCTTTCTTTACGGTTTGCTTCTCTTGATAGCTTCGGCTTCGTTCCGGAGTTGTGAGGTTTCGCTCGACTGTGTTGCTCCGTCTACTTCTTGGATCCGTTCTTCTCCCTTGTGGAATCCCAGGCAAGATGACCGAACCCGGATACCATTACTATTTTTGCCTCTTGCTAGAAGTCTTGATCTGTAGTTTTGCCTCGACGCCCATGTCTTTCCTGTCAGCCTCCTACTTGTAACCAATTGCCATGTTTAACCACCCTACCTATGCAAACCGTTGCTTGGCTAAGTACGCTTCGCTCAGCCCTCTTATAGCATTGCTAGTTGCAGGTGAAGATCGAAGATGCTTGCTTCATGTTGAAGTTTGGTTGGGTTATATCACACTATATAAATGCTCAAAATGAAATCATCTATATACTGGCAGGGTGGAAGGCTAAGCCTTTTGCTTGGTGTTTTGTTCAACTCATGCCGTTAGGAACCGCATAAACCGGTGTTATGTTCCTTGATTTTGCGTTCCTAACACGGTTGGGGTGTATGGGACCCCCTTGATAAACCGCTAAGTGCTAAGTCTTTTCCAGCAAATCCCAACATTGGTACTATTTGCCTAATAACTAATAAAACTTGCATGTGGACTAGCTATCCCTTTTATTTAATTCAACAACCCCGGGCCAGTGCTCCACATGAGTGTTGGTGCGAAACGGGGGTTACGCGGGGCCACCTCGAGGAAACTCAAGGTTTGGTAAAAACCTGTGGGATCACCCATCCGGTCGTGGCCTGAGACGAGATACGCGCGGCTACTATCAGGGTGTCGGCACGCCGGGAGGATTTGCTGGATTAGCCTTACCTTAGTTCGGTTTAACTTGAGCACGGGATTCCGAGAATACTCGGGTCTTCCCACCTATGGAGTTGCGACTTCGCGGATCGTGGGCTTGTGATGGGCCAAGTTGGAACACCCCTGCAGGGTTTGAACTTTCGAAAGCCGTGCCCGCGGTTATGTGGCAGATGGGAGCTTGTTAATTCCGGTTGTAGATAACTTGACACAATGTTACTAATACACTACCAGCGTGTGTACCGTGACTGTCAATTTCCGAATAGGGATTCGGGAGTTGAACACGGTGGGGTTATGTTTGACCGGCTTTAGTTAGGATCACTTCGTGATCATCTTTCGACCGAGGCACTTCTCTTCTCGCTCTCTATTGCGTAAGTTAGTGCTAGTTGCTGCTGCAGACTCTTGTTTGTTCCTTCACCTCTCGTTCTTTCTTCAGCCTTATCCTCACCCAAGGCTTAAATAGTCTTGTTACCCGGGAACGGGATTGCTGAGTCCTCTGTGGCTCACAGTTACTTCACCACACGAGATGCAGGTTCAGCCGAGTTTGATGCAGGAGTTGGATCAGATCTTCACCGGGAGCTCGACGAAGCTTGTGGCCGTTTGCTTGTGACGTTTCGATAGTCAGTAGTGGTTTCTACTAGGATTCGATCCTGACCTGTGGCTTTATGTTGTTTTGGTATCTTTCTTTGGATCTTCACCCGTAGTCGGGTTGTGATGTGTTGTATGATGATTGTTTATGTAATGTATTGTGTGAAGTGGCGAGTGTAAGCCAACTATCTCCTTTTGCATTTTAATCCCTCTTTTACATGAGTTGTGCAAAGATACCAAACTTGAGATCATTCTAGGATGGGCTTATATCTTTAAGTCGTGCCTCGACACGTAGGAGATATAGTCCCATCCTGGGCATTACAAGTTGGTATTCAGAGCCTTCTCCGACCTAGAAGCCCCACTGATTGATCGAATCGTTGACGGTTGAGTCTAGGCACACACTGAAAATGTTTTGAGTCCTATATTATATCGGAGAGTAGGATTTCTTTGCTTCTCGTCCCCTTTCTCTCTGGTGAGGACTCCTGACGATTACTCTTTTCTCTTCTACTTTCAAAAATTGCACAAATTTTATTTAGGATCCCGCGAGTATTCTGGGATTGTTTCGATGTTCTTGTGACAAGGATATTGTTCTCGATGCCTCCTATTACCGAGGAGTTGAGCTTCGGGGTATCATTGACACAAGCATATCGCGGCAGTACTAAATACTTAAGACGGCCGACATCGAAAATCTCTCCTATACGGCCAGTGGCAAGATAACCCCGACATCACCCAGTACTGGGGAGGTAGTTCGAGAGTATTGCCATAGCTTGTTATAGTGGATGCTTTTCGAAGGTCCGAGGTACACAGTTTCCGAGAAAGACTGGTTATGTGTTGAAGGATGGATACACCTGGATGTAGGTTAGAGTTGATTGCGCGGTGCTTCCCGTGTATCCCCAACACCTGATTGCATAACTGGAATCTTTCGGAAATCTATAGGTGGGTTCATCTAGTAGTTCTAGGCATTCTTCCAACGGATGCTCGATATGAAGTTTGGGGTTCTACATTGAGTGAAGTGGTTTTATGGACTTGTTCTGATCGGGAGTTGCATCTTAAAGGGTCCTTGGCTATGCTGATCCGGGGATTGCAAAACCCTTTTGTAACACGTTCCATGAGCTTTCAGCACGAAGATGTCGAACGAAGCTTCTATCTTGTGTTTGTTCTATCTGCTCTTTGTTCCTTTTTATTTTCTTTTTGCTCTCCAAGTGGCCTCTCGTCTAGCCGATATACCTGGGAATTCATTCGTTCATTCTCCGTTCGAATGATATTGTGAAGAGCATGCTGCAAGATATCTACCCTTTGTTTTTGTTTTGATTCTGGTATTCGAGTTGCTTCGATGTCAAATGTTGATTCCATACCTTTTTCCTAATTGGTGTTCTCATATTTCTATGGGAGTGCTAGTTCTTCTTCACATCGAGACCTTCATGTTAATCCTTTTCAACCGGTGTGCCTTCTCTTCAAGTTATTCCATACGGACGTCGTTGAGAAATCTGACGATTGTCTGTTTCATTCATCCCAAGTTGTCTTTGTTTTCCCCACCCTCCCACCCCTTTTTCTTTATGGAGTCAGCAATTCTCAAATGAAATATCCATTTTATTCTTGTGATATTTCTTCATTCATTTCTTTCAATGTTCTTATCCGGTGATTTATCGTGAAGATGCTCAAGAGCTTCAAGTTCATCATTCTTTTGTTCTCGAATTCTGTCGGTGGATGTAATTCAAGATTTTGGTGTTGTTCTTATCCTTTTCCTCATTTCACAATGTTTTCTTATTCCGGTGCATCAATTAATCATTCTCCTCTTGTTATTCACATCCGGAGTGTTGAAGATATCTCTGAAGATTCATAATTCCATTCTTAATCCGTTCAAATTATTTTGAGCATTGTCTTCTTATTCAAGCCATTTAATTCAACCGGTGCAATATCTCTTAAGCAATCTTTCCCAACGGTGATTTCTTTGAGTGGGCCCTAACCCACAGGTCTTTTCTCAGGATCTTACCTGACTCTTCTATTTTTCTGGAGTTATACTCAAATTCTTTCAAAGTGTGACGTAAGAATGAATTACATCAGTCACATGCCTTCTCCAAGATCGCTTTCAAATTCTTTTTCATCATTGGTTCAACCTTTTTAATTCTTCATTCCGGAGTATCTCGAAATTCTTCATGGCATTTCTCGTCTTCATTCTCAACATTTGGAGACCGGAGAAGTGTTTCTCTTCAACCTTGAACCGTTCTCTTGTGAGTTGTGGTTCTAGCTTCATGCCATCCTCATTATTGTTCTGATTGTGAGGAATTCTTTTATACCACCCGAAGCATTTCTTGAATTCTTTTCTTTGTGATCCTCCGAAGGCCATCATGTCAGAATATTTCTTCGTTCTCAGTTTTCAACTTCGTCATACAAATATTCTTCATTGATGTCTCTTCGTTCGTCTCTATATTCTTACGGTGGCTCGTTCAAGATTACTCTTCCTTGTTTTCGTATCAATTCATTTGTTCTTTCATAATCCTACCGGTGGTTTGTTGAAGATTTATCCAAGCTTGTGCTAGATCTCTCTTTAATTCTTTCCAACGAGAATAAGTAGTATGCCAAATCCTTTGGTTGTCATCAATTTAAATTGGTGAAGGAGATGCATGACATAATTCTTATTCTTGTTCCTTCCAAGTGTTTAATTCTTTTGTCTGGAGCTTGTTCATCATATCATATTCTCGCTTCTAAGTTGTCTATCTTGTTTTTCCGGAGCTCCAAGTTATTTCAATTATATCATTTCAAACCCCCATCTAATTCATCGCAGACCTTGAATCTTATTCTTTTCATCTTTCACTTCTCATGTTTTCATTACCGGAGTTCTTCATGGTGGTTCATCATGTTTAATTCATCCTCGAAGTCTTCATCAAGATTCTTGTTGGAGCCCAAGCATTCTTCATCATGCATTCCAATTGCAATTCTTTCTACCTTTTCTTTTCAGATGGTGTTATGTCATTCTTGACAATTCCTTCATGTTTCATGATTCACGAGTTGTCAGGAATGAGATATTTAAACCCATCATTTTCTTTGTTCAGGAGATCCTTTCAACCCCTCATTTTTATCTGTTGGAGTTATCTTGGGTTGTATTTCACCTAAAGCCTTCCCTAAGGATTGTTGTTATTATGGTGCTTATAAATGACCCAAGTTCTTCATTTATCATTCCGGTGAAATAAGCTTTTCATATCCTTGTTGTTCTCAATCCAATCAATTGTTTAAGTTAGTGGCTGGTTGTCACCTCTTAATTTTGAGATGTTTTCCATAAGCCCACATCGAGCTTATTCTTTTCGTTGTTGATTATTTTCAACAACTCCGTTCAACCCTTCTTCGTAAGGATGTGTTCCATATTCATTTGAGAGAAGTTGTCATTTTCTTCTCCATTCATTTCTTTCATTGATCTATATTCCATTCTTTCATTCCGGAGGCATTGTGATGTTGTTTTCTTTAACCATCATACCGTTTTTATCAAGATCATATTCTCCCTTGCTTGTTCATTTAACCGGAGTATTGTATTCTTCATTCAAGTTCCGTCATCTTATCAAGTTTTGCCTATCTTTTAACCGGAGTGCTGTCTGAATCCTTCTTAACCTTGTGCCATTCTTTCAATGTTCCGGAGGCTATGTGTTGTTGTTTTCATCAAGTATCATCTCAACTTGGCAAGTTCTTGTTCAATTCCTTCCATTATCAGACGGAGTGCTGCCCGAATTTTGTCATTCTTATTCTTTGGCCATACCATTGCGGGTTCATATTTTTTTCCGTCCGTGAGCTCTTGTTTCATGTCTTTCAACCTACAAGGTTCTCATAATGCTCCTTGTTCCTCTTTTCTAACGGAGTGTTTTCATCTTCGTTCATCTCCGTTGTATTCTTTCTTTCAACTTGTTCAACCTCTCAAGGTTCGTGGTTTCACTCGTCTGTCAAAGAAGCAACTTTGTTTTACCTCCTCCTTTTCCGTTTTTACCCGGTGATATCTCTAGGATCTCGGGTCGAGATCCTCTGTTAGTGTGGGAGAGTTGTGACGCCCGAGACCGACGTCCCAGAAGATCCCAGAAGATTCCAGAAGATCCCAGAAGTTTCCAGATGTTCCGGGTTGCCCGGGTGTTCCTTTTGTGCTTGTGTTATTTATTTTTGCATTGCATCATGTCATCATGCCTTCATGTCATTTTTATTTTGCATCTCAACCTAAATAAATCGTGTGGACCTTCGGTTCATTTAAATCGAGGGAAGATTGTCTTCTCTTTATAACATATAAAAGCCTCCTAATAATTATGGAGCTATATTAATAATATTCCATTTGTTGGAAATCACCGTAACACACTTGCAATATTTCTCCATGCATTTCTATCTCAATTCTTGCCTCAAACCTTGCTATAATTCTTTTCCGTTTTTTATCGAGGTTCCTCCAAAAATTCGAACATCTTTGGACACTTCAATAATCAAGTCTTAGTTCAAACTATTTGAATTAAATTCAAATATGTTTGAATTATTTCCCGATCATGCCTTTTGTATTTTTCTCCGGTCGTGCTCATTTTTACGAGCCCGAGAAAAAAATAACCTTTGTCCTAATTCTTGCCTAACCCCCCTCCTCTTTTTCTTTTTCCTCTCTTTTGTTTTTTTTTCTCTGCTATAAAATTCAGTAAGAGGAGCAGCCAGGCCGCCGGCCCATCTGGGCCTCCTCCTTTCCCCCCCCCCAGCGGCCCAAGACTCCTCCCTCATTTGGCCCGCATCCTACCCCGAACCCTAGCTTCCCTCGTTCCTCCCCTCGACACTCCCAGTCGCCGCCACTCCCGATCCCGTTTTCCCTCTCCCTCTCCTCGCTCGTCCCGCACCCCCTCGCACTCGCCCGACCGCAGCGCTCGCTCACCCCGCTCTGCCTCGCTCCCACTCCTCTCGATCTCCCGCCGCGCTCGCCTCCAGGGGCCCAAGGCCAGGCTCCCGCGCCCCAGCAGCCCTTCCCTTCCGCGAGCGGCAGCCAAGCCAGCCGGCCTGCCCGCGGCTTCCCTCCTACGCCCGTACAACTAGGCCCCGAGCGGCGCCCGGCCTCGTTCCTCCAGAGCGCCGGCCGCCTCGCCTGGTTCTCCTCGCCCTCTCCCAGAGAGAGAGCTTGGCGCCCCGTCGCCTCCTCCGTACCATGGCGCCCGACCGCCCCGTGGTCCCTTCGTGCCGTGGCTCCCTCCAGCCAAGGCCGGACCCGTGCAGCGCCCAGGCCCGAGCGGCCTCGTTTCCCTCCGTCCCAGCGCGCCAAGACCTCCGGCTCCGTTCCTCCCAGGCGACCCCGCGTCCAAGGCAGCCACCGGTGGCCGCGACCTCACCTTCTCCAGCGACCAGCAGCACCGGAGGCGTGTTCCTCAGACCCTCGAGGAAGCCCCTCGCCCGTGCCATGCTGCTGCTGCCTCACCTCCAGCAAGACCGCGAAGGCCCCGTCCTTTTTTCCAGATCGTCGTCCCGAGCAGCCTTTTTCCTTTTTTTTTGCTGTTTTGTTGCTGTTAATGTTAATCTCAAGTAACCATGGAGCAGTAAGTGTATCTGTTTTTGGACCCGTACAACTACCGTCGCCGTGTACCCCTACCGTCGACGAGACAAGTACCGCTACGCAAGAACCGTGTACGACTACGAGGAGAAACGCAAGTTCCACGACCAAGTACCACTACCGTCGCCGAGACCCCCCAAGTACCACGACGACCGAACGGCTACGGTGACGAGTACATCTACGAACGTGTACCCCTACATCGACGACGATCCCGACAAGTACCTCTACACGCGGCATGAACATCTACGATACAAAAACTCCGACACAAGACGGTGACAAGTACCCCTTCGGAGAAGTACATCTACGAACTCGACGCCCGAACATCTACTTCCTCTACGACCCGCGTGAACGACTACTTCCTCTACTTCCACTACTACGGCTACTTCCTCGACGCTCTCGAACCGTCCCGAAACGAGTGTTTCGAAGGTATAACCCGAGACGTGACCCGTGAGATGCTTGCTTGGGTTGTATGAAATGTTTCCTTGTGTGCATCGTGCCCGTTCCACCTTTTGTCATGTTCCTCGGTTGCCTCGTCGCCGACTCGTGGGAACCCGGTAACGGGATCGCCCCACCTTTCATCTCGTGTGACTCGCTCACGCCATCTTTCCTTTTGCACCGGTCTCTCCCGGGTTACCGGAACCGATATGTTGCGTTGCATCATTTTCGGATCGTTGCCGTGGCACCCTTTTCTTCCACCACGGTGACAATGCTTCATATCTCTTTTAAGTCAACCTTTTAATAAAATTGCATAAACTTGATCATGTCATCCGCATCATGTTAACAACATTTAATATGTGTGAATTGTTGTTGCTTATAATTATTAAACATGCTCATGGGGTTTTTCCGGATATGTTGTTGTTAATTCCGGCCTCATTTAAAATGTCTTAATAGTGTAGTTTCTTTATGCTTCACCTCTTGCCATGTTAACAAACACTTTAATCTTGTCTTGTAAATAAACGAGAGTCAACTAAATAAATAATTGTGGTGTTTCGTCAATATGCAACTCGTTGCATATTGATCTCCACTTAACTTGTAGTGTTGTTTGGGCACTTTGCCATGCCATGCATATTTAAACCGGACATGCATCATGCTTGCTTGTGCATCGTATGCCATGTTTATGTTTGTGTGTTTACCGTGTTGTTTCTTTCTTTCCGGTTTGCTTCTCTTGATAGCTTCGGCTTCGTTCCGGAGTTGTGAGGTTTCGCTCGACTGTGTTGCTCCGTCTACTTCTTGGATCCGTTCTTCTCCCTTGTGGAATCCCAGGCAAGATGACCGAACCCGGATACCATTACTATTTTTGCCTCTTGCTAGAAGTCTCGATCTGTAGTTTTGCCTCGATGCCCATGTCTTTCCTGTCAGCCTCCTACTTGTAACCAATTTCCATGTTTAACCACCCTACCTATGCAAACCGTTGCTTGGCTAAGTACGCTTCGCTCAGCCCTCTTATAGCATTGCTAGTTGCAGGTGAAGATCGAAGATGCTTGCTTCATGTTGAAGTTTGGTTGGGTTATATCACACTATATAAATGCTCAAAATGAAATCATCTATATACTGGCAGGGTGGAAGGCTAAGCCTTTTGCTTGGTGTTTTGTTCCACTCATGTCGTTAGGAACCGCATAAACCGGTGTTATGTTCCTTGATTTTGCGTTCCTAACACGGTTGGGGTGTATGGGACCCCCTTGATAAACCGCTAAGTGCTAAGTCTTTTCCAGCAAATCCCAACATTGGTAATATTTGCCTAATAACTAATAAAACTTGCATGTGGACTAGCTATCCCTTTTATTTAATTCAACAACCCCGGGCCAGTGCTCCACATGAGTGTTGGTCCGAAACGGGGGTTACGCGGGGCCACCTCGAGGAAACTCAAGGTTTGGTAAAAACCTGTGGGATCACCCATCCGGTCGTGGCCTGAGACGAGATACGCGCGGCTACTATCAGGGTGTCGGCACGCCGGGAGGATTTGCTGGATTAGCCTTACCTTAGTTCGGTTTAACTTGAGCATGGGATTCCGAGAATACTCGGGTCTTCCCACCTATGGAGTTGCGACTTCACGGATCGTGGGCTTGTGATGGGCCAAGTTGGAACACCCCTGCAGGGTTTGAACTTTCGAAAGCCGTGCCCGCGGTTATGTGGCAGATGGGAGCTTGTTAATTCCGGTTGTAGATAACTTGACACAATGTTACTAATACACTACCAGCGTGTGTACCGTGACTGTCAATTTCCGAATAGGGATTCGGGAGTTGAACACGGTGGGGTTATGTTTGACCGGCTTTAGTTAGGATCACTTCGTGATCATCTTTCGACCGAGGCACTTCTCTTCTCGCTCTCTATTGCGTAAGTTAGTGCTAGTTGCTGCTGCAGACTCTTGTTTGTTCCTTCACCTCTCGTTCTTTCTTCAGCCTTATCCTCACCCAAGGCTTAAATAGTCTTGTTACCCGGGAACGGGATTGCTGAGTCCTCTGTGGCTCACAGTTACTTCACCACACCAGATGCAGGTTCAGCCGAGTTTGATGCAGGAGTTGGATCAGATCTTCACCGGGAGCTCGATGAAGCTTGTGGCCGTTTGCTTGTGACGTTTCGATAGTCGGTAGTGGTTTCTACTAGGATTCGATCCTGACCTGTGGCTTTATGTTGTTTTGGTATCTTTCTTTGGATCTTCACCCGTAGTCGGGTTGTGATGTGTTGTATGATGATTGTTTATGTAATGTATTGTGTGAAGTGGCGAGTGTAAGCCAACTATCTCCTTTTGCATTTTAATCCCTCTTTTACATGAGTTGTGCAAAGATACCAAACTTGAGATCATTCTAGGATGGGCTTATATCTTTAAGTCGTGCCTCGACACATAGGAGATATAGTCCCATCCTGGGCATTACAGTCACCTTGGTCTCGGGGATTATACTAGATAAAGACAAGTGAGTACATCAATCCAATACATAGAGGAAGGGGAAATATCATGGGATCACCCTAGATTAACATAGCCTATGATCACAACGAAGATCACATCATGGGAGAGAGAATTGACCACATAGCTACTGGTAAGAACCTCAGCCCCGAGAAGGAACTACTCCCGCATCATGGAGGGAGGAAGCAACGTCGATGGAGATGAATCTGGGGGCACTTCCCCGTCCCGGCAGGGTGCCGGCGCAGGAATTCTGGTCCCCCGAAGCTTGATGGCGATGGCGGCGGAGATCGGAATCGCGTCTGGAGAAAAAGGGTCTGGAATCAGGGTTTCCGCGACACGCTTTAAATATATGCCAAAGGGGGGCATCGGAGGAGCCTCGGGGGGCCCAGGCGCCCCTCCCCCCCCCCGACGCGGCCCAGGGGGGGCGCGCCGCCAGGGCGCCTGGAGCCCTGGTGCCCCCCCTGGCTGTCCTTCGGGCGCACGGTAGTTTCTGGAACACTGATTTTTTATATAATTTTTCTGGATTTTTCCTGGCAGTTCTCGTAATGTGAAAACCTGAAATACAAAAACAGCCGAAAACAGAAACTGGCACTGGGGTGCACTGAGTTAATAGGTTAGTCCATATATGATCAAAAGTGTATGAAAGTGTATAAATATCATAGCAATATCACCCAAAAGAGGCATGGAGCAAGCAGAAATTATAGATATGTTTTGGACGTATCAACATCCCCAAGCTTAATTCCTGCTCGTCCTCGAGTAGGTAAATGATAACAAGAATAATTTCTGTGGTGACATGCTATTAACCATATAGGACTTTTTCATAGTCATATGACAAAAGCTTACTGAGACAATGAATCTATAGTAATTAAGTTGCCTCATGAGAAAATCACAAAGAACTGAAAGGTTTACAATATGATATTGAAACATCGAATAGATTTGTAATGAACATGATGTGCAAATATGATAAAGTGATATCTAGCTTGCCCCCTTTAGTGAAGCAAAACATAAATGCAGGGGCACCTCCAAGGTTTAAGTGATGACTAGATACAATGATTTCAAAATAAACGATATCACAATCATGCAAAAGACAATGCTACTTTGGGACAATGCACATTACACTCGGAATGACAATCATGCTCTCAGTAGTTGGTGCTTTTAAAAGAAGGTGGAGACTCTCGAACCGTGGCTTTTGTTGGCAAGGTTGAAAACCCGTAGTCGGAAACAAAGACAAAACATGTACCAGAGCTCTTGGTTTTAAAACAGAGGTAATGATTTTTTTTAGATCATGCATGTTTCGTCAACGAATGCTAGCAGACAACTCAATCACTTCTTGAGATGGACATGTTTCGAGGAACGGCTCCCGAATGAGGACGATCACATCCTCTTAATCTCCTTTGTTTATCACTGCCAAAGTTTTCTGATTTCTCATGAACAAAGCGTGAAGGAGGGTTTGTTTGTTATATTATCTTTTTGAGCCGGGCGCACTCAATGCCAGTTCCTTCTCGTATTATGGGTTTGCATATTATACATGCAATCCCGGGGTGAAGCTTGTCCAACTTAAAAAGATCATGAATTAACTAGTACTTCCTCATGAACTTAAAACAGAGGCACAAAATAGGAATGCTTTTTCTTTGAATAATTTCGAGATGGTACATGCAAGTCTCCGTTAGGAATGGCAGGTAAATACCATGTAGGAAGATATGGTGGACTCATATGGCATAACTGGATTAAAAGGATGTGGATGCACAAGCAGTCAGTCCGCTTAGTACAGGCAAAGGTTAGCAAAAGACTGGGAGCGACCAACTAAGAGAGCAATGACGCTCATAATCATGCAGAGCGACAAAGCAACATTGAATCAGGCATGGAAGTTATATCGCTACTCAGAAACAAAAGATCATCAAGGCTTGACAGACTTTCTTTACAGTCTTAAATATGCGTGAGCATACGCCAAGTCAATCAAAATAAATTCTTTAAAGGAAGATATTACTAAACCATACCACATCATAGGCAAACAAATCATGTTGGTACTCCAATAACACATTGGGAACCCCCCAGCTATTTGAGACTAACCATAAGAAAACACGAACTACTAAGTGCCATTATGCACGTAGCATCTTTATCATAGACATATCAACCAATGCAACGGAAGCAAACTCTCTTAATAAGATAAACATGATAACTAAAGAGAGTTCAAGCAACCAACTAAACAAAAGCTCTTTAAAAAGATAAGCATGAAAGTTAAGAGCTAAGCATGATAGTAGCTATTAAAAGACAAAGAACACACACATCAAAGATAGACATGCAAATTCTATGTTATGTTCTAGGTAGAAGTGGAGCGTGTTTCTCTCCCACATAAAGAAAGCTGAGTTCCGACTCGTTATGAAAAGCTAAAGAAAACTAAAAGGAAAACTAAAACAAGACACTCCAAGCATAGCACATAACACATGAAGTGATTAAAATATAGTGGAATGAAGGACGAACTGATAATGTTGATGGAGAAGGGGATGCACGGGGGCATCCCCAAGCTTAGACGCTTGAGTCTCCTTGAATATTTCTTGGGGGTGCATGGGGGCATCCCCAAGCTTGAGCGTTTGACACTCCTGAATCTTTTTATCATCTTCCCTCGCACACTTGAAAACTCCCTTCATACATAACTCATCATAATCTGATTAGCGAGGTTAGTACCCATAATAAAATAATTGTTCCGTGCTGGAAATAAAGATATTCTTGAAGTTCTACTGTTTCTCAAGATTGCCAAAAGGTTTTTGCAAAGAAAAAGCAAGCTCTAGGTTTGCAAAATGAAGGAAAGGCAAAACAGGACAGAATCTGTGAAAAACAGAACAGCAGGTAGTAAATGATTTTTCCGGGGCACTTCTGCAACTCTATTAAAAAAACTCAAAACATACGCACGAAAGACAATTATATAGAGCACGCTGTCGAAAAAATTCAGACCAAAAAGATGATCTGGTGATTTTATACGAATTTTTCTATCCAAGGACAGAATCTGTTTCCTGGACAGCACGTCACAACTTTTGAACTTTCTTGCAATCAGAGGCTAAACTTGGCACAAAGCTTCTTCTTTAAACTTACAATCGTTAGGATAAAATTTGATGGGAGGAATATGCTCAGGCCAGGTTGATACCCATTCTTCTTCTTTCTTGCTCCTCTTCCTCCTCCTCTTCTTTTTCTTCTTCTTAACCTTAGGAGGGAGTGGTTGGAGATGAAGCTTCTCCACATATCCTGGTTTATCATTAGAAACAATAGGGGAAACTTGGGAGAAACTCTCCTTTTTTATTAGCAGAAATATAAGAGACATTTTTATACTTTGGTAAAGTTCCCTCCTTTATAATCTTACCTATGTAATCATTTTCATGGCAATTAACAACACAATAGAGATGGCAATTTTGCAAAGTGTTTTTTATTCCTATGGCATTAACATCTAGCCATGAAGTCTTTTCTAATAACTCTTCACACATCAAAAATAACATAAGCTCATCATAAAGATCAGAGGTTATCATGTTATCACACAACCGGTTAACAGTTATGTTTTGAAAGTTCATGCATTGAAAATTAAAGTGACCCTCTATACGGCAAAGTTCACAAGTAAAAGGATAAAGGTCACACAATTCTCTAGCAATTTCATTTAAATCTCTGACCCAAGTGATTGTTCTTTCATGCTTATGTTGCTTACAATACTTCTCTTCTTCAATCATAGGCCTTTCACAAAGTCTATCCACTCCACAAAAATTAACATGCTTATATAAAACTTCATTTTTAGGAATTGGATCATGCATGTTGCAATCATCATGAACAATTTCATTTTCTTTGCAAATCTCTTTAAAAGGTTTATGATGCTTGTTCCAATCCTCCTTAGGCATATTAAGATGTGAAGCAAAAGATTTGAGGAAATCAACAAGGAGTTGAGAATCAAGCCCAAACTTAGCACTAAACTTATTAAAACTTGCAGTTTCAACAAAGGACTTAATGCAATCATACTCATAAATTATACCTGACTCTTTACCTTTGTCGATCTCCCAATCTTCAGTGTTGCGTTGAATTCTTTCAAGGAGTTCCCATTTAGCATCAATCTTTTTGTTTGTGAAAGAACCCATAGAGGAAGCGTCGAGCAAATCTTTATCCTGTCGAGAAAGCCTCGCATAGAAATTAGTAATAATCATATCTTTGGAGAGCCCATGGTTAGGACATTTTAGCATTAACGTTTTCAGTCTCCCCCAAGCTTGAGCTATGCTCTCTCCGTCATGAGGATAAAAATTATAAACATAATTCCTATTCTCACGGACTTCATGAAGAGGATAAAACTTGGAGTAAAAGAGAGACTGGATCTCTTCCCACTCCAGCAGGTGAGAGTCATTTAGTAGCCTATACCATTCCAATGCTTTTCCTTTCAGTGACAAGGCAAATAATTTCCTCATGACAAACTCCCTTGATACACCTGCAAGCTTAAATAATGAACATAGTTGTGACAGATATAGCAAGTGTTCACCGGGATGTCTGTCTCCTGCATAACGATCAGCCAAAACATAATCGATAATACCAGCTGGTATTTTATAGGGCACAATTTCAGTAGGGGGAGGAGCAACCACCACAGGTGTGGGGCGTCTTCCCGCAAGCAACGATCCAATAGCAAGGTTGTCCATAAGCATAACTAGTGAAATAAAAACAAGAAACAAAAAGATTTAATTGCAAGATCTAAAGATATACCTTCAAGCGCTCACCTCCCCGGCAACGGCACCAGAAATAGCTTGATGTCTACACACGCTTCTACTCTTGTAGACTATGTTGGGCCTCCAAGCGCAGAGGTTTGTAGGACAGCAGCAATTTCCCTCAAGTGGATGACCTAAGGTTTATCGAACTCAGGGAAGTAGAGGTTGAAGATGGTCTCTCTCAAGCAACCCTGCAACTAAAATACAAGAAGTCTCTTGTGTCCCCAACACACCTAATACACTTGTCAGATGTATAGGTGCACTAGTTCGGCGAAGAGATGTTAAATGGCAAGTGATATAGATGGCAAAACAAAGTAATATAAATCTGTAATAAAAAGTGCAGCAAGCAAACAAGTGGTAAACGTGAGCACAAATGGTATTGCAATGGTGGAAACAAGGCCTAGGGTTCATACTTTCACTAGTGGCAACTCCCAACAACATTAACATAATCGAATCACATGATATTTCCCATAAAACATGCAAAGGGGACACACTCGGAGGTCATTCCTTCGTGGTCAAGAGAGGACGAGAATTATGTAGGGCTACAAAAGCACACCTCAAAGTTCGTAGTTCTCAATCTAAGGATTTCCCAATGTCACCGCGGCCATCCAAAGAGAGTCCCACAATCACCACAACATATCTAAAGGATAGTCAAAGACAAGCACCAAGAGACTCTCAATCTTCAATCAACACACAAGAGAGGAAATCACTCATGAAAATATTTTTCTAATCCATGTCCAATAGACCGCTGTCACCTTGGTCTCGGGGATTATACTAGATAAAGACAAGTGAGTACATCAATCCAATACATAGAGGAAGGGGAAATATCATGGGATCACCCTAGATTAACATAGCCTATGATCACAACGAAGATCACATCATGGGAGAGAGAGATAACCACATAGGTACACGTACGAGCCCTCGGCCCCGGAGAAGACTACTCACACATGGACATGGTGAGGAGGAGGTTGATGATGGTGTTGATGGAGAGGTGCAGCCCCGCGAGGAGGAGACGGCCGACGACAGCCACGGAGGCGGCGGCGGCGGCCCTTGGGGGCGGCGGCGGCCCTAGGGGGCAGCGGCTCCTTGGCCCCCCTTTTTCCTTGTGGTTGGAGGTGAAGCTTCTCCACATATCCTGGTTTATCATTAGAAACAATAGGGGAAACTTGGGAGAAACTCTCCTTTTTATTAGCAGAAATATAAGAGACATTTTTATACTTTTGTAAAGTTCCCTCCTTTCTAATCTTACTTATGTAATCATTTTGATGGCAATTAACAACACAATAGAGATGGCAATTTTGCAAAGTGTTTTTTATTCCTATGGCATTAACATCTAGCCAAGAAGTCTTTTCTGATAACTCTTCACACATCAAAAATAACATAAGCTCATCATAAAGATCAGGGGTGATCATGTTATCACACAACTGGTTAACAGTTATGTTTTGAAAGTGCATGCATTGAAAATTAAAGTGACCCTCTATACAACAAAGTTCACAAGTAAAAGGATAAAGGTCACACAATTCTCTAGCAATTTCATTTAAATCTTTGACCCAAGTGATTGTTCTTTCATGTTTATGTTGCTTACAATACTTCTCTTCTTCAATCATAGGCCTTTCACAAGGTCTATCCACTCCACAAAAATTAACATGCTTATATAAAACTTCATTTTTAGGAATTGGATCATGCATGTTGCAATCATCATGAACAATTTCATTTTCTTTGCAAGTCTCTTTAAAAGGTTTATGATACTTGATCCAATCCTCTTTAGGCATATTAAGATGTGAAGCAAAAGATTTGAGGAAATCAACAAGGAGTTGAGAATCAAGCCCAAACTTAGCACTTAACTTATTAAAACTTGTAGTTTCAACAAAGGACTTAATGCAATCATACTCATAAATTATACCTGACTCTTTACCTTTGTCGATCTCCCAATCTTCAGTGTTGCGTTGAATTCTTTCAAGGAGTTCCCATTTAGCATCAATCTTTTTGTTTGTGAAAGAACCCATAGAGGAAGCGTCGAGCAAATCTTTATCCTGTCGAGAAAGCCTCGCATAGAAATTAGTAATAATCATATCTTTGGGGAGCCCGTGGTTAGGACATTTTAGCATTAACGTTTTCAGTCTCCCCCAAGCTTGAGCTATGCTCTCTCCGTCATGAGGATAAAAATTATAAACATAATTCCTATTCTCATGGACTTCATGAAGAGGATAAAACTTGGAGTAAAAGAGAGACTGGATCTCTTCCCACTCCAGCAGGTGAGAGTCATTTAGTAGCCTATACCATTCCAATGCTTTTCCTTTCAGTGACAAGGAAAATAATTTCCTCATGACAAACTCCCTTGATACACCTGCAAGCTTAAATAATGAACATAGTTGTGACAGATATAGCAAGTGTTCACCGGGATGTCTGTCTCCTGCATAACGATCAGCCAAAACATAATCGATAATACCAGCTGGTATTTTATAGGGCACAATTTCAGTAGGGGGAGGAGCAACCACCACAGGTGTGGGGCGTCTTCCCGCAAGCAACAATCCAATAGCAAGGTTGTCCATAAGCATAACTAGTGAAATAAAAACAAGAAACAAAAAGATTTAATTGCAAGATCTAAAGATATACCTTCAAGCGCTCACCTCCCCGGCAACGGCGCCAGAAATAGCTTGATGTCTACACACGCTTCTACTCTTGTAGACTATGTTGGGCCTCCAAGCGCAGAGGTTTGTAGGACAGCAACAATTTCCCTCAAGTGGATGACCTAAGGTTTATCGAACTCAGGGAAGTAGAGGTTGAAGATGGTCTCTCTCAAGCAACCCTGCAACTAAGATACAAGAAGTCTCTTGTGTCCCCAACACACCTAATACACTTGTTAGATGTATAGGTGCACTAGTTCGGCGAAGAGAGGTTAAATGGCAAGTGATATGGATGGCAAAACAAAGTAATATAAATCTGTAATAAAAAGTGCAGCAAGCAAACAAGTGGTAAACGTGAGCACAAATGGTATTGCAATGGTGGAAACAAGGCCTAGCCTTCATACTTTCACTAGTGGCAACTCCCAACAACATTAACATAATCGAATCACATGATATTTCCCATAAAACATGCAAAGGGGACGCACTCGGAGGTCATTCCTTCGTGGTCAAGAGAGGACGAGAATTATGTAGGGCTACAAAAGCACACCTCAAAGTTCGTAGTTCTCAATCTAAGGATTTCCCAATGTCACCGCGGCCATCCAAAGAGAGTCCCACAATCACCACAACATATCTAAAGGATAGTCAAAGACAAGCACCAAGAGACTCTCAATCTTCAATCAACACACAAGAGAGGAAATCACTCATGAAAATATTGTTCTAATCCATGTCCAATAGACCGCTGTCACCTTGGTCTCGGGGATTATACTAGATAAAGACAAGTGAGTACATCAATCCAATACATAGAGGAAGGGGAAATATCATGGGATCACCCTAGATTAACATAGCCTATGATCACAACGAAGATCACATCATGGGAGAGAGAATTGACCACATAGCTACTGGTAAGAACCTCAGCCCCGAGAAGGAACTACTCCCGCATCATGGAGGGAGGAAGCAACGTCGATGGAGATGAATCCGGGGGCACTTCCCCGTCCCGGCAGGGTGCCGGCGCAGGAATTCTGGTCCCCCGAAGCTTGATGGCGATGGCGGCGGAGATCGGAATCGCGTCTGGAGAAAAAGGGTCTGGAATCAGGGTTTCCGCGACACGCTTTAAATATATGCCAAAGGGGGGCATCGGAGGAGCCTCGGGGGGCCCAGGCGCCCCCCCCGGCGCGGCCCAGGGGGGGCGCGCCGCCAGGGCGCCTGGAGCCCTGGTGACCCCCCCCCCCGGCTGTCCTTCGGGCGCACGGTAGTTTCTGGAACGCTGATTTTTTATATAATTTTTCTGGATTTTTCCTGGCAGTTCTCGTAATGTGAAAACCTGAAATACAAAAATAGCTGAAAACAGAAACTGGCACTGGGGTGCACTGAGTTAATAGGTTAGTCCAAATATGATCAAAAGTGTATGGAAGTGTATAAATATCATAGCAATATCACCCAAAGGAGGCATGGAGCAAGCAGAAATTATAGATACGTTTTGGACGTATCAATAAGCCCATTCTGTAATGATCTCAAGTTTGGTATCATTGCACGACATGTAAAAATAGGGATGAAATTGCAAAAGGAGATAGTTGGCTTACACTCGCCACTTCACACAATACATTACATAAGCAAAACATCATTCAAAACATCACAACCCGACTACGGGCGAAGATACAAAAGAAAGATACCAAAACAACTTAAAGCCACAGGTCTAGATCGAATCCTAGTAGAAACCACTACTGATCGTCGAAAACGTCACAAGCATACGGCCACTCTCTTCATCGAGCCCCCAGTGAAGTACTTGAACCAGCTCCTGCATCATTCTCGGCTGAACCTGCATCTGGTGTTGTAGTATCTGTGAGCCACGAGGACTCAGCAATCCCATAACCATGGGTATCAAGACTAGCAAAGCTTTGGGTAGGAGGAGGTAAAGTGGTGAGGTTACAGCAGCGGCTAAGCATAATATGGTGGCTAACTTACGAGTACAAGAATAAGATCAGCATCTACGCAAACGGTCGCAAAAGTAGTGATCGCTAAAGATCCTGAACTACATACGAATCAAACATAACCCCACCATGTTCTCTTCTCAAAATGAAAAGAGACAGTCACGGTTACTCACACAGTTGTGTGTTTTACTTCGGATCCTCTGTCAAGTTTTCTACAACCGAACATTAACAAATTCCAATCTGCCAACCGCGGGCACGGTTTTCGAAAGATCATAACCCTGCAGGGGTGTCCCAACTTAGCCCATCACAAGCTCTCAGGATTAGTTGAAGTGATAAATATAATATAATCACTCCTTATCTTAGGGAAATCCGATCAGGCTCGGCATCCTGGTGCACAAGACATTTCGACAATGGTAAAACAAGTCCAGCAAGACCTCCCGGTGTGTCGACACCCTGATAGTAGCCACGCGTATCTCGTCTCAGGCCACAACCGAATAGGTGATCCTACGGGAGCCAATCATCGAGTTTCCCCGTGGTGGCCCCACAGTCTCCCCGTTTGGGACCAACACCATCAGCACTGGCCCCCCCCTGCTATGTAGAAAGAATCCTCGGGTAGCGCTAACTCCCTATACAATTTAATTGATTAATTAAGTTGTTATTATGAGCAAATTAAAACCAATGTTGGGCCTTGCTGGAGGAGTTTTATTCAATGTCGAACTGTCAAGGGGTCCCCATCCACCCATCGTGTAAGGAACGCAAAATCAAGGAACATAATGCCGGTTTATCGGCGCCTAAGATGGCATGAGTGGAACAAAACACCGAGCAAAAGGCCAAGCCTTCCACCCATGCCCAGTATATAGGTGTGTTAATAATAATTATAGATATTGTGATATACCAACAACAAGTTCCCTCCTGGAACGATCTTCATCTTCACCTGCAACTAACAACGCTATAAGAGGGGCTGAGCAAGCGGGTAACATAGCCAAACAGTGGTTTTTGCTAGGAAGGTTTCAAAGGTTAGAGGTTTCATGGCAACAAGGAGAGGCTGACAATAAAGATGGGTAGCGCGACATGTAACGATAGCATCAAGACAACTAAGAATGGCAATGGTAGTAAAGGTATCCAAGGGTATGATCATCTTGCCTGGGATTCCGCAAGGGAGAAGAACAAGTCCAGGAAGTAGACGGAGCAACATAGTCGAGCGAATCCTCACAACTCCGGAACGAAACCGAAGCTAACAAGAGAAGCAACCGGAAAGAAGCAAACAACACGGTAAACACACAAGCATAAACATGGCATACGATGCACATCCAAGTATGATGCATGTCCGGTTTAAATATGCATGGCATGGCAAAGTGCACAAACAAAACTACAAGTTAAGTGGAGCTCAATATGCAACGAGTTGCATATTGACGAAACACCACACATTATTTATTTAGTTGACTCTTGTTTATTTACAAGAGAAGATTAAATGTTTTTAACATGGCAAGAGGTGAATCAAAAGTAAACTACCTATCTAGGCAATTTAAATGAGGCCGGAAAAACAACAACAAATTCCAAAAAAAAACCAGATGCATGTTTAGTAATTCTAAGCAAACAACAATTCACACATTTTAATGTTGTTAACATGATGCGGATGGTATGATCAAGTTTTATGCAAATTTATTAAAAGTTGACATGAAGATGATATGGAGTATTTGTCACCGTGGTGGAAAGAAAAGGGTGCCACGGCAATGATCCGAAAATGATGCAACGGCAACATCTCGGTTCCGGTAACTCGTTGAGAGACCGGTGCAAAAGATGAAGGAAAGCGTGAGCGAACGGAACAAGATGAAAGGTGGGGTGATCCCGTCACCGGGTTCCCACGGGTCGGCGACGAGGCAACCGAGGAGCATGACAAAAGACGAAACGGGCACGGAGCACACAAGGGCAAACATTTCATACAACACAACAAGCATTCCACGGGTCATCGTCTCGGGGTTATACCTTCGAAGCGTTCGTTTTCGGAGCGGTTCGAGTCGTAGGGGAAGTAGTGGTACTCGTGGTCGAAGTAGTTGTACATGAGGGTCGTAGAGGAAGTAGCCGTTCTCGCGAGTCGTGGTACACGTTTTCGTAGAGGAACTTGGCGTATCGTCATGTAGTCGTACACGTTCCGTAGATGTACATGTCGTCGATGTCGTGGTACTTGCCGTAGGGGTACTTGGCGAATCCACGTAGTTGAACTTGAAGATCCGAAGACGTTCGCGGTTGTAGTGGTACTTGGCAAAAACCTCGGCGGTCTTGCGATTCCAACAGCAACACAACACAAGGAGGCCTGAATACGTGGGGATGAACTCCTCCGCTCGACGCAGAGTCAACAGAGACCAACTCCAACAACAGAGACCAACGAGGAAACTTGGCACGGGGGCTGCTCGAGGGCTCGGTCGCCGGTGCTGTCGGGAAGAGGACGGGGGCGAGGACGGACGAAGCAGGGCGCTGGACAGGGCTGGTACGGCGCCGTCGGCTCGAGGACGGGACGAGGGCGCGCGCGCTGGAGAGGAGCTGCTCGAGGCCGCGGCGGCTCCTGGCCGGCCGGCTTCGGCTGGAGGCGAGGCGCAGCTCCTCGCGCTGGAGACGGAGGCGGGAGGACGCAGAGAAGAGGCGCTCGGGCGCTACGGCCTTGGCTCGCCGGCGGCCGGCGCGGAGGGGGTGACCGGAGGGAGGCCCGTGGTGGCGGACGTCGCTAGAGGACGGCGCGGCTTGGGGCGGCCGGCTCGCGGGCGCTGGGGCTCGGGGGCCTCGACCGGATGGGTAGGAGGGAGGCGCTCGGGGAATGAGGGGATCGAGCAGGGAGATGTGGTCGAGAGGGAGGGGAGGTTCAGGCGAGCGAGAGAGCGGCCTGGCGGCGCTGGGGGTCAATGAGGGACGAGGGGAGCGATCCTGGCGCTAGGGTTAGGGAGATTACGTGGGCCTGAAGGCCTAGAAGGCTGAGGAGGCTTGGGCCAAAAGGAGGCCGGCTGGGCCGACTGCCTTCTTCTTCTCTCCTTTTAAAAGAAAAGAAAAGAAAGAGAAGTGGAAATATATTTATTTGGCAAGGCAAAAATAAGGCCAAATAAATAAAAGTTGAGATGGAAAAACTCGCGTGGACCTACTTTGACTAATTCAAAGCGCCACAACTCGAACCGAAGCAAAAGGAGAAAGATGGGGATTATAAAATTTGGAAACGAGAGAGGTTTAAATGTAAGTTTGTTTTGGTGAATTCCATAATAATGGAATAATTTAATATAGCTCTCTAAATATTGAGAGGCTTTGAATATGTTGTAAAGAGAAATCAATATGTGAATTCCCTCGATTTAAATGGACCGAAGGTCCACACGATTTATTTAAGTTGAGATGCAAAAGATTAATGACATGATGGCATGATGACATGATGCAATGCAAAAATAAATAACGCAAGCACAAATGAACACACGGGAGAACCTGGAACATCTGGAATCTTCTGGAATCTTCTGGGATCTTCTGGGACGCCGGTCTTCGGGCGTCACAACTCTCCCACACTAACAGAGGATCTCGACCCGAGATCCTAGAGATGGCACCGGATAAAAATGAAAGAGGAAGAGGTAAAACAAAGTTGCTTCTTTGACAGACGAGTGAAACCACGAACCTTGAAAGGTTGAACAAATTGAAAGAAGAATACAACAGAGATGAACGAAGTTAAGAGCACTCCGTTAGAAAGAGTAACAAGGAACATTATGAGAACCTTATAGGTTGAAAGACATGAAACAAGAGCTTACGAACCAAAAGAATAAGAAACCGCAATGGTATAGCCAAGGAATAAGAATGACAGAATTTGGACAGCACTCCGTCTGAAAATGGAAGGAATTAACAAGAACTTGCCAAGTTGGGATGGTACTTGATGAAATCAACAGCATATTGCCTCCGAAACAATTGAAAGAATGGCACAAGGGGTAAGAAGGATTCAGACAGCACTCCGGTTGCAAAGAGAGTTAAAACATGAAAAGATGAGAGAACTTGAATGAAGAATACAACACTCCGGTTAAATGATAACCAAGGGAAAGAACATGATCTCGAAAAAAACGATATGGTCAAAGAGAGCAATATTACAATGCCTCCGAAATGAAAGAATAGAATATAGATCAATGAAGAAATGAACGGAGAAAATATGACAACCTCTCTCAAAATTGAATTTGAAAGAGCATCCTTACGAAGAAAGGTTGAATGGGGTTGAACGAAGTTGTTGAAAAAACCAATCAACAAAATGAATAAGCTCGTTGTGGGCTTATGGAGAACATCTCAAAATTATGAGGTGACATGCTGCCACTCACGATAACATTTGATTGGGTTGAGATCAACAAGGAGACGAAAAACTTATTTCACCGGAATGATAAATGAAGAACTTGGGTCATTTATAAGCACCATAGTTAGCAACAATCCTTAGGGAAAGCTTTTAGGTGAATTATAACCCAAGATTACTCCAACAAATAAATTGAAAGTTGGAAAGATCTCCTAAACAAAGAAAATGATGGGTTTAAATATCTCATTCCCGACAACTTGTGAATCATGAAACATGAAGGGAAATTGTCAAAAATGGCATACCACCATCTCAAACAATAAAGGTAAAAAGAATTGCACTTGGAAAGCATGATGAAGAATGCTTGAGCTCCAACAAGAATCTTGATGAAAACTTCGAGGATGAATTAAATCTTGATGAACCACCATGAAGAACTCCGGTAATGAAAAGCATGAGAAGCGAAAGATGAAAAGAATAAGACTCAAGGCCTGCGATGAATTAGATTGAGGTTTGAAATGATATAATTGAAATAACTTGGAGCTTCGGAAAACAAGATGGACAACTTAGAACCAAGGATATGATATGATGAACAAGCTCCGAAGGAAGGGATTAATCACTTCGAGGAAAAATGAGAATAAGATTTACTGTATGCTTATCCTTTATCAAATTAAATTGATGACACGCAACGGATTTGGCATACTACTTATTCTTGTTGCAAAGAATTAAAGAGAGATCTCGCACAAGCTTGGGTAATTCTTCAATGAACCACCGGTAGGATTATGAAAAGAACAAATGGATTAATACGATAACAATGAAAGAGTAAACTTGAAAGAACCACCGTAAGAATATGGAGACGAACGAAGAGGCATCAATGAAGAATAGTTGGAGGGCGAAGTTGAAAACTGAGAACGAAGAAATATTCTGAATTGATGGCCTTCGGAGGATCACAATGGAAAAGATTCATGAAAATCTTCGGGTGGTTATAAAAAGAATTCCTCACAATCGGAACAATAATGAGGATGGCATGAAGCTGGAACCACGAATCTTCCAGAAGACGGGCCAAGATTTAAGAGAAACACTTCTCCGGTCTCCAAATGTTGAGAATGAAGACGAGAAATGCCTTGGAGAATTTGAGATACTCCGGAAGAATGAAAAGAGGAAGGTGGAGCAAAAGATGGAAATAATTGATAACAAGCTTGGAGAAGGCATGTGACTGATGGAGATAATTCTTACGTCACACCTTGAAAAGAATTTGAGTATAACTCCAGAAAAAAATAGAAGAGTCAGGTAAGATCCTGGGAAAAGACCTGTGGGTTAGGGCCCACTCAAAATAAATCACCGTTGAAAAAGATTGCTTAAGAGATATTGCACCGGTTGAATTAAATGGCTTCAATAAGATGACAATGCTCAAAATAATAGCTTGAACGGATTAAGAATGGAATTATGAATCTTCAGCACTCCGGATAAGAATAGCAAGAGGAGAATAATTAATTGGTGCACCGGAATAAGAAAGCATTGTGAAAATAGGAAAAGGATAAGATGAACACCGAAATCTTGAATTACATCCACCGGCAGAATTTGAGAACAAAAGAATGATGAACTTGAAGCTCTTGAGCATCTTCACGATAAATCACCGGATAAGAACATTGAAGGAAATGAATGAAGAAACATCACAAGAATAAAATGGATACTTGATCAAGGACTCTGGCTCCGAGAAAAGAAGGGTGGGAGGGTGGGGAAACAAAGACAACTTGGAATGAATGAAACAGACAACTCGTTAGATCTCAACGGCGTCCGTATGGAATAACTTGAAGAGAAGGCACACCGGTTGAAAAGGATTAACATGAAACTCTCAATGATCAAGAAGGATTAGCACTCCCATAGAAATATGAGAACACCGATTAGGAAAGGTATGGAATCAACATTTGACATCGAAGCAACTCGAATACCAGAATCAAAACGAAAACAAAGGATAGATATGTTGCAACATAATCTTCACAATATCATTCGAACAGAGAATTGAACGAATGAATTCCGCAGGTACATCAACTTGTCGAGAAGCCACTTGGGAGAACAAAAAGGTAAATAAAAACAACAAGGAGCAGATAGAACAAATACAAGATAGAAGCTTCGTTCGACATATTCGTGCTGAAAGCTCATGGAACGTGTTACAAAAGGGTTTTGCAATCCCCGGATCAGCATAGCCAAGGACCCTTTAAGATGCAACTCCCGATCGGAACAAGCCCATAAAACCACTTCACTCAATGTAGAACCCCAAACTTCATATCATGCATTCGTTGGAAGAATGCCTAGAACTACTAGATGAACCCACCTATTAATTTCCGAAAGTTTCCAGTTATGCAATCAGGTGTTGGGGATACAGGAGAAGCACCGCGCACTCAACTCTAATCCTACATCCAGCTGTATCCATCCTTCAACACATAACCAGTTATTTTCGAAAACCGTTTACCTCGGACCTTCGAAACGCATCTACTATACAAGCTATGGCAATACTCCCGAACTACCTCCCCAGTACTGGGTGATGTCGGGGTTATCTTGCCACTAACCGCATAGGAGAGTTTTCGATGTCGGCCGTCTTAAGTATTCTTGAACTGATGCGATATATTTGTGACGACAACACCTCGGAGCTCAACTCCCCGGGACACTGCCACAACCCCTAATGACAGGAGGCATCGAGAACAATGTTCTCGTCACAAAGACATCGGAACAATCCAAACAATACTCGCGTGATCCTAAAAAAAAAATTTGGTGCATTTTTGAGAGTAGAAGAGATAAAAGTAATCGTCAGGAGTCCTCACCAGAATGAAAGGGGATGAGGAGCAAAGAAATCCTACTCTCCGATATAAATATAGGGCTCAAAACATTTTCAGTGTGTGCCTAGACTCAACCGTCAACGATTCGATCAAACAGTGGGGGCTTCTAGGTCGGAGAAGGCTCTGATACCAACTTGTAATGCCCAGGATGGGACTATACCTCCTACGTGTCGAGGCACGACTTAAAGGTATAAGCCCATTCTGGAATGATCTCAAGTTTGGTATCTTTGCACGACTCATGTAAAAATAGGGATGAAATTGCAAAAGGAGATAGTTAGCTTACACTCGCCACTTCACACAATACATTACATAAGCAAAACATCATTCAAAACATCACAACCCGACTACGGGCGAAGATCCAAAAGAAAGATACCAAAACAACTTAAAGCCACAGGTCTAGATCGAATCCTAGTAGAAACCACTACTGATCGTCGAAAACGTCACAAGCATACGACCACTCTCTTCATCGAGCCCCCAGTGAAGTACTTGAACCAGCTCCTGCATCATTCTCGGCTGAACCTGCATCTGGTGTTGTAGTATCTGTGAGCCACGAGGACTCAGCAATCCCATAACCATGGGTATCAAGACTAGCAAAGCTTTGGGTAGGAGGAGGTAAAGTGGTGAGGTTGTAGCAGCGGCTAAGCATAATATGGTGGCTAACTTACGAGTACAAGAATAAGATCAGCATATACGCAAACGGTCGCAAAAGTAGTGATCGCTAAAGATCCTGAACTACATACGAATCAAACATAACCCCACTGTGTTCTCTTCTCAAAATGAAAAGAGACAGTCACGGTTACTCACACAGTTGTGTGTTTTACTTCGGATCCTCTGTCAAGTTTTCTACAATCGGACATTAACAAATTCCAATCTGCCACATAACCGCGGGCACGGCTTTCAAAAGATCATAACCCTGCAGGGGTGTCCCAACTTAGCCCATCACAAGCTCTCACGATTAGCTGAAGTGATAAATATAATATCATCACTCCTTATCTTAGGGAAATCCGATCAGGCTCGGCATCCCGGTGCACAAGACATTTCGACAATGGTAAAACAAGTCCAGCAAGACCTCCCGGTGTGTCGACACCCTGATAGTAGCCGCGCGTATCTCGTCTCAGGCCACAACCGGATAGGTGATCCTACGGGAGTCAATCCTCGAGTTTCCCCGTGGTGGCCCCGCAGTCTCCCCATTTGGGACCAACACCATCAGCATTGGCCCCCCCTGCTATCTAGAAAGAATCCTCGGGTAGCGCTAACTCCCTATGCAATTTAATTAATTAATTAAGTTGTTATTATGAGCAAATTAAAACCAATGTTGGGCCTTGCTGGAGGAGTTTTATTCAAAGTCGAACTGTCAAGGGGTCCCCATCCACCCATCGTGTAAGGAACGCAAAATCAAGGAACATAATGCCGGTTTATCGGCGCCTAAGATGGCATGAGTGGAACAAAACACCGAGCAAAAGGCCAAGCCTTCCACCCATGCCCAGTATATAGGTGTGTTAATAATAATTATAGATATTGTGATATACCAACAACAAGTTCCCTCCTGGAACGATCTTCATCTTCACCTACAACTAATAACGCTATAAGAGGGGCTGAGCAAGCGGGTAACATAGCCAAACAGTGGTTTTTGCTAGGAAGGTTTCAAAGGTTAGAGGTTTCATGGCAACAAGGAGAGGCTGACAATAAAGATGGGTAGCGCGACATGTAACGATAGCATCGAGACAACTAAGCATGGCAATGGTAGTAAAGGTATCCAAGGGTATGATCATCTTGCCTGGGATTCCGCAAGGGAGAAGAACAAGTCCAGGAAGTAGACGGAGCAACATAGTCGAGCGAATCCTCATAACTCCGGAACGAAACCGAAGCTAACAAGAGAAGCAACCGGAAAGAAGCAAACAACACGGTAAACACACAAGCATAAACATGGCATACGATGCACATCCAAGTATGATGCATGTCTGGTTTAAATATGCATGGCATGGCAAAGTGCACAAACAAAACTACAAGTTAAGTGGAGCTCAATATGCAACGAGTTGCATATTGACGAAACACCACATGTTATTTATTTAGTTGACTCTCGTTTATTTACAAGACAAGATTAAATGTTTTTAACATGGCAAGAGGTGAATCAAAAGTAAACTACCTATCTAGGCAATTTAAATGAGGCCGGAAAAACAACAACAAATTCCGGAAAACCCCATATGCATGTTTATTAATTCTAAGCAAACAACAATTCACACATTTTAATGTTGTTAACATGATGCGGATGGTATGATCAAGTTTTATGCAATTTTTATTAAAAGTTGACATGAAGATGATAAGGAGTATTTGTCACCGTGGTGGAAAGAAAAGGATGCCACGGCAACGATCCGAAAATGATGCAACGGCAACATCTCGGTTCCGGTAACTCGTTGAGAGACTGGTGCAAAAGATGAAGGAAAGCGTGAGCGAACGGAACAAGATGAAAGGTGGGGTGATCCCGTCACCGGGTTCCCACGGGTCGGCGACGAGGCAACCGAGGAGCATGACAAAAGATGAAACGGACACGGAGCACACAAGGGAAAACATTTCATACAACACAACAAGCATTCCACGGGTCATCGTCTCAGGGTTATACCTTCGAAGCGTTCCTTTTCGGAGCGGTTCGAGTCATAGGGGAAGTAGTGGTACTCGTGGTCGAAGTAGTTGTACATGAGGGTCGTAGAGGAAGTAGCCGTTCTCGCGAGTCGTGGTACACGTTTTCGTAGAGGAAATTGGCGTATCGTCATGTAGTCGGACACGTTCCGTAGATGTACATGTCGTCGATGTCGTGGTACTTGCCGTAGGGGTACTTGGCGAATCCACGTAGTTGAACTTGAAGATCCGAAGACGTTCGCGGTTGTAGTGGTACTTGGCAAAAACCTCGGCGGTCTTGCGATTCCAACAGCAACACAACACAAGGAGGCCTGAATATGTGGGGACGAACTCCTCCGCTTGACGCAGAGTCAACAGAGGCCAACTCCAACAACAGAGACCAATGAGGAAACTTGGCACGGGGGCTGCTCGAGGGCTCGGTCGCCGGTGCTGTCGGGAAGAGGACGGGGGCGAGGACGGACGAAGCAGGGCGCTGGACATGACTGGTACGGCGCCGTCGGCTCTAGGACGGGATGCGGGCGCGCGCGCTGGAGAGGAGCTGCTCGAGGCCGCGGCGGCTCCTGGCCGGCCGGCTTCGGCTGGAGGCGAGGCGCAGCTCCTCGCGCTGGAGACGGAGGCGGGAGGACGCAGAGAAGAGGCGCTCGGGCGCTGCGGCCTTGGCTCGCCGGCGGCCGGCGCGTAGGGGGTGACCGGAGGGAGGCCCGTGGTGGCGGACGTCGCTGGAGGACGGCGCGGCTTGGGGCGGCCGGCTCGCGGGAGAAGCGTGAGGCTCGCGGGCGCTGGGGCTCGGGGGCCTCGACCGGATGGGTAGGAGGGAGGCGCTCGAGGAACGAGGGGATCGAGCAGGGAGATGTGGTCGAGAGGGAGGAGAGGTTCGGGCGAGCGAGAGAGCGGCCTGGCGGCGCTGCGGGGTCAACGAGGGACAAGGGGAGCGATCCTGGCGCTAGGGTTAGGGAGATTACGTGGGCCTGAAGGCCTAGAAGGCTGAGGAGGCTTGGGCCAAAAGGAGGCCGGCTGGGCCGGCTGCCTTCTTCTTCTCTCCTTTTAAAAGAAAAGAAAAGAAAGAGAAGTGGAAATATATTTATTTGGCAAGGCAAAAATAAGGCCAAATAAATAAAAGTTGAGATGGAAAAACTCGCGTGGACCTACTTTGACTAATTCAAAGCGCCACAACTCGAACCGAAGCAAAAGGAGAAAGATGGGGATTATAAAATTTGGAAACGAGAGAGGTTTAAATGTAAGTTTGTTTTGGTGAATTCCATAATAATGGAATAATTTAATATAGCTCTCTAAATATTGAGAGGCTTTGAATATGTTGTAAAGAGAAATCAATATGTGAATTCCCTCGATTTAAATGGACCGAAGGTCCACACGATTTATTTAAGTTGAGATGCAAAAGATTAATGACACGATGGCATGATGACATGATGCAATGCAAAAATAAATAATGCAAGCACAAATGAACACACGGGAGAACCCGGAACATTTGGAATCTTCTGGAATCTTCTGGGATCTTCTGGGACGCCGGTCTTCGGGCGTCACACCCGCGGGCGGGCAGAGCCTTGACGTCGAGAGGGGCCTCCTGGAGCCATGCGGAGTCGTCGGCGGTGAAGAGGAGCGCGCCGAGCCGGATCTCGCGGCCCAACGCTAAACCACCGCCTGACACCATGATGAAGGAGGTCGGAGAAGAAATTGCAACCTCACCAGAAGTCGCTAAGACGCCTTGCCCCACAGTGGGCGCCAACTGTCGTGGTTCCAAGCCTGACAGTACGAGTAGGGGGTACGAATGGGGAGGCAAGGCCCTAGCTATGGTGAAGTTGTACACGAGGTGTTTTACGAGTTCATGCCCTTCTCGGAGGAAGTAACAACCCTACATCTCGGTGCCCGGAAGCGGTCGACTGATATGTCTATACGTGAGTTACAGGGATGCTAACCCTTGTACAGGAGGAGGGGGTGGCTTATATAGTGTGCCAGGACCCCAGCCATGCTCCACGTTACCAAGGGTTCAATGTACATTAAGGCAGGCGTTACTGATAATGCCTACAGTAAAGAGTAATTAAGGCATTCACTATGGCGAGTAAATACCAGACCGTTATTGTCCTAAGGGACCTTTGACCTTTGGGAGTCGAGTGCATTGGATTGGTCGAGTGGGGTTGAGTCGTCTTGTAGGTGCTGTCCAGTCGAGTGGGATGTCCTCTTGGGCTGTCTCGGTCAACTGACTTTGTCATCATAGGTTTTGTCTTTTGATCTTCTGGGGTAGTGACCTTGGGTGGGGTACCTCGGTCAGGCATGTGACCCTACCCTAGGTCTGTAACCTCGTCATCCACCTCACCTGAGGTGCTCCATCGACAGAAACATCCACCAAACCAGACATCACGACTCCTGACCGTCTTTCGCCGCCTCAGATCTCCTTCCCTGCCGACGGCACCCACCGCAATGGCATCACCATAATCGACTAAGCAGATGAACTTGAGGAGTACACGGGTCCTCAAGAGAGGTCGCACTCTTTTGATTCTGCTTATGTTATGCATTGCTTAACATTACCTGCTACTTTATCGTCCTGTTCACCTCTTGGACTCCAAGTCAGGTCCAAATTAATAATCAAACTTGAGTTATAAATTAGTTGTGGGGCACATATCGAGGAAGCAATGAATAGTATCTCTGTCTAATATCTGGTTCACCTAGGGTATGCCTATGTTGTTCATCTTGGGTGAGAAACAAATAGTAAAGCAATCATCATCTGTCTTTTTATTAAATTAAAGCAATCATCAGCCTGCTATCATTATTTTTGGATCCATCCACTGGTTGTTACCATCACTCTAAATTTCTGCATGCTCTCCTTACATAATCTCACCATATTTTTTTCGTATGCATGTCAGATATTGTACACAGTCATGCTGAACATGTAGAGAAAAAGAGAAGAGTTTTGCGCGGTAATACAATGTCATGCAGACATCGCTCCACAGTGGGTTCAATGGCAAACCCTCCACACCCCTCTCCAGATTGTAATCCAGAGGAAGATATCTGTTCTGAGGCGGATCCAGACGCCGCTGACCACTCCAATATACCCCCCAAGGTGTTTGTTCTACCTTGGCATGATGATGTTAGTCATATCATGCATATGTTGCCTTGCAGTGCCTACTTTTGACATCATATATGTCATCTGCTTAGTTTAGACATGTTTTATCGCCACCTTTTTAGTTTCTATATCATATATGGGAATTATGCAGTCTCATGTCTTTTAGCCAGCCATAATATATGTGTGCAATGCCATCCTGTTTAACCAGGCATCATATATTTGAATGATATCTTGCCCATCCTTTTCTTCATTACATTTCCATTTGTCGACAATGTTTGTACATTAAACTACTCTTCCTGTGAATCATCCATTTGGGTGGGAGATTGAAAAATCTGGAGTGAAAACAAGGCCTTCAGAGCAGACAGTGCTACCTGTCGAAGCAGATCTCTTGTTGGGTCCCGATAGCTCCTCAGAGATGGATTCAGAGACAGATGACCATTCCTACCCCCCCCACCGAGGTGTATGATCTAACTTGGCACGGCGTTTTAGTTATTCATCGTATCTTTGAATTATGTTATGCTATGCTATCCAGTTTAGATAGACATCATATATGTGAAATTATGTCATGCTATCCGTTTTAGTTAAACAATATACATGTCAACTATTTCATGTCCTCTTTTTTCCACACTATCTATTGCATCTGTCTCTCATACAATGTCTGTAAATTCAACTATGTTTCCTGTTTATCAGCCATTTGAATTGGAGCGGGTGATGCCAGCATCTAGCGGACTAAAAACACGGTCTTCAAATAAAATAGTGCTACCTCTTGGTGGAGATAGCACCCCGGTTGTACATGCACGAGAACCAGCCCTACCACACATAACCCAAACTCTTGCAGATTGTACCCCTACTGCGATGGACAGAGAACCAGTTTCACCCAATCTAACCCCAATCCCAGCAGATAGTAACCCAGTTCCTGTTGACACAACACCATCTCCACCACAGAGCTCCCAAACAAGAGAAGTTAGTAAGGCAGCTCCAATGCCCAAAGGGCCAGTACTACCACGGCGAACCCCAACTCCACCAGTTAGTACTCCTATTCCTGTGGTGGAAGCACAACCAGCTAGTCGTACTTTAGCATCTATCGCATGATGTTGTTAAATCGTATGTGCGTATCTTCCTATCTTGGAAATATTATACTGAAGATGAAGGAAAATGCCAGTTGCAGGTGTTTGTTCAGGAGTTATGTGTAAGTAATGTTATTCATGGCAATTACTTTGCTTTGTCCCATACATCCTACCTCCATGATGGTTATAATACATCAATTTTTCCCATTTTTCTCTATAGAGAAGGACCGATTTGGAAACTCAGGATGAGGTAACCTGTGCTAATACCTCTGCTATCTTCAAGAATGCTTGGTGGCAGTATCGGAATTACCTGAAGAAAACGTACTTCACCGGCAAAGAAACTCATCAAATTCCCTTACGTTCTCCTGAGACACATTTACTGGACGACGACTAGCAATGCCTTGTTCTGTACTGGTCCCGAACCAAGAATGTGGTAAGGTCTATGACTCATTTTCTATTTGTAAGTACTATATTCTTGTGTCTTACTGTACTCTGTTCATGTAGAACAAGTGCCTAAACCTGAAGAACAACTATTCTAATTTAAGATTTCATTGCTATCATAGTTCCAAAAAGCGCTAGGCGTTAATTGTGCGTTTTGTCACCGCCTTGCGCTTTACTGACGAAAGCGCATGCTTATGCGCAATTATGCACAAATTAAGTGTAGTTATGCGCAATGCGTTTCGCCAACGCCTAGAGCCTAGGCGCGCCTTTTTTAACTATGATTGCTATCGTGCATACTGCTTTGCTCTTGTATCACTGTATTTACTCATACAAACTTATTTTTAAATTGAAGGATCCAATCGAAACTCCAATGGCACAGCAGGTATGTTCACGCATGTTTCTTTAACAGGCTTGCTCTTATCAATAGTTCTGTTGATTTCAATTTCAATTGTGTATACAGTTGACTTCTCATATCATGCACATTACTGGCATCACACCAAAGCAAATAGTGTTGTTGTACATGTAGACCCGTGGTACCCATCTGAAATCTTGTTGTGCCGTGTAGTTTCCCACGCTTTGTATTCTTTCACTACTGCTTTGTCTTGAACTGATATGATTTGAACCGTGTCTCTATTTTGATTTGGCAAGACAATGCAGTGACCATAGGACATAGATAAATTTTTGTTTGATGCTTTTATTATTTACTAGTACTTGGCAATAGAAGACTTGGTAGTTTAACCCTGTCCACCTTACTAATGAACTGGTTCACCGAAATGAGTTTCATATACTAGTACATGCTAAACTGTTATGTGTCTGCTTGTTTATTCTTTTAGAATGCTGACAGGATATTGGGGAAGAGTGCCTTATTAAGCAATGGTAAATGAAGTAATGCAGATAAGGTTCAGGATAGTGACACATCCTTGTTGGTCTCCAACAAAGCTGATAAAACAGCTAAGAAAGACTATCTCGAAGACAGTGAGACAACCCAAAAGTCCTGTCTTGGTTTAGTGTTGGAGTTACTGGCCACTACCGCTTGCACAAGCTATTAAAACTCACTGTCTGAATCAGTTCGGTTTCTTGAGTCTCAACTACAAGCTGAAAGACATCGATTAGCTGTGATGCGACAAGAAGCGGAAGGACTGCGGAAGTCCTTGGAGCATTCAGATGCATACTTTCTGGTGCAACAGCAAGCGTTGGAGGATTTTAGCGCCAAACAGGACAAAGCTAATAAGCTTGCTAAGCTTATTGCCAGGATGGTGGATACCACATTTCTTGAGCTCTTCTGAAGTTGTTTCAGTTATGCTCATGTTTTGCTGTCGCGTTTATTTGCACTGGTGGCTAATTTTGACGGCCAGTGTATGTAATATGCTGCTTTGTTCCCTATATTTGCACTGGTGGCGAACTTTGATGCCCAGTGGATGTAATATGTGTAATAACAGTAATAGGCTAGCGTTAATTGCTTGCTTATTCATTTCCTTATTGTCTTGTTTATTTGTTTTCTTGTAGTCGGTGTAGTTCTTTTTCCGCGGTTTGCTAGTGGCCGGAATAACCTATTTTTTAAAAGTAGGCCACATTAACTATGGGCTACATATTCACTGTAGTTAACATGGGCCTCCTGCTGGCCGTAGAAATAATGGGCCTTCTAACGGCCGTAGAAACAATGGGCCTTCTATGGTCGTTGACACAATGGGCCTTCTACGGGCCGTATCATCAATGGGCCTTCTACAGGCCGTATGATCGGTTGGCCAAACATGGGTCAATAACAGACCACATTATGGCCGTAAATGGGCTAGAGTTGAAATCGTCCATTCATGGGCCGACCATAACGGGCCGTCGTTAATAGGCCGTATTTGATGACGCTATGAAAACGGCCCAACGTATTAACGGGCCACAAACGAGTCGACTGTAACCACGGGCTGTATTTGGCCAACAAGCAAAAAATGACAGTAACGGGCCGAAAGTAAATGAATGCTGGAAATGAGCCCAAGAATAAATGGGTCGTATTTGATGACGCTATGAAAATGACCCAACGTATTAACGGGCCACAAACGGGCCGACTGTAACCACGGGTTGTATTTGGCCCACAAGTAGAAAATGACAGTAACGGGCCGAAAGTAAATGAATGCTGAAAATGAGCCCAAGAATAAATGGGCCCTGAGAAGGCCGAAAGATAACATGGGCTGGAAACGGCCCAACGGAATAATGGGTCGTTAATGGGTATAAAGTGATACACTATTCATTACAGGCAGTTTTACCACGGGTCGTTAATGGGCCGAGAGTAATAAGGGCCTCATATGGGCCGAAAGTCGTCATGGGCCAGAAGTTAAAAAGGGCTAGAATTATATTTGACGGCCCAGATGACGCTACTGGGCCTAATTCGGATAGGCAGTAAATGGACCCTGGGTTAGCAGGCTGTAAATGGGCTATATGCGAACAAGCCGTTAACAGGCTTGCCGTGGGCCGGCCCGCCACCTTTTGACCAAGTCAAACGGGCCGGCCTTTTCACAGGAATGGGCCTCTGTTGGGCCGTGCCACATGTCGACGTATCATAGGCGCTTTGGGTCCAATGAGTGGATGACATGTGTCCCAACGGTGAGCCGACACGTGTTTTCTACAGCCAATGATGATTTTACACATGGAAAATCCCCATTGGTTGGGGCTGTTAACGGGTTATCGGATCCAAAACCGGACCCGATAGCTTAACGGTGTTCCGTTACGGTGGATGCCACATGTCGGACTGTCGGTCACCCTTGACGAAATCACTTCTGTGACGCGCGATTTATCGTCATGGATGTGGACACTTCCGTGATGATAATTTTGGTAATGTCATGGAACACTTCTATGACAGCACATGTATGACTATCTTCATTCTGTCATAAATTTGTCATGGATGTACATGTATGACAGAAAACGTGACCTACTGTGACAAACATGTATCATCACATAAGTGTATTTTTTTGTAGTGCATGATTAAGGAAATATAATAATAACCATTTCATGATTGCCTCTAGGGCATATTTCCGTCAGTTCTACACTACCTCTCTCCAGCATCTTGGAGTGGTTTGACAACCCTAAAGGAATGGTGCCAGCACATGGCAGATCTATAAGGATCACCACCAAAAGTGGTGAATTTGTTGATGGTGTTAATAGTGTGAAAATTTTGGAATGGACGAAATGCCCATATCTTCGGTAGCAAAGCTAGGATGGCGATGACTGTAGTCTCCAAGATGAAAGGCGGCACACGCAACTGGGAGATACGTCCCAAACATATCTACTTTTCCAAACACTTTTGCTTTTTGTTTTGGACTCCAATTTGCATGTTTTTAAACTAACCCGGACTAACGTTATTTTCAGCAGAACTGCAGACCATGGTGTTGTTTTTGTGTAGAAAAAAGTTCTCAAATTGGGCTGAATATTTATGGAGAATATTTCGAGAATATACAAAAAATATTGGCAAAGAGTTCTACTAGAGGGGCACCTATGAGTCACGGGCTCAGGGGGCATGCCCACCTCTGGGCGCGCCCCGCCCTGTGAGATCATGGGTCCCACAAGCCTCCGGTAACCCTAACTCCAACTCTATAAAGGCAGTCTTGCGGAGGAAAAAATTTCATCACATTTTACAATATGGAACCGCTGCCACCTCCTCATCTCCATCGGGAGGGCTGTTCTGGAGTCCGTTCGGGGCTCTCAAGAGGGGAATTCGATGTCGTCGTTATCATCAATCCTTCTTCATCGTCAATTCCATGATTCTCACCACCGGGAGTGAGTAATTCCTTCGTAGGCTTGCTAGACGGTGATGGAGTTGGATGAGATTTATCGTGTAATCGAGTCAATTTGTTAGGGCCTGATCCCCAGTATCCACTGTGTTCTAAGATTGATGTTGCTATGCTTAATGCTTGTCACTAGGGGCCGAGCATCATGATTTCAGATTTGAACCATGCATGTTTTGATGAATATATTTGAGTTCTTGATCCTATCTGCTAGTTATATGCACTTGTTATTGTTCTGATTAGTAAACCCCAAAGTGGCAATAGTTGGGATACTCTCTAGAAATGAATGTAATTCGAGGAGTTCATATATTCACCATGTGTTAATGCTTTGTTCTGGTTCTCTATTGAAAGGAGGCCTTAATATCTCTTATATTTCCTTATGGACCCCGCTGCCATGGGAGGGTAGGAGAAAAGATGTCATGCAAGTTCTTATTATAAGCACGTATGACTATATACGGAATACATGTCTACATTACATTGATGAATTGGAGCTATTGTGTATCGCTCTAGGTTGTGACTGTTATATGATGAATTTTATCCAACACAAATATCCATGGCTGATCCAATGCATACGCTTTTCTCATGTTGATCTTTGCTAAGTTACTGATGTTGCTGTTGTTACAATCATCACAAAATTACCTCTGTTACTGTAGCTGTTACTATTGCTACCGTTAGCGCTACTATCAAAACTATCAAACTACTGTGCTACTAAGCACTTTGTTGTAGAAATATTATTTTCCAGGTGTGATTGAATTGACAACTCAATTGCTAAGGCTCATAAATATTCCTTGGCTCGTCTTGCGTCGAATCAACAAATTTGAGTAAAATACTACCCTCGAAGACTGTCGCGATCCCCTATACTTGTGGGTTATCATTGGGCCATCACCGACGCAAAATCCCTGAGTTTTATTATTCTAGGAGAGTAACTCCTTTTTACTAACCTTAGGTGTGGCTACTTCAAGAAGCATGCTCCTTCTTAATTAATGAGACTTTCCTATGTTTTAAGATAAAATCTTCAAAGATAGTTAATTGTTTTAAGTTCACTAATCTTAAACGTAGTATAAGAAAACTATGTGATAATAAGTACATCATACATACACTTTCAGCTACTTCCTCCGATAATACTTGAAGTTCTAGGTTTGTCCTAAATCAGTCGCCTTCTCTTCATCCCGTTCTCACACCATGTTGCGCGCCACTAGTGACGTCTTGATGTTGCATCTACATGCCACCACATCACCACTGTTATTGTTCATCTCGCCATCTCATGCTCCTGCCATGTTATTTGCCTGATCCTTGCTCCTGCATATGTGCGCCACAACAATGACCACAAATGAGTTGAACCTTTGAACAATTGTGGACGAATAGTCACTGGACTGAAGGAGCAAAGCAATATATTGAGATGTCCTGATGGTGTGCAAATTTTGTTTGCCATGTAAATGATGATGTTCGCATGAACTTGATTCAAATGTTAACTCAGTCCGGCACCCTCTTGGTTATTTGTCGCCGCCCCGTCGCTGCCCAACACACCCCTCTAAAATGTAGCTAGCCATATCGAGTGTTGGATCACTTAGACATTGCCCGACGTGAGTGAGTGAGTGAGGAAGAGTAGCAACCACAGTTTGGCAAAATTAAAGGTTTTTCGAAAGTAGGGGCAAATCAGATGGGTGAGGGGCTAGAGCGTAATTGTCTACTTAATCTACACTGACTGTGTTGGTCGGTTGTCGGGATTCACCTACTGGATAGGATATTCGAGCGACCATGATCTATATTACATGTTTGGTCCTGTATTGTAGGATGTTGCCACAACTGAACCCCGGGCAGATTGTAATCTCACTTTTACTGTCACTCCCCTTACTCTGTATGTTTCACCTCTCTGACCAGTCAATGAAATGAGGCCCTAGGGTCATATTTTTGTCAAAATAATCTACACAGACTGCACTAGTAGGCCGTGTGCGACGCCGACGAGAGAAAGAGCAGGTGCTCCTTTTCTAACCCAAAACTCCTTCGCCACCCAGCACCTCCCACCCATCACCCCTCATACCCCTCATTGGAACCCTAGACGTCGGCATCTGTCGCACCTCGTAGCCCCAACAAAACCTAGGAGGTGTGGTAGCGGTGGGTCCTAGGTGAGACGGGATGGCGGTGAAACGCGTGGAGGCGGATGTGGAGGTGCTCCCACTCCCCGCTCCAAGCGCAGCATTGCCAAGCTCATCAATTACGTCAGCGTAAGGACCCTTCGCTCTAGTTTTATTTGCATCTACCACCTTCGTGCTCCATGTCCGGTGTCGCATGGGTTCCAGATTTGTGTTCGTTACGGGATCGAGTTAAGGGATTAGCGTTTGATCTTTGCATTGTTTACCTCTACCACCTTTGTGCTTTGTGCTTCATATTTTAGATTATTACGGGACCGAGGACTCGACCATGAAAAGATCTTGTTTCTTCTCAATGTTGAAAAATGGGGAATTTTGGCCTACCAACGCTTAATAAAGAAAAGTGTTATTTTCTTGAGCTTTAAAAAGGAAATTTCCACATGTTTCCTTTCGTTCAAGGAGAATGGTTGGACGATCCAACGCTAAGGTCCTCTAGAGATCACAGACTCTGGCCTGCATCCATTGTACTACTTTAGAGCGAGTAGATAGCCAAGGTCACAAATGAGCGTCACATTCCCTTTTAAAACTCTGTGACGTTGTTCTTTCCATACCCGTGATAGGATAAGTACGATGAGAATCACTTTGTCGTGTCTTCGATGAGGCGTTAAATTTTGCCTCCTAGATTTTCACAAGAAGTTCATGTCTTCAGCTAGAGCCTAAGACAGGGTTGATCCTCTGGCTTGCTTGTGTAGTAGCAATGAATGTTCATACATAGTTGAAAACATGAAATCAGAGTAGTCAGACATGTAATGCTGCTGGATCATCATCCACACGCTCGTTTTGTAGTTTAGTGCTGCACATAGAATCTTGATCAGTTCAACATGCAAATGAATGATTCCCATAGCTAATTAGCAAGCATTAGCTGATTTGGCATAGTATGTGTTGTTGATGGTCTAGTTCTGAGTGATTTGATCATTTCCATTCAAGAGGTGGCATCCCGTAATACAATGGGTAATTGTTGTGCTATGCATCCATCTACAAAGGGACTCAATGTTTTTTATTATGTTTCAAAACCTTAGGCACAGTTCAATTTTTGATGTGTGCTTGAGGAGATGTTTAACTTGCATCCGTTTAAAACCTGCAACTCCATTAATTTTATTATCTTTCAAAACCTCTAGGATCGAGAGCTCTCTTATTGCTTGTTCCATATTCAATCATAGTCCGACCCCAGTTGCAATTGCAAGTTAAAGCGTGTGTCACCGGTCATATTCAACACCACTTCTTGAGTGCCACTGCTGTATTTTCCATTTTCACTTTCATGATTCTAATGAAATCAACCTGACCGGTTGGAATTTTCCAAGCTTCTAAACACCTCCATGAAACCAACCAGCTATATCTAGTACAACTCAAATTTGTATCTGCATGGATTTTTAGTTTAAATATAATCCATCCGTTCACAAGTATAAGATGTTCTAACTTTTTCTAAATTAGGTGTATATAACACATTTTAGTGTGTTTGTTCACCCATTTCAGACCGTATGTAGTCCATTGAACTATCTAAAACATCTTATATTTGTGAACGAAGGGAGTAAATCATAATTTCCATAGGCTCTTAGCAATCTCCAACTTATTAAGAAGAGATGAGGTTTTAGTTTGATGATAGCTTCTCAATAATGTTTGATGAGGTTTTAGTTTGAGTGGAAGATCTCATGAACCTGGAATTCTAGATGTTTTTTTGTAAATGCACTTACAGTTTGAGACTAGCCTATCAATCCAAGGCTAATCTATTTGCAATCATCTTCGATTTGATCCTTGCAAATCTTGACATCAAACTAATAGGTATATAGTTCTTGACCTCAAAACAAACATACTTCTTAGGTATCTGAATGATATATTTGCGTTATATAGAGCCATAAGTCTGAGCTACTGATGCCATAGAATCTCTCCATCAACACTCTGAAATCAACTTTGATAAATGATAACCCCCATCACTTTCTGAAGAAGAACACCCTAACAAAATCATCTGCTCCCGGGGCTTTGTCTGAAGGTAGGCCTTTTATTGGATTCCAAAATCCTCTTCGATGAATGGACAATTAAGGTCATGCAAATACATGGTTGAAAAGTTAAACTCATTACTCATTGATTTGTCTACAATGTTCCGAGAATTCCATGGAAGTGGTTGAAGAACACAATTTTATTATCGCTGGTGAATTACGTTCCTTAATCTGATCTGCGTTGGTTGTGTGCAATGATGTAACAAAGTTGTTTAGACTTCCACCAACCCAAGTTATTTTATATGATATTTTGTTTTTGCATTTCAAGACTGGATCGCTACAATTTTATTTTGGTAGCATCTAATTACTTTTCGCTCTTCCAGAATGGTGTGAATACGGCGGAAATCCTATTGATGGTCTCCATCAATGTCACGCTTATGCTTCATGTTAGAGTATTGGTAGGGGTGGTGCTTGTCCTGTACGCCGTTCTAGCCTTTGTGATGATAGTGCGGTTGGCCAATGACATGAAGAAGAAGTTGGAGCACAAGTGTCTAAGGCCTAAGCTGGTGAAATGAGATGATCGAGCTCACAGAGCTGTAAAACAAAGCATGTCTAAACTCTGCACAAGTTTGCCAGGTCACTTGTGCATATTCTCACGTGTTGGCTCTCTGAATTACTAATGTACAACATATGGATCCCTTGTAGATCACTCACCTTCGAGCATGGTGAATTGTCTCAGCCCTCGGTATTATCAGTTCTTTGACACCTCTTGCTAGTTTTGAATTTTGTCAAGAGCAGATAATTATGAACTCTTTGTGCTTCAATAGCTAACTCCACTTTTATTGTCAGTGTTTTTGCAGTCGAACAACAACGACTCACTGTAGAACTATTGCGGCGCGATTGCCCCCAAATTGCATCAAGATTTTTAAGCGCAAAATCTTTGTTAATAAAATTACGAATCATAATGGAAGCCGCAAAATTGACGAGGAAACGGTTTCTCGATGAGGTGGTATAAGTATTTGTTCAATAGAGGGACTTTGTTGTTAGTGTTTGTGTCAGTTTATTTGACTTGATGTACTCTATCTAGTTAAAATTATATCGTTTGCTAATTTTTTTCATGAGTTGTTTCTTTTTTTAGAAACAAGGCCTAAGCTTGCTCTGACTTCGGAGGTACTAGTTCTGTTTTAAAGAGAGGAAGATAAGAGTTTTTATTTAACTGAAGATAGTTACTAGGAAGATTAATAATTTGGTCGTGTCACCGTTCATCGTTCTTGGCATCAATGTTCCTTTGATGTCTATCTTCAATTACTACGAAAATCATTGTGGTATATCTTGTCGTGCCATCTGGTTGCGTTCAAGGTTGTTTTGTTGAATACATCGCTCATACATACACACATACATTCATCTTTATAAACAAGGTCTTCGTAGTCTATCCGAATGTTTCCTGTGACTGAACACACCTCGTCAAAAACACTAAAATAAATCCATAGAAATGCAATCATCAGTGTCAAGTGTAGAATTTGAACCATGATGGGTAGGTTCAACCATGAAACCTAACCACGTGAGCTACCCTCAGTTCGCAAGACGTCCTGGTTGCTACTCCCTCCACTCGACGAAGATTGTACATTTGTTTTTTAAAATTTGTCAAAAAAAATGTACTTCTATATTTCCAATGCAGTTTAAAATAGAAAAAATATTTTTCTCATCACACGGTAATCAAGACCAATAACATTCTACACATGGTCTTCTTTATTGTTTACACGCACTATGCTCTGGGTAATTAAAAAGGAGGAAGATGGCAGCTTACGCCTTTTTAATGCATTTTTTTACCTCGCTTCATACATTTTTCATCGGACGGAGGGAGCAGCTGTTTTCCTTCCTCTTATATTCTCCCGATTTCGGTAAATTTCCGTGGACAGACGACCACGTCCGTACTTGTGGATAGCAAAGTTTCCAGTTTGGAGGCACACCTTGAGAGCCGACGTGGCCGTGCTAGGCAGCTAGCGCTTAACATTGGATGGCCACCGTGAGCAGCTATCTACACTCTCTCACCATTGTGCCCGTCACCACCGCTGCCACGGCTGGCTCGGCACCACAAAAGAACACGCGCTTCTTCCGCGCCCAAATCGAAACAAGGAGCCGGCACACAACGCCCCGGCTCGCCTTGGAGGACTCACCGAATTCCGAACCCCACGGCGAGAGTTCGCCGGCAAACAAGGTGAGGCTCCGAACCCTCGCTGATTCTTGCGGCGTCGCCTTCTCGCAGCCGTGCCTCACCCGGGTTCTTCCCTGGTTTCCCGGGTTCGTGGTGGTTGTTTCTAAGGACCATTTGGGGACGGGGATTTTGTGCGCGCGTGTAGAATTAGGTCAGTAGTATCAGTAGCAGCTTCTCAGTCTGTTCTAGGTGAGTTTGATTTGGTTGGCCAGTTTTGGTCAACAGTCGTTTCCCCAAATTTTCCGCTGCCCTGAGATTATTATTGGCTTCGGTATAAGTAGCCCGTGTGATAGCATGGGGAGAACTCTCTTGTGATTGTAGTACGCGGGACAGAGGAATTGGGGATTGCATATCTGATCTAGGTTAGAAACGTGGGGTTTGTGTGTTTACTGGTTTGGGTTGATTAAAACTGCCTTCCCCCCTATATATCTATTAAAAACAGCTTATATGTACCAAAAACAGCTCAAAAGGTGACCTTCAGAACTCTGGTTTGCAGTTCCAATTTGGAAAGTAAACATGGCTGTTACTTGTGCTGCATACCATGTAGGAATTGAAGTACTATAACTGATGCAGCTGCCTGTCTTTCCAGATATCATCGCTTACAGGTCTTTCAGCATGGAGCTCTGCACAGCTTCTGTATCTATTTCACCACGTCGCCCCAGTATATCAACGTCTAGCCGTCCAGTGCTATATACTCGATATGCCGGTTCAAAATCCTGTATTTCCAAAAGGACAAGGCGACCTTCACTCTATGTCCTGAATGCTGCATCAACTAATGCCCCGCTATCTTCTCGGACCCTACCTGCGCAAACTAATGGCGCAGCTGCAAAAGGCATGCCCAACAAAAAGCCCAACAGTGCACTGGAGCAACTTGATATTGAGCGTGGTGTCTGCATGCCTTTCCGAAAGTACTCCCCGGAAATGGTATGGCGCACTACGAGCATTTGTATTTACAAGGTTGGTTTGCTGAAAATTATTTTAACTATGCCCGTTTCCATAATTGATAGGTCAGGAGTAAAGTCTTGGGATCAAGTGGCTCTGTACTATCCCTCGCTAGTCGGGGGCTGGAGATCATTTGGAAATTAGGCTTTTATTGGTCATCTCTGGTGTATGACTACTTGGTTGGACGGGATGAAGAAATCGTTCCATTCCGTGCCCGTCAGCTCCGCAATCTTTTATGTGATCTCGGGCCGTCATTCATAAAAGCAGGACAGGTTATATTCTTTTCCTTTTCTGATAAATCTCATCGAGAAAAAAAGATTTCACTTGAGCTATCTGTTCTGTCTTACAATTCCAACATTGTCTAGTGGCATTATTTTTTCAGGTTCTGGCTAACAGGCCTGATATTATTCGTGAGGATTATATGAGTGAACTGTGTATCCTACAAGATGACGTTCCTCCATTTGCTAACCAGGTACACGGTTGCAATCGAATACTTCTACAATTTTTCTGGACAGTGGACACATATTGTGGTAAGGCTGATGAAATCAGGATGATTAACTAAGCTTTTCTTATTGCTGTATACCTGGTAGGTGGCCTTTTCCATAATCGAGGAGGAACTTGGCCAGTCTCTAGAACAACTATTCAGCAAAATCTCATCAGAGACAATAGCAGCTGCAAGTCTGGGTCAAGTTTACCGTGCTACACTTAGAGAAACTGGCGAGGATGTTGCTATCAAGGTTCATGTTCCTTTTATTTTATTTTCTTACTTGAGATAGTCTGACGTTTGTGACTTGATACACCATTTAGTGGGGTTCTTTAACGAAGATGACTATAAATATAGCCTATCTCCTTCTCCCTGATGAAATTTGTGTCCTTTATAGTCTGCATCATTCATGTACTAAATGCTTATATATGCTCCAGTAGAATGTCCAGATGTTGATACTGCTGTTGAAGTATATGTGGATTGCTCAACCTTCTCTGTCAGTTTGAATTTTTGGTTCTACTGGTTGGTGCATGAAACTTAATATCATATCAGACCCAAAGGTCTTGGGTTCAAGTCTGGACTTTTGGTATTTAAATATAAAAAATCGCCTGCCCTATTTGTGTCCATATTTATGCCTTATTGATTTGAGGCACACGTGAGAGGGGGTGTTGAGGTGTATGTGGATTGCCCTACTAGTTGGTGTATGTAACTCAATAACTACCATGTTTTTCTTTTACTTTTTGTGAAATTCGTAAATCATCTTTTTGGCTTGTAAACTGAATGAATTTATTTTATGCTAATCTCTCTGATTTCAATTGTATTACAGGTTCAGAGGCCAGGGATTGAACCAATAATATTCCGAGATCTGTTCCTTTTCCGCACTTTGGCTTCCTTTTTGAATGGGATTAGCCTTCAAAAACTAGGCTGCAATGCAGAGCTTATTGTCGATGAATTTGGTGAAAAACTTTTGGAAGAACTTGATTACACTCTTGTAAGTATTTTCTTTGTGCCTTTTTCCTGTCGACGTCAAGTTACAGAAGAGTGAATCACTAGGGTCATGCCCGCACATTTCAGCAGGGATTATAAGATGATATTTTTGATATATTTTAAAATTAAGTAACCATGTATGTATGTGAACACTCATGCCTTCAGTAGTTCAAAGATGTTCTGTTTCCTAAATGGCTCAAAGGTGAATTAGACTCTTCTAACACTTCGAAATCAAAAGTAACTTCTCATCAGTAGTGATGTATTGCTGCAAAAATAAAATGAGTATAGTGATGTATTTTGTATGACAATTACAGAAGCATATGTAATGTAGAATAGTCACGGGATGCCTTTTTCTGAGTAGTTAAAAAAGGATCAGAATTTGTAGTGGCTTAATAGCTACAGATTTATTGAATCATACAAATTGTGCGTGCAGAGGGCAGGCCTGGCGCAGTGGTGAAGTCCTCCCCACTTGTGCCAAGAGGTCCTGGGTTCAAACCAGCCTCTCTGCATTGCACTCTGCAGGGGTAAGACTAGGTTCCTATAATCCCTCCCCAGACCCCACCTTGTGTGGGAGCTTCTATGCACTGGGTCTGTCCTTTATACAAATTGTGCGTGCATCTTTGAAGAAAATATTGGTACATGAATAGATGTTGGTAGCACACAGAATGGTTAATCTACTAATACTCTTTTTGTTCACATCATAATCACGATCTTTCACTGTTTTCACTAACAATGCAACAAATTATAATTTTGGATGCACCCGATGAATGGAAAATATGAAAATGCTTCAGATGGCACATGCAGTACTAAGCACTTACCCACTCTGATGTGGCGAACTCATAAGTATAAATGGATGTGCTTGCTTGTTATTTTCTGGAGGACACGACAGCGGCTTGTATGTTCTGATCAATGCAGCCTTTCAGTGCAATACCCAACCAATTTTTTTTAGTTCACTGTTTGTACGGCACCCACAATGCACGAGTGTAGTAAATAGGAAATCTTAATTAATTTAATGACCGGAGCTTAACGAGTGCAGTATCACAACCTTCTTATTTCCTTGCATGGAGGTATTGCAACCTTTTATTTGTCATTAAGATACTATAGGTGTTTTCATTCCAGCAATGCAGTTTGTTATGTTTCATGTTTATATTGGTGATGAATGTCTGAATGGGAGTTGACTGCCTTCCTTTTCTGTGCAATCAGGAAGCTAGAAACATCGAGGACTTCATAGTAAATTTTAAGAATGATCCAACTGTGAAGATCCCTCTAGTATATAATAAGTTTTCAGGTTCTCGTGTTTTGGTGATGGAATGGATAGATGGAATCAGATGCACTGACCCACAGGTTTGTAGAATTCATCATATCAACTTTTACTTATTTCTAAGGTGGATTAATTCATTTAAAACTTGTACCATCATTGAGTTTTTAATTTATTCCCTCAGGCTATAAAAGAAGCTGGGATTGATGTAGAAGGTTTTCTCACAGTTGGAGTCAGTGCAGCACTGCGTCAGTTGCTTGAATTTGGCCTTTTCCATGGAGATCCACATCCTGGAAATGTTTTTGCGATGCGAGATGGCCGTATTGCTTATGTCGACTTTGGAAATGTCGCCGTCCTTAGCCAGGTCTGATTTTCTTGGTTGTTTGGCAGTGGCAGAATTTGTCTTTCCAGTTGCAATTGATTGGATTCTTATTGTCGCTTGCCTATCAATATATAATTAATAATATATCATGCATGCCCTACTACCAATGGTTCTTTAGTAGGAAAAACTGTTCACTTAGGTGGCCAAAATGTAGTCGGCTACTTATAATTCTGCAATCTGCTAGCACCACAAAATAAGTCTTATCACGAGACAAGAAATGATACCCTTTCTTTCAGGCCACAATACCTGTAACACCTTCTCCTTATAATCGAAAAGAAAAGCTGCTCCATCCAAAAATAAATAAATGCATTCTTGTCATTTACTGCATTGGCAGATAAAAAATTGCTTACATATTTTTTTATTCTCGTTGTTTCTTGTATATGCAGCGAAACAAAGAAATCCTGATTGATGCTGTAGTTCATGCTGTAAATGAAGACTATGCAGAAATGGCAAATGACTTCACAAGGCTTGGTTTTCTTGCTAGTGGAACAGATGTTTCCCCAATTATCCCAGCTCTGGAAGCTATTTGGCAAAACTCGGCTGGAAAAGGCTTGGCAGACTTCAACTTCAGGAGTGTGACTGGTAATCCTTATTTTCTAGAACAATTATCCTGCTCATAAATGTATATATATTTGTTTGATATCTTGTCAGTTTACATGTTTGTTGGAGTGGATGTTCTTGATCATTAATTATGATACTCCCTCCGTCCGAAAATACTTGTCATCAAAATGGACAAAAAGGGATGTATCTAGAACTAAAATACATCTAGATACATCCCCCTTTATTCATTTTGATGACAAGTATTTCCAGACGGAGGGAGTACTTTTTAACACATCCCTTGTGGGTGCTCACACATTTGAAACTTTATTTATCATTTTTGCTTCCCCTAATGATGAATTCTTAGAGTAACACTGCTCCATGTGCATGTATACTTCATTTGCTGATGAATGAAATTGAAAATCACAGGGAAGTTTAATCAGCTCGTGTACAATTACCCTATCCGCATCCCAGAAAGATTTTCTTTGGTCATTCGCTCTTTGTTGACGCAAGAAGGAATTTGCTTTACTCTTAAGCCTGAATTTAAGTTCCTTGAGGTATGGCATTTGCTACCTTTTCAGTTCTTGTGAAAACAACAGTGTACATTTGGTTGGTTACTTATGCCCTTCACGGTATGTTTCTTCATATTTAGGTTGCATATCCGTACATAGCAAACCGTCTTTTGACAGATCCAAATCCTGCTCTCCGCGAACGGCTGATACAGGTATGTTTTAATTTCTAAGAACCCTCTTAACATGACCCTCATTAGTTGTTTCTGCCATATAATACATCATTGTGTGAGCCTTAAATGTGAAATGAAGCATCGGTACACGGAGTACGCAGGCATTAGTAGAAGAAAGCCACTGTTGTTGTTTATAACATTGCTGAGATATTATTGCCATTTCCTCACCAGGTGTTATTCAAAGATGGATTGTTCCAGTGGAAACGACTAGAAAACCTTATAGTTCTTGCCAAGGAAAACGTGTCAAAGATGAGCACCAATCCTGCACTGAAGAGCAATAGCCTGTGAGTATTGAACCCACTGGTTCTGTCATGTTGTATCTATCTACTCCCTCCGTCCCAAAATACTTGTCGGACAAATGGATAAAATTGGATGTATTTATAACTAAAATACATCTAGATTCATCCATTTCTCCGACAAGTATTTTCGGACGGAGGGAGTAGCTGTTACTGCAAGTATTCTGATCTTCCGTACTGCAGGCAAACTGTGTCAAGTCAAAAACTGGAGAAGAAACTGGATCTCACTGACACAATAAAAGATGGAGCACGGCTGTTCCTTATCGATTCTGGGATCAGGAGACAACTTGTAATGGCTTTCACCGAGGACTCCAGGTTGCACGTAGACGAGGTACTATTCTACATAGACTGGTCAATCTTGATTCAAGGGATCAAATGCACTTATCACTACGGCCACGCACGAACTATATATGAGATGTAAATTCCTCGACGATGGATCACCGCAACCCGTTTCTCTCCTTTGCAGCTTGTTGATGTATACAAACTGGTGGAAGATCAGATAGACATACCTTCAGTCGCTCTTGAGGTTCTCCAAGGTAAGTCAATCAAACTCTGTTTTTCATGCTCTTGTCATTCGCGGAAACATTTCTCCCTGCTTAGCGATTCACATGTCTATCTTACTCTCCTGTGCAGATTTACCGTCCGTCGCGCGTGATTTCATGCTTTCGTGGAGTGATTCTGTTCTGTCAGATCGCTAAAACTAACCCAGCCAAAACGCTGGACAGCATGCGGAGACCTCCTAGTTAGGAACAGCAAGAAACTGAGTTAATCTGCATATAGAGATATAGATAGATAGACAAGATTCTTCTCCTATTCTTTGGTGGGGCAATTCTGTATAGCATGGTTTGCTCGGCCGATCTGCACATGCCACTTGTATAGTGGAACCCGGACTTGTATATAACCTGAGTTTGTAATATTCTGGTACAAGAACAGCATGCAGATATACTGTAGTACGGTACATATGCAAAGGGGTATATGCTGATTCGTATACGATTTCCTGGTGCCCGCATGGGTATCATCTTGGCTTGAAGTCGTACGGCCCGTCCAACTCGAACCATGATCTTCTAAAATGTGAAATTGGTAGAGATCCTGGTCAATTTCAACCCTGTAGATTCCGCCGACGTTCCAGGAGGATGTTGACGACTTTGACATGTACTCCCTCCGTTTCATATTACTTGTCACTGATTTAGTACAACGTTGTACTAAATCAGTGACAAGTAATATGGAACGGAGGGAGTATGCAACATCAATGAGGCGTACAACGTTGTACTAAATCAGTGACAAGTAATATGGAACGGAGGGAGTATGCAACATCAATGAGGCGTATGATGAAACAAATGAGGTAAAAAAAATAATGGTTTTCATTTATTAATTTGTACAAAACACAGTAATGATTTTACATGAAAATTTGTATAGCTCATTGCTTTCGTAATTACGACAATGTAGTCAACAGTCATATATGGAGATGATGAACGGGGCGGTAGGCATAGATGACATGTCTTTGTCCACTCCATTTGAGGAGAATGATTTTGCTTTCAAAAACAAAGAAGAGGGGGAGCAATTTGTCCTTGGAGGAGGATAAAGCGTTAGTCATGGCATGTCAGAGCATCTCCAATAAATGAGGTGGATGCAAAAATAACTAATTTTTAAATCTCCGAGGCCTCAAAACCCCTCTCTGACAAATAATATAGATGCAAATAAAAAAAAATACATCTCCGTCTCTCAAAGATGTAAAATACAACACCTCGCGATGCAAATTTACATCTTCAACCGTCCGAGATACAAACCCAAAAGTAAACGGCCAGCCGTGCGCGAACCCCAACTACCTTGAAATTTTTCCTTCCCTCCCCCGACCGGCCGCCTACCTTGATCCACCGCCGCGCCATCGGATCTGCCGGCACTCCGCCTCATTTCAACCGGAACGACCGCTTTTCAGCCGCGTCGCCGTCATTGCGCCGCCTCCCGATTCGAGCTCCACCGCCGCCTGATTAGAGCTCCGCCTCAGCTCCACCCCTGCTACCCGATTTGAAGCTCGCCCACCCCTTCCCGCCGCATTTCAAGCTTGGCTGCAGCCCGATTCGAGCATCGCTGCTGCCCCCGCCCCCTCCTTCTTTCGACTCCATTCTCGGCCGCCGGCATTCGATCTGCAGCCGCGCCGCCCCATAGTCTCAAAGCTTGGCCGCCGCCGGTCGATCCGCGTCCGCGCCTCCGGCATGCCACTGAAGCTCGGCTGCCGCCGCTTCGAGTATAGTTTTACATCTTCAAATACACATCATCTGTTGGAGCCCTACTTTTACATCTCCAATATACATCATGTGTTGGAGTTGGCTCCTTTTGGATATGTAAAAAACACTTTTTGGAGATATAATTTTTTTGATCTCCAAATTTACATCTTTTATTGGAGATGCTATTAAAGTGTAAGCCTTTATCCGATAACTGGGACAGATCAAAGTATCAATACCTACTGGAGGCGCATTGCCGATCACTATCGCAATGTGTCCGTTTCAGTCCAGTCTATTAAGCCACTCGGTGGTCGACGGGCCTTTCGTTCAGGAATATTGCAGTGTTTGGGCATGTTGTGTTGCTAATGTAGAACGTGCTAAACCTAGTGAAATGACAGAGGACATGATGGTGAGAATTTCTTGTTCAATTTTTTCTATGAATAATTTACACCTAGGTATCTAATGGGAAATATTTAAACTTGACATCTTGGCTACACAAACGACATGTACAAGCATACGGATCCAAAAAAACATGTCTTTTTTTCCTGTATCATTGTTGGTCTTTGCTAGAACAATGTCAAGTGACAAAAATAGAGAAAACGAGCATCTTCATCCGAGGAGGAAGGCTAATCAACATCGGCTACCGACACCGATGATGATGTTGATGAAGTCCCAAAAGCTAACCCCCCACAACTGCAAGCATTGCTTCAACGAGGCCACCCAAAAGGAATGGTGAGAGCATCTCCAGCCGCGCCCCCAACAGGCCCTCCCCAGGCGTTTTTGCCGCGCCGGCGCCGAAAAAACGGCCCAGTCGCGCCCCCAGCAGCCCGTTTTTCGCCGGCTCGGGCCAAAACTGGTGCCGACGGTCCCAGGCCGAACCCGGCGCCCTGGGGGGCGCTTGGGGAGCCGGCGCAAGCAAAAAATGCACGTGGGTCCGCCCTGTTGGCGACCCGAGGGCCTTTTCCCGCCGTTTCTTGACGCTTTTCCCCCTCATCCCTCCCGCTCGCCTTCCTCCCGCCATTTCCTCCCTTCCTCCCGCCAAACCCCCTCCCGCTCGCCTTCCAGTCGCCGCCATGCCGCCGAAGAAGTACGCCATGCCGCGCGCGGTGGCAACCACGACGGGCACCGCGGCCCAGCCGAAGCAGAGGAAGCCGCCATTGAAGCCACCGGGCATGTCGAACGCCGAGTGGAGGGTGGAAGTTCAGCGACGCGACGCAGTCATCGCCGACCGGCGGAACAGGGCCCGCGACAACGCGGCGCGCACAGCGGCGTTTGCGGCGGCCTCCTCATCGGTCGACCACGCGGGGATGATGAATCCACCCGTCGTCAGTCACGTCCAGTACGCGCCCTGGAGACAGCAAGGCGTCGGATTCGTGGCATCTTTTGTGAGCGGGAACGACCTAGTTCAAATTTCCCGCATCCCGGGGCCGGCGCTTGGGGGCGTGACTGGGAGCTAGATCGCCCCCAGGGGCCGAATTAGCGCCGGCACGCCCCCATGCCGCTCTATTTAGGTGCCCTAGGGGGCCGAACGGCTGAAGATGCCCTGAGAAAGACAAACAAAAGATACAGGGAGTACTAGTAACCCAGTATAATGCACCCATGCAGTCCAGAAATGATGTGAAAAAGAGACATGGAGCTAGCTTGACATCCACTCTAAGAGTATAATAAGATACAGTCAACAGATTATAAGGATTAAATAATTATACTTATGATGAGTTGGATGAAGAAGAAGAGCAAAGAGAAGGAAAACGGGCTGTAGAATAACAGCCGGCTGCAGCACGGACTTCAAGAAACATTGTGAGAGTATACGGTGGGCCATGCTACTATACATGTTGGCTATAAGATTGACTATATGTGATATATCAACTTCATATAGCCGGCTGTTGGTTATACTATGAATGAAGTCTATTTTAAACCTCGAAGTTGTAGAGCTCGTCTAAAATGAACCCTTATCTCAAAATCCTGAAGTTTTAAAATACAGTTTTGCTAGAACTCATTTACTTTTATAGCCATTGAATATGATGCTATAAGATGCGTGTGTGCTGACGTGGGTTGGTACTCCTTTATATCTATTTATGTTTTCCATGTGAATGAGACCAAATTATGTCTTATCTAGATCAAAATAGACTTCACTCCAGTATGAGTAATTTAGGCCATGTTTGGTTCATAAGTCCTAGGACTTATTTTAGTCCCAACTTATAAGTCATAAGTCCCTACATGTTTGGTTCCTTGGACTTAACATGTACTCCCTCCGGTCCTTTTTACTCTGCACATTGGATTTGCCGAAAGTCAAACTTTGCTAAGTTTGACCAAGTTTATGTCAGAAATTATTAGCATCTATAATATCTAATAAATATAATATGAAAATATATTTCGAGCTGAATCTAATGATATTGGTGTTGTTATGTGAATGTCAATAATTTTTTACATAAACTTGGTCAAAGTTGAATGAGATTGACTTGAGAAAAACCTAATATGCAGAGTAAAAAGGACCGGAGGGAGTACTAATGGACCATATTACAACTATAAGTCTCTATAAGTCCCTCCTTGAGAGTCTTATTTGATAAGTCCCAAATGCCCACTTTAACTCCCTATAAGTCCCTCCTGTTTGGTTTAGATGGGACTTAGACTAGTCATAGTGGGGAGTAACTTACACTAGTAACATACACGTATTACTAGATTATGTTACTACCTCCATAGTGGGTAGAAACATAGATGTGGTGTCATGCAAGAGTTCATTTATTAGTCTATAGACTCAATTTGCATTGGTATGTGTGATGTTACAGTAACATAGCTAGTTACCACAAGCACTTCTCTCCTCATTAATTACATGCCACATAAGCAAAACTGTGTTGTGATGTGTGATGTTACTAGCTATGTTACTCCCACTATGGCCAGCCTTATAGGGACTTATTTAAGTCTCTAGACCAATAAGTCCCTTGAAACAAACACCCTATTAGGTTGGCCATAGTGGGAGTAACATAGCTAGTAACATCACACATCCCAACACAGTTTTGCTTATGTGGCATGTAATTAATAAGGAGAGAAGTGCTTGTGGTAACTAGCTATGTTACTGTAACATCACACATACCAATGCAAATTGAGTTTATAGACTAATAAATGAACTCTTGCATGACACCACATCTATGTTTCTACCCACTATGGAGGTAGTAACATAGTCTAGTAATACGTGTATGTTACTAGTGTAAGTTACTCCCCACTATGACTAGTCTTATCTACCGCTGGTGCGTGTTGCATCGTGAACGTGGAGATCGAGGCCACCAACCAACAACCATCAATCAATCAAGTCTCCCGCGCGCATGCATGAGAGACCGGCCGTTGAAATGGCCGGCGCCGCCGCGTCGGCTCAATACATGCATTGGCTGGCCGTAGCGCATGTCTCCGGATATTAACTCGGCGGCGCCGGCCCAATGCATGCATTGGCTGGCCGTACGCACGTCTCGGTTATTAACTCCACGGTGTTCAACCCAAAGCAGCAGCCTAGCTAGCTAGCTTCGCTTCCCAAGCCATCAGTAAATTATGGTCGGCGCTGCGTACGAGTATCTTTGCTGCGGCGGCGTTTAGTTTGCCAAGGGAACTTGCTACTAGCAGTATAAGTACGCACGCCCGGTGGATGGTAAGTCAAGGTAGCAAGGCCTGAGAAGAGAAGAAACACAGAGGCGCCATGGCGTGCTTTCGGATTCGTTCCATCGCTGCGGCTGTGGTGGTCGTCACCATGCTCCTGTTCCAAGCTTGCAGTGAAGGTAGTCAATGTAGTACGCACGTGAGCATAGATCTGCATGCATACTGATTCTTCATATTTTGCTCACGTGTTGTGCTTCTGCTAGCCTCAGCGTCTTCCTCGCCGCAGCAGCATAAGCATGATCTGTTTCGCAAGATGCTCAGCGTCGATGCATCTTCCATGCCATCGAGCGTCGGAGAAGGTCAGTCGGCGGAGCCGTTGGAGCTGGAGGAGTGCTCGAAGGAGCTCCTGGAGGTGTCCCAGAACAACGCGCCGAGCATGGCCGGAGGCATGCCGACCTACAGCGTGGAGATCACCAACACCTGCATCGACTGCGCCGTGTGCGACGTCCACATCGCGTGCGGCGACTTCGCCTCAAATGATGTCATCGACCCAGACAAGTTCCGCCGCCTCGGCTTCAACGACTGCCTCGTCAATGGTGGCGGGTCCATCGAGCCCAGCTTTCCTGTGTCGTTCCAGTACGGCAACTCCTTTCCCTACCCGATGATAGTCGCGTCCGCCTCATGTGACTGCAACTAGCTATCGGCGACGAATGAAGCTATCTATTTTGGTTACAAATAAAATCAAGTAGAGCTCGATCGGCTACTCGCTTGTGGTCTAATCTTACTTTTGGAGCTAGTGTTAACTATCAATGTATGGCGCCGAGGAAAAGTTGAATGGAGTCCAATGAAAAATATTTCGAAGTTTTATCCCATTTTAGCATACTAACCAGTCCCCATAAATTGAAGTCACTAAAACATTTTTTTTGCTTTCTTTTGGAAACCTAAACACTATTTTGCCTAGTTTTTTACTGTAAATTTTAACATAGTCTCTCTCACCCCTCTTTTCACATGGAAGGTAAGAAGGTAAGAGTTACTCAAGCCCATTACCTAATGGCAAATTTTAACATGCTCCCTCTTACCTCTTATTTTTACATATGAGGTAAGAAGGTAAGAGTTAATCCGACCACTAATTAATATGATCAACGGCTCAGATCTACTACATACTCTTACCTCTCATGTGAAAAGAGGGGGTAAGAGGGACCATGCTAAAACTGCTCCTACCTAATGAAATCAACGGCTCGGGTCTATTGTATACACTTACCTCTCATGTGAAAAGGGGATGTAAGTGCGAAAATACTTATGTAATACCGAGCTCCAGTGATCCTGCATGAACAATAAAATTCAAAAAATAGTAATAAAACAAAAACAAATCTGATTTTTTTTGCAAAAAAACATTGATGTTTTTTCTACATGTGCAATTTTTCATGATGAAAGTACATATGTGGAGGTTTGGGCCAAAAAAACAAAATTGATGTTCCAAAGTGCTTCTAGAAACGCTTATTTTGGAACATCAAATTTTGGTTTTTTGCACAAACCTTCATAATTGTAATTTGATCATAAAAAATTGCATGCATGTAGACAAAACACGAAAGTTTCTTGCTAAATAAAATCAGTCTTTTGATTTTTTTTCTTCGAAAAGGGGCTTGATCATTGGCTTCTGCGTCAAAATGATGCATACGACCATATTATTAAAAGTCAAAACAATCCAACAGAGGTCTTACAAATTCCGAATACAAAGGGAAACATGACCGCCACAGCCGGCAGGTAAAAGACAGATAAGCTACTAAACACCTATCCTATTACATGACCGCCATCCAAACCGGTTGTAGATATCCCGAGCTACTGTCTCCCAGCGGATAGACGCAGTAACCAAATGCTCCCTGACCTCCGTCTGAGTGAGTAACGACCACATACGGATAAGAGTAGTGGCCCTAAAGATAACCTGCAAGAAGTGAATATTTTTTGTTCTGTTAAAAACCAAATCATTTCTGCAGTTCCAAATAGCCCATAGTAAAGCGCATACTCCCACTCGGATATGTCTCGCTGTTACTACATCAATCCCATGCAGCCACGTCCCAAATAGTGTGTGTATGGAAACCGGGGGGTTGATATTAAAGGCTATCTGTACCGATCTCCATAAGATCTTGGCCATAGGGCAATCAAGGAAGATGTGTCTAATAGATTCATCACGATCACAAAAACTACTCCCTCCTTTCCGGTTTATAGGGCTTATCTCAAATTTTTTGATTGTTCCCCATCACATGTTCAGATTTCAAGGTGCATTAAATCATTGCATGCAAAGATTAAGAGAAAATTGACCAATGCATGTATTTTATGTATGCATGCAATGCAACTAAAGCATTGGAAAACATAAAATTGTGAGGAAAACGAGTGCATTAATTATGTGCCTTTGCAAACTACAAAAAATATTCCACCACTCATCATCTATCTTGGTTGATGAGATTTTTGAATTGAGCCCTATAAATCGGAAAGGAGGTAGTACATCTTTTAGACCCTATCCAGTTCCTTTCTGCCAAATTATCTTTAGTTAAAATGACTCGTTTATGTACAAACCACATAAACACTTTGATTTTTAGAGGTACTTTTACTTTACACACATGTTTCGAGCTAGGAACCACACTAGTGTTAATAACATCCAGATTCAGGCTGGCAATGGGGATTACCCACGCGGGTATTGGACTCCCATCCCCGTCCCCGCGACACCTTAACATGTTTGTCCCCGTCCCCATACCCGTCTGTGGGAATACAAATATTTCCATCCCCATCCCAGTCGGGTATTTTATACCCGTGGGGAAACTCATACACGCATTCAGCAACAACGTCAGATAGCATTTCAGTAGAAAAGATAGCATTTCACCACAATAAATAGTATGTTGTTTCTAGGTTAAGGTTTTCTTCGGGCTTTTTGGCCAAAGGGGTGGGATGGGTGAAAATTTTTGTGGGTATGAGCGGGAATTATATGGGGTCTACTAACTTTTTAGCCCGCATGTAAGGCCTTCATGGGTAAGGCGGGTAACATGCATGGGTAATGCTATCCCACCCCCATCCCCATCGTGCATGCTGGGTAAGGTATTTGACCCACAAGCTTCCCTGTGGGTATTAAACCTGGCACATCCCCGTCCCCTAATAGAGTAATTACCCACGGGGAGGCGGGTAACGGTTAACCATTGCCAGCTTGAATCCAGATACATGGATTTCACTGAGAACACCCCATTCTTAGCTAGTTTCCAGCTCAGCTGATCTGGACGTTGAGAAAGTTGGACATCCATCAGTCGTCTCGCAAGATGTAGCCAAGCTTCCCACCGGTTTCCCACTAACGTCCTTCTAAACTGGATATTAAGGGGGGTTGAATGTAATACCGTTGCAACGTAAGCGTCTCTTCGTTGATCCAAGGGCACAGCGGAGGAGCCCATTCCGGTGGAAGAGGCCCCCGACGTCGAGTGCTTCAAGTGTGGGCGCCTCGGGCATTACCAATCCAAGGGTAAGTACAAGCCTCTCTGCGTGCTCTACAAGGAAGAAGGCCACGCCTCGGCCAACTGCCCGACGAGGGGTCGACAGTTGCATCTGCAAATCATGGGCAGTGCCATCTCGGGGGAAGGTTTCTTCTGCCTAGAGTTCAACGACGACGAAGAGACCGAAGCCCCCATCGACGTGCGGATCAAGAACACGGACATTCTCTCTGCTGAACCTGGGAAGCTCACCCTCCGCATCCTCAAACAAGAGCTGAAGCATATGGTGGCCAGTGATTGGGATTGGTAGGCGACGCAAGTTGGTGATGATGATTTTCTGGTGGTGTTCCCGTCTGCGGACCTTCTTCACATGGCGACATCTAGTGGGAAACTGTTCTTATCCATTCATGACATAACCGCGCGGGTGCGGGACATGTTGCATGAGGAGATTCAACCAATGGTGATGCCTGAGACATGGGTACGTCTCTACGGCATACCTAAGAAACACCGGCGTGAGGACCGCATCAAGGAAGGGCTCCGGATGCTGGGACGGCCGATTATGGTCGACGAGCTCTCTCTCATCAGGTTGGGACCGGTGCGTATGAAGCTTTCTTGTCGCGCTCTAGAGAAGCTCAATGGGGTGGTGGAGGTGTGGTTTAACCATGAAGGATATCAAATCAAAGTGGAAAGAGAAACCCTGCCTAAGCGGGGCGGAGAGCGGCCGACCCAAACGGCGGTCATCTCCAACCCTCCCCCAAGGGCCCTGTCCTGGACAAGGGACAACGTCCTCCGGAGACCAAACAGGGCAGGGCGGCCCCTGGCTCAGATCTTCCTGGTGGTGCGCGTGACCAAGCAGTTGCTGCGGGGCACGACTCCAAGATGCATGACTTGGGGGAGGACCTCGACGACAGCATTCAGAACACCTCCATCGACACGGAAACATGGGAAAAGTTGGGCGCGCTGACCACAGAGGCTGGGGCCATAGGGTTGGCGACCCAAGACACGGTGGTGAGTGTGCCGCCGCTGTCTAGGTCGCTGGAACTTACCTTCAACGAATATGGGTCCAACATGGCAGTGTCGATCTCGTCGGCGGTGCCCCTGTCGATCACTCTAGATCCCACGCCTTCCTGCTAGAACTAACTTCGTTGGTTGGGTCGAATCGGGCCCTCAACTTGCCAGTGGTGGTGGGAGGCGATTTCAATTTGATCCGCTCAGGAGCGGACAAGAATAACGATCACATTGACTGGACTAGGGTGTCCATGTTCAATCAAGCCATTGCGGCTGTGGCTCTCCGCGAGGCGGCACGTACCGGGGCCAGATATACATGGACCAACAAACAAGCCCAGCCGGTGCAGAGTGTTTTGGATAGGGTCTTCTTTATGCATGAATGGGAGGTTCTGTCCCCCCCCTATGCTCTCTAGTTGCTGAGACGCGTATTGGGTCGGACCATGTGCCTTTAATTTTTTCCTCTGGGGAGGATTCCAATCAACGAAGCCAGCGTTTCTACTTTGAAACGGCCTGGTTTGAGGCTCAGGGCTTTGCTCAAATGGTGGTGGATCGTTGGGGAATGATCTGTGGCCACCTGGGTCCTCAACGAGGGCCTGCTGAGATGTGGACCGCGATGGCGAGCAAGCTGCAGGCTTTCCTAAGGGGATGGGGAGCAAACCACGGTAGCGAGTCCAAGAAGTAGCGAGCCAGAATTACGAAGGAAATCTCCAGGCTTGATCACGAGGCTGATCTCCGCCCTTTTTCGGAGGCTGAGTGGTCACACAGATATGCCTTGGAAAACCACATCCTTGCAATTCTGCGTGCCGAGGAGGAATACTGGCGTCGCAGGGGTGGCGTCAAATGGGTGACGAAAGGAGACGCAAACACCGGTTACTTCCACGCGTATGCCAACGGAAGGAAACGGAAATGCACCATCCTGCGCCTCCAATCCGACTCTGGTGTTTTGCTAACTCAGGAACAAATTTCAACCCATATATATGAGTTTTTCATAGGCCTTTCGGGGGCTGCCGACGAAAAGCCACTATGCCTGCATGAGGATCTGTGGGATCTTGCAGAAAGGGTCTCTCCGGTTGAGAACGACAGCCTTGCCCTCTCTTTCTTGCCGGAGGAGATTGACAAGGCTGTGAATGACATGAAGACTGACACGGCGCCCGGACCTGACGGGTGGCCTGTCGAGTTCTTTAAACGTTTCTGGCCTTGCCTCAAGCATCTGTTCTACGATATCTTGAATGGTTTTGCCATGGGTACGGTAGACCTTTCTCGCTTAAATTACGGGGCTATTAGTCTTATCCCAAAGGTCAAAGGGGCAGACAACATCAAACTCTTCCGTCCCATTACTCTGATTAATGTGCCTTTTAAGATCTGTGTGAAAGCTTTCGCCTCGCGTTTGGCACCACTTGCGCAGCGTGTCATCAGCCCTAGTCAGACTGGTTTTCTCAAAAACAGAAACATCCTTGAAGGCCCAATTGCGCTGCTAGAAATAGTACATGAACTTAAACGTACCAAGGCGCAGGGCGTGCTTCTCAAACTAGATTTTGAGAAAGCCTATGATCGCGTAAACTGGGAGTTTGTGCGGGAGGTCCTCCTCAAAAAGGGTTTTGAGGCGGGCTTCGTTCATCGTATAATGCATCTCGTGTGCAGTGGGCACACAGCTGTCACCATCAATGGTTCGATGGGCAGTTTCTTTCGCAACAAATGTGGCCTTAGACAGGGAGACCCTAGTTCGCCGCTTATTTTTAACTTTGTTGTGGATGCCTTGGCAGCAATGATTAATCGAGCGCGGGAAGCGGGCCACATTAGAGGTCTGGTCACCCACCTTATCCCTGGCGGTGTGACTCACCTTCAATACGCGGATGATACAATGCTGCTGTTCAAGCCCAACGAACACAACACTGCTTCGGTTAAGCTCCTCCTGCTCGCTTTCGAGATTCTATCGGGACTTAAGATCAACTTCTTGAAGAGCGAAGTGATCACCATAGGGATGGATGATTTAGAGAGCTCTAGGATAACTAACCTGCTAAATTGTAAATGAGGGCGTTTCCCGATTAAATATCTTGGATTGCCTATCTCGTCCAAGAATTTAACCATTGCAGAGTGGGAACCTCTCTACGGCAAAGTGGCCAACAGGGTTAGCCCGTGGCGGGGAAGGTACATGTCCTCGGCGGCAAGGCTCATCTTGACTAACACGAGCCTATCTTCCCTCCCACTCTTCACAATGGGGATGTACCTTTTGGCAGACGGTGTTCATGCCAAATTTGACACCCCGCGCTCCCGCTTCTTTTGGGAAGGAACTGGGACCAAATGCAAATACCATCTGGTAAAATGGGCGGCTGTGTGTAGACCCAAAAAAGCTGGTGGGTTAGGTGTCACAAACTCAAAGATCATGAATGTAGCCTTGCTATCTAAGTGGTGGTGGCGTCTTGCCCAAAACGAGTCGGTACTCTGGGCGAGCATCCTTCAGGCCAAATATTTCCCGGATGGCAACGTCTTCAAGGCACAAACCCGTGGATCGGCCTTCTGGAATGGGATCCAAGCCGTACGACCAGCCTTTACGCTAGGTGCCCAGTTCTGTGCCAATAATGGCAAGTCCACTCGCTTTTGGCTCGACCATTGGTGGGGTCTCGAACCACTATGGCAGTCCCATCCGGACTTATACCAACTAGCCACGGACACCAACATCATGGTGTCCGACACCCTTAGAGTTGAGCCGCCCGCGATTTCCTTTATTAGGAATCTAGGGATGGACGAGACTGCTCGGTGGGAAACCTTGGTGGAAGCCTGGGCGGATCATCGGCTTAACAACGAGGCAGACACCATCTCTTGGAAGCTCACATCTTTCAAAAAATTCATGGTTAAATCTCTTTATGACAAGTTGACCGAGGGAAATATGCTGGACATAGCCAGGGGGCTCTGGAAGGCCCGCCTACCACTTAAAATCAAGATTTTCATGTGGCAAATGTTCCGCAACCGCCTACCTACTTCTGATAATGTGGCAAAACGTAACAGGCCGGCGAATGGGTCGTGCACCACTTGCGGGTTAGGGGAAAATGCGAACCATGTCTTCTTTGGATGTGCCTTGGCTAGATTTGCATGGAGCGTTGCCCGCGAAGCTTTTAAGAAAAATTGGAATCCGCATTCGAGCAATGATCTTCTATCCATTCTCTCGGCCCAAAGAGGGGCCAATGCGCGAATAGTGTGGAGATGCATTGGGGCGCTTCTTTGGGCCCTGTGGACGGTCCTGAACAAAATCACGATCGAACACAAGTTCCTGACACACCCGTCCGACATCATCTTCAAATGTCATCTGTTTTTACAGGTCTAGATGCCGTTGGGGAAACCGCGTGACGAGTTACTCATGTCCGTAACTATGGAGCAAATCAAGGCTGCGATGGTGAAGGCGCGCCACGACTGAAGCCCGCACTGCTTGTTATCTTCCTTGATACTGTTAGATCTGCCCCTCTTTTGGTGATTGGACCCAGCGCTTGTGTTTGGTTATCTTATTTCTCTAGGGTCCAACTATGCTAGAACTCTTGTTGGCATGCATATTTATTTTGGGTCTGTAAAACTCTTTAAGTTGTGGTATGGATTCTGCCTTAGTGGCTTTATTAATTTAAAGCCGGACGCTCCCGGCGTGTACGTTCCAAAAAAAACAATATTATAAAGAGATGGATATTGAAGTGCTAGAGGTGTCTCCCCTAGCCATGTATCCTCCCAGAATCTAGTGGAAGTACCATATTTAAGAATGAATTTCGCCCTATTGAAAAAGGTTGATTTCACTCGCATGAGTCCCTTCCAAAAAGGCGAATCAGTCGGTCTGACCGTCACCTGGGACAATGTTTTGGTCTGAAGGTACTTATTACGAAGAATCTGTGCCCAGGTGGCGTTCGATTCACAAGATAGCTTGTATAACCATTTACTGAGTAAGCATCGATTCTTCACCTCTAAGTTTTCAATACCTAGACCCCTTGGTCTTTCGGTCTGCAAATGATGTCCCACTTAGCGAGTCTATACTTTCTTTTGGATTCATCACTCTGCCAAAAGAAACGTGAAAAAGTCTAGCCTTTTCCGTACTCCAACCGGAACTTCGAAAAAAGACAATAAAAACATAGGCATACTGGTAAGGACCGAATTAATGAGAATCAATCGTCCTCCGTATGACATAAGCTTGCCCTTCCAACAACGTATTTTTTTTTCTCAAATCGATCTTCAATGCTCTTCCACTCTTTGTTTGTGAGCTTACGATGGTGAATTGGTATGCCTAGATACGTGAAGGGTAGAGACCCCAAATCGCTGCCAAACAATTCTTTGTAATCTTGTTGTTCTTCTTTATCTCTTCCAAAGCAAAACAATTCACTTTTGTGAAAGTTAATCTTTAACCCTGACAATTGTTCGAACAAGCATAACACTAGTTTCATGTTCCTAGCTTTTGCCAAATCTTGCTCCATAAAGATGATAGTATGATCAGCGTACTGCAGGATGGATACACCCCCGTCAACTAAATACGGAACCAGGCCCCCTACCTGCCCAGCATCCTTCGCCCTCCCTATGAGAATTGTCAACATGTCTATGACAATATTGAATAAGATTGGCGACATCGGATCTCCTTGTCGCAAACCTTTATGCGTTTGAAAGTAATGCCCTATGTCGTCATTGACCCTTATTCCAACGCTCCCATTTTTGCGTTAAAGAGTCCACCTGGTCTCTCCAGGCCTGATTGAATCCTTTCATACGCAATGCTTGCTGCAGGAAAGGCCATTTCACCTTATCGTACGCTTTCTCAAAGTCCACTTTAAAAACCACCCTGTCAAGTTTTTTTGTATGGATTTCGTGCAACGTTTCATGCAGTACCACCATCCCTTCTAGGATGTTTCTGTCTGGCATGAACGCAGTTTGAGAAGGATGCACCACTGAATGTGTAATTTGTGTAAGCCTGTTAGTCCCAACTTGAGTGAAAATCTTAAAGCTAACATTAAGAAGACAGATCGGCCTGAATTGCTCAATTCTAACAGCCTCTGTTTTCTTAGGAAGCAACGTGATCGTACCAAAATTCAAGTGGAACACCTGCAATTGTCCCAAGAAAAAGTCCTGGAACATCGGAAGCAAGTCTCCCTTAATAATATGCCAGCACATTTTATAAAACTCCGCCAGAAAACCATCCGGGCCAGGAGCTTTGTTATTTTTCATTTGGGAAATGGCGTCAAACACCTCTTTCTCCGAAAAAGGGGCAGTCAAGATCTCGTTCTCCTCATTTGCAAGCCGAGGCGCATCTTCTACCCTCAAAATCCACCCCTCCTGACAGGGTGCTAAGAAACTGTGGGGTAAAGTTGTCCCGTCCAGTTTCGGAAAGGGCTATGAAATCTAATTTATACTCAATAGACGCCTCTGCAAGGAACCTTTTTTTAGCCAAGTCTTTAAGACCTCTGCTATTCCAAAAGATGCCTTTCATATTTCATCATGAAATTTTTTAGTTGTTCGAATTCTAGAACTTCTGCGCATAGCCGAAGTCGGATAAATCTTACGCTTCCATTTGCGCTTCGGTTTCTTTTGATCTTCTACCCTGACCTCACTACCAAATTCGCTACCCGCGTCCTCCTGGGACGTACCTCCCCTGGAAATCCTCGGAGAAGACAAAGCCTCCTCCTCCTCAGTCTCCAAGAGAGCGGGTGCAAGGTCCGCACAAAAACTATCAAGCACATTGACTCCCAAAGTAGCTACCTCAGAATCATTCAAAGGTTGAATTGCCTCTAGGTTTCTAATCATCTCTAACGCACGTTCTGCCTCAAGATCCAAAATATCGTTAACGGATTTAGCCACCTCTCTGTCAGTCTTACCCAGAGAGACCCCCAATTGTGTGGCTTTATTAACAATATCAGTTCCTCCGGGATCACTGGAGCTCAGGATCACATACTCCACATTCATCTAAGAGGGACTATGTTAAATTGCTTATTTTTGACATTACATGAATTGAAAACTAGACTTCAATTATGCAAACATTTCAATAACAGTTTGAACTTAGTATTAAAATACAAAAAAAAACATAAAATTGTCCGGATGGATCAAATGGTCTGTAAAATGGTTCGAATGATGATGGGCTTATTCCCCGCCAAGTTACCACTGGTGTTTGATGAGGTCTTTGTAGAAGGCTAGGGTTTGGTTGTGCTCAATGCATGGATCGGGTGCACTAGGCATGTATATATATATCATGTACAAGGTGGACCACAACCTCAACTATTCACAACATTGCAAACACTAATATATTCAACAACCCCCCTTCCCCTCAGTCGAAGCGTTGCCAGAGACACAAAGACTGGACTGAAACTCATGGTAGACGAAAGTGGGCAGTACCTTAGTCATCACATCGGCAAACTGTTGTGCGTGAACATGGAGAACCCGAATGCGTCCAAGGGCTACATGTTCGTGGACAAAGTGGATATCAAGCTCGATGTGCTTTGTTCGGCGATGATGACCGGGGTTGGCGGGAAGATACACAGCGGAGACGTTGTCACAGTAGACAACCTTGTCCTGTGAAATGTCGTGATGTAACTCCTGGATCAGCTGGCGAAGCCAGGTGCACTCGCCGACCACATTAGCTACAACTCGGTACTCTGCCTCCGTGCTAGAGCGCGACACCATGGGTTGTCATTTTGACGACCACGAGATGAGGGAGGAACCAACACTACTAGGGAAAACCCTAGTAGTAGCGCGTGTAAAAGGCCTAGCGCTGGGCCAGCGCTACTGCTACGTCGCTACAACTAAGTCTTATCAGTAGCGTGGGATATCCAGCATTACTGCTAACCTACCTAGCAGTAGCGTCTGTTAGTCATGTGCTACTGATAACTACCTGTAGTGCTGCTACTTAGCCATCGCTATTGATAATCCCGCGCTGCTGCTAGTAGTTAACCCACGCTACTGCTAGAATTTCCTTTTTTTTCATGCTTATTGACGCCATATTTGTACATGTTTCATACACTGGTCTCATCATATCATACACATATTTTTATACAGTGGCAATGAAAGTGGATGGATCCAAGTGACCAAGTTTAATATGTAGGAAGATATGATGTTGGGATGACACACAAGTGCTGAAATCGACACTTGCGTGTCGTCCCACCATCAAATATTCCTACATGTTCAACTTGGTCACTTGGATACATCCACCCCAATGATATACAACTCATATCATCATAATGATATATATATAACAACTCATCATCATCGTAGTCATACAACTCATTTTGATCGTAGTGATATAACAATCTCACCATTATGATCATCATAACTTAACCACTACTAGGTAAGTGCTAGTGATATAACAATCGCACCATTATGATCATCATAAGTTAACCATTACTAGGTAAGTGTTATCATCCTACATGACAAGTACTAGCAGGACCTACTAATCTCTCTCCGGTAGCATAACATAAAACAGAAAAACCCCTCCTTCTCCGTTATGCAGCATAGAGATCCAACTGTCTCCATTTTGTGGCCTTCGCTCACCCACTATTTTTCTCCAAGCCTTAATTCCGAGGCCTCCATCTGTTTTAGAGGTCGAGATGCATATTTGACACCCTCCGACCATGGTCGTACGCAAACAACTGTCATCTCACCTTCGATAAACATAAATGGAGGCACAACCACATCCGGGAGCTTCTGTTGAAGAACATAATGGTAATATATATAGTTAGCAATGTAGTTTACTTCAGAAGAATATATGACTAACTGGTGACACAATAGTAAAAATCTTACCATGATACTTGCGCGAATGTTAGCATATCATAACTCATGGACTGATAACCCACAAGTATAGGGGATCACAACCATTTTTGAGGGTAGAGTATTCAACCCAAATTTATTGATTCGACACAAGGGGAGCCAAAGAATATTCTCAAGTATTAGCAGCGGAGTTGTCAATTCAACCACACCTGGAAACTTAATATCTACAACAAAGTATTTAGTAGCAAAGTAGTATGGAAGTAATGGTAACAGTGACAAAAGTAACAGTAGCCGTTTTGTAGTGATGGTGACAGTAGCAGTAACGAAAGTAACAAAGCAAGTATCAATATGGAACGAACTCGTAGGTAATGGATCGGCAATGATAGGTGTTGGATAATATTCATCATGTAGCAGTTATAATCTAGGGTGACACAGAACTAGCTCCAATTCATCAATGTAATGTAGGCATGTATTCCGAACATAGTCATACATGCTTATGGAAAAGAACTTGCATGACATCTTTTGTCCTACCCTCCCGTGGCAGCAGGGTCCTAATGGAAACTAAGGGATATTAAGACCTCCTTTTAATAGAGTACCGTACCAAAGCATTAGCACTTAGTGAATACATGAACTCCTCAAACTATGGTCATCACCGGGAAGTGTCTCGGCTATTGTCACTCCGGGGTTGCCGGATCATAACACATAGTAGGTGACTATTGACTTGCAAGATAGGATCAAGAACACAAATATATTCATGAAAACATAATAGGTCCAGGTATGAAATCATGGCACTCGGTCCCTACTGACAAGCATTAAGCATAGCAAAGTCATAACAACATCAATCTCAGAATATAGTGGATACTAGGGATCAAACCCTAATAAAACTAACTCGATTATATGATAAATCTCATCCAACCCATCACCGTCCAGCAAGCCTACGATGGAATTACTCATGCACGACGGTGAGCATCATGAAATTGGTGATGGAGGATGGTTGATGATGACGATGATGACGACGACAACGATCTCCACTCTCTGGGGCCCCGAACGGACTCCAGATCAGGTCTCCCGATGAAGAACAGGAGGTGGCGGCGGCTCCGTATCATAAAACACGATGGGATATTCTCTCTGATTTTTTTCTCCCCGAAAGAGACTATATGGAGTTGGAGTTCACGTCGGTGGAGGTCCAGGGGGCCCACAAGGTAGGGGGCGCGCCCCCACCCTTGTGGCCAGGGTGTGCCCCCTGGTATTTCTTTTCACCAGTATTTTTTATTAATTCCAAAAATAATCTCAGTGAAGTTTTAGGTCATTTGGAGAAATTTTATTTCTACACAAAAATAACACCAAGGCAATTCTACTGAAAACAGCGTCAGTCCGGGTTAGTTCCATTCAAATAATGCAAATTAGAGTCCAAAACAAGGGCAAAAGAGTTTGGAAAAGTAGATATGATGGAGACGTATTAACTCCCCCAAGATTAACCCATTGCTTGTCCTCAAGCAATTCGGTTGATAAGCTGAAAGTGATAAAGAAAAACTTTTACAAACTCAGTTAGATCTCGTTGTTGTAAATACATAAAGCCAGCATTCAAGTTTTCAGCAAAGATTATGAACTAACCACATTCACAATAACATTTAGGTCTCATGTTTACTCATATCAATAACATAATTAACTAGCGAGCAATAATAATAAATCTCAGATGACAACACTTTTTCAAAACAATCATGATATAATAGGACAAAATGGTATCTCGCTAGCCTGAGACCGCAAAACATAAATGCAGAGCACCTAACAAGATCAAGGACTGATTAGACATTGTAATTCATGGTTAAAGAGATCTAGTCACACTCATCCTCAATATCAATTAATAACAAAGCATATAAATGACAGAGGTGCTCTCCAACTGGTGCTTTTTATAAGAGGATGATGACTCGACAATAAAAGTAAATAGATAGGCCCTCCGCAGAGGGAAGCAGGGATATGCAGAGGTGCCAAAGCTCAAGTTTTTAGCGATATGCTTTCTTTGTCAATGCTACGACCAAGAGTTCTCTATATATTCCATGCTACATACATTATAGGTGGTTCCCAAATAGAATGGTAAAGTTTTACCCCCCTCCACCATCAAATGCACTCCACGACTTATCCAAAACAACATGTACCGTCCAAACCAACAACAGTCCTGGGGGAGCTTCGTTTAATTATATTTTGATTTGATTTTTGATCTTTTGATCATGGGACTGGGTATCCCGGTTATGTAATGCCCAGGATGGGACTATACCTCCTACGTGTCGAGGCACGACTTAAAGGTATAAGCCCATTCTGGAATGATCTCAAGTTTGGTATCTTTGCACGACTCATGTAAAAGAGGGATTAAATTGCAAAAGGAGATAGTTGGCTTACACTCGCCACTTCACACAATACATTACATAAGCAAAACATCATTCAAAACATCACAACCCGACTACGGGCGAAGATCCAAAAGAAAGATACCAAAACATAAAGCCACAAGTCCGAATCGCCCCTAGTAGAAACCACTACTGATCGTCGAACACGTCACAAGCATACGGCCACTCTCTTCATCGAGCTCCCAGTGAAGTACTTGAACCAGCTCCTGCATCAAACTCGGCTGAACCTGCATCTGGTGTTGTAGTATCTGTGAGCCACGAGGACTCAGCAATCCCATAACCATGGGTATCAAGACTAGCAAAGCTTTATGGGTAAGAAGAGGCAAAGTGGTGAGGTTGCAGCATCGGCTAAGCATATTATGGTGGCTAACTTACGAGTACAAGAGTAAGATGAGCATCTACGCAAACGATCGCAACTAGTAGTGATCGCTAAAGATCTTGAACTACCTACGAGTCAAACATAACCCCACCGTGTTCTCTTCTCAAAGTGAAAAGAGACAGTCACGGTTACTCACACAGTTGTGTGTTTTATTTCGGATCCTCTGTCAAGTTATCTACAACCGGACATTAACAAATTCCAATCTGCCACATAACCGCGGGCACGGCTTTCGAAAGATCATAGCCCTGCAGGGGTGTCCCAACTTAGCCCATCACAAGATCTCACGATTAGCTGAAGTGATAAATATAATATCATCACCCCTTATCTTAGGGAAATCCGATCAGGCTCGGCTTCCCGGTGCACAAGACATTTCGACAATGGTAAAACAAGTCCAGCAAGACCTCCCTGTGTGTCGACACCCTGATAGTAGCCGCGCGTATCTCGTCTCAGGCCATGACCGGATGGGCGATGCTACAGGTCAAACCAAACCTCGAGTTTCCCCGTGGTGGCCCTGCAGGACCCCCGTTTGGGACCAACACCATCAGCACTGGCCCCCCCTGCTATGTAGAAAGAATCCTCGGGTAGCGCTAACTCCCTATGCAATTTAATTAATTAATTAAGTTGTTATTATGAGCAAATTAAAACCAATGTTAGGCCTTGCTGGAGGAGTTTTATTCAAAGTCGAACTGTCAAGGGGTCCCCATCCACCCATCGTGTAAGGAACGCAAAATCAAGGAACATAATGCCGGTTTATCGGCGCCTAAGGTGGCATGAGTGGAACAAAACACCGAGCAAAAGGCCAAGCCTTCCACCCATGCCCAGTATATAGGTGTGTTATTATATAATAATAGATATTATGATATTCCAACAACAAGTTCCCTCCTGGAACGAACTTCATCTTCACCTGCAACTAACAACGCTATAAGAGGGGCTGAGCAAGCGGGCGACATAGCCAAACAGTGGTTTTGCTAGGAAGGTGTCAAAGGTTAGAGGTTTCATGGCAACAAGGAGAGGCTGACATAAAAGATGGGTAGCGCGACATGTAACGATAGCATCGAGACAACTAAGCATGGCAATGGTAGTAAAGGTATCCAAGGGTATGATCATCTTGCCTGGGATTCCGCAAAGGGAGAAGAACGGATCCATGAAGCAGACGGAGCAACATAGTCGAGCGAATCCTCACAACTCCGGAACGAAACCGAAGCTAACAAGAGAAGCAACCGGAAAGAAGCAAACAACACTGTAAACACACAAGCATAAACATGGCATACGATGCACATCCAAGTATGATGCATGTCCGGTTTAATTATGCATGGCAAGGCAAAGAGCACAAACAAAACTACAAGTTAAGTGGAGCTCAATATGCAACGAGTTGCATATTGACGAAACACCACATTTTATTTATTTAGTAGACTCTCGTTTATTTACAAGACAAGATTAAATGTTTGTTAACATGGCAAGAGGTGAAGCAAGAGCAAACTACCTATTAAGGCATTTTAAATGAGGCCGGAAAAACAACAACAATTCCGGAAAATCCCCATGAGCATGTTTAGAAATTTTTAAGCAACAACAATTCACACATATAATGTTGTTAACATGATGCGGATGACATGATCAAGTTTATGCAATTTTATTAAAAGTTGACATGAAGAGATATGAAGCATTTGTCACCGTGGTGGACAGAAAGGGTGCCACGGCAACGATCCGAAAATGATGCAACGGCATCATATCGGTTCCGGTAACCCATTGAGAGACCGGTGCAAAAGGAGGCGGCGTGAGCGAGTCGAACAAGATGAAAGGTGGGGTGATCCCGTCACCGGGTTCCCACGAGTTGGCGACGAGGCAATCGAGGAGCACGACAAAAGATGAAACGGGCACGAGCAAACATTCGATACATCTCATACAACACACAAGCAACATCCACGGGGTCGTCGTCTCGGGGTTATACCTTCGAAGCGTTCGTTTCAGAGGGGTTCGAGGTCGTCGAGGGACGTAGTGGAAGTAGCCGTTCCGTAGAGGTACTCGTTATGTAGCCGTTCTTGCGATTCGTAGAGGAAGTAGTCGTTCCGTTCGTAGTCGTACACGGGGCGACGGTAGTGGAAGTAGACGTTCTCGTTTCGTAGATGTACACGCGGTCTTCGGCGACGGTAGTTGTACAAGAGCGTCGTCGGTCTTGACGAATCCGAACTCTTTGAGGCCCGTCGTGGTACTTGTCAAAATTCTCGGAGAAGATGCTTGACGGTTCGGGTACGGGTCTTGGCGTCTCCTCGTGTAGTCGTAACAGGTCAACAGAGGTCCTTGGCGATTCCAGGACGGTCTTGGCCATGGCAACGGCGGTTCAGGTGCTGGACTCGCTCGAGTCGACACGGGCGTGGGCATTTGCGGACGAAGCAAGCATCAGCAGGGGAGGCGAACCCATGGCAGGAGGGAGCAAGATGGCACGTGGTGACACGGGAACGACTGCTCCGGCGAGGAAGGAAGATAGCAGGAGGCGGTGTGACTTGATGCAGAAGTTGACCATGGCCACTGGGACGGACGGGCGCGGCGGCTGTAGGGCGCCAGCGGGACGAAGCAGGGAGGCGGGGCGGCGACCCTGCTGGCTCCGGTCGCCGATGACCCTGCTGTTGGTCATGGGGCGAACAACGACAAGGAACCGAAGGCGGCGGCGAGGCTGGCTAAGGCGCGCGGTGGAGGGAGGTAGCAGACCGCGGCAGGGGCCTGGGCAGAGGCCATGGCGGGGACGGCGGCGCGGCCGGAGGGAGCCGTTCGGGGGTGAGGCGCAGCGGGAGGTCGCTCCGACGCCTGGAGGAGGCGAGGCCGCGGAGGGCTGGAGATGGAGGGCGCCGGCTGCGGCCCTGGGGCTCCATGGTCGGAGGGTGCAGCGGGAAGGAGGCGACCATGGCGCTGGGGAAGGGGAGATGGCGAGGGGAGAGCGAGGGGACGAGGGAGAGAGAAGCTGGCG